>CAWUFW010008913.1:0-600000 GCA_963921515.1 Calotriton arnoldi | reverse complement strand
TTGTCATGCTCACTGAGGTAGGGATATAGAAACTAAACCGTAACATTTAATTGAATTGCCTGGAGACCAGCATAAGGCAGGGAAAGCACTCTCTCCAGACACATGCAGAAGACTTTCCGTCCTAACATATGCCCCACCAGATCAGAATGTCCGGGACTTACTCCCCAGTGGAAAAAGACTGATCATCTGATTGGGTAAAGTGGAGGGAAAGGCCAACTGCATTGCTGGGCTGTAATCCATCTTTTTGTTCTACAGTGAAATCTAGTCCCTCTAGAGTTATGGACCACCTGACCAACTTTGGTTTCCCCCCCTTCATTGCCATGAGACACTTGAGGGGCCTGTGATCTGTCTGTACAACAAACCTTGCGACAAACAAGTAAGGCCTGAATCTTCGAAGGGCCCACACTATGGCAAAGCATTCTTTTTCAACAGCAGACCAGTTCTGCTCCCTGGAGAGTAGTCGGCGACTGATAAAAGACACCGGATGCTCCCTTCCCTTCTCATTGAGCTGGTCAAGAACTGCCCCAACTCCATTTATCTGAAGCATCTTTCTGCACAATGAAGGTCTGACTGTAATCAGGGACCTTCAACACAGGTGCATTACATAGAGCAGTCTTCTTTTAGCAGAATAATATATAAATACCCACCCACCCCCCCTCCCTCCAAACAGACATTTTCCTTTGAGATATCGAATTCATACAATTCTTAATTATAAACAAAGAGTAAAAATAAGAAATGAAAGCAGAGAAAGAAAAAAGAAAAGCGGTAACACCTATCTGACATTGAGGTCATATACACAATAAGCAGTCCCCCCTATATCAACTTGCCTAGGTATCTTCCCCAGGCCCACTGACATTTTGTGATTCCCAATTACTAAATGGAAGCCAGGCTTTCGACATCTCTTCCCGAACCTTCGGATTCTTGCATGAGTAGATTGCCCTTTCGAGATGATAAATCGAAATTAGGTGAGCAAACCATTGATGAAACACAGGGGGGAAGGGTCAAGCCAGGCAGAGGTCAAACAGATCCGGTAGACAGCCATAGCTATAAACTTGAAGGGTTCAACATTAGATACAGCTAATTCGTCATGGACCCCTAAAAGAATCCACCTGGGGGACAGAATGACATTTATCCCCAACTTATTGGTCAGAAAATCATTAATCCCAGATTTGAGACCATCTAGGGCTGGACATATTGCCAATAGGTGGACATGTTTCGCCCCATATTCCCTACATCTGGGGCAACTCGTCCCTGAGGTACCTCCCCTCTGGCTATCTTTCCACGTGTTATATAAAGATTAAAGCAGGTCTTAAAATGTTGGGCCTGTAGTCTAGTAGAGATTAAAAACATCTGGCACCCGTCAGTGATCTTGCCAGGCCAATAGGTTGGGCATTGATCTTATCCACCCAATTTTGGGAGTGTTTGGCCATGTCGTCCGGCATTGTTATTTAAAAAAAACTATAGATGGCCCCAATCCGGATTTCATTAGCCAGAATGAGTTCAACGAAGTCTACCTTATTAAAGCCCCCAACCCACCCCCTTTCTTCCATAGAAAGTCCCTAATTTGCAGATACTTAAAAAAATACCTATGTGAAAGCTTAAATTCTAAACAAATCATCTCAAAGGACTTAAAAGAATGAATCTCGAAAAATCTCCAAGAATACATATTCCATGTGATCCCCATCTTCTCATATAAATATTGTGGAAGATATAAGGTAGCAGTGGATTATCCAGTATAGGGGTGTAGTAATTAAATCTCCAGAGACCTACTTTTTTAGTGATTTTACCCCAAATACGAAAAGCTGCCATAAGAACTTTGAAGTGGAGATTTTGTTGTAGTAACAAAAGTTAATTTGCCGGAAGAGACAGTCTCTCGCCTTATCCCCTATAAGAAGTTCATATATGGAGCGGGTCGACTCATCTTGTCTGGGAGAAGCACCCATTTTGCCTATAAGGGCTGCCAGCTGCTGTAGTCCAGCGGCCCAATAATACAATTTGCGGTTAGGGACTGCTAAACCTCCATTATCTTTAGATAATGTCATAAACCTGAGCGCATGGCGAGGGTTCGCATACGCCCAGAGGAATCTCGTCAGCATCCCCCCGAGACTTTGAAACCAGCTATTACTAAACTCCAGTGGGATAGCATGAAAGAGATAAAGGATTTTAGGGAGAAAGACCATCTTGATTAGATTTCTCCTTCCAATCAGGGAAAGCTTTAGGTTATTCCACCTTCCAAAATCTAGCTTGGCCTTCTGAATCAGAGGAGTAAGTTTGGCCTCTACAATATTTCCAACATCGTAGCAAATAATAACTCCCAGGTAAGTTACCTCATTCGTGACCCGATCATCCTGAAGGAGTTCCTCTTTATTAATAATAACTTGGGTTTTGTCCCTATTTAATAGATATCCAGAAAACTGACCAAATCTCTTAGCCTCCTGTTCGAGCTCTATGAGAGCTCCATATGGAGCAGAAGTGGCGATGGCCAGATCGTCGGCATAGGCTAAAATCTTCGTCTCCCCCCCAGGTAGTATGATCGTCTGGATTGCCATATTGCGTTGAATTTGCCGGATCAAAGGATCAATATAGAGGGCAAATAGCAGGGGGGAGAAGGGGAACCCTTGCCTAGTTCCCCGTTCGATGACCACCTCATCGGAGTTACCTCCCATGAGAGCGATCCTGGCTCTAGGCAGATAGTAAAGGGCTTTCACCGCATTGATGAACCCCTGGCCGATTCCCTTGTAGGACATTACTGTCCAGAGAAATGGCCAGGAGACCCTATCGAATGCCTTTCCCCACTGCTCTTATCCAATA
Source organism: Calotriton arnoldi (assembly GCA_963921515.1). Classification (NCBI taxonomy): domain Eukaryota; kingdom Metazoa; phylum Chordata; class Amphibia; order Caudata; family Salamandridae; genus Calotriton; species Calotriton arnoldi. Next base: position 597,189 of record CAWUFW010008913.1, on the reverse strand, counting down.
GGATAAGAGCAGTGGGGTCTTGGGGGACACACTCTGCATCAAAAAGGGTGATTACCCGAAGGATGTGGTCGGTGGTGCCCCTGCCTGGGATGAAGCCATGCTGCACCGGAGACGTAAGCCGGCTGATAACTATAGATAAACGGGTGGCCAGGATCTTAGCATAAATCTTTGAGTCACTATTGATAAGAGTAATGGGCCGATATGAGCCTAGCTCCATAGGGGGTTTGTTCTTCTTTAAAAACACCACTATTTTAGCCAGTGACCAGCTAGCCTATCCTGAATCTCCTGAAATAATTCCTTCAGGAACCCTTTCAAAGCCCCGGAAAAGACCTTATAAAATTCCGCAGGTATAAAGTCCAGGCCTGTTGCCTTTCCTGCTTTTAAGCTATCAATAGCCATACATTTCTCATCAGTCATAATAGGCATATCTAGGGCCTCTCTATCCTCTGCTAAGAGGGTTTCCTCCCCAAGTTCAGAAAGATAATTCCCCATATCTGAAAAATCCTCATTAGTCTCCTTGGAGTAAAGATGTTGGTAAAATTGCTGGAAGGCTGCTCTAATCCCAGCCTGATCAGACCGAATACCAGAGAGGGGATCCCTGATCTCCGTTATCTGGCCTCTGGCAATAGACTCCCTGGTTCTAAATGCTAGCTGTTGCCATATCTTTTCATTGAATTCATATGCCTTTTCCCGCCAAACCAGATACTCATCAGCTGCCTTCTTTGTGGAGATCTCAATGATTCTTGCCCTGGAGGTCACTACTTCTAACAGAGCTACATCAGAGCTGTTCCCAAGGGAGATCGCCTCAGCTAATTTTAGTTCTGCATTTGTAAGGCCTGTATATAATTGCTCACTTAGTACTTTTTCATTTTTTGGACGTTCAAAACTATACTTTGCAGTTTCCCCTCGTAAGCAGGCCTTGAATATATCCCAAACAGTACTAATTGGGGCACTGCCGAGGTTGTCAAGCATGAACTGAGGAATCCATGCCTGGATCCGATTCACATACTGTGGATCTAAAAGTAAGGCTCGCTCAAAAGACCAAGTGTAGTTCGTTTGCGTAGGTTGGGACATTCTCATTTCCAGCACCAGCGGATTATGGTCAGACATGACCCTTGGAAATCTAGAGACACTCCAGTCTCTCAATAACCCCTTGGAGACAAAGAAATAGTTAATCGCACGTGAACCTTATGAGGTGCAGAAAAAAAAGTACAACTAGGGTATGACTTCATAGTTTCTCCCCAGACATCAACCAATCCATGAGTATATTGAAGATCACTAAGAGCTCTAAATACTTTCGGTTTCTTCCCAGAATATTTCCTACCCACTTGCACTGAGGCAGTGCATGACAGATTAATATTGAATTCGCCGCACATTATCACAGGTAGAGGCCAAGAGACCAGCTCGCTGTTTAACCATTGAAGCAATGCAGGACCGTCCAGCACCGGGCAATACACCGAATAGATCGTAATAGAGCTAGAGCTGGATCTATACTCCACAATGGCCCAGTGACCACGATTATCTGAACGGGACCGGGGGAAGTCACCAACTCCCCTTCTACCCAGAATGGCTACCCCCTTGGTACGAGTTTCCTGCATTGTAGAACAGACCAGCTGATACCCAAGGCCTTCAAGAACATGTCTACGAGAACTCTCAATATGGGTCTCTTGTAGGCATATTATATCGGCTTTCAAGAACTTTGAATCAATGCCAATCCTTTGCCGTTTCCGGTAATCGTTGAGCCCATAAATATTCACCGATGCGATGCGAACTTTAGTCATTTAAATGAGGCGGAAAAAGAAAACAGACTGGAAAAAAAGCAAACTGTAAATTAGAGGTTTGACCAAAATCTAATACTAACGAATAGAGTTTAAATCCTGCAATACAGCTTACATTTTAACTGCTTTCACAAATACAACAAAGTCTATTTGGTTCCCCATTCCACCCGCACCCCCGCTTCCCCGCCGTACCCCTCCCTCACCCAGGCGTCCTGCCCCCCAAGCCCCCACGCCCCCCAAAACTCCTAACTGGAGCAACGGGTCACCAAGGACCCCAATGATGGCTCCTGCAAAAAAGCCCCACCCGCCCGCCAGACACCAGGCAGAAAAAAAAACAGACCTGAAGAGAAGAAGAGAGGAACCGGGCAAGAAAAAGAGAGGAAAAAAACACAGTATCCCATCAAAAGTGACAGAAGACCAAAAGAAATCAAGAAAAGGATCTTGACCGGTATATACCCTAAAAGAAGCCAAAGTGCGAGAGATGAGAAAATGGCAGTGACTAAAGAGACAGAGAGAACAACAACAGATATGGTAAAAATAACCCTCTCTTTTCAACTGATTTTTAACCAATATGTCCTCCTTTAGAGTCCCTTTGGTGATCATCCAGAAATTCTTGTGCTTTTATTTCAGACGTGAAGGAGTGTGTCTGACCTTTAAAGATAACCTTCAGTCTGGCTGGATTAAGGAGAAACACCTGACACCCAAGATTCTGCAGGGGGGTAAACATTTGTCAGAGATGCCATCTCCTTTCCACAGTTGCGTGACAAAAATCAGGCCTCACGAAAAAGGAATGACCCTCAAATGAGCGTCTTGAGTCAGGGCGAGCTTTTTCAAAAATTGCTTGGCGTAGTAAAAATTCCCAAAAACCCCAAGATTGCTCTAGGCTTATCCGATTGGCCCTTCTGACCGTTCTGTATGGTAAGGGGGAATCTGTGTGTGCTTTGGATCTCCGTTTCCCAATTCGAGCCATCCAAATCAGGAAACGCACCTTTAAGTAACCTGATGATGAATGCTCTGGCATAGTTACCCTCACCATTTTCCACTATGCCCAGGAAGCGTAAATTATTTCGTCACTGGCGATTCTCGAAGTCTTCCAACTCCCAGAGCACATCCACCAGCTGTGAGTCCTGGCTCTCCACTTGTGTTTTCAGCGCACAGGTGCTCTCCTCAATGGCCACTGTACGATTTTCCAACGCCACCAGCCTCTCTGTCATCTCAGGACAACATTTATTAACTTTCCGGATAGCCCCCTGGATTTTTTTCAAAGCCAGGTGGGCCTTATGGGTCTCCGTTCGGGCTTCCCCCTGTAGTTGTTTTAGAGTGGAGTAGATGAAGCTCATGGTGAGGGTTTCCGGAGAAGCGGACGCCGGAGCACCTTGAGCACCCACGCCTGCATAAAGCTGTTGAGTCGCCGAATAATCCCACGTCAGATGGAAAGTGGCAGCCGTGGGGGCATCGTTAGTATCAATGAGTGAGAGGTTTTTACCAGAAAGATTACTCCTAGTCTCCCTTCTTTTTATAAAACGTTTTTGGGTGCTCGGGGGGGGGGGGGGAAGCCCGTCAGGTGTACTGCTGTTAGAGCCCCCTGAGCCAGCCCCATCTTCGGAGAGATCCTCCGTGATAACAGAGCCATCCGAGTCATCCGTGAGGGAAAAAAACGTATCCCCTGGTCTGGGGAGGGCAACTCTTTCGGTGTGAGGCTGTCTTGTGGCAGTACAGAATTGTCTACGAGATGTACCGTCTGGTCAGACAAGGTCGAGGTGGTGGGGGTAGTTGCAGAGTCAATAGTTCATTGGGTCTCAACCAACTGTCCACCCTCAGTTCCTAAAGTTCCTTTAATCACAAGCCCCCTGACTTGTTCGCAAGACCTCTCCACTACAATAGGACCCAGGATGGCCCCTTCCCCAAGACCACAAACAATAGAAGAATCACTTGTCCCAGTACTCACGGACGGGCAGCCTGCAACAGCCTGTGAACTTCTTCCTTCTCCTGCTTCCATGCCAGTAGGTTCCCCAGCGTGAGCAAGACGGCGTGCACTGGAGCTGAAGATCAAGGGAATAACTGCCTGTTTCCGTTCAGCCTACGTGAGACTGCCCTCGATGACCCGGAAGTCCTTTGTTGCCCTGGAGGATTCTGATGCGCTAACAGTGAGGGAGCCGGCTTTCGATTTCCCTCTACCTTCGGTTTCCTGCTCGTCCGCCTTCTTCTTTGTATCCCTGGTGCAGCGAGCTGGAAAGTAGAGGAGGCGGCAGCCCCTCCTTTTGCTTCTTCTCTTTCTCTTTGACCTGCTTGACGCGAGGAGGCATCACGAAGTCCCGAGGGACAGTACTGCTGCGGGACGAGAGCCCTGACAAATGGGTGAGTAAATATGCAATAGTTCTCCACGTTCCCCGCACACGAGCTATGAGCCCCAGAAGCAGGCGAAGTCTTCCCCAGGTGGTCCGTACCATAACTAGTCACTCCTCTCCGTCATTGAGAAGAAAAGAAAGACCATATCGCCGGTGCGTGACGCAGGCGGGTGATGCAGCGTTCTAGGCAGCCTCCATCTTGCTCCCTGCCTTCTTGTTCTCATGGAACCTCTGCAAGTCCTGGGCTGGTTTCAATTCAAACCACCTAATCAAAGCATCCTTCATGCACTCATATGTCAAACTGTCTTTCTCAGGAATCTGCTCAGTGACTTCAGTCCCTTCCCGAAGGAGGCGATTCAGTAAAATTGCAGCTTTGGACTGGCTATTAGGACCTTGAGCCTTACATCCGAGATCAAAGAATAACTCAGAATATCAGTTCTGGGGACATACATTTGTATCAATTCCTTTGGTACCTTGGTGGTGTTTTCCTTGCCATGGGACTTTGAAGTGGACTCGCCATACACAGCGCTAAGCCCTCTATCAGCTGCTAACTTGAGCTTCTTTTTCTTCAGGGCTATCCGCTCTTTCTCCAATTCCCTATCCTTCTCTTTCTCCTGCCTCTCCCTTTCCTTCTCCTGCCTCTTCCCTCTCCTTCTCCTTCCAAGCCTACTCTTCCTGTCTGACCCTTCACTGCTCCTCTTCTGCCTGGCGGGCCATCCTTAGCTTCTCCCTCTCAAAATCCCTTGCTTTCTCCTCCGTAAATCCTTAGCTTCCTGGAGTTTCAGCTGGAGTTTCACAGTCTTTGCTAGGTCAGTCCCTCCTAAGGAGGCGCATCCAGGGGCAGGGGAAAAGTTAGCTGTAGAGATAGGGGGAGGTGAAAGTCTAGGGGCAGGTCTAGGGGAAAACCTAGGGGAAAACCTAGGTCCAGGTGTAGCAGAAGCCTGCACTCACTGACTTGTGATAGCAGTGTTCTCCACCTCCTGCACTACAGTGACCTCTTGCTCAATGCATTTTGTCATGTGGCTAATTAAGTGTTCCCAGTCCTTAGGCCTTGGGACTTTCCAACCCCTGTCAGCACACATTTGCTTTATTTCCCCACGGTCAAGTTCCGCAGTTCAAATTCCTCGTAAACGTGGGTATCTGCTGGAGTTAACAACTGGTCCCAGTGTCCACTGAGCCTGAAGTCTAGTGATCCCAGTGCTGCCACCAATGTTAGACCTGGCTTCCGGGGCACCAGGGCATTCAGGGGTTATTGTGCTCCAAATGCATCAACTGGAGTTTTCCCCGCTGGTGTCCTGGAGCCTCAGTACAAGTGAACCCAAAACTAGATAACCAAGTACTCCTCTTCTGCACATGACTCTCTCTGGGTAGTGAGGCAGGGCAGTCCAAGGCTTACTATAGGGGGTGAGGTGAAGTTAGACATTCAGAATACAGTGCACACCATACTATCAGCAGATAAAATCAATGTTCAGTCAGTGATTTACTTTTCATAAAAGAAACATACTTTAATACACACATGAGAATTATACTACATATAAAACTAGGATAAAGAGTGAGAACCGGAAGTCTCTACAACCCTCTGGGCCAGAGTTCTGACCCCAAACAGTATTATAGCGCCTAGATGCTGAGCACTATAAAAATATAGTTAACGTGTAGACACACAATTAGCATTGCATCTTACATACCATGTTGCACAGAGTTGTTCTCATTCGCTAGAGCCATGATACAAATCTTTGTATTGAAGTGATATCGTTTCAGCATTTGATGTGAAGTCAAATGTTCTTGATCAACCCTTAACCCCCACCCAAAGCGACAGAAGTGTCCTCCCGTCCTGAGTGAGGACACCGTTCTAGTGGCATCAGGGATCTGTTCTCAGGTGCCTAATGTCTTGGCACAGTTTACAGGAGTCCCTCTAATCCAGTAGCCACTGGCTAACTGTAGGAGGGTAGTGGCTGTTCAGAGTGCCAGTACTCCCTGATACCCCCAGATTTCACAAAAAGAAAGGTTAGGGGCCTGTTCCACCGAACTCTATTCCCCAGATACCACTTGTAACTGGATGTACCACACAGGCTCCCACAGCTCAGGGGAGGGGTCTGGGCAAAGCGATCCCACCTTCAAGGACTGGGATCAAGCTTCCCTGTCTCCTTCTGTCTTCGTTGATGTGCTGCAAGCTTCCTTTCCTTATCTTGAGCAGCTGTCTGCATTTCCTTGTTCAAAGTGCCAGCTCCACAAGTCTTACAGGAACAGCTGGTTCTCTGACCGATGCTGCTGAGGCCGTTGCTCCTCATCAAACTGGCACATTCCTTTGCAGCATAATCCATCAGTCATAGAGGAAAGTTCCTCAAGGTAACCCCCATCCAGGGGTGTGAGCAAGCTTCTTATCTTGCCTTCATACTGCGGGCCGAGAATGGCCTCTTCAGAATCGAATGCCAGTCTTGAGCAACAACTGACAGCTAAGGCCTGACTTTTATCACCTCTGAGTGATAGGGTGATCCAATCAGATGGTCTGCTACTTTTGAATCCTGGGTGCCCCTCCAATCACAAGGCACATTTATGGCGTGTTCACTGCATGACCAAAGCATGCAAAGCTTTGTACCAGCCCGGATATTCCCAAGAGAGCAATTTTAATTAAGTCCAAACCAAGAGGCACTGACCAGGGGGGAGGGTCCTCTTCGCAACCAGATAAGAGCGAAGTGTCTACCCCAGCCCATCAGGACTGTGCAAGGAATTGGGAGGGGCATGGAGGAGCTGGAATGTCCAACAGAACAGCTCACATTACACACAATGACTCAACTCACCATCCTTCCCCAGTACACTCATGGGCTCTCAAACACGCGTCCCAGGTAGACAAAGACAACAGGACCCCAGGCAAGGGGGAGACTGCACAGATTTGATCAGGAGGGTGGCTAGTAATCCACCCCTCCTGACTATAGATGTATTGCTGGCACCACTGTCAGTCTACCACAGCCTGGTTAGAGAGGGCAGGAGCCACTCTCTGGGAAATAGGGGTGCATTAGGCATGTCCCCTCGACCTCAGAGCCAAGCTCTAGGGTCTCAATCCTTGTAAACAGGGAGCACCTCAGTGGACATGTATGATTGTCATGCTCACTGAGGTAGGGATCTAGAAACCATACTTTAACTTTTAAGTGACTTGCCTGGAGACCAGCAAGAGGCAGGGAAAGCACTCTTTCCAGATACATGCAAAAGACTTCCCGTCCCAACACATTTCATGAAGGATGTCAGAATCTGTTAGCTTAACTCAGAATAGACTGAAAACAGACATGTAAGCATCAGTGAGTGATGGATCTTGGACACAGATCATGTCTAGAGTTCCAAGAGTCAATGTTTGCTGCTTGTGTTATAGCAGGAAACTGTGCCAATGATTATAATGAAAACCAGAATGCGGTGTAGACTGGGAATAGAGGAAAAGGACTCCTACTGGTGCTGTATCCAGGCAAAGGCCAGATTCGTTTATTGATTTATTGAATTATTCATTAATGTATTCATTTGGTAAGCTATTTAAACATCTTTCAAACCCTAGGGTGAGATATATGCCTCTGTTCATGGTGTACCATGCATACATATCAGCTAGTGCCTGGTGATTGATGCTAATTAGGGCTGCAGAATGTATCGTCCTTCTCAAGGTCCTGGCAGAACCTAGAGTAAGGAAAGAAAACACTAAAAGATGGATAGTGAAACGTTTTTTGGCAGCCAGAGGACCGAGAGAGGGAAAATGGCAAAATAAAACAAAATTTATCATTGACTAACAGGTTCATACATTAACTGTCCTCGCTACTGTGGAAAGAGTGACTTGTGCAATACTGCATATGGAAAGTGACTACAAAGAAATGTGGAAACAATAAATTCAGTGCAGAGTTAGAAAATAATTGCTAGTATTGATAAAAGTATTAGGACAGATTTTAGAAGAATTTAAGAAGAACAAAAATCTCAAAACGGTCATTCTCTGGAGGTGCACCTATGATGTGGGGCTCCATCTCACTGGGCATTGAGACTATTCCACTCAACAATTAAAAACAAAAAAGAGCTGAAAAGCCTACTATTTTAGTGCTTCTTTCAACTATGAAAGGCCTGCGATTCTTTGCTTTAGCTTTCAAAATGGGTACCTTATCAGAAAAAGTTAAATATTATTTTGTCTAATTTTGTACCCTTCATAATCTATTCACCCTATGTAACTCCTTAATCTTATCCCAGCTATTTGACTGAATTATGTGATTTCAGATATTATATTATATTATATTATATTATTTACTGTTAGTTCAAATGGTGGACTTAATACCAGTTCAAATGGCATGGGAGTGCCCTAACTAAGGGGGCGGGCCACTGTATCCTTTCTATCCAGGTATCCTTGTAAAATTTGGCATTTCTCGTTACAAAAAGACCTGAATGCCTCCAACAAGTTGCAAAGTTCCCAGCACATATAGGGCACGAGTTACGTTTTTTTCTGAAGATGTAACCTTTACTGTAAGTGTTTATCTTTAGTAATACCCACAATGTTGACTGGTCCACTATCTCAGTATACTCACACATTTTTTCCCCAGAAGTGGTTCTTGCCATGTGCTCAGAGAGCCTCATAAGGGGCTAAATGTTAGCCAACATGGAAGACAACTTGAAATTAGGCAGACATACAAAACGGTGACCGGTTTACACAAATGACCCCTACGTTGTAAATTGAACTGGACTGGAGGCTCCTATAACTGGAAAAAGGCGCTGACTCTCACCTGTCACGTGTTTGCACGGTTAGCACTAAAATAAAAACAAGCTATTTCAGGATGCATAATTTGCAGTTCAAGGTTTGGTCTTTTGTGGAAGGTTACAATCAAGTACAATTGACACTACTTAGAAAATGCACTGAAGGCTCAGAAACAGGGAAAGTATTCTAAAAGGAGCGGAAGTGGTGTCTGCATGAAGATTTTAAAGAACCGAGGGCAACTGTGATTTTCTTAACATATTTAGGAATCATGATGTAAATACCTTTCATTAAAAAACAGTGTGGATTGGTGCATATGTCAAGTACATTTCAGTAAAGGCAGGAGTCAAAGTAGCATAGATCTTAAAGACATTAAGGAAGAGTTGCAGGGTCTTCCACAAGAAGTGTAAAATGATACGAAATGAAGGTTATAAGCAAGTTTGGACTCCCACAATAAAGAGAAGGTTGTGCTTAACTCATCTATACATGAGCTTGCTCTGGTCATTGCTGATATTCCGCCCAAAGTGTCTTCTCATTAAGATGTTCCTCAATAGTTCTGCTCATTGTGGGCATCCCGCACAGTTCTGTCTGGGAGGAAAGCCCTTCATCATGAAATTTAACACCACTTGACTCCTGCTACAAAGTACAATCACAAGAATGTGTTATGCTGTTGGAGGTTGACCCTCGTGCTATAGGCGGGGCCAGTGGAATTATGCGATTGTGCTGCTGCGGAGATTTTTGCATAATTATAGATTTGCCGCATTTGCCACATAATCCATCATCTGTTGCGTAATCTGCAGATTTTTACAAAAAAAAATTTGTGTCTAGCTCAAATGGTTCAAAAAATACTAAAAATGCAGCAATATGTATTTCTGTGCAGTAGAAGGCCCTTTGCAAAGGTTGATTAGTATATTTTTGTTGCTTATTGCTATATTTGGGTGTTCAACTGGTACTAATGAGGTGAGTTTAAAAATAATACTATCACAAAATGTGCCACATTTTGCGGCATAATTTGCCTTTTCTAGCAGCATAATTTACTCAACCCTGCTGCATAATTTGTCGCTCCCCTGCAGCATAATTCCAGTGGCCCTGCTAGAGGTGATATGCGTCCAGAATAATAAAGACAGCTAAGGTATGCAGTTGAATGAATGATTACTCATCATATTCCCATCCCAGAGTGACTAGAACTGTAGAGTTTCTAAAAGCTAAGGTGCTGTGTTTGGCCATTCACAAAGGCATGCAATTCCAGCACTTGCAAAGTGTGGGAGGCGAGGCCATGACAACCTCCAAGTAAAGAATGGTCAGACTGTAATGTCTCTCAAGTTCAAAGAACACAAACAAATGTGTTAATAGCAAGAAATACCCATTGGCGAGGCTCCATGTGGAGCTCTTTGCCCTCCCAACTGGACACAATTAGGCCAAAGTTACTCTTGAGATAGACTCCTGGTTGCTGGTAAAGGAGGGAATACATTCCAGTGTCCTTCTCTCTGGCTGAACATAAAGCTCTTTGCACGGGCAGACATATTCAGTGCTTAATTTGAGCCAGTGGTTTCCGGTGCTCGTCACCTGCACTTAATTGCCAGCAACAGCACTTAATTGACAGAACTTGCACTTATGACGGCTGCCACATGGTGACGCTGTTTGTGTAATTTAAAGATGAGCAAAAAAACAGTTGTTTGTTAATTCAACATACATTAGAAACAACTAATACCTGCCACCCCAGCCATTTTTAAAGCTTTGGCGACCTCTACCAGTCTGAATTGTCACACTTGTAACAGTGTGATGGTTAGTAGTTGTATAAGTAGTGTCAATGTGTGGTACAAACTGTGGTGGCTGCCTGACGAGGGCCCCAGCACTTATTTTTTTACAAATTAAGCACTGGAAATAGTGTTTTCCAGTTGTAGTGACATAAGTCCTTATACGGCGAGGAATGTTGTCTCATCCTGGCCTTGGCCCACTTCTCCTCAATTGTCTTTCATTTTTCCCTTAGTGTGTTAATAATCTGTAAATCCACTGAGAGTGCTGCATGTTTTAAGCTTCCAAAAAGGGAGTGCTGCTCCGCGGTGACCCCACGGTGCATGCTCACCCGCAGTAGAGGGAGGCTACTAGGCACTCCCTGCACTAAGAGACAGTGACTCTTTATCCTTTGCAGAGGAGTCTCTCAATCTTCCATCTGTAAAAGCTGTGCAGTGCATCATAACTGGGATAATTCCTTTCCCCTAAATATAAATAGTGATTTCTGGCATGTAACATGCATGCAGCGCATGTTGGGTGTGGTAGGTTGTGTGTATGGTGTACCAGCCAAGGACACTGTCAGTGTACTGTAAGGAGAAGGTTCTCTGCCATGTTGCTTTGTGGATATTAAGTTCCATGATATGTTTCTTCATGAGAAGTTCCAAAAGTTCATTAGGTTTGATCCAGGGAATCCATATTCTGACTCTGTCAGGCATCAGCCCTGCTGGAAAACACTGCCCAAAACCTTCAAAGCTTTTTGGAGCTATAGCGCGGAATGGCAGGATTCTAATTTGCATAATTTTGCTGAAATTGAGCATAATTATGCGAAAGTAAATTTAATAAATTTCGCGCCTCCATACGTACAACCCCTTCCAGGGTCTTGCAATGTATATGTGTAACATCCTTGCACACTACAAGTAACCGTTTAACTTTATCATTGACCCTCCAAAAAATGGCACCACGTGCATTGTCAATCTGAAGTGGGTATAATGCACCATAATTGGTGCTACAGAAAATATCATGAATAAGTAAACAATACAAAGCAGCGCAAACGTGAACAACTACTGCTGGATATCACAACAGCCAAAGGTTTCTCCCATTTGCCAGTGCAAGAAGGGGTTGTGTGGTGGTCATCTAATATATTGCCTTATAGCCCACCGTAGAGGGCTCTACCGGCCATTAAAGGCCCACTCCAGTGTTAAACGCCAGAGCCGCTACGGAGGGCTCTAAGGCTATTAGAACATTCCGCTCCTAAAGGGAAGAATGTTCTCATTTGTAAAACAAAGGCCTCATGGAGCCTGAGGGGGTTGAAATCCCCTCGGGCTCCATGAGGCCTTTATTCACAGGTGTTGGTGTGAACAAACATTGGAATGTTGATGCTCCGGGCTACTAATAGCTGGATATTTTTTGCTTTGAAAAGTTGACATGAGTGCAACTCAAACAAGCATTGGTAATGCATCGGTTTCGTCTATGTAATGAATAACGAGCTGTTTTCACCAATCATCGTCCGGGAGAAGGAAAGATCTCATTGACAGATAACTCTGGAGTGGAAAGGATGTGTCACAGAGGCCAGAGCTGCTGACTAGAGAGCTGGGGATCTCGGTTCGAGTCTCGGCGGCGCCGCGCAACATCATGCAAATCACTTAATCTCTCCGGGGGATAAATTGTTATATAAATATGCTGCAATAGTAAAAGGCAAAACTTTATGAGAATATATTTCCACCAAAGTGGATGTTAACAGTATTTAGCGGCGGGAAACTGATAAGAGAAGCAGATGAGGAACAAGCATTGGTAAATGCAGGAAAATATGCTACAGCCAATAGAAATAGAGGAATGGTAAGTGGCACACACAGGAACCAATGAGAAGCCAGGAAAGAGAGGAAACAGGATGTAAGTCCCTTTTAAGTTTATATTAAAGACAATAGATTTCTCAAGCACAGCGCAAGCGCTGTGCAGGTGAAACCTAAAAATGGCTTCACTTCACAGAGCTCCAGCCCCCCCTCGCCAACTCCCCCTGTATCTATGCAAGAAGAGCTTAAAGCACAGAGGACAGTGCAGTCACACACTGGTCTTGACATAACCCTAGAGCTATCAAAATATTGTAGCCTGGATTTGCTTGAATAATGCTAGCGCCAAAACAAACTAGAAATAAACAAGGGACAAGCAGGATATTGTGTGATATGTGTGACACAAGATGTTTAATTTCTATAGCTTACCTTTGGATTGTTGTCCTCGTGCAGAAATGTGTACTGAAGGATGTACCTGGAGTACAAATCTCACAGAAAGTAGCTCTGGTTTCAGTGGCATAGCTAGACTAGTTGCCGCACGTGGTGGTCCTTGTGGCAGCCGCCCCGCAGCCGTATGTAAGAGCGAGGGGGTGCTGGCGATACCTGTGGCAGCCGCCCCGTGGCCGTGTGTAAGAGCGTAGCATGCTGGCGATGCCGCCCCCAATACTCTTGCCGCCCCCCCCTTGCTACGCCACTGTCTGGTTTGCCTCTGTGCAGTAGTTCAATGCTTTGTATCATGCAAAAATGTGCGCACTAGCGAGGCCTATGCCGTTATAGGCATGTGACTCTTACTAAGAATGGTGCTGAACTCATTTTCCCCTTTCATGCAGTCCTCAGTAAATCTGGATCCTAGTGTGTGCGTGATACATTTGGTAATGTGGTATGTAATATTGCATTTTACTATGATCTTCAAAATATTATATTTGTAATTATATCTGCCATTTTTAATGACGATCATCATGACCTTTGTGCACTGATTATTCTATTGCAATGATTCTTAATAACAATATAAAGGTCTAATTACTAGCATAATTATGTAAGCCCTGTTAACAATAGATGTTATTTTTACCCACTTTATTGTTCTTAACTCACCCAAGACCTGGAAGAATGCAAGCTATAGTCTGCTTTGTCAGGATTTAAACTCATAATAATCTAAAAGAGCATGTTAAACCCTCTGCACCATCCTCTCATCATTCTTACTTTGGCCCTGATTACGAGTGTGTATGTGTTTTCCAATTCCTGCCACATCCCCTGTTTGCATAGCGGTCAGAATTCTGAGTTGGGTGGTATTTAATGCGCCCGGTAATTACCAGCCTCATTAAATACCTGCCACTTCATTAAATTTCATCAAATCAATTCTGCTGGAATTTAACAGGAGAAAAGTGTACGGTATTTACTGTACCATCTGTATTTTTTTACCCAAAAAGTTGGAATAGGCGCTAATTATTGCACCAGATAAATAACGTACCCTCGGGTATCGTTAGTTATTAAGCGTGATAGACAGTACCTCCTATATCGGCAAACTCAGAATTAGGGCCTTTGTGTTGCTGGTTCAAAATAACAAATACCATAGATATTGGTATTCATTAGTGTTGAGTTGTGTCTTAATTTGGTTGTCTAAATTGAATCAAATTGACAGGACTCAGTCCGTTTCTCGGTCAGTGGCCATTCAAGTCAAAAAGAAACCTGCAACCATTGGTGATGTGCCTAAACTGTGTTCACATTCTAAACAAAAAAATGGACGAGCATGCTCAATGGACTCCCTTCCCTGTTTTCCAATAGGGGTGGGTAGAACTCGGAGAGTTTCACTTTGTGGAATTCCACAGAGTTAAATGCAGTAGCGGCCCGTGGAGAGAGTTCCGTGGGGCGGTGAGGCGGGGCGGGGGAGGGTCAGGGTTGGGGGTAGTAAACACCGGAATATGGATGAACGGTGGTAAATAAACAATTAAATAAATATTATTTATTTAACTGTTTACTTACCTCCGTTCATCCATATTCCGGTGTTTACTACCCCCCACCCTGACCCTCAGCCGCCCCGCCTCACCGCCCCACGGAACTTCCTCCACGGGCCGCTACTGGTTAAATGAAAACTCTGCGAGGTTCCACTAGCGGCCGGAATCAGTGAGTCGTGCTGCTTGTGCTGATTTTTAGCACTGGGAGCATGTTCCATGCTGCAAAAACAGGGAGAACAGTACCACGCCAGAGGGTACTGCTTCTTTTCAACTTGAGCAGCAGCTTTCTCGCCGCGAATGGTCGAAACCGCCTGCCACCACCCACATTGAGAAAATCTTGCTTGGGGATACCAATTCTTCTCGCTCTCCAACTTACAGTTGGCGAGCCACGGCCGAGAAAAAACTCTGCCACATGGCAGTTGGCGGAGTTTTGCCAGAACTCCGCGTTACAAGTGTAACGCGGAGTGGGCAAAACTCTGCGCACTCCACCAGCGGAGCGGAATTTATCACCCACCCCTATTTTCCATGCATCATAAAATTATCTTTGCCTGATACCATATAAAATAGTTTTTCTCCTGCAGAATCTTTTAGCAGGCATGCCAGAATTATGAGAGGCAGACACACAGCACCAGCACCTGGATCTAAGTATAAGCAAGCACTGGCAAAGTCAATAGGTCTGGCGTTGACTGCAAGCCTTTTGTCAATTCTTGTTTTGTCACTTTTTTGCAAAACTTTATATTGTAAGTATATGCCAGGCCCTTATCAATCTGGAAAGAAAACCTATTTGCTACCTGCAAAAAAATGTTTACGGTCTAGAAAAGCCCACACATTACCATAGTACTCCCTGGCACTGATACTTTGTGTGTCGATGCGCTCCTTGTGAAAGGACAGCATGCTGTAACTTCAAGTGAAGTCAGCCAATGGTTGAAGTTGGCTGATAAAAGAACAAGAGAGAAGGCAAGAAGGGAAGAGAGAAGGAAACAAAAAGGGAAAGAAAGAGAGAGAAGGAAAGAAAGACAGAAACAAAGAAAGAAAGAAGAGGGAAAGAATAGGGAAAGCAAGAAAGAAACAAAGATATGGAAAGAGAGAAAGAAACAAAGGAAGATAGTGAGAAGGGAAGAGAAGGGAAGAGAAAGAAAGAGAAGGAAAGAGAAAGAAAGAGAGAGAAGGAATGACATAAGGAAAGAGAAGATAAGAAGGAAAGAAAGGAGAGAAAGAAAGAGAGAAAGAAAGAAAGAAAGAGAAAAATAATGAATGACAGAAGGAAGGAGAAGAAGGAAAGAAAGGAGAGAGAAAGAAAAAGAAAAATGAAAGAGGGAAAGAAAAGAAAGAAAAAATAAGAAAATAGGCAAGAAAGAGAAATAGGAAACGAAAGAGAAAGAAGGAAAGAAAAGAAAAGAAAAAGAAAAAAGAAGGCAAAAATGGAAGAATGAAAGAAAGAAGGAAAGAAAAGAAAAAGGGGAGCAAAAGAAAGAAAAAGATAAAGAAAGAAAGAGGATAACTTAATACTGAACAGTTTCAAATTAACACAAATGGTATGTACAACAGCATTAGCAGGAGATGGGACCTGATAAAGATGGAATGTGCGTGAGAAGCATCCTGCCATCACATCAGGCTCTTAATACAAAGGCAACACTAAAGTGGTTATAAAGTAAAAACAAAAATACTGCCACTGAAGGAAACTAGCTTGTGTGCGAATGTGCTCCTTGTGAGAGAGCAAAATGCAAGTTAACTAGTGGATTAAGTAGGCTGTCCCACTACCCCCTGCTATATACTCTAGTGGGAGGAAGCAAAATGTGAAGAACAGAGCTGGTTGAAAGCCCTTATATGTAAGTATATTATACACATTTTAGTAAAATCAAAAGGTCTTGGCTAGCGCCAGACCTAAAAAAATTCCTACATGAAAAGAGAAAATCTCGCAGCCCAGAATCTGGTGCCATCCGGTGTTTGTTTTCAAATGAATACAATTTTGGAACATGAGACCTAGACTCCGAAAAATCATGGTGCTGTGGGAATAATTCCCCTTGTGTCCTTTGTCTTCAACTTGCAGAACTCTCAATCCACCATAGTAGAGCATCAGCTCTATCTGATCCACCACCAAATAAGCCTGTCATTAATCGAACAAAACTCTTTGCAGTCCATACTATAAAACACTCTGCTCACTTTTCCAAAATTTCCATCCGTTTCCTGATTAATGTCATAAATATTGAAACACATATAGGGTATATTAAACCCAACCAATGTCTTAAAATTTGGCACAAATGCTATCACACCCACATTCACACCAGCCTGCTGCAGTTGAGCACAGGTGGGCTTACTTCTGTGTTTGCACTGCCAGGTGCCAGCTCATGTGAACTTGTGTGATCTCCTTGTACATTCCATGGCACCAACAATAAAAACAGCTGCCATCGCCCTATGGACATCTTATTCCCACTTTAGCCGTGATCTCTAAATCGGGTTTAAAAATGCCAAGGGCACCCAAGGCAACTGGATATCTTTGCACTCATATTTACCAGTTGGTTCCACCTACCAGATTCTCAACACATTCCGATGGTGGCTTTAGTGGAAAGAACACAAAGGTCTTTATTACAGTAACACGTGTCTGGACAGCTCAGAATCACTGATTCATAATTCATACTGCAATTAGCCTTCTACTATGCAGGAAGCCTCTTAAACGCATACACTAGCCTGGGGAGCCACAGTATAGGCCCAAGAAGGCCACACCAATTTTTCAGGAGAACCATTGTGTAAATGAATACCATTTGGGTTAACTGTGTGTAAATTTATCTTACCGACATAGTCTGAATTTTAGGACATCCTGAATATCTGAAATAGACCAGGCCCTTTTGGACCTACATTGGACTCCCCCGGACGTAGTTGATTGCTTTTGGTTGTGCACTAGGGTGACCAGATGTCCCGGCATTTCCAGGACAATCCCCATTTTCCAAGGATTGTCTCAGCATTTTCTTCCAAAGAAGCAAATGTCACATTTCATAGACATCTCTCCACCATCTTTCACTCCCCCTCACAGAGAGACAAACTGAAGCTCTCCCGGACCTGTGTTCTAGGTTTGGCCTAGAGACGCTGTCTCATGCTTTAAATACAAATACATACATGTATACATACAAGGAGGGGCATTTCATCAGGTCTCTTCATCCATTGGTCTGTAAAATTGTCATTCACATTTTGCTTCCACCCACTACAGCACGGGGCAAACGGTCAATCTACTTCATCCATTGGCTGTGAGGCACTTTGAGTGGTGGTGCTTTGTCTAATTACATGTGCACAGCTGCCTGTGCACAGGTCTGGTGTGCCTGCTCTTCTGGGAAATTCCTATATATTAAAATTAATAAAAAAACTTTGCACACTTGGCAATGCCAGCCCTACTGCCTTTGCCAATGCTTGTTTAATTTGCATTTTGGTACTTTTAGTCTTGTTTTAAGATATTAAATGCAGGGCTATGAGTTCCAGAATGCAAAGAAAACTGGACTGAATGAGCTGTTCGTGTGTGACATGAGGCAACTTGAGATCTCTGTTATTTTTCTACGGCTAGTTGAAATGTTTTGAAATAGACTTTTTGAAAGTGCACACCCTGTGAAACCCTGGTCTCATTTGTCTTTGTTATCTGTAGTCTCTTTAATGGATTTGTTCGAAGATGAGCTGTAGTCCTTCTATGTCAGTGGGAGCTGTATTGTAGTCCTCCTGCGGTGACAGATGGTGCAAACATTCAGTCTTCCTTTACTCTGTGACCATCTGGTCCGAGATTTACTAACATTTTGAGCTGTGGTTGCATCACTTTTTTGGCACAGCAATGACGCAAAATGTTACTCAGGATTTGCGTGGCTTTGCATCACATTTCCCTGAAAAAGTAACATAAGGTAGTGCATCAGTGGCGTAACGAAACTTGAGGGGGCCCCCCTGCAGGGTACGAGAAGGGGCCCCCTCCGGACTCAATCTGGAGTTCTCCAGCCGAAGTGCTGTGCTGAAGGGGCTCCCTGGAGTTTGGGGGCCCCCTCGCACCGTGGGGGCTGCGGGGGCCTGTGTTACGCCCCTGTAGTGCATCTTGCTGAATTGTCGTACCTTGCGTCGGGGTAGGAGTTACATAGTTGGAGCAAGGACCTTCCCTTGCATCCACCCATCTGCTTTGATGCAAACTCTAATTTACATAGGGCCAGATGTACAACCATTTTTAGCGGTTGTAAACTGTAAATTGGCCTGTTTGCGACCGCTAAAAAGGGTTGTAGCATGTACCAAACCTATTTTACAAGTCAGTAACCTGTTGCCGACTTACAAAATAAGTTTTGCGAGTCGCTATTTGGAAGGGGCGTGCCAAGTGCATCTTTTCCTAAAAGTGAGTCCAGGGGGATGTGAGATTGTTTTACGACCACAAATGCGGTCGCAAAACAATCGCATTTACCACCAATTTCAAATTGGTGGTAAGCCAGTTGCAAACGAGAAGGGGTCCTGAGGGGACCCCTTCCCTTTGTGATTTGAAGCAAAATGTTTTTTAAGATCAGGCAGTGATCCCACAGACTACAGCTTGCTCTTAAAAAATGAAACTGAAACGTTTCATTTTTATTTTTTAAATGCATCCAGTTTTCCTAAAAGGAAAATGGGCTGCATTTCAAAAACAAACACTGCATTAGTAAAAAAGCTGTCACAGATATGGTGGTTTGCTGACCTAAAGGGTCAAAAAATGTGCCGTGCCTCATGAATATTATTGAGGCAGGACCTTTGCGACCCATTTGGGAATCAGTGTTTGCGACTCGCAAAAACATGGAAATTGCGAGGGTCGTACATCTGGCCCTAAGGTCAGTAAACCTGTGTTTGTACCAAAATGGTGCTCCTAACTTAGGCTGGTGTAATGAGGGGAAATATCTTCATTTCTCCTTATTACTTCCTCTTTGCATATGTGCTGCAGTCTGAGGAATAAGCCTCAAATGTTATTAATGAATACAAGCTTAGACAGTGGAACCCTACACAGAACTAGCACCTGACCTGCTATCCCTATTTATTATGCATATATTGGGAAGTACCCAAGGTAGTGTGTGCACACAGTTAGCGCACCCACTGTCACGGTGCAATCCAATACTGGAATTAACAATTTCTAATAAGGACAAAAGGTGCACCACTAAAAGGTAAGTAAACACACATCAAATTATCAGATCCGTGTTCAGAGTTGTTTCTTCAAATTCTTCGTTTATTCAAAAAGTTTAAAAACGATCAAGTTGACATGAACAGACGACGCGTTTCGTCCAAACAAAAGGACTTCTTCAGGGCATTGATGAAGCACTCCTAACATATAATGTCAGAGTGTCAGTGATGGATGAGATCAACAGTGGTGGTGGCAGAATTCCCGTCCACTCTAATTAATATGTGAGCGAAGTACGCTTCGCGTAAGTGAGAAAAGCCAGAACCCAGGTAAGTCCAGATAAGAATATTCAACCGGTCACACAATTGTAAGGTGGACCATATATTAAGGGCAATCACAGGTTCCGACCATAATAAGCCCGAAACCGCGGCCCAGAACTGCCTCCTTGTGCGATGTCGTTGGGAAAAAACGACATCGCACAAGGAGGCAG
This sequence comes from Calotriton arnoldi, assembly GCA_963921515.1. Lineage (NCBI taxonomy): Eukaryota > Metazoa > Chordata > Amphibia > Caudata > Salamandridae > Calotriton > Calotriton arnoldi. Next base: position 577,300 of record CAWUFW010008913.1, on the reverse strand, counting down.
TTCTGGGCCGCGGTTAGGAGTGCTTCATCGATGCCCTGAAGAAGTCCTTTTGTTTGGACGAAACGCGTCGGCTGTTCATGTCAACTTGATCGTTTTTAAACTTTGTGAATAAACGAAGAATTTGAAGAAAGCCTCAAATGTTAGTTTTTGTGCAGGAAGGGATACCTTCCTGCACAAGTCAGTCCTGACCACAACGCAGGCACCTTTGCACCATAGTGCTAGGGTGTCTGCATTAGCGCTTGACAGCCACAAGTGCTACTGCCCTCTCCCTTTAAAGCAACTAAGTGCAGCAAGTTTCCTTGTAGCGTTGCGTGAAAGTTTAGCAAATCTGGGCCCTAGGTTTTGGTTCTTAAAATATAATAATCCGGTTTCACAGCAAAGGCTACTGAAATTTAGAGAACTGATTCTAGAATTGGTAGCACCTGCACTTTCATCCATTAAACCAGAGGTTTTCAAACTGGGGGCAGGCTCAATGGGCAGCGTCAATGGATTCTCCGTGGGGCGCCAGGCTGTCATCAAGAGGAGCACTTACTATATTCCTGGGTACCAGAGACAAACTCCATGCTGAAAACCGTGCTGTGTTTTTAGTGAAAGAAAACAAAGAGGCCTTGAGTCACACTGTAATGAGCCACTAGTAACGTCTTTTGACACTCATGGGATTAGGTGACAGAGACAGAAAGAGGAAAAGCAACAGCCTAACGGCGCCACCTATTGGTGATGCATATTGCTGAAGAGACGCCAACATTTCCCTTTTCAGGGCTTGAGGAGCACCTAGGTGGCAAAATTATTTTCTGCCTGGAAATCATATCATTGTAACTGAGCGTACACCATGACGACTGATATATTAACGTATTAAAGTAAATGCTAATTCCAAGAGAAGACCTGTTTTTTTTACTCCAAACAAGACAAATAATTGGAAGCAAAGCGAGGGTGGGTGAGTGTGAGTCAGGAATCACAGCTCCGACCTAGTGTCGTCGTCCCCAGGGCAGGCGTTCCCCAATGAGTTTTACCCCCGCAGTGAAAATAAAACGCGCGAAAAACCTTTCCACTGCAAAAGGCTCGAATAATCATGCCAGACCCTAAATGGTATTAGAGCGTCATGAGCGCTCAAAGGGGATTTCAGCGCTTCTTTCGGTGAGTCTCTTTACATTAAAGGTGGGGGGAGGCGCTCCTTCACCCTTATCTGTATCTCGCACACATTCCCTCAGTGAGGCCTCTGCAGAGATGATAAGGGAAAATTAATATTTCACTTAAGGAGGGAAACGAGGGAGGAAGCGGGGTGGGAGTGGGGCCTTGAGGGACAGCGGTATTTTTCTCGAGGAAAAATATAGGCTTTTTGCTATAAAACCACGAGCAGCGTTTCTGTCCTATCGTATATGTAAGGGGAGTCGCTTCTGCAGATCAGATTTCATATATCATTTTTATATTTAATAAGGGAAGTGATGTGTAGAGTGCCAGGCGCCTCGGGGAGGCCAAGTTAAGATGCAGCAGTCGGTTCAAGCGGTGTAAGGAACGCACAGGTAGTGCATTAATAAGATTTGTAGCAGCAGACTCCCACTGCACACCAGTTGGTGCAAGCGGTGCAAGGACCACACAGGTAGTGCATTAATATGATTTGTAGCAGCAGACTCTCATTGGTGCACCAGTTGGCATATGCGGTGCAAGTAACTCACAGGTAGTGCATTAATAAGATTTGTAGCAGCAGACTCTCACTGGTGCACCGGTTGGCACATGCGGTGCAAGGAAGTCACAGGTAGCGCATTAATATGATCTGTAGCAGCAGACTCTCACAGGCGCACCAGTTAGTGCAAGCGTTGTAAGGAATGCACAGGTAGTGTATTACTATGCTTTGTAGCAGCAGTCTTTCATTGGTGCACCAGTTTGTACATGCGGTGCAAGGACTACACAGGTAGTGCATTAATATGATTTGTAGCAGCAGACTCTCACTGGTGCACCGGTTGGCACATGCGGTGCAAGAGCTGCACAGGTAGTGCATTAATATAATTTGTAGCAATATACTCTCATTGGTGCTTCAGTTGATACATGCGGTGCAAGAACCGCACAGGTAGTGCATTAATATGATTTGTAGCAGCAGTCTCTCACTGGTGCACCAGTTTGTACATGCGGTGCAAGGACTACACAGGTAGTGCATTAATACGATTTGTATCAGCAGTCTCTCTGTGGTGCCCCAGTTGGTTAAAGTGGTGTAAGGAAGGCACAGGTAGTGCATTCATATGATTTGTAGCAGCAGTCTCTCATTGGTACACCAGTTTGTACATGCAGTGCAAGGACTACACAGGTAGTGCATTAATACGACTTGTATCAGCAGATTCTTACTGATGCATCAGTTGGTGCAAGCGGTGTAAGGAAGTCACAGGTAGTGCATTAATATGATTTGTAGCAGCAGACTCTCACTGGTGCACCGGTTGGAGCATGCGGAGCAAGGACCGCACAGGTAGTGCATTACTATGATTTGTAGCAGCAGACTCTCACTGGTGCACCAGTTGGTGGAGACGTTGTAAGGAATGCATAGGTAGTGCATTAATATGCTTTGTAGCAGCAGTCTCTCATTGATGCACCAGTTTGTACATGTGGTGCAAGGACTACACAGGTAGTGCATTAAATTAATATGATTTTTAGCAGCAGATTAGTGCAAGCGTTGTAAGGAATGCACAGGTAGTGTATTACTATGATTTGTAGCAACAGTCTCTCACTGGTGCACCGGTTAGCACATGCGGTGCAAGCACCGCACAGGTAGTGCATTAATATAATTTGTAGCAGCAGACCCTCACTTGTGCACTGGCTGGCACATGCAGTGCAAGAAACTCACAGGTAGTGCATTAATATGATTTGTATCATCATACTATCACTGGTGCACCGGTTAGTACAAGCAGTGTAAAGAAGGCACGGGTAGTACATTAACATGATTTGTAGCAGCAGACTCTCACAGGTGCACCAGTTGGTGCAAGCGTTGTAGGGAATGCACAGGTAGTGCATTGATATGATTTGTAGCAGCAGACTCTCACAGGTGCACCAGTTGGTGCAAGCGTTGTAAGGAATGCACAGGTAGTGCATTCATATGATTTGTAGCAGCAGACTCCCACTGGTGCACCAGTTAGTGCAAGCGTTGTAAGGAATGCACAGGTAGTGTATTACTATGATTTGTAGCAGCATTCTCTCACTGGTGCACCGGTTGGCGCATGCGGTGCAAGGAACGCACAGGTAGTGCATTAATAAGATTTGTAGCAGCAGACTCTCACTGGTGCACCGGTTGGCACATGCGGTGCAAGGAAGTCACAGATAGTGCATTAAAATGATATGTAGCAGCAGACTCTCACAGGTGCACCAGTTGGTGCAAGCGGTGTAAGGAAGTCACAGGTAGCGCATTAATATGATCTGTAGCAGCAGACTCTCACAGGCGCACCAGTTAGTGCAAGCGTTGTAAGGAAGGCACAGGTAGTGTATTACTATGCTTTGTAGCAGCAGTCTTTCATTGGTGCACCAGTTTGTACATGCGGTGCAAGGACTACACAGGTAGTGCATTAATATGATTTGTAGCAGCAGACTCTCACTGGTGCACCGGTTGGCACATGCGGTGCAAGAGCTGCACAGGTAGTGCATTAATATAATTTGTAGCAATATACTCTCATTGGTGCTTCAGTTGATACATGCGGTGCAAGAACCGCACAGGTAGTGCATTAATATGATTTGTAGCAGCAGTCTCTCACTGGTGCACCAGTTTGTACATGCGGTGCAAGGACTACACAGGTAGTGCATTAATACGATTTGTATCAGCAGTCTCTCTGTGGTGCCCCAGTTGGTTAAAGTGGTGTAAGGAAGGCACAGGTAGTGCATTCATATGATTTGTAGCAGCAGTCTCTCATTGGTACACCAGTTTGTACATGCAGTGCAAGGACTACACAGGTAGTGCATTAATACGACTTGTATCAGCAGATTCTTACTGATGCATCAGTTGGTGCAAGCGGTGTAAGGAAGTCACAGGTAGTGCATTAATATGATTTGTAGCAGCAGACTCTCACTGGTGCACCGGTTGGAGCATGCGGAGCAAGGACCGCACAGGTAGTGCATTACTATGATTTGTAGCAGCAGACTCTCACTGGTGCACCAGTTGGTGGAAGCGTTGTAAGGAATGCATAGGTAGTGCATTAATATGCTTTGTAGCAGCAGTCTCTCATTGATGCACCAGTTTGTACATGTGGTGCAAGGACTACACAGGTAGTGCATTAAATTAATATGATTTTTAGCAGCAGATTAGTGCAAGCGTTGTAAGGAATGCACAGGTAGTGTATTACTATGATTTGTAGCAGCAGTCTCTCACTGGTGCACCGGTTGGCACATGCGGTGCAAGCACCGCACAGGTAGTGCATTAATATAATTTGTAGCAGCAGACCCTCACTTGTGCACTGGCTGGCACATGCAGTGCAAGAAACTCACAGGTAGTGCATTAATATGATTTGTATCATCATACTATCACTGGTGCACCGGTTAGTACAAGCAGTGTAAAGAAGGCACGGGTAGTACATTAACATGATTTGTAGCAGCAGACTCTCACAGGTGCACCAGTTGGTGCAAGCGTTGTAGGGAATGCACAGGTAGTGCATTGATATGATTTGTAGCAGCAGACTCTCACAGGTGCACCAGTTGGTGCAAGCGTTGTAAGGAATGCACAGGTAGTGCATTCATATGATTTGTAGCAGCAGACTCCCACTGGTGCACCAGTTAGTGCAAGCGTTGTAAGGAATGCACAGGTAGTGTATTACTATGATTTGTAGCAGCATTCTCTCACTGGTGCACCGGTTGGCGCATGCGGTGCAAGGAACGCACAGGTAGTGCATTAATAAGATTTGTAGCAGCAGACTCTCACTGGTGCACCGGTTGGCACATGCGGTGCAAGGAAGTCACAGATAGTGCATTAAAATGATATGTAGCAGCAGACTCTCACAGGTGCACCAGTTGGTGCAAGCGGTGTAAGGAAGTCACAGGTAGTGCATTAATATGATTTGTAGCAGCAGACTCTCACTGGTGCACCAGTTGGTGCAAGCGTTGCAAGGACCGCACAGGTAGTGCATTAATATGATTTGTATCAGCAGAATCTCACTGATGCATCAGTTGGTGCAAGCGGTGCAAGGACCGCACAGGTAGTGCATTAATATGATTTGGAGTAGCAGACTCTCATTGGTGCACCAGTTGGCATATGCGGTGCAAGTAACTCACAGGTAGTGCATTAATAAGATTTGTAGCAGCAGACTCTCACTGGTGCACTGGTTGGCACATGCAGTGCAAGGACCGCACAGGTAGTGCATTAATATGATTTGTATCAGCAGAATCTCACTGATGCATCAGTTGGTGCAAGCGGTGCAAGGACCGCACAGGTAGTGCATTAATATGATTTGGAGTAGCAGACTCTCATTGGTGCACCAGTTGACATATGCGGTGCAAGTAACTCACAGGTAGTGCATTAATAAGATTTGTAGCAGCAGACTCTCACTGGTGCACTGGTTGGCACATGCAGTGCAAGGACCGCACAGGTAGTGCATTAATATGATTTGTATCACCAGATTCTCACTGATGCATCAGTTGGTGCAAGCAGTGCAAGGACCGCACAGGTAGTGCATTAATATGATTTGGAGTAGCAGACTCTCATTGGTGCACCAGTTGGCATATGCGGTGCAAGTAACTCACAGATAGTGCATTAATATGATTTGTAGCAGCAGACTCTCACTGGTGCACCAGTTGGTGCAAGCCGTGTAAGGAAGTCACAGGTAGTGCATTAATATGATGTGTAGCAGCAGACTCTCACCGGTGCACCAGTTAGTGCAAGTGTTGTAAGGAACGCACAGGTAGTGCATTACTATGATTTGTAGCAGCAGACTCTCACTGGTGCACCAGTTGGTGCAAGCGGTGCAAGGAAGTCACAGGTAGCGCATTAATATGATCTGTAGCAGCAGACTCTCACAGGCGCACCAGTTAGTGCAAGCGTTGTAAGGAAGGCACAGGTAGTGTATTACTATGCTTTGTAGCAGCAGTCTTTCATTGGTGCACCAGTTTGTACATGCGGTGCAAGGACTACACAGGTAGTGCATTAATATGATTTGTAGCAGCAGACTCTCACTGGTGCACCAGTTGATACAAGCGGGTGCAAGGACCACATAGATAGTGCATTAATAAGATTTGTAGCAGCAGACTCTCACTGGTGCACCGGTTGGCACGTGCGGTGCAAGAGCTGCACAGGTAGTGCATTAATATAATTTGTAGCAATATACTCTCATTGGTGCTTCAGTTGATACATGCGGTGCAAGAACCGCACAGGTAGTGCATTAATATGATTTGTAGCAGCAGTCTCTCACTGGTGCACCAGTTTGTACATGCGGTGCAAGGACTACACAGGTAGTGCATTAATACGATTTGTATCAGCAGTCTCTCTGTGGTGCCCCAGTTGGGTAAAGTTGTGTAAGGAAGGCACAGGTAGTGCATTCATATGATTTGTAGCAGCAGTCTCTCATTGGTACACCAGTTTGTACATGCAGTGCAAGGACTACACAGGTAGTGCATTAATACGACTTGTATCAGCAGATTCTTACTGATGCATCAGTTGGTGCAAGCGGTGAAAGGAAGTCACAGGTAGTGCATTAATATGATTTGTAGCAGCAGACTCTCACTGGTGCACCGGTTGGAGCATGTGGAGCAAGGACCGCACAGGTAGTGCATTACTATGATTTGTAGCAGCAGACTCTCGCTGGTGCACCGGTTGGAGCATGCAGTGCAAGGACCGCACAGGTAGTGCATTACTATGATTTGTAGCAGCAGACTCTCACAGGTGCACCAGTTGGTGGAAGCGTTGTAAGGAATGCATAGGTAGTGCATTAATATGCTTTGTAGCAGCAGTCTCTCATTGATGCACCAGTTTGTACATGTGGCGCAAGGACTACACAGGTAGTGCATTAATATGATTTTTAGCAGCAGATTAGTGCAAGCGTTGTAAGGAATGCACAGGTAGTGTATTACTATGATTTGTAGCAGCAGTCTCTCACTGGTGCACCGGTTGGCACATGCGGTGCAAGCACCGCACAGGTAGTGCATTAATATAATTTGTAGCAGCAGACCCTCACTTGTGCACTGGCTGGCACATGCAGTGCAAGAAACTCACAGGTAGTGCATTAATATGATTTGTATCATCATACTATCACTGGTGCACCGGTTAGTACAAGCAGTGTAAAGAAGGCACGGGTAGTACATTAACATGATTTGTAGCAGCAGACTCTCACAGGTGCACCAGTTGGTGCAAGCGTTGTAGGGAATGCACAGGTAGTGCATTGATATGATTTGTAGCAGCAGACTCTCACAGGTGCACCAGTTGGTGCAAGCGTTGTAAGGAATGCACAGGTAGTGCATTCATATGATTTGTAGCAACAGACTCCCACTGGTGCACCAGTTAGTGCAAGCGTTGTAAGGAATGCACAGGTAGTGTATCACTATGATTTGTAGCAGCAGTCTCTCACTGGTGCACCGGTTGGCGCATGCGGTGCAAGGACCGCACAGGTAGTGCATTAATATGATTTGTAGCAGCAGATTCTCACTAGTGCACCGGTTGGCATATGCGGTGCAAGTAACTCACAGATAGTGCATTAATATGATTTGCAGCAGCAGACTCCTACTGGTGCACCGGTTGGCACATGAGGTGCAAGCACCGCACAGGTAGTGCTTAATATAATTTGTAGCAGCAGTCTCTCATTGGTGCATCAGTTGGTACATGCGGTTCAAGGACCGCACAGGCAGTGCATTAATATGATTTGGAATAGCAGTCTCTCACTGGTGCACCGGTTGGTACAAGTGTTGCAAGGAAGGCACAGGTAGTGCATTAATATGCTTTGTAGCAGCAGTCTCTCATTGGTGCACCCGTTTGTACATGCGGTGCAAGGACTACACAGGTAGTGCATTAATATGATTTGTAGCAGCAGACCCTCACTTGTGCACTGGCTGGCACATGCAGTGCAAGGAACTCACAGGCAGTGCATTAATATGATTTGTAGCAGCAGATTCTCACTGGTGCACCGGTTGGCACATGCGGTGCAAGGACCACACAGGTAGTGCATTAATATAATTTGTAGTAGCAGTCTCTCATTGGTGCATCAGTTGGTACATGCGGTGCAAGGACCGCGCAGGCAGTGCATTAATATGATTTGGAGTGGCAGTCTCTCACAGGTGCACTGGTTGCTGCAAACAGTGGAAGGAATGCACAGGTAGTGCATTAATATGATTGTAGCAGCAAACCCTCACTTGTGCCCCAGTTGGATCAAGTGGTGTAAGGAAGGCACAGGTAGTGCATTAATATGATTTGTAGCGGCAGACTCTCATTTGTTCACCAGTTGGTACATGCGTTGCAAGGACCGCAGAGGTAGTGCATTAATATGATTGTAGCAGCAAACCCTCACTGGTACATCGGTTGGTTCAAGCGGTGTAAGGAACATTGAGGTAGTGCATTAATGTGATTGCAGAAGCAAACCCTCACTGGTGCACCAGTTGGTTCAAGCGATGTAAGAAAGGCACATGTAGTGCGTCAATATGATTTGTAGCAGCAGTCTCTCACTAATGCACTAGTTGGGAAAAGCGGGTGCAAGGACCGCATAGGTAGTGCGTTAATAGGATGTGGAGCAGCAGTCTCTCACGATGCACCAGTTGGTAAAAGCGGGTGCAAGGACCGCATAGGTAGTGCGTTAATAGGATGTGGAGCAGCAGTCTCTCACGATGCACCAGTTGGTACATGCGGTGCACGAACCAGACAGGCAGTGCGTTAATGTGATTTGTAGCAGCAGTCTCTTACTGGTGCACCAGTTGGTTCATGCGGTGCAAGGACTGCACAGGTGGTGCATTAATATGATTTGTAGGAGCAGTCTCTCACTGGTGCACCAGTTGGCACATGCAGTGCAAGAACCACACAGGTATTACATTAATACGATTTGTGGCAGCAGACTCTCACTGGTGCACAAGTTGGCTCAAGCAGTGTAAGGACCGCACAGGTAGTGCATTAATATAGTTTGTAGCACACAGTCTCTCATTGGTGCGTCATTTGGTACATGCGGTGCAAGGACCGCACAGGCAGTGCATTAATATGATTTGGAGTAGCAGTCTCTCACTGGTGCACCAGTTGGTGCAAGCGGTGGAAGGAAGGCATAGGTTGGGTGCACCGGTTGATTTAAGCAGTGTAAGGAAGGCACAGGTAGTGCATTAATATGATTTTGTAGCAGCAGTCTTTCATTGGTGAACCAGTTCGTACAAGTGGTGTAAGGACCGTATAGGTAGTGTGTTAATGTGATTTGTAGCAGCAGTCTATCACTGGTGCACCAAATGGTACAATCGGTGGAAGAAAGGTGTACAGGTAGTGCGATAATATGATTTGAAGCAGTAGTCTCTCACTGGTGCACCTGTTGGAACGTGTGGTGCAAGGACTGCACAAGTAGTGCGTTAATATGATTTGCAGCAGCAGCCTCTCACTGGTGCACTAGCTGGCACATGCGGTGCAAGGACCGCACAGGTAGTGCTTTAATATAATTTGGAATAGCAGTCTCTCACTGGTGCACCAGTTGGTACAAGTGGTGCAAGGAAGGCACAGGTAGTGCATTAATATGCTTTGTAGCATCAGTCTCTCATTGGTGCACCCGTTTGTACATGCGGTGCAAGGACTACACAGGTAGTGCATTAATATGATTGGTAGCAGCAGACCCTCACTTGTGCACTGGCTGGCACATGCAGTACAAGGAACTCACCGGCAGTGCATTAATATGATTTGTAGCAGCAGATTCTCACTGGTGCACCGGTTGGCACATGCGGTGCAAGGACCACACAGGTAGTGCATTAATATAATTTGTAGCAGCAGTCTCTCATTGGTGCATCAGTTCGTACATGCGGTGCAAGGACCGCACAGGCAGTGCATTAATATGATTTGGAGTGGCAGTCTTTCACAGGTTCACTGGTTGCTGCAAACAGTGGAAGGAATGCACAGGTAGTGCATTAATATGATTGTAGCAGCAAACCCTCACTTGTGCCCCAGTTGGATCAAGTGGTGTAAGGAAGGCCCAGGTAGTGCATTAATATGATTGTAGCAGCAAACCCTCACTGGTACATCGGTTGGTTCAAGCAGTGTAAGGAACATTGAGGTAGTGCATTAATGTGATTGCAGAAGCAAACCCTCACTGGTGCACCGGTTGGTTCAAGCGATGTAAGAAAGGCACATGTAGTGCGTTAACATGATTTGTAGCAGCAGTCTCTCACTGATGCACTAGTTGGCAAAAGCGGGTGCAAGGACCGCATAGGTAGTGCGTTAATAGGATGTGGAGCAGCAGTCTCTCACGATGCGCCAATTGGTACATGCGGTGCAAGAACCAGACAGGTAGTGCGTTAATGTGATTTGTAGCAGCAGTCTCTTACTGGTGCACCAGTTGGTTCATGCGGTGCAAGGACTGCACAGGTGGTGCATTAATAAGATTTGTGGCAGCAGACTGTCACTGGTGCACAAGTTGGCTCAAGCAGTGTAAGGACCGCACAGGTAGTGCATTAATATAGTTTGTAGCACACAGTCTTTCATTGGTGCGTCAGTTGGTACAGGCGGTGCAAGGACCGCACAGGCAGTGCATTAATATGATTTGGAGTAGCAGTCTCTCACAGGTGCACCAGTTGGTGCAAGCAGTGGAAGGAAGGCATAGGTTGGGTGCACCGGTTGATTTAAGCAGTGTAAGGAAGGCACAGGTAGTGCATTAATATGATTTTGTAGCAGCAGTCTTTCATTGGTGAACCAGTTCGTACAAGTTGTGTAAGGACCGCATAGGTAGTGTGTTAATAAGATTTGAAGCAGCAGTCTCTCACGATCCACCAGTTGGTACATGCTGTGCAAGGACCGCACAGGTAGTGTGTTAATGTGATTTGTAGCAGCAGTCTATTACTGGTGCACCAAATGGTACAATCGGTGGAAGAAAGGTACAGGTAGTGCGATAATATGATTTGAAGCAGTAGTCTCTCACTGGTGCACCCTTTGGAACGTGTGGTGCAAGGACTGCACAAGTAGTGCGTTAATATGATTTGCAGCAGCAGCCTCTCACTGGTGCACTAGCTGGCACATGCGGTGCAAGGGCCGCACAGGTAGTGCTTTAATATAATTTGAAGCAGCTGGCTCTCACTGGTGCACCGGTTGGTTCAAACGGTGCAAGAAAGGCACAGGTAGTGCATTATTATGATTTGTAGCATCAAACTCTCAATGGTGCACCGGTTGGTACAAGCGGTGGAAGAAACTCACAAGTAGTTTATTAATATGATTTGTAGCAGCAGACTCTCACTGGTGCACCAGTTGGCAAAAGCGGGTGCAAGGCCGCATAGGTAGTGCGTTAATAGGATGTGGAGCAGCAGTCTCTCACGATGCGCCAATTGATGCATGCGGTGCAAGAACCAGACAGGTAGTGCGTTAATGTGATTTGTAGCAGCAGTCTCTTACTGGTGCACCAGTTGGTTTATGCGGTGCAAGGACTGCACAGGTGGTGCATTAATAAGATTTGTGGCAGCAGACTGTCACTGGTGCACAAGTTGGCTCAAGCAGTGTAAGGACCGCACAGGTAGTGCATTAATATAGTTTGTAGCACACAGTCTCTCATTGGTGCGTCAGTTGGTACATGCGGTGCAAGGACCGCTCAGGCAGTGCATTAATATGATTTGGAGTAGCAGTCTCTCACTGGTGCACCAGTTGGTGCAAGCAGTGGAAGGAAGGTATAGGTTGGGTGCACCGGTTGATTTAAGCAGTGTAAGGAAGGCACAGGTAGTGCATTAATATGATTTTGTAGCAGCAGTCTTTCATTGGTGAACCAGTTCGTACAAGTGGTGTAATGACCGCATAGGTAGTGTGTTAATAAGATTTGTAGCAGCAGTCTCTCACGATCCACCAGTTGGTACATGCTGTGCAAGGGACCTCACAGGTAGTGTGTTAATGTGATTTGTAGCAGCAGTCTATCACTGGTGCACCAAATGGTACAATCGGTGGAAGAAAGGTACAGGTAGTACGTTAATATGATTTGAAGAAGTAGTCTCTCACTGGTGCACCCGTTGGAACGTGTGGTGCAAGGACTGCACAAGTAGTGCGTTAATATGATTTGCAGCAGCAGCCTCTCACTGGTGCACTAGCTGGCACATGCGGTGCAAGGACCGCACAGGTAGTGCTTTAATATAATTTGGAATAGCAGTCTCTCACTGGTGCACCGGTTGGTACAAGTGGTGTAAGGAAGGCACAGGTAGTGCATTAATATGCTTTGTAGCATCAGTCTCTCATTGGTGCACCCGTTTGTACATGCGGTGCGAGGACTACACAGGTAGTGCATTAATATGATTTGTAGCAGCAGACCCTCACTTGTGCACTGGCTGGCACATGCAGTGCAAGGAACTCACATGCAGTGCATTAATATGATTTGTAGCAGCAGATTCTCACTGGTGCACCGGTTGGCACATGCGGTGCAAGGACCACACAGGTAGTGCATTAATATAATTTGTAGCAGCAGTCTCTCATTGGTGCATCAGTTGGTACATGCGGTGCAAGGACCGCACAGGCAGTGCATTAATATGATTTGGAGTGGCAGTCTCTCACAGGTGCACTGGTTGCTGCAAACAGTGGAAGGAATGCACAGGTAGTGCATTAATATGATTGTAGCAGTAAACCCTCACTTGTGCCCCAGTTGGATCAAGTGGTGTAAGGAAGGCACAGGTAGTGCATTAATATGATTTGTAGCGGCAGACTCTCATTGGTTCACCAGTTGGTACATGCGTTGCAAGGACCGCACAGGTAGTGCATTAATATGATTGTAGCAGCAAACCCTCACTGGTACATCGGTTGGTTCAAGCGGTGTAAGGAACATTGAAGTAGTGCATTAATGTGATTGCAGAAGCAAACCCTCACTGGTGCACCAGTTGGTTCAAGCGATGTAAGAAAGGCACATGTAGTGCGTTAACATGATTTGTACCAGCAGTCTCTCACTGATGCACTAGTTGGCAAAAGCGGGTGCAAGGACTGCATAGGTAGTGCGTTAATAGGATGTGGAGCAGCAGTCTCGCACGATGCACCAGTTGGTACATGCGGTGCAAGAACCAGACAGGTAGTGCGTTAATGTGATTTGTAGCAGCAGTCTCTTACTGGTGCACCAGTTGGTTCATGCGGTGCAAGGACTGCACAGGTTGTGCATTAATATGATTTGTAGGAGCAGTCTCTCACTGGTGCACCAGTTGGCACATGCAGTGCAAGAAGTACACAGGTAGTGCATTAATATGATTTGTGGCAGCAGACTCTCACTGGTGCACAAGTTGGCTCAAGCAGTGTAAGGACCGCACAGGTAGTGCATTAATATAGTTTGTAGCACACAGTCTTTCATTGGTGCGTCAGTTGGTACATGCGGTGCAAGGACCGCACAGGCAGTGCATTAATATGATTTGGAGTAGCAGTCTCTCACTGGTGCACCAGTTGGTGCAAGCAGTGGAAGGAAGGCATAGGTTGGGTGCACCGGTTGATTTAAGCAGTGTAAGGAAGGCACAGGTAGTGCATTAATATGATTTTGTAGCAGCAGTCTTTCATTGGTGAACCAGTTCGTACAAGTTGTGTAAGGACCGGATAGGTAGTGTGTTAATAAGATTTGAAGCAGCAGTCTCTCACGATCCACCAGTTGGTACATGCTGTGCAAGGACCGCACAGGTAGTGTGTTAATGTGATTTGTAGCAGCAGTCTATTACTGGTGCACCAAATGGTACAATCGGTGGAAGAAAGGTACAGGTAGTGCGATAATATGATTTGAAGCAGTAGTCTCTCACTGGTGCACCCGTTGGAACGTGTGGTGCAAGGACTGCACAAGTTGTGCGTTAATATGATTTGCAGCAGCAGCCTCTCACTGGTGCACTAGCTGGCACATGCGGTGCAAGGGCTGCACAGGTAGTGCTTTAATATAATTTGAAGCAGCCGGCTCTCACTGGTGCACCGGTTGGTTCAAACGGTGCAAGAAAGGCACAGGTAGTGCATTATTATGATTTGTAGCATCAAACTCTCAATGGTGCACCGGTTGGTACAAGCGGTGGAAGAAACTCACAAGTAGTTTATTAATATGATTTGTAGCAGCAGACTCTCACTGGTGCACCAGTTGGTGCAAGTAGTGTAAGGGATGGGCAGGTAGTGCATTAATATGATTTGCAGCAGCAGCCTCTCACTGGTGCACTAGCTGCACATGCGGTGCAAGGACCGCACAGGTAGTGCTTTAATATAATTTGGAGCAGCCGGCTCACACTGGTGCACCGGTTGGTTCAAACGGTGCAAGAAAGGCACAGGTAGTGCATTATTATGATTTGTAGCATCAAACTCTCAATGGTGCACCGGTTGGTACAAGCGGTGGAAGAAACTCACAAGTAGTTTATTAATATGATTTGTAGCAGCAGACTCTCACTGGTGCACCAGTTGGTGCAAGTAGTGTAAGGAATGGGCAGGTAGTGCATTAATATGATTTGTAGCAGCAGTCTCTCACTGGTGCCCCAATTAGTTCAAGTAGTGTAAGGAACTGACAGGTAGTGCATTAATATGATTTGTAGCAGCAGACTCTCACTGGTGCACCAGTTGGTGCAAGCATTGTAAGGAATGCACAGGTAGTGCATTACTATGATTTGTAGGAGCAGACTCCGACTAGTGCACCAGCTGGTGCAAGCGGTGTAAGGAACGCACAGGTAGTGCATTAATATGATTTGTAGCAGCAGACTCTCACCGGCGCACCAGTTAGTGCAAGTGTTGTAAGGAACACACAGGTAGCACATTAATATGATTTGTAGCAGCAGACTCTCACAGGTGCACCAGTTAGTGCAAACGTTGTAAGGAATGCACATGTAGTGTACAACTATGATTTGGAGTAGCAGTCTCTCACTGGTGCAGCAGTTGGTCCAAGTAGTTTAAGGAACGCACAGGTAGCGCATTAATATGTTTTGTAGCAGCAGACTCTCACTGATGCACCAGTTGGTCCAAGTAGTTTAAGGAACGCACAGGTAGCACATTAATATGATTTGTAGCAGCAGACTCTCACTGGTGCACCAGTAGCTGCAAGCGTTGTAAGGAATGCACAGGTAGTGCATTAATATGATTTGTAGCAGCAGACTCTCACTGGTGCCCCAGTTGGTGCAAGCATTGTAAAGAATGCACAGGTAGTGCATTAATATGATTTGTAGCAGCAGACTCTCACTGGTACACCAGTTGGTGCCAGCGTTGTAAGGAATGCACAGGTAGCGCATTAATATGATTTGTAGCAGCAGACTCTCACTGGTGCACCAGTTGGTGCAAGCGTTGTAAGGAATGCACAGGTAGTGCATCAATATGATTTGTAGCAGCAGACTCTCACTGGTGCACCAGTTGGTGCAAGCGTTGTAAGGAATGCACAGGTAGCGCATTAATATGATTTGTAGCAGCAGACTCTCACTGGTGCACCAGTTGGTGCAAGCGTTGTAAGGAATGCACAGGTAGTGTATTACTATGATTTGTAGCAGCAGACTCTCACTGGTGCACCAGTTGGTGCAAGCGTTGTAAAGAATGCACAGGTAGTGCATTAATATGATTTATACCAGCAGATTCTCACTGGTGCACCAGTTGGTGCAAGCGTTGTAAGGAACGCACAGGTAGCACATTAATATGATTTGTAGCAGCAGACTCTCACTGGTGCACCAGTTGGTGCAAGCGTTGTAAGGAATGCACAGGTAGCGCATTAATATGATTTGTAGCAGCAGACTCTCACTGGTGCACCAGTTAGTGCAAACGTTGTAAGGAATGCACAGGTAGTGTATTACTATGATTTATAGCAGCAGACTCTCACTGGTGCACCAGTTGGTGCAAGCGTTGTAAGGAATGCACAGGTAGTGCATTAAAATGATTTGTAGCAGCAGACTCTCGCTGGTGCACCAGTTGGTGCAAGCATTGTAAGGAATGCACAGGTAGTGCATTAATATGATTTGTAGCAGCAGACTCTCGCTGGTGCACCAGTTGGTGCAAGCGTTGAAGGAATGCACAGGTAGTGCATTACTATGATTTGTAGCAGCAGACTCTCGCTGGTGCACCAGTTGGTGCAAGCGTTGTAAGGAATGCACAGGTAGTGCATTAATATGATTTGTAGCAGCAGACTCTCGCTGGTGCACCAGTTGGTGCAAGCGTTGTAAGGAATGCACAAGTAGTGTATTACTATGATTTGTAGCAGCAGACTCTCGCTGGTGCACCAGTTGGTGCAAGCGTTGTAAGGAATGCACAGGTAGTGTATTACTATTGTAAGGAATGCACAGGTAGTGTATTAATATGATTTGTAGCAGCAGACTCTCGCTGGTGCACCGGTTGGTGCAAGCATTGTAAGGAATGCACAGGTAGTGTATTAATATGATTTGTAGCAGCAGACTCTCACTGGTGCACCAGTTGGTGCAAGCGTTGTAAGGAATGCACAGGTAGTGTATTACTATGATTTGTAGCAGCAGACTCTTGCTGGTGCACCAGTTGGTGCAAGCGTTGTAAGGAATGCACAGGTAGTGTATTACTATTGTAAGGAATGCACAGGTAGTGTATTAATATGATTTGTAGCAGCAGACTCTCGCTGGTGCACCGGTTGGTGCAAGCATTGTAAGGAATGCACAGGTAGTGTATTAATATGATTTGTAGCAGCAGACTCTCACTGGTGCACCAGTTGGTGCAAGCGTTGTAAGGAATGCACAGGTAGTGTATTACTATGATTTGTAGCAGCAGTCTTTCATTGGTGCACCCAGTGGCGGTGCGTCCATTGGGGCGTTGGGGCGTAGCCCCCCCGCCCGCAGCTCTCTCGGCGTCTTTGAACCTAAGTAAACTGAATCAGTTTACTTAAGTTCAAAGAGCAGAGGGAGAACTGACAATCATGTCAGTCAGCATGACGTCGGACCGCCCACCCCCTTCAGAGTCTGAAGGGTGTGGGTGGTCCTGCGTCATGTTGACTGACATGATTGTTAGAGGACCAGGGGCAGCAGGCAGCACTGCAGCACAAGTGCGCATGAGTGGGCAAGGGCACCGAATTCTCGCGCCGTGCCCAGTCATGCGCACTTGTGTGTGCACTGGCTTAGCATGCCCATTAGGAGAGCGAGGTTGAGCAAAGGCTCAAACCTCGGTCTCCTAATGGGCAGGCGGGCGAGGGGTAACCGTGCTCTAAGCCAATCCTGGCGCTGCCAGCAGCGCCAGGATTGGCTGAGAGAGGCTGTAGGGCCAAACGGAGTCGGACCCGAGGCGGCACGGACGGCGGACCTCGGACCTCCTCAGGTAGGATATTCTTTTTTTATTCAAAAAATCCCCGGGGCCCCCGGCACCCCCCCCCGCGAGCCGCGTCTGAGTCCAGTTTACAGACCCTCCGATGTTAATGGCATGTGCGCTTAGGGACACCAGCTGCCACCTTTCCACAGACCTGTAAGAGAGGCGCCTCTATGGGGTAAGCTGTTATAACTTTGCATTCTTCCGTGACTGCGATACTTTCCCCCTTCCCTCCTCTTCCTTTTGTTTGCGGGCTAGTGCTGGTGCAAAGGTGTTCTGGTCGCAATTGAATGGGAAGTGATGAATGGGGTTATTGTGTGGGGGTGAGAGGGGAGGGGGCAATAGAAACTTCTTTAGAAGCATGCTGTGTGGGGGCAGCACTCTCTGTGGCAGATAAAGCGCTGCGGGTTGAGGTCGGGCTGTGGGCGCGTTGCAGAAAGTTTTTCGGCGGGCTGGAAAGTTCCCGTTTCTGGTGAATGAATGCCTGGGTAACTTTGGGCTGGAAGATGGAGTGCGGATCACGCCGGGGCTCGCGCACAGGGCACAAAGTGTGAGAGCGGGGCAGCGCGCGCATGAACCGGAGGTCCACTCCCAGCCCTACTACTGCTGTCATCCTGCAGGCACTGACCACCTGCAGACGGAAATGGGTAAAGTGTACATGCTATCACGAAATGCGTGCTGGCTCTGAACATGCTATTCCTACCTTCATTTTTACTAGTTTCCATGTTGCGAGACGAGAGGGGCTGTAGAGTCGTGATTGGAAAAGTCGATGGCGGCGGCTTACATCATTGCCCCCTTCATATATAAAACAGCCTCCATTGGAAAGTGTTTGTCCCTCTCTAAAACCACGATTACAGGTCCCGGAATACTAATAAAAATCCTGGCCTGGGTGAGCTGCTCGGGAATGGATTCAGCAAACTCGAGCGCTCTGCTTCCTGCCATTACAACGTGGACATACGGTTCTGTGTGACCCGCCTGCTGCGCTGCTGTGCCTCATTCAGGTAGCAGAGGTTTAACTAGGAGTGAGTAAATTAGCGCCCGTCCTCCCATGCCTGGCATTCCCAGCTTGCGCCTGGATACATCAAAGCACGTGGGAGGGAGTGCTGCTTTCTTCTGCCAGGTGGCACCTTACGCAGGTTTGCATAATTCTTTATAGGCAAGTTGGAAAAAGAGACCCGAATGTGCTCTTTTTGATCCCCAGTGCAGTATGCAAATAATTCCCTTCGCATTTCCAAGGACAGCTCTTCGCCACCTTCTGCCCCCTCGTAGAAATGCATTGAAGCTTATCTGGTATGTCTTCCATTTGCCGTTGATACCTGTAGTCTTAATTTATCTTATAAATACAGGACTGTAAGTCCCAGAATGTAAAGAACCCCGGACTGAATGTGTGACAGGATATACAGCTTGAGATCTCCGGCCTCTTTCCTTGGATAGTAAGATGACGAATGCACGCACACCTGTCATGAGGCATGCATTGCATAGCAGGGCGTGCCATGTTGACTTCTTTTAACCAATACGATCAAAGCTGTTTTAAGAGTAGTAAGTAAAATGAATACATAAAGTGCGAAGGATAACGAACAGCCTAGCCGCACTCTGCTTTGGTGGCCCTGCAAATCAAGGAGTTGGACAGGAATGGGAAAGGCATCACCCAGAACATAGGGTGGGGGTGGGGGGACAAAAAAAAGAAAAGGCGTTAATGCTTATGATGAACCTCTTTTTTTTTTTAGCACATTTAATGTTGAAATGGCTTGGTGAAGTAAACATTCAGCAGCAACAAGCACTGAAAGGTTCACCAGGAGTCTTGCTTGAGAATACTTGCAAGGGTTTGTTTTAAAACTAGACTTAGTGACATAGGTAGTGGCGGTCGGTAAAGGTCTCCAGGCAGGCCCACTCAAGTGGACACTTGTTAGCCGATTGCAACGCGGCTGACTGGATGTAGTCTCCGGCTCTGCCTTTTCTGTGGCCCTCTGTGTGCACCCGTCTTTACCCTAGAGTAACCGAACTTTTCAAGTAGGGAGCAAAGTTCACATACGTTACCGCTGCAACTGGTAGTCAGTCAGCTGAGCTGTCCCACTGGACCCCAGACGTGCCTCGTGCTCGCAGATCACAGAGGAGCTGAACACTTTCTGCCACCTCACTGGATCTTGCAGCGTGGTGGTGTACTTAGCGCTCACCTGCAGGCGCTGAACCCCGGAGCTATCTAATGAGGATTGACGCCGCTGGTGCCAGGGTCTGCATGGATCTCTGCAGCGGGGAGTCCATCACCGGACAGTTTCCAGCACGTTTTTATAAGGGGGTGGGAATTGGGATGGGAGGAATGTACAAATGCGCCTTTAAGTTGGTTCAGTTAGCTCTATGTGCTATGCAGAAATGAACTCCTGAGTCCTACTAAAGATTAATCGTATGCAGATTGTGACAACAACAAAAAAACTCTGAATTTGCCGCGTGCACAGACCATTGTGTCAATTTTCCAAGACCCGGTGGCCGATTATAGAACACGAGCTCCACTTAGGAGGCAACTTCGGGGTCCGGGGTCCTGTTTCGTATACGTCATCTGAAATAGTGTGTCCAGTTGTGTTGTAGTGTGCCTGACTGGGCACAAGGGCAGATGGGCACATGTGAGGTAATATGGATGTGTACATGTTGGGCATCAGGTGCGATCTGGCAATATTTCTCACCTGGTATATGTGTTTCCTTTGCGGAGAAGTCCAGTAGTGCCGCAGAAGGGGCATTCTTTTGGAAAACCAAGTGTAGAAATGTTCCAAGATTGTGAATATTCATTCACTCGTTGGTGCATTCCATAGATGCCATCTGTATTGCTACAGCTCTCCTTTTTACTTGTCGAATCCGAGTGCTTCAAAGCACTTGCTGTATACATTTTGTTTGCAATGGATGATTGTGAAGGGGTATGCACATTAGATTGATGCAGGTGTATCAAGAGATCAACACGCTGTGCAGTATCCAGCTTGATCGCACCTATGAAACTTGCCATATTGCCGCAGGGTCTTGACTTTGTTTTCTGTGACAAATCTTTTCCCAGCAATTATGGGATGTGTTTCAGAGTGGAGGTTCTACCTTCTTGTAACAAACCATTCTACCAATAATATAAAACACTGTGGTATAGATTGATGTGACTCGTGCTGCACTAGTTGTTGGAAGAGACGGGCACTAAGGAAATGACAGGGATAAGAAAACAGCCGGAGCAGATGCGGGAGAGAGACAAGCAGCAAAGATAGCGAGAGATAATAGAGGAGGAGGGAGTTGGAAGAGACCTAAGAGACACAGAAAAGACCGGGAGTGAGGCAGTGACAGGGGAAACAGAGGGAGTGACCGAGAAGCTGCAAGACCGAGCGAGAGAGAAATGAGAGAGGAAATTGGACAGAGAAAGAGACAGCGGAATAGAGATAAGAGCTGAAAGAGCAGGGAAGAGACAGTCAGTCAAGGAATTAACTTGAGTGCAGAGAGAGTAAGACAGAGAAAGAGACAGGCACAGACAGACTGGTGGCCGTGACAGGGGAGAGCAGAGGAATGAGCATGAGGCTTTGAATAGAGGGAGGAGACAGTTGGAATCATACTACAGTCACAGATCCGAGGCAAGGAGGGAGACATGGGCAGGAGAGAGACTGCCAGGGAGAGAGAGACAGTGCACAGACAAGCGGAAGGGTAGTGAAACATAGAAGGAGAAGGGGGCATTTCTATTTACTTTTCGAGTTTATGAGCGGTTTCAGGGCGCGCACACTGAATATGGTCCCCAGAGTGTCAATAGGGCACATTATCAAGGATAAAACATCAAAAAAAATAGACAGGTGTGAGTCTAGATTTTCTACACCTAACACCACATATTGTATTAATTGTATTTATATAGTGACTCTACAATAGTCTACAGTGATGAGTACATATCACAAGAATTACCACTTGCTATTGTTTAATATGCTAAACTGAGGGAGACATTAAATGTACTGTGTTCTGCTATAGGTGATGAACTTGCCACATAGAGAATTTTATGGCGTTCCGGAGCATGAGTTGTGTTTGAGTGTTGCTCCCTTCTTTATTCCTTTTTGTTTCCTTTGGCTCTCATTCATAGTATATGTACAATTGCTAAGTGCTTGTATTCATAAACCTTCTACTCTATTTAAAGGTATTTTCTGTATTCCTGGTATGAATGGCTCCAAACTAAATGGCCAAGAATGAGTTCTGGTGTTGGAATATGCAGAAGGGCTCAGGTTTGTGCAGTAGAATGTGATGAGTTTTCAACTTCCAGAGAAAATATAGAGAGTACATGAGATGAGAGAACTCTCTTAAGGGCATACTTTTTGAGGAGGCCCTCTGCTTTTGATTGCAGTGGCTCAGTTTATTTGGTGATTCACAATTCCAATCATGGGTAAAACATGGCTTGTTGAAATAGATGAGATGTACTTGCAAATTGTTTGATTGCATATTGCATTTCAGGTTTTCAATTTGACCAATCCTTTGACTTCTTACCAACGAAATATGAGTGTCTTCCTGGTCGAGGACCACACTGCTTTTTCTCTTATCTGTCTTGTATCAAGACCCTGCTGGACTATGGGGTGAAAGAAAGCTTGAATAAGCAGCTACCTATGTTATATGACATCTCTTTATTAATGTAATAACTGCACTTTCACAATTGCTTTATTAACCATCCTGCTTTCTCAAATTTGCTTGAAAATGCACCATTTGTCCACTCTTTTTCAAAATTTTCTCGGGGGAGAACCCCCGAACCCCCTAGGTTGTTCGGGCTCGCTCGCTACGCTCGCTCGCTGCGGTGCAGTATGCCAATAATTTGACGCACCAACACTTTCAAACGTCACCAGCCACCACTGGGTGCACCAGTGGGTTCAAGTAGTGTAAGCAACAGGCAGGTAGTACATCAACATGCTTTGTAGTATAAGATGCACATTCATGCTCAGTTAGTACATGTGGCGCACAACGATACAGGATATGTCAGAGCTCTGGTTGTTGTCGTTATTAGATGAATCCTTCGGTAAAGCAATATATTTTGGTCACTAATGTAAAATTTGTTTGAGCATCTTGCACTCTTAAAGATTTGTACCAAGTTCCACAGAAGTGTCTGGCACAAGAAACTCCTAGTGAAAAAACTGTCTGTGCATCTTATTTGGTTGATTTTGCTCTCACTTACATCCAATTGGGAATAACGTGAAAAGTAGTATTTACCGCTGCTTTTGCACAAATGTTATCCCCAATGTACTGAATCCTCGGAGCATGCAGTAATGAGCACCTGCAAGAGAACATCTTAGAATAAATGTATCTTCTTATGTTTCAGATAACTGAAATTTGAAGGACACTGAGTGAAATGTCTTGTGCTTTAGTTTGTGAAAATAAGGAATCTGCCATATCAACGTACTTTAATCTGATTGGTTCCCTTCATAGGTAGGTATAGCAAAATATAGAAAAGAATAATTTTATCTAATACAATGCAGAGTAGTTCAGAGTCGCCTTCCCTGCTTGCTAGAAAGTTTACTTGATTTATAGCTACTGCCTTTCTACGCTGACACCTTCTTCCTGACTTGTCCTCATCTTTCCCGCCTTATCTTAGCTTAACTAAGTAGGGTTTCCCTTCATGGACAATTGAATCTGCCTTGATTTAATTGGGGACAACTTTATAACAGTTTGTCTCTGCAGCTATGATTTTAAATTCCTTTGAATTATATTGACAAACGCATTAAAGTTTGGCCTATGGAATCACAACCAATTTGATGATTTGAGTTTGTAACTTTGGTCATTCTTTAACCAACCATCGTGGTTTTCAAATCCAACACTCTCTGCCCTTTTTTGGAGCCTAATGTACTTCACATTATTGAACTGTATTGACTGTCATGTCAGCCTCAGTCAGAGATAAATATCCGTCTGCGTGAGTGCATCCTGAACTTCAGTTTGCACCAAAATTTGCACAATGAAAAGAGCATCCCACCTAAGTGAGGCTAACCCAAGGGCCTGGGTCTGCCCTGGCGGAAGTGGACATGTTTGCCTCCGAGTGTGTCTCAACTCTGACCTCTGATGTTATATTGGCAGAACCCGAATATAGGTCTCAGCATAGGGAGTAGTGGTGGATGAATCCATTGGGGTTTCCTGGCCTATTTATTGGTGGCTCTATGCAAGGCACACTGGATCAAAACTCACCACAGCAATATGGCAAAAAAGCAAAACCAATACTAGAAATATGTGGTTTGAAAGTACCAAAGCCATTACATTCAAAAGAAAAGAGCACCGCCAAGCACACTACCCCAAAAATGGGGTTAGAGAATGTGTTCATCATCTTAGCAAACACGGGCTATTGAAGATGTCCACAACCATGCTCTTTGTTTTAGTAATCCAAGACTGATCTTTCTGAGTCACCAGTCTGGTGATAATCCCTAGAGATATAGAGTAAGCAGTCTGCCACAAGGTTAGTACAAATCAGTGCTACACAAAAGAAATTGAATATGAAATATGGATAAGGGCAGGACAGTGGTGTACGCCAGGGCAATTTAGAAGCAACTTCGATAATGGTGTCTTAAGACTCAGAACATTGGTAAACTTCCTCAGCTGTGGTGTCTTACATACTGGAAAGTGTTACAACTGTCTTGCCAACGTGGAAACTGCCATTACAAAGGTGTTTTACATACTGTAAAATGTGTAAACTAGCCTGCCAGTTGCACTTTCTGTTCATGTAATTCGTAAAATGACATGACACTGGTGAACCTTCAAGGAATAGGCAAACTAGTTGACAATGGGACTTTAAATATTGGGTCATTCTGAAAAACACCACCAGAATTACATGCTATGGAAATGTGGAAACTGATATCACATGAATATCTGTATCCTGATCAATAACTCTATTGTCTGAGAACTGAGCCCTTAAAATCTGAAACCTGATGGTAATAATCATCCTGCATCAGTCCTTGCATCCTGAACAACAGCTGTGGCACAGGGAGCACACCCCTGGCACAATGAGAATGTCTGGTCCATATAATAATCAGCACCACTCCTGTAATGCTATCCTGTTGAACAGAGCTTTGGCACATGTGAACATATTTGAACAATATGGAGAAATATTGCGCCTGGGTTACATGCAGTATAGGGGAATTGAGCACCACATCATTACTAGAGGAGCTCCATGGAACACTTAAGCCCTAATGTCTTTTCTGTGGCCCTAATATTTGCCTGCTGCCAGTGTTTCAAATTGTGACCGCACTTTTCTTAGAGGCTCATGCAGAATGTGCTGCGTTGGCAAAATATGATGAATGGGTACCGTGCACTATGGTGCATTGAGCATCACATTATTATTCTGAAGATTTGAACAATGTCCTTCCTGTACCCAAAGTACCCTTCCTGGCCAAGGTCCTCAAAAAATTTGTACTGTAGAAGCACAACCAACATATTGAGGACCATAACCTACTCGACATCTTTCAATCAGTTGTCAGGGCAAGCAACAGTATAGAAACAGCCATCCTCACCATCACTAATAACATCTTTAGAATTTGAGTAGCGTGGACTCATGCCTACTCATACTTCCCGACCTCTCCACAGCGTCTGAAACGGTCAGCCACGACATGCTCGTAAACCCCTTAAAACTGCGCATGTGTATCGGTGGGACAGCTCTAAGCTAGTTTTCCTCATTCCTCTACAAATGCTTGCAGCTAATCAAATTACAAAGTGCACTCTCAAACCCAACTCAAACACATTAAGGAGTCCCTCAATGCTCAGTGTTATCACCCACTCTCTTCAACCTCCATATGGAGCCCTTTACTGCAAACCTGTAACACGTTGACCTTGCGTATCACCATATGCTGATGACACTCGACTCTACCTAAAAATTCTCAGTGATATCCTCTACCTAAATCAAACCATAAAATGGATCAACCCCACGGAAGACCGAATTTCACTGAATATTACCACAAAACAACTCCATGTCAATCCAAGACTATCTTGCACCATGATGCTCTCAACCTGCAATTCTCCAATCATTGACTGCACCGAAATGGTGGGAATCACGCTAGACAAGAACCTTAGCATAACTGCTCACATCAGTTCCACTGTGAGAAATGCCTTCTACAACCTCAGGCTCCTCAAAAATCCCAGAGAATTATCTAAAATGCGATACAAACCTTAGTTTTATATAGATTGGACTTTGTAAATGCGACTCTCTCCAGCAACCGAAAACCCACCTTGCTCCCAGGAAGGACAAACTCAATGCAGCAGCTTGCCTCATCTCAAGAGCCCTATCCTCTGGTCAGATCACAACCACTAGACTAGAATGGCTCCCAGTAGAAGAACAATGTATTTTCAAGTTAGCCTGCATTACACACAAAGTGCTTCACCTTGGGAATCTGAAATACCTGGTGCGAAAATTGACCAGATCACAGGGAATCGAACGCTGCATAGCTCAGTTATGGTACTATTGGAACTGCTTAGGTTCAAGAAAGAAAGATCAGACGCATGCTCCTTCACTGTAAATACTCCTAGATTCTAGAACTTCCTTCCACCGAAGATACATACAAACACATCCATCGCTCACTTCAAGAAAAGCACCAAATCACTACTGCTAGAAGGACACCTACTGCCCAGACTGCAGGATGCCCATCCAGGAAATAAACTTACAGTCAAAGGGGCCTATTTATAAGCCAGTTTGCGTCACTCTTGCACCACACAACGTGGTGCAAGAGCGATAAAAAACTTTACATGTGATTTATGAAGCCACACAAGTCCACTTTGCGTGACCCTGAGTGGCTCAATAAACCTGGAGTAAGAAAACACAGCTCAAATCACTAATTTACCTTACTCTGCCCTGGGAAGGCATTGCATTTGGCGATGCAGCACGAGAAACGAAATTCGTTTTATTTATTCATATGTGTACTTACCTGTAATCGGCCGTAATCCATAGTTTACTACCCCCCACCCTGCCCCTCCCCGCCCCACGTCAGCGCCCGGCGGCACTCTTACCACCGACCGCTACTGAGGCCAATGTGAATAGTTGCCATTAACTGTGATTCAGGGGAATTGTGATGGGTGTGAACGAGGACAAGGACAAGTGCGGACAAAACTAAATCTGAACAGATGGTAAATTGAATGGGAAGCGTACTTTTAAAGATAAGCAGGTCTGTGGGGTGGATGAGCTAAGTTCACAAATGTCCATAGACGTCACCTTTTTTTTAACAATGACTAGGAGCTGCTACCATTCTTTGCCCTTTACGACTTTGGGACTCAGGGGCATATTTACAAAGAAATGACGCAGCACAGCGCTGTAAGTAATTTAGCAGTGCCGGCTGCATCATTTAAAAAATGCAGGGATGCGCTGTATTCACAAGAATACGGCACACCCCCTGTGTTTTCCCTTGCGCTAAAAAAACCTGCCTAGCGCTGTTGGACTTGGCCCTTTTGGCAGGTTCACCCCTAAACTTTTTGCCTGTCTCCTAGCCTTTTCCCTGTGTAGTGTTGGTGGTTTTAGGCCTCTGCGCACTTTAGCACTGTGTCCCAGTGTAAAGTGCGTGCGCACTCTGAGTGCGTGTGGTGAGATGGGCCTGCCCTCCCATAGGAATGCATAGGGGATATGTGTGTCCATGGTAATTCCTGGTGTGAGAGGAGTGCAGGGGCAAGTTTAGTATGTGCGAACTTGTGAGAATAAATGCTGCGCAATGGTGTGCGCAGATTTATTGTGACTAGTGGAGAAGTGCCACTTTTAGAAGTTGGCATTTCTGTGTGCTGTGTGTCTGCCTGCCTGATGTGGAGTACATGTCTGGCTTGTGATTGACAGGGGCTGGGTGGTGTGCTTGGCTCCAGGAGCCAAGATGAGTCTGCCCAGTGGTGAATAGGGAGATCTGCATGTAGATGGGAGGGAGGAGTTGCACCTGGGACCTGAATAGGGCTGTGCCTTCCCTCCACAATGCTGGCTCCGCCCCCTGTGGTGCGTCTGAGCACCTAGCCCCCACCTGACAAAGAGGAGAGGAGCTGAGCACAACAAATTGCTCCAAAACTCCCCCAAACCAGTTGCATCTGGTTTTCCCCCAGCCCTGTGCTGTGTGACAAAGGGGGATATATGTATAAAAGAAGGGGCTGTGACCCCATGAAAATGTTCTGCTGTTCTTGTGACTGGGGGCTTGTTGCTGTTGCTGGGCTCCAGGAGGAACCGCCACGAGGGACTGCCTCCCTGCTGGAGGGCCCTGTGTGCTGGCCTGCCTGGGCCCAGCCTTTGCCCCCTGGACCTTTGGACTCAGCGCCTCGTGAGCGCTATCTTTGTATTGCCAGCCCAAGAGGTGCGCTGGTGCCTGGCAGCGTGCTGCTGCGGAAACTGCTGGGGGAATCCCGGCGTGGGGACACCCCGTGCTGCGGTGGGGCAAGCGGGAGCCCACCCTGCATTTGTGCTATCTAGCGGGAGCCTACCCCGCGTTTTGTGCATCCGGTTCGCGGGAGCCCACCCCGCACTTGGTTGTATTTGCAGGCGGGAGCCCACCCCGCACTTCTAAGGAGAGAGGAGCCTGAGCGCTGAAAACGGGAAGTCAGGCGTCCATGCCTGACCGTAGGCGGGGCCTGCTGAGAGGAAGAGAGCCTCGCGGGCTCCATTTCCGCCTGCCTCTGTGTTGGGGAAGCAGTCCGGAGCCTCGCGGGCTCCCTCCGAAGTCCCGCGTCCCAGGAGAGGGACCGGGCGAAGTCAGGAGAGGTCCCAAGAGCGCGACCTGTCAAGGCACATTGTCGGTGCCTGGGGATCTGCCCGCGCAGACCGGGAGGAGTCCCGAAGAGCTCCGGTGAGTGGGGGCCACATGGGAAGCTGCACCAGGAGAACCCGGTGAGTGGAGCCCCTTTCGAGGCACATTGTCGGTGCCTGTTTTCCTGAGCGGTCCCGCAGGAGAGCGGGCCGCTCCAACGTGGGGGCAATTTGGTATTCAGGAAGTCCCGGAGTGGCGCTTCAAGGGCACAGTGGTGCCCGGGCTAATGTTGCTTCACAGCTGCCCCGCCGGACAGTGGGCAGCTGCAACGTTGGGGCAATATTACTCTTAGAGTCCCAGTGGGGCTCAGGAGGCACAGTTGGTGCCGATTTTGGAAGAAGCTAGCTGCACCGCGAGAGCGCGGTCAGCTACGGCAAAGGGGGCATTTCTTTGGGGCACCAGGAGGAGCCCGGTGATTGGGGCTCCTCAGGCATTGTTAGTGCCATTGCAAATTTTGCACACAGCTGCACCGCGAGAGAGCGGGCAGCTGCAACGTTAGGGTCAGTTTTATTGCGAGTCCCAGAGAGGGGCTCAGGGGGGCACGCTGGTGCCCGTGCTCATTTTTACAGCTGCCCAGCAAGTAGTGGGCAGCTGCCACGTTTAGGTTGTGCACCGGCGCACTTTGCTTTGCTGCTGTTGCAGCCCGGCCTGACATTCTGGACGTTGGGTATTTGAGCCCTATGAGAGGCCAGTTGGCCTGGGGCCAGTTTAGTGCGTTGTGCCTCCGATGGGGCACACGGTATTTATGCCAATTATTTCCTAAGGTGTTCATGCCCGATGTCATGTTATGATGTTTAGGGGAGTACCTACTTGTGTAATGTATTTATGCTGGTGAGGCCCATTGCGTAAGATGTTTATACTTATGAGGTTTTATGCCTACAGATATGGTTATGAGGTTATTGCATAATGTGTTTATGCTAAGGAGGTTTGGGCCTAATGTCGTTTTATGCCTAAGGTGATTTATGCATCCTATGTTTTACATTGCAGGTTCCCAGGCTTAGTTCCTAACTGTACCAGTAATTACTGGTTGTGCGCTACATTTATTATTTGTGCTACATTTACAATTGGTGATTTGTGATGGTTATGACAGTGGCCCCATTGGCCCTGTCGTGTGTAAATAGTCCCCTGTGAATATTGCCTAGTGCCAGTTGGCACACTGTATATTACGTGGTTATGTTTCTAATGTATTTATGACAATACAAAGGCTATTTTTTATATAACCTTGTGTGGAGTTCCTTTTGTGGTGTGCCTAGTGTGTTGCTGCTGGGTGAGTGTAGCTGCGCAAACGCTTTACACATTGCCTCCGGGATAAGCCTGACTGCTCGTGCCAAGCTACCAAGGGGGTGAGCAGGGGTTATCTTTGGCGTGCAACTCCCTTGCCCTGACTAGAGTGGTGGTCTCTGCCTGGCTTTGGCGCAAGCCTTAGCCAACCAGAGATCCCATTTCTAACATTGGTTGTCAGCGGTGAGGATAGGACTTGCGTTTGCGCAGTACCACAGCGACAACTGGTTGCACTACAAACTCTACATTTAGATAATCACGTGTGTGGGGATTATTGTTTCTGAGTTTTAGTTATTTAATTCTTCTCCTAAAAGTGTCATTGGTAAATTGTATACTCTTGCTTCAGCTCAGACACCGAGGTCTCCTGTGTTGCACGTGTCCCTGAGCGTCCTGCCAAAATGGAGTCTGCTTTTAATTTTTGTGGTCTGTTTAGATACGGCATGTGGGAGTTGGTGGACTTCTGTAAGGAGAGAGACATAGCAGTAAGTGGGTCAGACACCCAGTCAAAACTGAGGGACAACCTGATCCAATGGCAAAAGGATGAATGGGACTGTGAGCGCAATGAGGAGAAGAGGGCCCTGGCCGCACGCCAAGAGGGTGGTGGGTCTGAGGGGGGCCCTGAGGAGTCTAAAGAGGAGGAAGAAAGTGACAGGACCGGGACGCCAGTAGATAGTGAGGACCCCATGGATAGGGAGTCCCTTGCCGGGTCCAGTGTCGGGGGCAGTGCCCCATCCCTTTCCCTGTCCCCAGAGGAGTGGGTGGATAGGAGGGAAGAAAGGGAGCATCAGCTGGCTTGGGAGAAGCTCAGGTTAGAGCATACCAAGGAGATAGCGCAGCTGAGTGTGGAGGAGAAAAAGCTAGAGACCGAGAGGGTCCTAGCACAGGAGAGGATGGCGGAGTCTGAGAGGGCCTTCACCAAGGAGAAATTAGCTCTTGGTACGTCCTCTGAGTGTAGTTTTAGTTGTCTGGATTCACCAGTGAGGGTGGGATCCAGTGGTGGCAGCAATATGGAGTCCAGTGCAGGAAGTCCCATTCCCAGTTCCCAAAGTATGGTACCTTGTTCCCGAGAAGAGGAGTACAGGTTGAAGTTTAGGGGCAGTAGAAAACTGTCTCACCAGTCTTGGGCGGATTTTTCGGATGAATGTAATGATGCACTGGCTGATTGGGTAACGGTTAACACGGAACAGGATTTTGAAGGACTGTTCGATCTGGTTATCAGAGAGCACCTGCTCAGTTGTTGTTTGCCGGGGTTGCGCCAACACCTGTTGGAGGGTGGGTTTTCTGATCTATGGGAGTTTACACGAGAGGCAGACCTCTGGGTGGAGGCCCAAGGTTCTGATGAGGCATTGGGGAGTGATTCCGAAAGTAATGGTTCAGGTATCTTCCAGTCCTGTATTGGGGAAGAGGTTCAGTGTAGCCCAGCTAGGTCCCAGTGTAGTGGGAGGGGTGTAGGGGCTCACGTCCTGTCTCAGTGGAGTAGGAGTGAGAGTGGGACTGAGTGTCCCCAGGTGCCCGAAACCCAGTCTCAGAACCTGGATGGTTTCTTCAGGGAACACCAGGTTGGGAGCCTAGGCTGTCCTGTTAGTCCATTTGAGGAGGATCTCCTAGTGTCTGGAGAACCTGGAGCGTCTGTAAATAGAGCTCCAGTGGTTCTGGTGTCTGGCAGTGCCGCTCCAGTTGGGAGGGTACAGAAGTCCGGATTGAGGGGTGAGAGGGGGATGTGTTCCCCAGTGGAAGAACCAGTGGGTCAGGGGCCAGCCAGAAGGGCTGAGTCTCCTAGAAGTGACCATGGTGACACCACTTCTGTCGTGGGGGATCTCTGCGCACTGTCAGATGGACAGGGGTCGGGAGGTCTGCGCCACGCAGACTGTCACGCAACACATGAGTCATGTGTTACCCTCGGGGGCTGCTGTGTGCGCCCCCGGAAGTCCTGGTGTGCCAGGCAAATGCTCAGCCGTGGGGTTTAGACCCTAGGTTGGGAGACCAGTTTTTGGAGAGAGGTCCTGAACTGGTGGGAGAGTTGTGTTCTGAGGGTGCTTCTCCCAGGAGGAGAGGGCGGAACCCTAGAAGGAGAGGTAGGGGGAGGAGAGCCTCACCCGTGACTTCTGGTCCGCCTGAGGGTGCAGACCCTAGGCTGGAGGATCAGTGGCAGTCTAGACCTGCCCTGATGAGGGAAGAGTGGAGAATGGCTACTATGTGCCAGGGGTTACTACCCCCACTCTGTGAATGGGCAAGGACCAGTGGCATCTGGGTGGCCTAGGGCCTGGTCCTGGCCGCGGACAGCTAGGGAGTACCAGTGGGGTAGCCCAGTTGCTCCGGACAGCTTTTTCAGAAGGAACCACATGGGTTCACCGTGACGTAGAACAGGAGGGTGTCCCTGCAGTTACGGGCCCGCGTCCGTGTTCTATCGCCCCAAGCAGGGAAGCCCATCACAGTGGTGATTGGTCTGCCCTGCGTTTTGGCTGGACGGGGGTTGTGTTGGACTTGGCCCTTTTGGCAGGTTCACCCCTAAACTTTTTGCCTGTCTCCTAGCCTTTTCCCTGTGTAGTGTTGGTGGTTTTAGGCCTCTGCGCACTTTAGCACTGTGTCCCAGTGTAAAGTGCGTGCGCACTCTGAGTGCGTGTGGTGAGATGGGCCTGCCCTCCCATAGGAATGCATAGGGGATATGTGTGTCCATGGTAATTCCTGGTGTGAGAGGAGTGCAGGGGCAAGTTTAGTATGTGCGAACTCGTGAGAATAAATGCTGCGCAATGGTGTGCGCAGATTTATTGTGACTAGTGGAGAAGTGCCACTTTTAGAAGTTAGCATTTCTGTGTGCTGTGTGTCTGCCTGCCTGATGTGGAGTGCATGTCTGGCTTGTGATTGACAGGGGCTGGGTGGTGTGCTTGGCTCCAGGAGCCAAGATGAGTCTGCCCAGTGGTGAATAGGGAGATCTGCATGTAGATGGGAGGGAGGAGTTGCACCTGGGACCTGAATAGGGCTGTGCCTTCCCTCCACAATGCTGGCTCCGCCCCCTGTGGTGCGCCTGAGCACCTAGCCCCCACCTGACAAAGAGGAGAGGAGCTGAGCACAACAAAGTGCTCCAAAACTCCCCCAAACCAGTTGCATCTGGTTTTCCCCCAGCCCTGTGCTGTGTGACAAAGGGGGATATATGTATAAAAGAAGGGGCTGTGACCCCATGAAAATGTTCTGCTGTTCTTGTGACTGGGGGCTTGTTGCTGGGCTCCAGGAGGAACCGCCATGAGGGACTGCCTCCCTGCTGGAGGGCCCTGTGTGCTGGCCTGCCTGGGCCCAGCCTTTGCCCCCTGGACCTTTGGACTCAGCGCCTCGTGAGCGCTATCTTTGTATTGCCAGCCCAAGAGGTGCGCTGGTGCCTGGCAGCGTGCTGCTGCGGAAACTGCTGGGGGAATCCCGGCGTGGGGACACCCCGTGCTGCGGTGGGGCAAGCGGGAGCCCACCCTGCATTTGTGCTATCTAGCGGGAGCCTACCCCGCGTTTTGTGCATCCGGTTCGCGGGAGCCCACCCCGCACTTGGTTGTATTTGCAGGCGGGAGCCCACCCCGCACTTCTAAGGAGAGAGGAGCCTGAGCGCTGAAAACGGAAGTCAGGCGTCCACGCCTGACCGTAGGCGGGGCCTGCTGAGAGGAAGAGAGCCTCGCGGGCTCCATTTCCGCCTGCCTCTGTGTTGGGGAAGCAGTCCGGAGCCTCGCGGGCTCCCCTCCGAAGTCCCACGTCCCAGGAGAGGGACCGGGCGAAGTCAGGAGAGGTCCCAAGAGCGCGACCTGTCAAGGCACATTGTCGGTGCCTGGGGATCTGCCCGCGCAGACCGGAGGAGTCCCGAAGAGCTCCGGTGAGTGGGGGCCACATGGGAAGCTGCACCAGGAGAACCCGGTGAGTGGAGCCCCTTTCGAGGTACATTGTCGGTGCCTGTTTTCCTGAGCGGTCCCGCAGGAGAGCGGGCCGCTCCAACGTGGGGGCAATTTGGTATTCAGGAAGTCCCGGAGTGGGGCTTCAAGGGCACAGTGGTGCCCGGGCTAATGTTGCTTCACAGCTGCCCCGCCGGACAGTGGGCAGCTGCAACGTTGGGGCAATATTACTCTTAGAGTCCCAGTGGGGCTCAGGAGGCACAGTTGGTGCCGATTTTGGAAGAAGCTAGCTGCACCGCAAGAGCGCGGTCAGCTACAGCAAAGGGGGCATTTCTTTGGGGCACCAGGAGGAGCCCGGTGATTGGGGCTCCTCAGGCATTGTTAGTGCCACTGCAAATTTTGCACACAGCTGCACCGCGAGAGAGCGGGCAGCTGCAACGTTAGGGTCAGTTTTATTGCGAGTCCCAGAGAGGGGCTCAGGGGGCACGCTGGTGCCCGTGCTCATTTTACAGCTGCCCAGCAAGTAGTGGGCAGCTGCCACGTTTAGGTTGTGCACCGGCGCACTTTGCTTTGCTGCTGTTGCAGCCCGGCCTGACATTCTGGACGTTGGGTAGTTGAGCCCTGTGAGAGGGCAGTTGGCCTGGGGCCAGTTTAGTGCGTTGTGCCCCCGATTGGGGCACACGGTATTTATGCCAATTATTTCCTAAGGTGTTCATGCCCGATGTCATGTTATGATGTTTAGGGGGAGTACCTACTTGCGTAATGTATTTATGCTGGTGAGGCCCATTGCGTAAGATGTTTATACTTATGAGGTTTTATGCCTACAGATATGGTTATGAGGTTATTGCATAATGTGTTTATGCTAAGGAGGTTTGGGACTAATGTCGTTTTATGCCTAAGGTGATTTATGCATCCTATGTTTTACATTGCAGGTTCCCAGGCTTAGTTCCTAACTGTACCAGTAATTACTGGTTGTGCGCTACATTTATTATTTGTGCTACATTTACAATTGGTGATTTGTGATGGTTATGACAGTGGCCCCATTGGCCCTGTCGTGTGTAAATAGTCCCCTGTGAATATTGCCTAGTGCCAGTTGGCACACTGTATATTACGTGCTTATGTTTCTAATGTATTTATGACAATACAAAGGCTATTTTTTATATAACCTTGTGTGGAGTTCCTTTTGTGGTGTGCCTAGTGTGTTGCTGCTGGGTGAGTGTGCTGCGCAAACGCTTTACACATTGCCTCCGGGATAAGCCTGACTGCTCGTGCCAAGCTACCAAGGGGTGAGCAGGGGTTATCTTTGGCGTGCAACTCCCTTGCCCTGACTAGAGTGGTGGTCTCTGCCTGGCTTTGGCGCAAGCCTTAGCCAACCAGAGATCCCATTTCTAACAAGCGCTAACACAGACACACTTACGCCATGGTGCAAGGGTACCTGCAATGCAGGGAATCATCCCTACAAAACAGGCACCCTTGCACCATTAAAGGCAATTTGCTCCTTCTATGTGTGCTTCAGAATGCAGCACACATAGAAAGAG
This sequence comes from Calotriton arnoldi, assembly GCA_963921515.1. Taxonomy (NCBI): domain Eukaryota; kingdom Metazoa; phylum Chordata; class Amphibia; order Caudata; family Salamandridae; genus Calotriton; species Calotriton arnoldi. The sequence goes on along the minus strand of CAWUFW010008913.1, from coordinate 542,577 downwards.
CAAAAACAAAGCAAAATAAAAGTATTTCTCCTCGTTGCACCAATCAAACGCCTGCTTTTCAGTGGCGTTAGCTTTTGGCGATGCCTCAGATTTACAGATCCTTGTAAATCTGGGGCAGCGTCAAAAAGCGATGGGTGTTGCGGTGGAACGCCCACAGCAACACCCATTGCACGCCCCTTTCACACAGATACCTGCGTGAAAAGGGATGATATTTACAAAGGGGCGTTAAGCCACGCAAAGTGCCTAAACGCCGCTTTGTAAATATGGAGCAGTGCATTGCGCCACCGGAGCATCCTAAAAAAGGACGCTCCGGTGGTGCAATCCTCTTATAAATATGCCCCTCGGTTTGCTACCCTGGTGCAAGGAGTCCCGGGGCAGTAGAAGGAATAGAAGGTAAGCCAGGCTACAAGGACCCACTCAAACCCCGCAGAGGCAAGCAGGAGATTGCTGGGCGGCTAACAGAAGGGCAATCCTGTTATATGATCCAGACCCTGATTTTCTATTCATTTACACCAGTGCTCGTGCAATGCACGCGGCGCTTCAGGGTGCAAACCAGGGTCGGATTGGTAAGGCGGGAACTCGGGCAATAACCGTGGGGCCGGTATCGAAGTTCCAGCTGTGGGCTGCTTTTTTGGCATCCTGGGGGGGCCGATTTGGGCTGTGTCTGATGTGTTCAGATGTCGCCAGCGGCCCAGTGGGGCTCTGAGTGGCCTTTCTAGAAGCAGATGGGCGTCCATTACCTCCCTTTTATCAACGGGCAGAGGTGTCACTACCTTTCTCTCGCTGGGCCGGCCAATTTATGTGTGCATACTGAGTGGGGGCAGGGGGCCTGAGCAGAAGGGGCCTCGCTTGTTTTCAGGTGTATATAAAACTTAGCCGAAGCAGTGTTTTGCCGAAAGGCAATATGCTAATGTGGGCCACTTTTTTTTGCGTGCCCGGGTCGATTTCTAATCCCAGTCCAACCCTGGTGCAAACGACAGTGCAGATCAACGTTTGCATTTAAAGACGTTTTTGCCCTAAAAGTTGACTTATGCACTGTGCCAAAATGTCATTCCACGACAAAGTATCAGCCTGCAAGTAATTTATGTAAAGATAGGTTTAATGGAAAGGAAACAGTGCAAACACCCGTAGGTTTCAGTGCAAAGTAAAACGGCGTGGCTTTGCTTTGTGCAAAATAGTAACACCGAAGGAAACCAGGTGCAAGCAAGTGACATGTTAAATATCATGTGATGTCCCTATGTGTAAGGTGTATAATTGCTGCCTAATTACATGTTTTACACAGTTTATACTTGGAAAGTTGTCCTTGCGATGGAATTTGCAATGGAGTCTGTACTGTGAGTACAGATTTAAAGAAAGGAATACTCGGTTACCATGTAACCAACGTTGTGCAGGTGACATCATGGCGCGTGTTAGATCTGGCAGCGTGCACGTCTTTTACCATTTGTGATGCACAGTGCTGCTAATTTTCACAAAGTGCTGCATGAGGGTTAGTAAATCTGGACCCCAGTGTCAAAGGGCGGAAGAGGGCACTTTTGCTATCCCTGTCATTTTGGAGTGTCCTCAGGAGGTGGGTTTTCAGTGCAGACCTGAATGAACTCTGTTACTGAAGGGAAGGACCAGAGATGAACAGGCAGTATATTCCCGTGAAAAAGGAATGAGCAGAATCCACAGGAGAGTATGTGCCATAACGGCTAGAGCGGTCGACCTCGAAGCTGGGGAACCGGGTTCGAGTCTCGGCAGGGACGCTCAACATCCTGTGATTTTGGGCAAATCACTTAAACTCCCAGGGGCAGAAGCCCCTTGCACTGCCAGTGCGTCACTTTTTGTGACGCACCGGCAGCGCATTTTTCTGCCCCATATTTACAAGGACAGGAAAAGCCACCCTGCGTGGCTTTTCCTGTCCTTGTAAATACAGCCCCTTTACACGCAGCACTTTGCGTGAAAGGGGCGTTCCATGAGTGTTGCTGCGGGTGTTCCCACGCAACACCCATGGAACCAGACACATTTCCAGATTTACGCAAAATCGTAAATCTGGAAATGCATCTAAATGCTACGCCTCCCCAGGAGAGGCGTAGGGAGGCGCAACGAGGAGAAATGTATTAATTTCTCCTCATTTTTTTTCCCTCTTTCTATGCATGCTGCATTCCGCAGCACACATAGAAAGAGGAAATCACCTCTGGTGATTGTTTATGTGCAGGAAGGTGCCCCTTCCTGCACATAAACAATCCTTTAAATAAAGGCGTTTTACAAGTTCCATACATAGAAGTTGGAAAACGCCATTTCTGATTGTTTATGTGCAGGAAGGGAACCCTTCCTGTACATAAACAATCTCCCCACGACGCAGGCATTGTTGCACCATGGTGCAAGGATGCCTGCGTCGGCGCTTGGCAGCAGTTTTGTGCGCCAGCACAGGGGGAAGCACAGAGTTGCGACATATTGTTGTAAATGTGTCGCATCCCTGTGCTTCCAAACTAACGCAGCGCGGCGCAGCAAAATGACTTGCTGCACCGCGCTGCGTTCGTTTATTGTAAATCTGCCCCCCAGTACCTACCAAAATGAATCTGTCCGTCTAAGGTAACTTGTGCTCATGCAAAGCGCTCTGATTCCTGGTATGTAAAAAAAAATCCAGATTAGACACAAAGGGGTGTCAGTACCGTAAAAATATGGCAATGAGTGGGTTGCAGGGTGCGTCAGGGTGGGGGCGAGGGGGCTGTAAAAGGCTCAGCCTTAAAGGGGAAAGTAGGCAATGCATAGCTTTGCACATCTGGGTGAGATGCTTAAAATGAGCTCTACTGCTTGAGGGCAGCCAACTAGACTGTACAGGGAGATGAGGTTTCAGCAGGCAAAAAAGAAAATTATACGAGTGGCAGAGTTAATAGCAATGCCATAAAGGTGGCAAGCGGCAGAAGGAAATGTTTACTGTTTACTGCGAAGAGCATTAAAGTAGCAAACCCAGCAACCGAGGAAAATGAAGGGCTAAAAGACACAGTGAAAAAAGCAATCTGAAATCTTAAAAAAATTATGAGAGAAAAGTGAGTATATGTGGTGGAAACAGCAGACAGTAGAACAGAGTCGTTATCAGGATTGATGACAAAAAGGAGGATTGCAGCAAAAGGAAAAGACGAGAAAATAATTTCTTGAGCAGTAAACATGTTATTAATACCTATCGTAAAGAAGAATATGAACAGAGTACCATATATATTACCTAGCTATAGCCAGTAGGTAGTTACAGTTAGGACCATTTTTTCCCATGGATGAAGCGTTTTTTGTTTTGCTAATAACTCTGACGCCGTTTGACGAACCTTCATGAAATTCCCAAAAATTTGGCCTACTTTGCCTAGTTCTACATGGAAAGTTTCAGGGTGATTCATCAAGCAGGGCGAGAAAGAAGGGGTGTCCCAAAATGATGCAATGTCTATGGGATTTTGCAATTTTTAGACACAGTGACTGGCTGAACCGAGATGCCATAGGTAGAGCTGTTTTGCCTGGTGATTCCTAGTCCAGGGGCCCCTTCTAGCTTTTGCTCCAAGGGGCTCCTCTGAGAAACCCCTGCAAGTGACCGAGTGTCAAAAGTACTGCTTTTTCAGCACACAAGGCTCTTGCTTTGCAGCACCGACGACAGCCAAGTCACCTCTGAACCCAGACTCCCTGGGCAAAGTAAAATTGTTTTGACTGCGAAGATTGTTCTGGGGACTCACAAGACCGTTAACTCCCAGTGGGTTCCATTGAACTCACCCCGCAAGTGACCGAGTGTCACATAGTTTTTTTTCCTTTGACCACAATGGTAAAGTTTAACAGGTTTGCAAAGTATTGATTTAATTTTCACTATAAATTCTATAACTCCGGTTATACGAACTGTACATACTTCGTTTTGGTGTCTAAATTTATATAAAGATAAGCTCTGTTTTTATAAATTGGTGTCTGATTTCTTTCGAGTCATGTCAATTACTTTTCATCCATGTTGGTACTCTGAAATGCTTAACAAATGTTCCTCTAAGTAAGTAAGCCTGACAGCTCTTTGCCACTCTACCAGGACTGAGCTAAGGATTACTAAAGGGAATCCGAGGTCCATCTTTGGGTATTGTGTTAACATTACATGGTAAGGCCCCCCACCCATAACATATAATATTTCCTCCTTGCTACACTTATACTTATCTGAAAAAACAATAACTTGTGTGTTAAATAACTTTAGGCAATGAGTTTTAGTTTCTTAAAATAGGTATAACTGTTGAATTTCTATGGCTTTGTGTGGGTAAAACGTGAACCTAACTATAACTTCCCTGTAACCTTTGTTTTATTTCAGTGAATTTGTGTGTATATATATATATATATATATATATATATATATATATATATATATATATATACCACTGTTCTCCTCATCATCAAAGGATGAGGATGGCACTCAGTCCTTTGATGGTGGGGAGAAAAGTGGCAGATATCGGCAGTCATGCGTGAGCGCCATAACGAGCACCCCCAGCGATTTGGAAGCCCGCCGGCCTACAAGTTCGTTTTTGTATATATATATATATATATATATATATATATATATATATATATATATATATATATATATATATATATATATATATATATATATATATATATATATATATATATATATATATATAATATCCAGTGGCAGGCGCAACTAGGTAGTTATAGGTAAGATCGTGTCTCCATAGGAAATGCATTTTTTGTGTGGGGGCTGGGAAAAAAAGGGGTGTCCCAAAACGCATTTTCCCCATTAATTTTCCCAAAGGAACGTTAGACACAGTTACAGCCTAAACCGCTGAAAGGATTTACATCAACTTTGGCAGAAATCTAGATCTTGGTCCAGAAAGAGTGCTTTTTGTGTTTTGGTGTAAATCCGTTTAGCAGTTTTTGAGCAATTAATGCTGAAAAACATTGTATATCTAGGGACGTGAAGCCTCAAGTGGAGATCTGATTGGCTGCCACCACCTCAACCAAGAAGTGGTAGCAGCCATCTTAGTACTTCTGAGTCCCAAAAAAGTAAAAAAAAAAAAAAAAAAACATAAGGAGGCAGGATTTGCGGCAAAGTAAAAAAGAAAAAACAAGCACGGGCTCCTGCGCTTGTTTTAGAAAAATATCCCTGGGTGGGCCAAGGCCCGGGATGAATAGGCGTATATTTTTGGATGAGGATGGGCGCGTGTAGCTCCCTCCCTCCCCAGGCTGATTATGACCTCGGGACCTCATTCTCCGAAGTCCGATGTCTTTTTTAGGGGAAGGGGGCATGCGGTCACCTCCCTGGACCAATTTTTGCCCCGTGGACCCCATCCCCCGGGTCAGGTGTGATTTTCAGGGGGAGGGGGGCATGCGTCCCCCCTCCCTGGGCTGTTTTATGCCCAGGGCCTGGCATGTATGTGAGGGGGACACACACCCCACTCCCTGTGCTGCTTTTGGTCCCAGGGACTCCATCCCTAGCGCTTGGAGTCTTGTTTAGGGGGAGGGGGCACATAGCATCCCTCCCCGTGCTGATCTTAGCCCCAGGAACCCCATCCTCTGGGCCCGGTGACTTTATCTGGGGGAGGGGGGCATGCAGCCCACCTCCCTGGGATGTTTTTGGCCCCGGGGACCCCATACTCTGGGGCCCAACATCTTTTTAAAGGAGAGGGAAGCACACGGCCCCCCTCCCTGGGCTACTTCTGGTCCCAGGGCCCCATCCCCTTGGGTCAGGCACATTTTTTAAGGGGAAGGTAGCCATGGGGCCCCCCTCCCGGAGCCTCTAAAGACCACAAAATTAAGTACAAGGGAGGGGGGGGCCAAGCGGTCCCCATCCTGAGTCTTTAATGACCCCGGGGACCCCATCCCCCAGGTTTGGTGCAGTAGGTATGTCCTGGAGAGCCCACCCCTGGGAAATAGTATTTTTCCTTGCTCACACTGGCGTGGGCAGGAAAATCTGTGTTTGCTCTTGCTTGCAGGAGCATTTTTGAATCTACCACCAAGCTGGAGCAAATACCAAGTCCGCTCCCAGGGGCGGGAGTTTAAAAAATACTCTGACCTGCTGGGAGCAGACTTTTGATTTGTGAAATATCAAAATATTGCTCCCACCCAGAGGGAGCAGCATTTGTAGTAAGATGGGGTCCCCGGGGCCATAATAGGTTCGGGGAGGGGGGCCACGAGGCTCCCCTTCCCTTAAAAAAAGAGGCCCTGGATTATGGGGTCCCCAGGGCCAGGTCCTGTGGCCAACCCCTGCTGCATGTGTGCAGTTTGGGGTTGGCGACCTTTGGGGGGTTGGCCACAAGGCCTGGATGCAGGCCAGGCCTTGTGGCCAATCCCGCAATGCACATGACCATCGGCCTTGATTAGTGTGGGGTTAGCTGCATGCATGGGGTTGGCCTGTGCACAACTGAAGGCCCTGCACATGCTGGGGTTGGCTGTCTTTATGGTGGTTGGACACAGCAGCATGGGGATGGCTGCATGTGGAGGGTGGATTGCAGCGCTGGGCCTGTGGCCAGGTCCTGCGGCCAACTCTCACCATGCGCCACTGAAGGCCCTGTGCAGTGTGGGGTTGGCAGCCTTTATGGAGGTTGCACACAGGGCCTGTGACCAACCCCCCACTGCACACAGCTGAAGCCCTTGCACAGTGAGGGGTTGGCTGCATGCAGGGTTGGATGTAGGCCCTGGTCACAGGCCATGTCCTGCAACCAGCCCCCTGCCATGCACGGCGGGGGGTTGGATTTACGTATGGTAATTAAATATTACTTTCAGGGGCAGCTCATCCACGAAGGTGGAGGAGTGTCGCCCCACTGAGCAGGTCAAAAAGGAAAAAATAAAATGATAACTCATTGTTCCGTTGTTGCTCAGCTGGGTAGGGGTGGGGCTGGGCTCTGATAGAGGAGCTGGAGGAGGAGCGGTTCACACTCTCTTAAGTGCACATGGCAGTTTGGCTGGCCGTCTCGGGCCGGTCAAAATGTCATGCGCACTTTGCATCTTCTCCACCTAGGCTGCATTTAAGCCTGGGTGGAGAACATGCCCAGACTCCCACTGCCTGTCTGAGCCCAGAACCACGGTGATCAGACCAATCACAACGCTGCATTGCAGCATTGTGATTGGCTATGGAGAGCCTGGGCACTTCCTGTTCCTGCCCTGGAAGCGGGTGAAGAGGACCGAAAGGCGGCAGCAGCACACAGGTAATTGTTTATTTTTTTCCATTCCCTCCCCCCAAACTCCCTCCCCGTGACCCGCCCCTCCACCGCCATTAGATAGCAGCCGCCACTGATTACTTTACTTTAAAAGAACCCTAGAAATCCACTGAAAAAATGAAAGGTTAAAGTAACATTATTGTTAGGTGAAATGTTCAGTAACAATGTAACATTTTAAACTCTAAAAACCACTGAAATTCGCCAGTTATACTTATAGTTGTCTTTAGCAACTATAACTCGTGCCTAAGGTAACTATAGGTCGTGCCCTCGCCATCGCCAGAAAGGCACCTTCGCGATTGTGTACATGAACCGGCAAGTGCAGTAACGAGGGGTGCAGACTTCAATCACTGCTTCAAGTACAATCACTCCCTTGGGGAATGTACAGAGCCAATGCCAATAAACTGAATGTATGTGTGGATCATACCCACTTTGGAAAATAAATGCTACTGAAGTAACAACGGGCGCACCAACACTGTTTTTGAGACTATCTAATAATTGTGAAATACACAATATGATGGCGATAATGCTGGTCAAAGGTCCCTTTTCACCAGCTATGATGAATCATCCAATGGGAGTGATTTGTGGCATATTTAAAACTTCTCATGTGCTATCTTGCACCCACCAGCATTGAGAAAGGCAGTCCTTGCCGAAACGTGTCTGACTGGTGAATAAATTTAATATCTACCTACCCATAGAGCAGGGGCGGTTCCTGTATGAGGGCGTTGGGGGCGGGGCCCCGCTAGTCTTGGAGGAAGGAGGAGAGTGGAAGACGGTCTGAGGCACTCATACTGCCCAGCCTGTAAGTATCAGTGCGCCACAGCAGCATACAAACACACACTGCGCATGTGAGGTGGATGACTTCAATATCGCCCAAATCCCGCATGCGCAATGTGTGTTTGTGAGGCATAGGTGAGGGCAGTCAGGCGCTGCCTAAAGCAGCAGTATTTCCAGGGCTTCGGTCGAGAAATCAGCTCGCCCGTATCTGCTACCTTGGTTAATGTCCTTCCAGGATCCCGCCTCCTCTTCTGACTGGCTGACCCTTGATACTGTCAGCCTATTAGAATAGGAGGCGGGATTATGGTGGGGCAAAGTATTTCACGTGTTCCTAACCGTTGCTGAAGCCTTTTGCCTTCTGGTCACCCTTCAACCTCTGCAGCTCTCGGTCTTCTCACTCGGGATGGCCCATCGACTTCTGGCTCACCTGCATCGAAGCTGGGAGCATTCTGTGACGTATTCCTTCACCAGCTGCAGCTAAGAGACACCTCTCGGAGCAACGCCATTGCACCTGTTAGCCGAAAGTGTGAGTGCTAGTATTCTTTGCCTCCTCTGTCTGCCCGGCGTCATCTGTTTTCAGGGTTTGCCATTCCCCCTCCGGCCTCTTACATCACTCGTTGGAACCCTTATCTGCTCTTATTTCCAGTACAACTCTCCACAGACAGACACATTGTCTTTAAATACGAGCGTGTCAGAGTGCAATGCAAGCATGCAAGCGTGAATCTTAGCAGTCGTAATTCAAAAGGCCTGTACACAACTGCTAAAATTCACACTTGCATGCTTGCATTTACTCTGACACACACGTATTTAAAGACAATGTGTATTCGCACGTATTTAAAGACAATGGGCCCGATTCCGATGTCGCTAAAAATGCCTTCCCAATGCCATTCGTAGGCTTACCTCACGACCGACTCGTATCCGGAGCTTCCATCTACAAACGAGCAAGTACGATGCGTATTACAGGCAAATTTCCGACCGATTCCTCCGCTCCGATTCGTGCTCTATTTCACGACCGAACTGGCTCAGGAAACACGGAAATCGAGTCGTACGGAGGCTTTTCCCAACCAGTTTCCGGACACGCAAGTACGATGCGTCTTCACTACGCGTCGTACAGGGCGCCGCTTCCAGCACATCACAGCATTCGGACGAGGCGTATTGAAGCTCCGATTCGTGCCAGAACACGATCAACGGGGACGAGACGGAGCAGACATGTATCCAATCGCGCATGTCTTCCCTATACTGTATGCCTACCGTTACCGACGTGCACGATGCAGAAGGTAAGTCAGACACTTACCACACACCAAAATGACACGAAAGGAAACACCACCATAGGGGGGCGGATGCCTATCACTCCCAGCATTGTCCACCCCATAGGGGTGTGGATGCCTATCCCAGCATAGTCCACCCCATAGGGGGGTGGATGCCTATCCCAGTATTGTCCACCCCATAGGGGGGTGGATGCCTATTCCAGCATAGTCCACCCCATAGGGGGGGTGGATGCCTATTCCAGCATTGTCCACCCCATAGGGGGGTGGATGCCTATCACACCCAGCAGAGTCCACCCCATAGGGGGGTGGATGCCTATCCCAGCAGAGTCCACCCCATAGGGGGTTGGATGCCTATCACTCCCAGCAGAGTCCACCCCATAGGGGGGTGGATGCCTATCCCAGCATTGTCCACCCCATAGGGGGGTGGATGCCTATCACTCCCAGCATTGTCCACCCCATATGGGGGTGGATGCCTATCCCAGCATTGTCCACCCATAGGGGGTGGATGCCTATCACTACCAGCAGAGTCCACCCCATAGGAGTCTGGATGCCCATCACTATTACCATCCCCACTCATAGGGGTAGAATGTCCATCACCACCAGTACCCCCTACTCATAGGGGGCTGTATGCCCATCACCACCAGTACCCCCACCCATAGGAGGCTGGATGCCCATCACTATTACCATCCCCACTCATAGGGGGTAGAAGGCCCATCACCACCAGTACCCCCTACTCATAGGGGGCTGTATGCCCATCACCACCAGTACCCCCACCCATAGGAGGCTGGATGCCCATCACTATTACCATCCCCACTCATAGGGGGTAGAAGGCCCATCACCACCAGTACCCCCTACTCATAGGGGGCTGTATGCCCATCACCACCAGTACCCCCACCCATAGGAGGCTGGATGCCCATCACTATTACCATCCCCACTCATAGGGGGCTGGATGCCTAGCACTACCAGGATTCACACACATAGGATGAGTAAGCAAACCCCCCTACCATCTTTGCAAGATTTAATGTATGAGTGTGTAAAATGCTCACAACACAGACCCTGACAGTGAACATACAATGTGACTCCCAACACATGTGTGCACAAAAGGTGATAGTATGGATCAAAAATCCAGCATCTCTGGAGCAATGTGGTAATGTGGTCTAAACCCCCCATCACCACAGTGACCAAAAGGTGTTATTGGGGTTCAAAAATCCAGCATCTCAGGACCAATGTGGTAATGGGGTCTAAACCCCCCATCACTACAGTGACCAAAAGGTGATAGTGGGGTTAAAAAATCCAGCATCTTAGGACCAATGTGGTAATGTGTCCTAAACCCCCATTACTACAGTGACCATAAGGTGAGTGTGGACATGAAAATAGCAGCATCTCCAAACCAAAATGCATGATTCCTGGTCCCCACACCACAAGCAATGTTGTGGCAATGTAGTGGTTGTGTCACATACAAACATAGATTTGGTGAGGCAAAGATTGCTGTGTATCACAAGAACACCCTCTGCCATGGGCAGACAAGCTATGGCCATGATCCCTGACAATTACTCCAGTGTACAATTAAACAATGCGACAAGTGAGCACCATGATGCATACACACAAATCTATACAAACAGACACACAAACTAAGGAATCCTGTGGAGACTGTAGATGTCAGGTGAACAAGTCCCATACCATGGCAGCAATGGAACACACCAAACATGATGAATGTGCAGACTGATGAGCCAGGAGATGCAGGGACACTACGGAAAAACCTCCAAACAACATAAGCCAATGGACCGCAAAAGCCATACCAATGCAGTGGAGCAGATGCACAAACACAGACAGGCAGCCCCCACACTGCATATCATACACAACATGTGTGTGTGTCTCAGTGTCCCCAGGCAAGTACACAACACATGATAGTGGGCAGAACTCCAATGACACAGATGTGTACACAGTGCCATACAAAAGTAACTCATGAACTGGGCATCCCTTGGTGGGCAAGCAGGCATTGTCAGGTGAGTGGGATCCCAAATCATTCATGTGACACAAGCTGGGCGGCACAGCAAACAACACAGCAAGAGACAGCCCAACACAGCACTACCCTCAGAGACCCTACATTGGGGTGACAGTAGCCTGTATAATCCCACTGTGATGACAAAGGTAGATGTTGCCCATACTGTGGAGTACAGTCACCTGCGCGCACTGGGGCATGCGTCCTGACCAACAAACTTCCATCACACCTACACAAACAAATCACTGGCCAGGGCCTGTCATCAATGAACACAAAGTAGGTAGGGGCCTAGCCATGAGACAACTCACATTTGGCCACCCTCAACAAAACACACCTTGATCTGCAACAATGTGCATCAGCTAAGCACACATGGACTGGTGAAATTGCTCATGCACCCATGACAATCCCAGGGGTGGTGGGGAGATCTAAGGTTCCCAAAAATACACACACATGGCCAGTCAACAACACCTGTGAATGTCCGCCACACTGCACAGTATGCGGTAACTGGGCATGACATGAAATCTACCAGAATCATTGGGATCACTGCCACACTCCCACAACAATGATGAACCAAAGCAGAGCCACAAAGAACACATGTCGACACCTTCCAACATTGCAACTATGACCCTGATGAGTGGGAGTAGTCACACACACATACAAGTGACCCACTCACTGACAGATACCACATAGGGAAAACTACATCATGTTGGCAACACAGAAGTGCCAAGGGGAATCCTGAATGTGTCCCACGTGCGTCTGACAACATCCCCGGGCTTTACAAATAAAACACCTAGGGATGACACCCTAATGACCAGTAGTGTGCCATGCACCTACATCCCAGGAAACCCAGGACAAAGATGTTGGATGAACACAGGACAACTCAGCAAGCGCCACGAACAGGAACATCTGTAGGGAACACAGGCTGTGTAGAAAAAGTGAATGGAACACACACAGACATGCTCACACTACACACACCATGGGCTCAGGCAATGTCACAGTATGACACACTGCCATGAGGGGATTCCACTCCTGGGGAAGGTCAGCTGTGCCAAACGTTGTCTGTGCAGGGCTCTGTCATGTCAGCATAACACTTGCTCAGTGAGCCAACAATTACAACACAATGAAAGCTCTGGTCACATCAGCCTGTGTACGGGAGTGTCCCTTCAGTCATCTGCACATACGCAATACACATGTAGAGCTAGTTGCACTGATGACACAGATGACTTGTGTACCATTGATGCACAAACCTGCCTGTCCAGTGGAGAGATGGGCCCAGTCAGGGAATCTTACAATGTGCCGAAATGTAAGCCCAGCATATGTGCAACAGTGCATGGCAAAGATGTGAAGTAGCAAACAGAAGGAGTAATACCTGGTCCACAAATTCTGCAAACATAACACCCTGAAATAGCAGCAAATTATGTCATGAATACATACCAGGAAAGTACACATATCCCATGGACCACATGGAGTCCATCACATCAACAAATCAGTCTCTTATACCTTTAAAACACCATTACAACTGCAAGTTCATGATACACATCATCAACATCATGTACATTAGATGCAACACCACTGGATAACAACAATGTGCTTTATTCAGCAATGATATCCATGTAACTGTGAACTCAACAATGTCAAAAGGCCAATGGTCAGTCCTTCCAGGAGTCCCAACAGGGTGACATGTGGAAACTTGACACCCATTGCTTACCTGCACTGCTATGGCCAAGGGACATCTCCCCTTGGAGGGGCATACATAGGGGCAGGCCAGGCACCACAGGGACAGGATCAGGGGACAGCAGAATGGGGCAGGGGTGTGGTGGTGGGTGCAGGAGTGTTGCTGGCAACTGCAGTGGAGGTGTCTGACACAGTGGGCGCCGTCACCACTGCAGGGCTCAAGTCAGATGGGGTGGTTGCCGGCACCACTGCAGTGGTCAGGTCAGATGGTGTGGACGGGGTCTCCACTGCAGTGCCCAAGTCAGACGGGGTGGATGTGCTCTCTACTGCAGTGCCAATCTCCAAAGGAGTGTAATGGGGTTCAGATGAGGTGGGCAGGACAGAGGGGGGACACGGTCTCCACACCAGTGGCAGGAACAGGCTGAGCGTGTGAGGTGGGGGTGGAAGTGCATGTGGTGGGGGGGAGGGCCTAAGCATTTTGGGATGCGGTATCGGTGTGTGGGGGAACCTGGGGCAGGGTGTGGTGGGGGACCTGTGGAGTGGTGGCCTGGGGGCTGGAGGACGGAGACTGTGTGGTAGAAGTGCGGGATTGTGGTGGGGACTTGCCCTTCCTGGTCCAGGGGGATTTGCGGATGGGGGCCTCAGTGTTCCTGCGCCTGGGGGAGGGTGTCCGTGTGGCAGGGGAACTCCCCTCTGTGCGTGGTGACTTCCTCTTCCCCTTGTAAGTTGGATCAGATGGATCGGTGGGGAAGAGGCCAAGGTCACAGAGGAAGAGCTGCTGGGAAGGGGGGGTTGCAGGTGAGGCAAGGGAAGGGTTTTGGAGGGAGAGGCATCTGAGGACTGCGGAGTGCTCGTGGATGGCTGCTTGTGTGTCTGTAACCCATCCCCTGTGTGTGTGCCATCAGTTCCCGGAGTGTGCGTGCTTGTGCATCTGGATTTTGTCTTGCGTGTCTGTGTGCTGCTTGTGTCTGTTGTGGTGCGTGCCTGTGCCGGTGTGTGTGTGCCTTGGACAGGTAGGGTAGTGGGGATTGTGGATGGGGCAGAGGTAGGAGGGGTGAGGGACTGTTGGAGGAGGGACACTGTTGCCGTCTGTGAGGAGGCCAAGGACTGAATGGTCCGCTGTAGGGCACACATGTTTGATGAAATGCCCTCCATGAAGTACCCCAGTTGTGTCAACAGACTGGTGTGAGAATGGAGGACACTCAGCATCGCTGTCTGCCCTACATGGATCTGCTTAAGTAAGTCCACAGCCTCCACACTCAGGGCAGCAGGGAAGACAGAGGCAGGGGGTGTGGTGCCTGGCACGAAGGAGACATGCTCCCTTACATGGGAGCCTCCACGGACATCTGGGATGGGAGCAGATGGGAGGGTGGAGATGGTGGTGGCAGGGACAGACTTACTAGGTGTTGTCTGGGGTCTGCTGACACCCGCCTCCACAAGGGAGTCATCACTCGAGCTGCTGTGTTCCTCAGCCGAGGTGGTTGTAGCTGAGGTCTCCTCAGTGTGGCTCCCCTCACCCTCCATGCCACTGGGTCCCTCCGACTCCTCTGCAGCGGACCCAGTCGGGCTCTGCGGCTCCTCTTGGTCCGTGGAGCTGTCTCCTCCAGTAGCCGTAGATGTATCTGCAAACAAACAGGATAAACAGATCCACATCAGCCACCTGTATTGACCTGACACATCACAGTCAGTACAGCACATTACAGAGCACGCCTTGGCATCATTTGCAAAATATTGCAAAAAGAGCTGACACATATTTGAACAAGACACTTGTCAGTCTGCCAGTCAACCATGCCCCTCATATCCTTCCCGTCCATGGACCCATCTGTCTGGTGCATGTAGTATGCCACTACTCATATGTGCACATGCACCACATAGACAGTTGTCTGAACTGCAGGATTTGTGATTGAAATGTGTCAGTACACACATATCCCATCTCCTGCAACTGACTCAGTACATGTGTCAGGATAAGGGATGGCCAAAGTCATTGTCAGCAATATGGATATGCTCCCTTCACCAGACACCATGATGTGCTCATGTATTGATGGTCAATGCCACAATTGAGTGCATGCAGGACAACTGACATTAATGCAGGATACACATTTGCTAATGGTATACCATGCTACAGGCCAGTCTGGCTAATCAGTCATTACTGGCTTCAGTCACAGGGGCAGTGCATCCAAAAACAAACAGTCTGCACTGTGTCACAATCATGTTTTTGTGGGGAATGTAAGCTCTGCAGCTGTCAAGTGCACATGTCCACCCACTGCTACCCACATCTTAAGGCATCTGCTGATCCCACGTAATACAAATGCTACAGTTGAGTGACTGCAAGCACAAATCTGTAAACATGATCACATCACAGTCTGATGAGAACGAATTAAAGCTGCCTGCACTTTAATGTAGAATACACCATTAGGCACAGTCAAGTGATTACACACCTATGTTTCACCCCATTGTGCTGAGCCACATCTCAGCTGGCTGCCCACCCCAAACTGTTTAACACCCCAGGAGTCTAAAAAGCTAGGCCACTCCACAATGACACAGAGTCAGACACCTGATTGCACATTTCACAATGCACAAAATGTAGGCTGGCACACAGGAGTAGGAGAACAGAGTGTACTTTCATGTCCGGAGTAGGCATACCTGTCCTGGTCCATGTGCAACATGGGATAACCCTGAACACTAGGCATGTGTCTATGCATGTGTGACACACATGATGCACATTCTTCTGAGGCCCCAACATTGTCTCACCTGCTGCATGGGTGTGTGGTAAATACCCCAGACACATATGGTGAGCCAGAGCAGCAATTAGTACACATATTAATGGCCCACACAGAGTACATGTCAGCTTTCTGGCAATGTGCAGACTGGGCGTAGTTCGCGAAGTAGTGCTACGCGAAGCTACGCAAAGTGCAGTTCGCACTACGCGAGCTACGCGTAGCACTACGCGAACTGCGTAGTGCACTGGTCGCAATGATTGCACAGTGCCGGATGCTTGTCCGCACTGTGCAATCATTGAAAACGGCATCTTGCACAGTGCAAGCTGTCTTTTACTGCCGCTCGAGTAGATTTTTACTCGAGCTGCAGCTTTCTCAACGCGGACTGGTAGTTTCTCATCGCGAGCGGTCGCGAGCATACGCGACCACTCGCAATGAGAAAAATGACCTCCCCGCGTTGAGAATCTCACCGGGAGGTTTATTTTCCACGCTCGCGATCGGCAACTTGATGTTGCTGATCGCGAACGAGGAAAAAGTCTCGCCGGGATGTCATTTTGCTTGCTCGCGGTCGCCAACTTGACGTTGAGGACCGCGAGCAAGCAAAAAATGACCGCTGCACTACGCTACGCTACGCGTGTTTGCACTGTGCTACGTGCAATTCACGTTGTGCGAAGTAGCGCAAACTTCGCAAACTACGCGAGCGTAGCGTAGTGCTTTGCCCAGGGTTAGTGCAGACACATGTCAATCAATTGCCTCACTCATGAAGCCCAAAACAATGCACCGGTAGCAGATGCTGTTTCAAACCTTATCCTTGGACAACAGCAGGGACACACAACCCAAGTGACACAAGTCACAAACTGAAAGGGCCACACCTGTGTATCAGATGAGGATGGGCCATCACCTAATTTAGGCACATGACTCTTGTTCAAGCAGACAGACGAACTGTGGGAGTGTAACCAGGCTGAAGGAGTGCAAATAGCATGTGAGACATAGTTCACAGAAAAGGCATGCACTTACCCCCTCCTTGCTGCTGTCTGGCCTTTAACTGCCCATCCAGGTCAGGGAAGACCACCGTCAGAATCCGGAGCATGTGGGGGGTCAGGATCCGTCGTCCGCCCCTTCTGCGAGGAGGCGACAGCTTCAGCTGGACTCTTGCGATCCTCCGTGTCGAGCCACGAAGGTCCTGCCACCTCTTCTGGCAGTTGCGGAGGCGGCGATTGTAGACCCCCACAGATCGAACTGCCCGTACGATGGTCTTCCAGATCTCCTGTTTCTGATGGGCATCAACCTGTGAGGATGACAAAGTTAAAAGACCATTACTACACATGCAACATGTTTGTGCATCACACAGTTGGATATACATGTCTTTATCACAAGGGCATATGATGTACACAGGTAGTGCAACTATCGTAATGGACTGTTGTCCTGCATTAACAACATGGAAACATTGCCTGGGTCTTATGACCGTGTAAAAATGCACTTTTTCAGCACAGTACCTGTTCCCTACAGGTACCTACACACTTTGGGGGTTACAACTACTCAGTGAGCATGCTAGCCACTAGTGTACACAATGCCATTAGTGCTAGACAGACAACATGCACAATGAGAAAGTACGTGGACTGCACACTCACCTGCTCCCCTGGTTTCCCATACAGCTTGCTGTACTGTGGAAGGAGGCTGTCCAGCAGGGCCTGGTTCTCCTCCTCTGTGAAGGCTGGGGCCCTCTCCACAGTACGTGCCATTCTTGAAGCCAGAGGATGCAGAGGCAGCAGCAGTGGTAGCAGAGATGTCAATCTGGAGCATGTAGTGCAGGCAAGTGAGCTCTCAGGGTAACAGACAGCCTTATATCTGTGCTGCAGAGGCAGATTATGAACCATGCGTCCAAAGCGATAGGTCCGACACATTTGCATCCTATGAATCTGGCCAATCCATCGCATTGCATGCCTCGTACACGCCTTCCGCATCGTTTAAAAAGTTCAATTTCATGACACCAATGAGTTTGATACATTGTTGTAGGGAGCCAACGGATTTTTCAGCACACGAATCGTACAAGTATCAAATCCGCGTCAGTCTCCATGGCAGTCAATAGCCAATGCGTGCGCACGCCTTGGTCCCTAGGTGTCCGACGCATCTTTTGAAAACCCACCCGCGTATGTAACCAGTACATTCAGGGTCCAAGGCGTGCGCACGCCTTGGTCCCTAGGTGTCCGACGTGTCTTTTGAAAACCCACCCGCGTACGTCACCATTACATTCAGGGTCCAAGGCGTGCGCACACCTTGGTCCCTAGGTGTCCGCCGCGTCTTTTGAAAACCCACCCGCGTACGTCACCATTACATTCAGGGTCCAAGGCGTGCGCACGCCTTGGTCCCTAGGTGTCCGACGCGTATTTTGGAAACTCACCCGCGTCGAACAGCATTTAATCAAGCATGCAATCTGTGCGTCCGGATCGGTCAGGATGTGGCAGACGTGTATTTTGAGAACTCACCCGCGTCGAACAGCATTGTCTTAAGCATGCAATCTGTCAGTCCGGCTCGGCCAGGAGTTGGCTCACGCGTCCATGCAATGCTCACCCGCATCGAACAGCATTGTCTTAAGCATGCAATCTGTCAGTCCGGCTCGGCCAGGAGTTGGCTCACGCGTCCATGCAATGCTCACCCGCGTCGAACAGCATTGTCTTAAGCATGCAATCTGTCAGTCCGGCTCGGCCAGGAGTTGGCTCACGCATCCATGCAATGCTCACCCGCGTCGAACAGCATTGTCTTAAGCATGCAATCTGTCAGTCCGGCTCAGCCAGGAGTTGGCTCACGCGTCTATGCAATGCTCACCCGCGTCGAACAGCATTGTCTTAAGCATGCAATCTGTCAGTCCGGCTCGGCCAGGAGTTGGCTCACGCGTCCATGCAATGCTCACCCGCGTCGAACAGCATTGTCTTAAGCATGCAATATGTCAGTCCGGCTCGGCCAGGAGTTGGCTCACGCGTCCATGCAATGCTCACCCGCGTCGAACAGCATTGTCTTAAGCATGCAATCTGTCAGTCTGGCTCGGCCAGGAGTTGGCTCACGCATCCATGCAATGCTCACTCATCATGTCAGACAGTATATGTAAGATTTATGTCATGCTGTATGCCCTGTGTGGATGGAGTGAAGCACATGTCAAATGAGACACAGACATATACAAGACTACTCCCATGATGTTCCTAGCTTACAGTGCAAAAATTGCATTGTTTGTGAGGAACAGGACAAGTGTGAGTGGCCACTTCACAGATCATCCTCCTGTGCTACACATCATCAATTTTTTGTGTATGTGATAGGACATGTAGGTCTGACATCACATCATGACAATGTCCACACCATGACAGTGGTGTGCATGGTGACAAGCTGTCTGTATCTAGTGTTGTTGCTAGGTTGCAATACATGATCCATGTCTGTGTACCTTTAGAACATGTGCTAGTTGACCTTGACATCTATGTTTGATACTTAATTAGGTGTGTGTCGTGTATGTTACGATTGATCACATGGAGAGTGACAGACAACAGTGAATAGTCACAGTACAACACTGTATCACTTGAATATCCATGACAAAATTGAGTGTATGTTCAGGATCACATAGCTGTCAGTTGTGTATTAGCTCAACCTCACACCTCTGACTTCACTGTGTCTTAATTGAAAGTGTAATGCGATATGTTGAATCTAGATTACGTGATTTTTATTAGTACTTGTAATATGTGTGCATACTTTGTCATATGTTACGCAGGGGACCTAATGTCCACAGACCCTTCCCTGACCTTGCGACCATGGTGGAACGTGAGTGCATGAGGAAATACAGGTTCACGAGGCAATTAATTTCTGAATTGACAGACCAGTTGTCACCACACTTGCAACCTGGACGCACATATCCCTTTGCCCTGACCCCCAAGGTGAAGGTGATGGCGGCACTACATTATTTTGCAACAGGATCGTTCCAGTTTACTGTGGCTGATGCTGGTGGGATGTCGCAGACGATGTTTAGTCGAGTGCTCCGGGATGTGTGTGAGGCCATGTTGAGGTTCCTCAACCTGTACATACAGTTTCCTACACCGCCACAGGTCCGTGCCATTAAAGGTGACTTTTAGGCCCTGGGACACATGCCACATGTGATTGGATCGATTGATGGGACACATGTGGGTTTGGTCGCACCACGAGCCCATGAACAGGTTTACAGAAATCGTAAACACTTCCATTCGATCAATGCCCTTGTGGTATGTCTGGCGGACCAGATCATCTACCATGTATGTGTGCGTTTCCCGGGATCTGCCCACGACGCATACATAATGAGGATGAGTCGGATACACCAGCTGATGTCCCAGCTCAGGAATGAGCATGCCTGGCTTGTTGGTGAGTCATGGTGTCAGTATCAGTTGTGTGTTCATTGTCTGTCATGTTGTACCCTGTTTTTACTCAAATGATCTTTTATATTTGATAAATGTAGGAGACTCTGGATACCCCAACATGCCCTGGTTGCTGACACTACTCAGGAACCCGGTCACCCCAGCTGATGTCCGTTACAACAAAGCACATGGGCGGACCAGGCGAGTGATAGAGCGCACATTTGGGCTGCTGAAAACCAGATTTCGCTGCCTGGACCGGACAGGAGGTGCCCTTCAATATACCCCGGCTAAGGTGTGCAAGATCATAATCGTGTGCTGCATGCTTCACAACTTGGCTGTGAGGAATGAGCTCCCGCTCATCCAGGATGACAGGGACCAACGGCCTCCATCAAGGGAGGATCCAGGCCTCTGGCACGTTGCCAGTGACGAGGAGGAGGAGGAGGAGGTGGATGTCAGGAGACAGCTCATTAACAACTTTTTTACATGAGTGCAAGTATGCAAAGATGTTTGATAATGCCTTTCCTAAGCGGGATGTGTTTATGTAGAACAATATGTTGTGATACGTGTGTGTGTATGCTAATTTACAGGGTCATTGTTGTTGTACAGTGTATGTTAAGTTATGATGGTCACCACTTCATTGTTGAACTTACTCATAGCTTGGGTTCAGAAGTTACAATGGACAAATAGTGAGTCAATTATTGGATATGTCATCATAGCAAGTTGTATTTAAGACTACTATGTCTCTCCTTCACAGGCTCCTTTGGCTGTTGTGTGGGTACACACAATGCTGTTCCATAATGGAATTTCAATTTGGAACAGTACTCTCTGACAGACAATGTTTTCGGTCAGATTTTTCATTTCTTTAGTTTATTTGAATACTTGGAACTGTAATCAGTTTGCTTTTGTGTTGAACAGAGCTTGTGCCTGTGTAATAAACCTGTTACACACATTGATGTTTGCCTTGTCTGTTTCCACACATGCTACAATCGTTTATATCCTGTATTTATGCCATGGTGTTCATTTCATTAGACAATGGTCATTGTTTGTGCGGATCAATGGTCTAATTTGACAACAGTGTGTGCAATGTTTTAATGTTGCATGTGCTATGTGTGTTGTGGTGACCTTGCGTGTCTGTCTCTGGTATGTGTCATGTGACATTTATTCACAAGACGGTAGATGATTTGTCAGCTGGTCCCTAGGATCATGCTGGATTATGCTAAGTTACCCTGATCCAAGCTTACATTTTAGCTTTGTGTCTTACATTTTTGCGCACATTCTTTCTCTGCTTGTTGTACAAGATGCCTTTGACTCCACATGAGATCATTTTGGTACTGTTCAAGCGCTGCGCCACAAGGTTGAAATTCAAGACTCTTTGTAATGGCCGATCTAGTCAGCACGTATTGTTTATCCATGAAATGGTACACTTTTTGACACAAATGAGAAATACTAGCATTACATTGACGCACAGGGGATTCATCTACACAGATGGAAGATTACCTTCTATGAACACAAGCTTTGCGGTGCATATGCTGTAACCAGTACTCATAGTTTCTAAGGTGAGCCGTTCACCTGATTTGGCACAGAGATCTTCATTAGTATGATAAATATGTCACCATCACAGGGAGGGTGGTGATTTCCACACTGTTCATAGGTACACATTTCACCTTTTGTCTTCTATGGAAATGTGGAGATGAATATTGTTTGATTATCATGTATTCTGCTGCTGGTGCGAGCTCGTATACTGCAGTGCAAGACAACGGACAGAGATTGTTCTTTCTTAAACGTGACATTTTAGACTTCACTTAGACTATGCATTATATTTTTGTGGACAAGCATGTGTGAGTGAGCGAGAAGGTGTGCAATGCTTCCGCGACTCTGAGAGGTTGATAGTACTGTGTTCTGGGTGGTAGAATCATTGTGTATCTTCTTGTTGAGCTAATGGGACACTAGAGGTAGTGGCTCTTTGGATTGTGGGTTCTGATGTGCAAGGAATGTCCAACCATCTTTCAATAATGGCCTATTTTATTGTGCATGGTTCTGTATGTGCAGAATCCCTACCACAGAACTCATGCACATCATTTGGAGACAGTGCCAGGTTGTGCTGATCATAATTTCAATTGTGGGTACAGTGTATAATTCACAGATGACACAGGGATTGTGTGAATATGATTTTATTAATGTGCATATGATGAATCTAACAGTTAAGGGTAATTGCATTCCAAAGTTCATGGAGGAGTTGGAAGTGTTGTTAGATGAAAATCTTCCAAGCAAAGTCCACAGTAATTTTAGCAAGTAGTCCAACTTAAACACTCCATCACATGTGAGAGAGTCCAGGGACTGTCAACAAAGTGAATTCTTTGCACACAATGGAGGATATCCTGAGCATTTCTTTACTTCCGGGGGGGGATGCATGGCCATCAGTCTCTCACTTGCCAGTCTTCCTTGGACAGCCCCTCCTCTTCGGAGGCTGCTGCGGTGGAGGGGACTCTATGCCAGACTCCTCATCCCTCACTGTGGCAGTTGCAGATGTTGAGTCAACAGGTGTGGAGTGCACACGGGAGGTGGGGTAATGTTGGTAGTTATCTGGCGTAGGCATGTGAGTATGTCCCTATGCACCGCTGTGAGATCATCTATTTTCGACCAGTTGGACTCCATACGGTCCATGTGTTGGTCCATACGGTCCATGTGTTGGTCCATACGGTCCATATGGAGGTCCATCCGGTCAAAATGTGCAGCCTGCTGATGTTTGATGTCCCTGAGGTTCCCAACAACCTGGGCAAAGTCTCCGGTGCATTCGCGATATACATCATATATGCATTGCAACTCGGGGTCAGCTTGATCTCCGACACCAGCTGTGGGATGTGTCCTCCCACCACGCACCCTCACACCACTCCTAACCCTACCCGAACGGACATTGCCTGGCGTTGCACGCACTGACAGCTCCTGTCCTCCTTCATTGTTGACAGGGTTGGTGTTTCCCGCCAACTCCAGAGTGTCCTGTGTTGCTGTGCTCCCAGTGTTTTGTTGTCTGGGTGTGTCCGTGGGGATCCTGGGCGTCTGGATGTTCACAGATGTTGCCGGAGTGATCGCTGGGGCTGGTGATCGTACTGGTGCCGCATGCTGACCCACACCGGAGGTGCCAGGTTGGTCCACATCGTCCGAGGAGGTGTGAGAGTCATCCCCACTGGAGGTGCTGGTGGACTCAGAATCGTGTCCAGATGCTGACCTCAGTTCAGGAGTGCCTGTGGGTAGAAGAGGGACACAATGTTAGTTGTGTATTTTCACATGTTATGGTGTCATACACAGACAAATGTGAAGATGTTGTGGATAATGTAGCGTTTCCTTCAAATTTATACTCATCAATCGTCACAGACACTGGGATATTTGTTCATGGGACATTGGGATTTAGTAAAGATGTGCTTTACTGTGCATGTCCAGCTCTGTGCATCAATGTGCATGTCTTTTTATCCTTGACTGTACGAAGAAATTGATTTTCAAGTGACACACTGTGCATGGCCCAGGTGTGTTGTTATTTCACACATCAGTGTTTTCACTATGACTTACATACTGTAACAATTCTGATGTTTAGCAAGATTTGTGCATCTGTGCTTGCCTTTGTGCATGTTTGTAACTGTCACATTGCTGAGGTGATATACATACTCACTATCCTGAATCTGTGTCAGCATTTACTAATTTAGCTTGGATGAATGTGTTGATGTGAACCATCAATGACATCACACGTGTGACATCGAATGCAATAGCAACGCGTTTGTTATGACAAATGCATTGTTACATGGCAGTCCATTGAAACACAAGTCATTACATTGACATGCAGTAGGGGATTCGCTAACATGAGTGGTTGTATAATCATATTTTTGTATGATCTGACATTCCCTACTGTTGCACACACTGGACTTGTAATGGTAAATTGTATCAGTTCGTAATCCTGCGCAGTACCTACAGCAAGTTTGTGTGATATTTTGCGTTGTGATGTTCTTTCAATGTAACAACATGGTCGTTGTTATGCCTGTGTTGTTTTTGCAGGGTTTGTAAACGTATGCAATGTGGGAAGACATATTTGTGTTGATATTTCTCATCACTTTGCACACATGTGAATATCTTTCTGTAGTACATTTTGTCGCAACTTACTTTTGCGCATGATCACTTCATGTACAATCTACTTGTTCTCCCTGGACAGAGGAGTTTCCCAAGGATGATCAGTTGCCTTTTCATGGTCAGGGATGTGAGGTACAGTGTGTTTAGTGCTTGAGTTAGGCTGCGTTGACTTCTACCCCTCTTCCCAATGGCAAACAGACCAGCTTACTCAGCATTGACAGAGGATCAATGACAGTGAGGGTAGTGTAGTTCAAGGATGCTGAGACCGCTGACTGATGTTGAAGTACAATGCAAAACACAACAATGCCTTGTGCACATGACACAACCCAAGAGTGTCAGCCATCTTGCATTGCACCTCACATCTACTGTCAGATGGGCATTGTCCCTGATGCGTGATTTTAGTGTGTGTGGTTTGTGTTATGTGGTGTGACTGCTAACTAGACTGTGGCCTGTCCTCTATGCACATTTGTGGCATGCACAGTGAGGGCACATGTGACTAATCTTTACCTGTCAGTGTGTGGAATGTACAGTTAAGGTTATGGTCTGTAGTTGTGTGAGTAGGCCAAGAACTGGCTGTCAGTTTTTCCTAATTCGTACATGATGCCCCTGTGTAGCCATCTTGACAGGGCATTTGCATTCACTCTCAGGGACAGCATAGTGACAGGTGTGTTATTGTGGGAGTGGGGGGTGTGTGTGTGACGAGTGGGTGCTGGTGGCAATAGTCATAGCTTCCACTCCTCCTCCCACCCAGACCAAATGGGCCAGCATGTACCATGGTTCCATGACAGTGAGTACAAAGTTACATTCAAGATGTCTGACAGTGGTGCCTGCAGTCATGCTGGACATGACTGCCAAAAGGGCCTTGTGTTCCCCACACCAAAAGCCAGTGTCAGCCATCTTGACAGTGCATTTGCATTCACTCTCAGGGACAGCATAGTGACAGGTGTGTTATTGTGGGAGTGGGGGGGGTGTGTGTGTGATGAGTGGGTGCTACTGGCAGTAGTCATAGCTTCCACTCCTCCTCCCACCCAGACCAAATGTGCCAGAATGTACCATGGTTCCATGACAGTGAGTACAAAGTTACATTCAAGATGTCTGGCTGTGATGTCTGTGGCTGTGTATTTGAGGTAATTTTAGACTATTTGGACATGTACTCACCAGGTTCCGGTATTCCAGCTAATCCAGTTATGGCCTCCGGTGGGAGGAGGTCCCTCACCTTCACCTCCCAGGTGGTGAAACGCACTGGTTTATGACGGCCACCGCCAGTCTTGTTGCTCAGGGCATGTTCTCTGGTAATCAGCTTCTTAACCCTCCTGCGTACATCATAGTACCGGTTCCGGATATCCTCCTTTGTGCACAAGGTAGGTGAATGGGCATTCACCTTGTTGACAATCCTCTCCCACATCTTGGTTCTCTGGGACTGGGAGGTCTGTTGGGCCAAGGTGCCAAATAACTGTGGCTCAACTCGGATGATTTCATCTATCATGACTTCCAACTCAGCATCTAAGAACTTTGGATTCTTCTTTGGGGGCATGGTGATGGGTGGTGGTGGAGGTGTATGTGTGTGTGAAGGTGAGGGTGAGTGAGTGTGAGTGGAGGTGTGTTTCAGTGGTGCTAGTTGTGTGGAGGTTGTGTGGTGGATGAGTTGTGTGTGTTTGTAGTGGGTAGATGAGTTGTCTGTGTAGTAGTGTGGTCTGCTTGCATGTCTGTCGAAGTAACAAATGGTGTTGGGAAGTTTTTGCTCCCTTTATATAGGTTGAGTTGTGGGTGTGTCTCAATATTTAAATTTAGTTTTTTTTGGAGATGACAATGCATTTTTTGGTAGTCTTTTTTCTGTTTCTATTGTATTATTTTTTCAGGATTATGTAAGTCGTTTTGACGGTACATGATGCTTGTTCTTGTGTTATTTGTTTTGTCCAAGTCTGTTCCATTCATACTAGGCTATGTGGTATCGTTCGCGTACGAGTCTGTCGCGTCGTGTATGTGCTTTGCTGTGTAGAATCGTTCACGTACGTGTCTATTGGGTTGTGTTGATGCTGGACTATGTGGCATCGTTCGTGTCCGAGTCTGTCGTGTCGTGTTAATGCTTGGCTACATGGAGTCGTTCGCGTACGTGTCTGTTGCGTCGGGTTGACGCTTGGCTATCTCGAATCTTGCGCGTATGAGTCTATCGCGTCAGGCTCCTTTCCTTCCGACTCGGCCGTAAAAAAAAATTCCGGCCGAGTCGGTTGTAAATTTCAAGCATCGCATCGTACTCAGCCATTTGGAAGGCGTGTGTACGGTTCGGTCGGGAAATATGATGGGGCCGTGTCGGGAACAACGTTTTCCAGCCGAAATCGGAATCGACCCCAATGTGTCTTTAAATACGTGCGTGTCAGAGTGCAATGCAAGCCTGCAAGTGTGAATCTTTGCAGTCGCATACAGGCCTTTTGAATTGCTTATCTGATGGGAGCTAATGGTAGAGGAGAGTGAAAAACGCTTTTCTTTTAACATTTTAAATAATGTGTGTTAAAGGTAAAGCAAAAAATGTTCTTATGACAGAATAAAGCAGTAAAAAGCACGGGGCAGATTTACAAGTCCCCTGCGCCACCAGTACGTCACTTTTCGTGACGTACTGGTGGCGCAGGGGGCTGCTCCATATTTACAAGGAGAGGAAAAGCCACCCTGCGTGACTTTTCCTCTCCTTGTAAATACGGCCCATTCACACGCAGCACTTTGCGGTGAAGGGGCGTTCCATGGGTGTTGCTGTGGGTGTTCCCACGCAACACTCATGGAACAAGACACATCTCCAGAATTACGAGAAATCGTAACTCTGGAGATGCGTCTGAAAGCTACGCCACCCTAGAGGTGGCGTAGCGAGGCACACCGAGGAGAAATGTTTTCATTTCTCCTCGTTTTTTCCTCTTTCAATGCGTGCTGCATTCTGCAGCACACATTGAAAGAGGAAAATGGTTGTAGTGATTGTTTTTGTGCAGGAAGGTGCCCCTTCCTGCACAAAAACAATCTCCCCACGACGCAGGCATCCTTGCACCATGGTGCAAGGGTGCCTGCGCCGGCGCATGGCTGCAGTTTGTGCGCCAGCGCAGGGGGAAGCACAAGGATGCGACATATTCTTGTAAATATGTCGCATCCCTGTGCTTTCCAAACTAACGCAGCATGGCGCAGCAAAATGACTTGCTGCGCCGTGCTGCGTTAGTTAATTGTAAATCTGCCCCCACATTTTCACGCCATTTAAAAAAAAAAAAAAAGTCCGCTGGGAGAAGCCAAAGGAAGCCAGCTAGGATAGTTATTTTTGGCTCTCCACTTTCAGAGTTCACCACTGAGTGCTCCGTTTTACTCCTTGTGGAACTCTGTTTGAAAAAAATACATATATATATATATATATATTTGAATATATATATGTTTATATACATATTTATTTAGTAAGTCAAACCATAACTGACACATCAACTACGCCAAAGTTATTGGCAAATCAATTATTTTTTTGATGCCCATATTTAACTTTTCCCCTACCCCTTTTTCAGAGCTGCATTAAAACTGAAATTTCTGCACTAGACTTAACATGTCAAGAGCCTGCCAAATTTTGTTCACCTTCATTACAGAGAAGGAATGTTATTAGCATATGAAGTTAGTTTTAACCCACCTTTCAGCTTTGACCCTCCTTGATGGATCTGCATGAAACTTGCCATACCCACAGAAAGTGAAACATGATAAAGATCTGCCAAAGTTCATGTGGATTCGTCAAATGATGACATTTTTATTAACAAATGAATACATTATGCAGTGCACATTTATAAAAGCAATACACATTTATAAAAGCAAAGAGTGAGCTAACCATGCCAAGCAGCTGCTACATTTGGTGCATGTAAAATAAATTACAAGAAGGAGACAAGAAAGGGGAAGACACAAATGCTGAATATCGCTGTCTGTATTAGAGTTTATGGAGCAAGCATTAATTTTAGACAGCAGTATTACATTTTCCCATTCTGATGTTGAACTGAAACAACACAGGTCGAAACGCTGTTGACAAAATTTAGCAGAATTACGGCTTCCTTGGCACTAAATATGTTTCCAACAAATTTTTGATCGCAGTGTTCAGGTTATGTACCGATTTTAAATTGCACCATCTCGCTGTTTTCTTCACCTTATCACGTGTCTCAACTTGCTCCATTCACATAGCCACTAACACTTTGTGTGCCCTTATGTTTAGGATTACACCTGCATATAATAAAATGTAACACTGCTGTCTGAAATTAATGCTTTCTCCATAATCTCTAATACAGACAACAATATTCAACATTGGTGTCTTCCCCTTTCTTGTCTCCTTCTTGTGATTTATTTTACATTCTAGTAATTGTCTTTAAAGTATTACCTGTTAGGACATTGTTGCCTGTTACCACATTTACCTGGGTCTCAACTGGGTTTATGGGATTTCTCCTGTTGTATTTTCTATTACATTTCGTGCAAGCACATGAAAGAGCGCTAAATTTATGGCCAAATTAAAAGTACAGCTTTCCAACTGTCAAGGTATCTCCAAAATGCAATCTCTACAGTCCCAAACCAAGCACCTCTTTAAACACTAATCTCTCAAAAACTACTAAATAATTTTACACCAAACTAACAAAAGTTCTAACTTTGTTGCAGGTTTGGTGTAATTCTGTTCATTTGTTATTTATTGGAGAGCAAAGAACCCTACTGGAATTATAATGAGAAAATCACTTTTGGCACCCCTCCTTTTTCTTGGACATCTCTTGGGGGAGCTGCACGAAATATGCTACCAAGGCCCAAGGACCAAAAGTGCCTCAAGGGGTTTTTGGAAACTTTAGTGCAGATTCTTCGAAAAGCTCCGTTATTAAAAAAAATGAAAAATGCCTTTCCTATGAAAACTCTGACTCAACTGTGGCCCTAACACCACATTGCTAGATGAGTGTCAGGTTGACGGCTTAGTGGATAATACAACACATTTACCTTTCAAACTCTTCCCATAGTAGGTTGATAGGAAGAAAGCTTTTGCTTAAGACTTCAATAAAACCTTGCTTTGAAGCATGTTCTTTGTCAAAGAAGTAGGTTTTAATTGCTGCAAAACCTACTTTTTCTCGAGTTTTTCACCTTATTTTGCTTTCAAATGTTTATCAATGTTGTGACTCAGCTAAGTCTGCCCCACAAAATATTTAAAGTTGAGAGATGCAAGATTTGCATATTTTAGTTGTCACTGGAGCCATAGGCTCTTTACTAATGAAGGCCTATGCTGTGGATTAGGCTCTTTCAGCCTTCACAGCTGAAGCCACAGAACATGATGGAGGATGGACGTTGAGTGCCACACAGTTATTTTTCTTGCTCTCATGTTTTTTTTGGATCTGTGAGTGTCTAAGTGTTCCATTCTGGTTTTATATTGTGCAATTTGCTTGCCTCTCTCACCCATGCAGCTGTAGGGTACCAGACTTGCCGTGGTTGTGGTTGTGACTGTGGATACATGTTGTCCAATGTTTGCCTCTCGCACTCATTCAACTGCATGGTCCCAGGAAGGCTGGGGTTGTGGTTGTTGTGGAGGTTATATTTTGTCCAGATCTTGCCTCTCTCCTTTTTTCAGCTGTAGGGTACCAGAATGATTGTGGTTGTGGTTATATTTTGCCCAGCTGTTGCCTGTATCACTTTGCTCAGCTGTAGAGTACGAGCCTGGCTGGGGCCGAGGATAAGGATGTGGTGTTGGCTCACCTGGAGGAACCTTCTCCCAGCGCAGTTGACTGTGAGGAGCTCAAGGCAAGAAAAATGGCTCGAACTGCCTTCAACTGAGAGCAGTACATGAATGACAGCATTGGATGTAATAAAACCATACATTACATAAGTGGACAACAAAGAAGCATAAATTTATATCACTCATGACACAAACAGGAGCCCTACCACCAGGGAAATTGCCAGGGTACAGCTAGAGCCAAGTGAGAGTACCACTTATGCAACAGAGGAGAAATGGAGCAAATGGGGAAAGAGTTGTGGTAGTCCCCATTCTGATTTTACCATTTTTCAGTAACATTTGGTCAAGGTTTTTAGATTGTCTTGAAACTCGTCCTAATGAATTCACATGCATCCTTAGATAAATCTAGCATTACTTATTGATGCCACTCTAAGGCGCCTCTTCTCAGTGCTTGCTAATGACAAATAAGTTCACTTGAAGATGTAAATGTTTTATCCTGTGCTTTGATGGTCCTACAATGACCGAATAAAGATGATTTTGATTTGAGTTGACTTTCACTGGCACTACATGGGGCAGAAGTCCTAAACTGCACCCCAAATCTTCCATGTCCCAAGTAGAAAGTCTAACGCTAAAATGTCTTTTAATGGTCACATTATAGTACGATGGTTCATGCCATTAGGCATAAATTAAAACTGACCCATTGGGCAGAATTAGCGGGAGTCTGCTCAATAAGATTGTTATAACAATCATCTTGCAATGATTTCACAAATATTTACAAACTATGCTGGAAAGAGGCTCAACAGGATGAGCTTCAGAGTTTGGTCAAAAGGGTAAACCGAATAAGAGATGTGTAGTATAAATTGGTCAAAGTAACATCATAGGATCATGGGATCCTAACATGCACAGAAAATACTAGGGTTACTTAAAAAAAAAAACATCAGTCCTGTTTACTGTTGTTGCTTTAGGGAATGACAACTCATTCCTATATGCCTACAGCATGCTGAACTACCCTTTGAGACAAAAGATTTTCAAATTCCTTATAGAAAATAATCCATTGATGTCTGGTTGACAGGATCCAAATATATGTGAAACTATACATTTGTCCTCTAAACCTTAAATGATCTTGTGTGCACATGTTGTTAGATTATTCAATATTTTAAACCTATGATGTAGAATTTTAAAATGTCTATTTTTAAAATAGAAAACATTGCCTTGTCCATCTGCCATGAATTTGTTGAGAAATGTAAATGTTTTTGAAATGGCAGTACATCTTGGGCATTGTTCAATTTATGTAATAAAGGTGTGGTCAATCTTTTCAACTATGTTAATTTTCATAGTATTCTTTATCCAAATGTTTATTTTTGTAGATGAATATCCAATGTTTACAATCTATTTGTCTAAAGAAACTATATTTAAAACTGAAAGAACCCTTAGTTTATTCTATCTCCTATTTCTATCCTCCTCTTGACTGCCAAGGATAAATGCAAGGATTTTATAATCCTAGTAGAAGGTACATTTTCTGTGCCACTTCCTCTAATAATGGTGACACATTTGCTGCTTGTATTGGTAATATGTTAGTCCCTGCTGAAGGAGTCCTAGGCATCAAAAGGTCCTTTTCCACATCTTCTATTTTTATGGTCTCATGCCCATCTCTAAGATCCTCATATCTCCCACACACTCCTCTTAGAAATCCACTGTCTCACACACACTCCCTCACACTTACATCTTACTAAGACTTTCACCTAACATACTCTCAAATCCATCTTTCTGTTGTAGCCATTGTCATGCACCCTCCTCCTCCCCATCTCTCACAGGCTTTAAACTTCCCCATGTCCTGCCTTCTCGCTTTCATGCTAATTCTTTTTTTATCCTATGTTCTCATATGCCCTTTCACTCTCACTCAATTATTCACACAAACTCACATATTCTTCTGATGACGAGGATGACTGTGTTTCTTATGTTGACTAATACTAGGGCAAGTGCTTAATGAAAATTGTACAACCCTGCACTGGTGAAAACAAATCTGCCCTCTGAAATTAGGCAACATCAGCCTGGAGGCCTACCTGATGCTGTCAGTGTAGCAATTCCTGTGTGGCATTGTAGACTTAAATCAAATAGTGATTTCAAGAAGACCACAGCTATTTAGCTGCTTGGCTTTGTGCTGGTTCTTTAGTTTTACAGCTACTCATTTGGCAATAACTTATTATGTAAGTATTATTTGCAGCAGCGCAGCGCTTCCAGGTAAACTACCCTAAAATCAGGCATTGTCTTATTAACTTTTTCAAGAAGGTTTTAGAATGCCAGCACACTACACAATTCCAGCCTGGCGTTGTGCCACAGTCATCACGGTGACTGCAGGTTTTGCCTCAATGAAGCTTCGATGTTTATCACAGGAGGTGGCTGTTGCAACAAGGAAGGAATAAAATGTCTATTCTGATTAACGGATGATAAACGTTTGCATCACTGCCTTTGACATCACTCAATGTGATGTCATCATGAATCACTTAGGCTACTTAGTCCTCCCACTATTTTTTAGGACTTGTGCCTTGTTTTGCCTGGTGGTCCTTCCCTGCCATCATTTAAAATTAATATTTGCAAATTGAGGACATAACTGAATTCCCTAAGATGTAAAACATGTCGATATAAAAAATATAGATGAAAAAATATAGACTACAAAAATATCGACTCCCTATACTTAAACAGATAGGTTCAAAAATATCGACAAAAAAATCGATGTAAAAAATATAGTTGTACAAAATATCGATTTTTATATATATAAAAAATAAAATAATAAATATTAAATATATTAAATAATAAAATAATTTTTAACAAAATAAATTACATTTAATATACATTTAAACAAAGTATAACAAATAAACGTAATTAAAAAAGTTAAACACACAAACATAAAATATATATATATATATATATATATATATATATATATGTATATATTTACTTTTAAACAATTAATAAAGTATTCATTTTAAATTATTTTTAATGTTAAAATTACATAAACATTTACAAATATATATATATATATATATATATATATCCAATCCAAGTGTTATCCGGGCAATACTCGAAAAAACAACACACCAGGGCCAACAAACTTTCTTCAGCGTGATTTAATCAGGCAAAGTCACTCAACGCGTTTCGGAGCATCCGCTCCTTGCTCACGAGTGTCGTGCATTGCAAATCATACATTTTTAAATAAATCATGTGACATTTTTTGTCATAAAAAGTGAAAACAGACTTCATTATGTCTTTTAACAATTCATCGTGAAAAAATCAAAACGAACTTGCAAATAATGCCAAACACGATAATACTAATGGTGATTGCATTTCAATTCAAAAATTAATATTGGGCTTGTATATATTCAGAAATGTTTTCAGCAAGTGCACACCGACATCAAATGAAAGAACCGCCTCCCACCAGCGTCCTAGTCAACGTAAAGACTACACGTCCCATCATCCCTGGGAACAGTGTACCGAGTATACTTACAAAACTTTATTGAGACCTGGTGTAATAAACAAATAGTCATTTCCTTATTATGTAGCCGTTTGACATTAATAATCACACCTCTGTGGGTCTATCTCCACCGCCACCACGGGCGAAAAGGCTTTATTAAAAAAATCAAACGGGACCCATCGTGCAGTTAACCCTAGTGGATATTAACTCACCGCTGCCACCGGTGCAAAACTTACACTGTTACTGATCCGAAAGGGTCCAAGTAAAAACGCAAAAACATCAAGCCCAAGTGGGCAAAACCTGCAATCAAAAAGGAAAATACAAGGGTCTTACTCCAGTTCCACTCAACCAAATAGAATTATACTCATGACACTTTAGTGACGGGACCTGCTCCACTTTATGTGGCTAATTTAAATCATGGGCACAGTTCGTGTAATTGGCCACAAGGCCAAATCATAAGTCTGTAGTATAAGTCCATGTAAGTACAAAGCCGCCATAGACAGTCTCGGGCAAGAAGAACATTTGTTCTTAAACTTAAAACTCGGACGAAGAAAAAAACCACCATCCTAGTCGGTAATAGGCAGATATCATGCTCAAGTTTGCTTTCCACTTGCTTTACGACACATCCAAAATCTGTAAAAAAATAATAAAAAATTAACACAAGATAAATAACATTGTTTCTTAAATTTACAATTACTACAGTTATTCATATATAAGATCAGGATAGGGTAAAGACATATGTGAAAATTAAAACATATGTTAAAAACATTTCTTGAACTTCGGCTTCAATAACATCTGCTCATATAAGACAGTAAATAATCAACCCAAATGCACAGATAAGGCCTCATCACCATTGTGCCCCACTGGTTGCATCGTATGGTATTTGATAATTATCTTAGATTCGAGGCGTCGCAATTCTTTAACTCTGTCACCTCCTCTTTCTCTTCTAGGAATACTGTCTAGTACAATAAATGATAAAAGTTTGGTATTTTGTTTGTGGTGGGAAAAGAAATGCCTAGCTATAGGATACTGTTTATCGTTGTGTACAATTGCCCTCAGGTGCTCCAAAATACGCTTCTTAGCTTTATGTATTGTACTTCCAATGTAGAATTTATTACAAGGGCACCTGAGGGCATACACAACATACTCCGTATTGCATGACACATGTTTGTTGATTTTGAAAGGATCACATTCAGTATACAGTTTGACCTCCTTGCAATTGTTACTGTATTTACAGGCTTTGCATCTGCCATATACATAGAACCCTTGTACAGTATATATTTTTTTTCTTCTTCCGAGTTTTAAGAACGAATGTTCTTCTTGCCGGAGGCTGTCTATGGCGGCTTTGTACTTACATGGACTTGTACTACAGACTTATGATTTGGCCTTGTGGCCAATTACACGAACTGTGCCCACGATTTAAATTAGTCACATAACGTGGAGCAGGTCCCGTCACTAAAGTGTCATGAGTATAATTCTATTTGGTTGAGTGGAACTGGAGTAAGACCCTTGTATTTTCCTTTTTGATTGCAGTTTTTGCCCACTTGGGCTTGATGTTTTTGCGTTTTTACTTGGACCCTTTCGGATCAGTAACAGTGTAAGTTTTGCACCGGTGGCAGCGGTGAGTTAATACCCACTAGGGTTAACCTGCACGATGGGTCCCGTTTGATTTTTAATAAAGCCTTTTTGCCCGTGGTGGCGGTAGAGATAGACCCACAGGGGTGTGATTATTAATGTCAAACGGCTATATAATAAGGAAATGACTATTTGTTTATTACACCAGGTCTCAATAAAGTTTTGTAAGTATACTCGGTACACTGTTCCCAGGGATGATGGGACGTGTAGTCTTTACGTTGACTAGGACGCCGGTGGGAGGCGGTTCTTTCATTTGATGTCGGTGTGCACTTGCTGAAAACATTTGTGAATATATACAAGCCCAATATTAATTTTTGAATTGAAATGCAATCACCATCAGTATTATCATCTTTGGCATTATTTGCAAGTTCGTTTTGATTTTTTCACGATGAATTGTTAAAAGACATAATGAAGTCGGTTTTCACTTTTTATGACAAAAAATGTCACATGATTTATTTAAAAATGTATGATTTGCAATGCACGACACTCGTGAGCAAGGAGCGGACGCTCCGAAACGCGTTGAGTGACTTTGCCTGATTAAATCACGCTGAAGAAAGTTTGTTGGCCCTGGTGTGTTGTCTTTTCGAGTATTGCCCGGATAACACTTGGATTGGATATTAAGGGTTTGCGACCCTGCCACGGCCCACCGTTGCAAGTGGCTCGGGTGCTGCGCTAAAAAAATTGTTGGATATATATATATATATATATATATATATATATATATATATACATATATACATACATATACAAATAACATAAAATATAATTTAAAAAACATTCTATTATAAATTAAAACATTAAACTATTTAAATATTCAAACTTAAATTTCCCAATACAGTCAGTGCAACAGTATGGAAAGTGTTGGATAGCGGAGGGGTAAAAATTATTATTCCCACCCCAATAAGTCCAACAGTAGGGAAAGTGTTGGATAGCGAAAGGGTAAAATTTACTATTACAACTCCAATGAGTGCAACAATAGGGAAAGTGTTGGATAGCGGAGGGATTAAATTTACTATTCCACATTTAGTCGCTGCAAAAGTAGGGAAAGTGTTGGAGAGCAGAGGGGTGAAAATTACTATTCCCACTCCAATAAGTGCAACATTAGGGAAATTGTTGGAAAGCGGAGATGTAAAAATTACTATTCCCACTCCAATGAGTGCAACAGTAAGGAAAGTGTTGGATAGCAAATGGGTAAAAATTACTATTCCCACTCCGGTAAATTTAACAGTAGGGAAAATGTTGGATAGCGGAGGGGTAAAATTACTATTCCCACTGTAATAAGTGCAACAGTAGGGAAAGTGTTGGATAGTGGAGGGATTAAATGTAGTATTCCCACTCCAGTGAGTGCAACAGTAGGGAAAGTGTTGGATAGCGGAGGGGTAAAATTTACTATTCCCACTCCAGTGGGTGCAACAGTAGGGAAAGTATTGGATATCGGAGGGATACAATTTACTATTCACACTCCAGTCAGTTCAAAAATAAAAACTTTTTTTTACAAATCAAAAAAATATTTTAAAAACAAAATAAATATATAAATATGTTAAAAATTAAAATACAAATATATTTAATATTAAAGAAACAAAAACATATTATAATGTTAATTACATATGACAAATACCTACAAATATTATATAAAATAAAATAAAAAATAAACCTCAAACAAATAAATATTTTTAACTAGAAAATATTTACAAACAAAACCATTAATTCATACATAAATGTATTTATTTTACTTCCTACCCTATAACACCTCACAAATCACAACCCACATCTAAATTAAAAACCAAATGTACTTCCATAATTAACATAATGAATTACCAATTAAAGAAATAGTATGAATTAAATAAAAATGCAACTAATAAAAACTTATTTTTAATTAACTTTCCACACTTTAATCCGATAATCCCCAAAACACACAGTTAAAATTAAACTATAAAGAAATTAATTACACAATTAAAACTTCTTTTCAAATAAAAAACTATTACTATTAAACAACTAATTAAAAAGTAAGTAAAATGTATTTAGTACCCACCCTTTACCCATTTCAGAGTAAAAACACACACACAAAAATAAACAATTACCCTAAATAAATATAATTTAATTAATTAATATTAATTAACAACTATTTATTAATTAATTAAACACAAATTACTTCCCAACATTTACCGCTATAAACCCCACAACAAACACCTAAAAGTAATTACACAATTTCCATATTTAATTTACTATTAATTAATTAATATTAACATCTAATTATAAATTCATTAAACATAAATTACTTCTCATCCTTTACCCCTATAAACCACCCCACAACCTGCACCTAAAATTAATCACACAATTGCCATAATTAATTTTAAATAAATTAATTAATATCAATTAACCACTAATTAATAAATTATCAAAAATAAATTACTCCCCATCCTTTACCCATATAAACCCCAATACATGCACCTAAAATTAATACACAAGTACCATAATTAATTGTCAATATATTTATTAATATCAATTAACAACTAATTATTAATTAATCAAAAATAAATTACTTACCACCCTTTACCCCTATAAACCCCAAAACACGCACCTAAAATTAATTACACAATTATCGTAATGAATTACCAATTAATTAATTAATATTAATTAACAACCAGCCGTGAGGGGAATGGCCAACTCTACCCAGCCGTGAGGGGAACGGCCAACTCTATCTTTCGTCCAACAAGCAGCCGTGAGGGGAACGGCCAAACTACATCCCCCAGCAGCCCCGCAGCGGTCGCCTGCCTCTGACGCTGCGTTCAGCGCCTGGAGGCGCCATAAGAACTCGGCAGGACTCCCGCAGCGGGACGCGCTGAGCTCTGCATTTGCCCAGCCGTGAGGGGAACGGCCAACTCTACCTAGCCGTGAGGGGAACGGCCAACTCTATCTTTCGTCCAACAAGCAGCCGTGAGGGGAACGGCCAAACTACATCCCCCAGCAGCCCCGCAGCGGTTGCCTGCCTCTGACGCTGCGTCCAGCGCCATAAGAACTCGGCAGGACTCCCGCAGCGCAGGACGCGCTGAGCTCTGCATTTGCCCAGCCGTGAGGGGAACGGCCAACTCTACCCAGCTGTGAGGGGAACGGCCAACTCTATCTTTCGTCCAACAAGCACCTGTGAGGGGAACGGCCAAACTACATCCCCCAGCAGCCCCGCAGCGGTCGCCTGCCTCTGACGCTGCGTCCAGCGCCTGGAGGCGCCATAAGAACTCGGCAGGACTCCCGCAGCGCGGGACGCGCTGAGCTCTGCATTTGCCCAGCCGTGAGGGGAACGGCCAACTCTACCCAGCCGTGAGGGGAACGGCCAACTCTATCTTTCGTCCAACAAGCAGCCGTGAGGGGAATGGCCAAACTACATCCCCCAGCAGCCCCGCAGCGGTTGCCTGCCTCTGACGCTGCGTCCAGCACCTGGAGGCGCCATAAGAACTCGGCAGGACTCCCGCAGCGCGGGACGCACCCGGGCAAAGCCCGGGCCAAGGGCGGGCCCGTCTGCACCCATCTGCGCCCATCAGCGACAGGAGGCGGCAGGGCAGGGCCATACCCCTTGGCTCCCCGTGGAAAAACTACTCTTAGCCCACGGAGATATGTTGGAAGCAGGATCTTAAGGTGGGTGCCTTGCAGTATAACTGGTCTGCTTACTGTTCAAAAACGGACCATTGGCATCTTCAATTTGTGTTCATCTTTCTCTGCATGGGAGCCCTGTGCTGCATATAGCAGCTTTTGGCTGGACCTCTGTTACTTCACTGCTGTTTTGTTTGCTGCATTTTAAAGGATACTGATAAGAAGAATACTTCCTTGCTAGATAGCTAAAATGGGGAGACGCACCTGTTTAGGGCAAAAAACAACACTAACTGCGCAATCGCCAACAAGCCATCAGCCCACCTTGATTGACAAGATGCTCCAGAGGGCTATAGGGGTAGTTTCAAATGAAATTGAACAAACTGAAAGATGGTTATCAATAACACCAGACCTAGCTCCTCCCCTGTCTTGCCCAGAAATACTATCTGCCTTGCCATCTGCAGAACCTGTCTTTCTAAGGGGTCATTCTAGGTCTCGGGCCCTGGTACACGAAGCACCGCCTTCGGACCTGCATACTGAGGATCTCCCTCCTGGACCACGAAAGAGAGGGAATGCTAAATCTGTTACGAAAGCTGGGAGAACCTAGAAGAAGGGCACTACGGATCCTGCAAAAAACGGAGGTTTGGAGAGGGAAGTGTCGGGTGGGCATGTGAATGAAGGCACAGAAAAACCATTGTGGGTGACTAATTTGGTAAGGGATCTACACTTGGAAATAATAAATATAATTAAGGAGGAGCTGACCATTCTGACTTCCTGGGTTGATAAACTCACATCTTTATTAGATACTTATATGGGAAAGGTAGACCCCAGGGTAGATGTTTCCACACCACCAATGTATGTCCCTAGCCCGCCCTGCCCTCCCGGAAAAAGACCATGCCCCGGAATCAAACTTGAGCCTGCCCCCGCTAGTACAGAGTAACAGGGAGGATGTGGTTGCCCATATGAACACATCTAGCAAGCCAAGTGACACCATTAGCCTACAAAGCCAAGAGCCTAGACGGGGTTGGGAGATTGGCAGGAAACAAAGACCCTTCGTAGAAACAGCCCAAGTTGAATCTAATTCGCAGAATCCGGGCCTAAAGTATAGAGCAACAGAGGGGCATGATGTAATATCAGAGGCATTAGAGGGAAGCCCACCTCTACCATGTATCAACCTCCCTCCAGATTCTACACCATATGTTCTGATCCTAGCTAAAGTTCCAGAACTTAAAAAGGGGCAAAGGGAATCGCACTATGACTTAAAAAACAAATTTATTTTTAGGCTGTCAAATCAACTTCAATTCTCTTATAAAGATGCAAGCGAGATTTTATTTACACGCAGGGTGGGATGGGTGGGCCAAAAACCAAAGGACATACCTGGTGACATTATTGTAATTAATTTTAGAAATCCCCAGGTTGTAAGGACCCTCTTAATGCGAATCCACCAAAGGCATGAAGGGGGCATTAGACCCCTTCCACTGGGGTATTTTTATCCACCGAGACTTGCCCCAGAAAGTATCCCATGGACAGCCTGTGGGGTAGGGCCCAGACACCGGTACGAGCAAAATTTTAGCGTGGGGCAGGACCAACCGAAATCATTGTTTTTTAATCTCCCACTCACAAATAGATTTGCATCTCTAGAATCAGTAGATTGACTAATACAACCCCTGCCATCGAAATTGGAGTCAAGTTCGCAGAAGGATTATTGATGGGATCATCTAAAAAGGAGGAAATTGTGTAAGAGTCCCGCTAGCGCTAGACAGAAAGTAGAACAGGGAGTAAGGAGGGTTGCCGGAGAGGAAAACGCCCAAAGTGAGGGGATGGAGGGGTCTTTTCACAACTATACCACAATAGCCACACCATTGAACCCGGTACAAATACCTATAGGCCATTGGCAGTCAAACACAGTAACTATACCCACTAAGTTTGACTATCTCAATATTGGGAATTGCTCTAAGCCAACTGTAGCGGCTTGTGTCAACCCAAAGCAACCATTAAGAAACATATCTAAATTTCACGTTCTATCCTGGAACATTGCGGGCCTTACCTCTAAATTAGAAAATCCGGAGTGGGGAGCCCTTATTCATGCAAATGACATCTGCATGTTCCAAGAAACCTGGGCTAGGGAGGACACCCATAGGCTAGGCTATGCCACCTTTTGCCGAGCAGCTCCCAGTGGGGGAAGGGGTAGACCTGCGGGAGGACTTTGTATATGGATTGCCGTGCATTTGGGATGCACTGCAAAACAGGTTGAGACATCCTCACGAGACATACTCTGTGTCATTCTGAGCTTTCCCACTAAGATCAGAGTGGCTATAATTAATGTCTATTCCCGCCCAGTCAGCTATGGTCAGGAGTCGACAACTCTTGAGCAATTGTCAACTTTTTGTATACCATCCCCGACAATACTCTGGTGGTTCTTGCTGGTGATTTTAATTGCCAGTATGAACCTCTGAAAGATTTAATTGGGGGGGACGCTAATGAGGAAGATCAGTACTGGGCTATACCAGAACCGAATGCACCGGCAACTCAGGCTTGGACCCCATTGGTACTCCAAATGAACACCCTCACACTGACTCATTCTATCAGGGCTTGTAATGGCCGCACAAAATCTGACTCCCCGGCGAACCATACCTGTAATAGACAGGGAAGTTCCTCCATTTTGGATTATATCCTGATGGATACTAAATCCTGGCACTGGGTGATTGATTTTAAGGTCATGCCCCGACATGATAGCGACCACAATGCCTTGATTTTAGAGATGGTATCGCTCTGTCCCATGGATGCTCATGTAAACCAACAGCTAATTGGACCTAGGCCAATTTTAACTAGCTGCAGGAGGAGAGTCAAATGGGGGGCTCTCTGTAATTCCCAGGAAAAGGTAGCCTCCCTCTATCAAACTGCCATCCCCTACCTTGAGGTCGCTAACCAACGAAGTGAAATTTCCGCTTCTGATACTGCCCTAGTAGAAATTGGGAAAAACCACCAAGGTTTAGTGTGTGATTTGGCAAACTTTTTTTTCACTTTAGCACAATCCAAGAAAAAAGAGTCTATGGGCCACCCCTGGTATAATGGTGATTGCCGAAGGGCTAAGCAAGCGCTAGTCCTAGCCATTAAAATCAAAGATCGACCCATGATAAAAGACAAGCGGATAGCTCATAAAAACACAATTAATGCGGCAAAAAAATGGTGGGAGGGAGACAAATGGGAAAGTTTGAAAACTGCTTTATGCTCTAG
Source organism: Calotriton arnoldi (assembly GCA_963921515.1). Taxonomy (NCBI): domain Eukaryota; kingdom Metazoa; phylum Chordata; class Amphibia; order Caudata; family Salamandridae; genus Calotriton; species Calotriton arnoldi. The sequence continues at coordinate 500,872 of CAWUFW010008913.1, read as the reverse complement.
GGACATGCGGTCCTTTTGGAATATAGTAAATACCGGCTCCATAGAGGGCAAACTGGCAACAGAACCAAATTTGGGGGCAGCAATCTGGAAAGCCCATTTTAAAGCCCTCTATGCAAGGGAAGAGGTAGAAGCAGGACAAGTCACAAATGAGTGTACTCACCTGCAACCCTCCAATTCTGATGCTATAGAAATTTCCTTAAAAGAGATAATGGATGCATTGAGAAGGGTAAGCCCCTCTAAGGCGCCAGGATTAGACAAGATCCCAGGTGACCTTTTCCGTAACGAACCTAATATCTGGGCCCCTTATTTATGGACCCTGTTTAACGCTATTTTACAGGGAATGCCGATCCCTCCGACATGGTTGGGGGCGGAGATTATTCCAATTTTTAAAAAGGGCTCACCACTCCTCCCCGCGAAATATCGTCCAATAAGCCTCTTAGATGTCACCCAAAAAATATATGCACGAGTGCTATTGGATCGAATGGAAAGCTGGATGGAGGAGTCTTCTATACTTAGCCCCTACCAGGTAGGTTTTAGAGCCAAGATGTCCACAATAGATCAGAATCTTAGGCTGCAACTTCTGTACTGGAAGACAGTGCTTTTGGAGGGTGGCAGCCTTTATCTGATCTTTGTGGACTTAAAATCGGCATTTGACCTGGTCCCCAGGGACAAACTCTGGTCCATTTTATTAGATTTGGGGGCTCCCCCTTATCTTTGTTATCAGATGAAGTGGCTCCATGAATATAATTACGCTCAAGTTAGGTACGGCAAAGATGGTGAGCTAACTGATCCTATTCCTATAGATAGAGGGGTAAGACAAGGGTGCGTGCTGGCCCGACTCTCTTCTGCTTATTTATTAATGGTCTGGTGGAGGTTTTGACTGCTGGGAGGGACATAGATGCTCCTAGGTTGGCGAACAACAAGGTCCCAGCCTTGATGTTCGCCGACGATACCCTCTTATTATCCAAGTCCCCAATGGGAATACAGAGGGCTCTGGATATTTTCCATCTATTCTGTAAAAATAGGGGCTTGGAGATAAACTCACTAAAAACAAAATATATGGTTTTTAATGCAGGCAACACCACACGACCAAACCCTCTTCTAGATGGGAAACCACTCGAGAAAGTGATTGTCTTTGATTATTTAGGACTAACACTCACTGACAAAATGGAGTGGAATGCACAAATTAAGAAGGCCAGCCTAAAGCTGGCTCAGACAGCTAGGGGGCTGGCAAAGATGCTCAGGAAGTGCACCCACAAAATGGTTGGTCCAGCAATGGAAATTTACAAGGCCCAGGGTAGGGGGGCGGCCTTGTATGGGGCAGAAATCTGGGGATATCGATCATCTGATCCCCTCTCTAAGAATGAGAATTCTTTTGCCAGGCAGTTATTAGGTCTCCCTAAAAGTACACCATTGACGCCTCTTCGTATGGATCTTGGGGTCGGCACAATTGCAGAGGAAGCTGCCCTCAGGCCCCTCCTTTATTGGCGACGCCTCTGGAGTACTCCAGAGTTAGAGTCTTTTAGAGGAGAGTTAAAGGAGGTGCTAAATCTACAGAGTGCTGGCAACATTCCATGGCTGGCCTACATTAAAAACACCTTAGTTGCTATGAGGATGGGAGACCTATGGGCTAACGCTGAAGTAACCTGCATGACAACCCCCAGGAAGGCCTTGTTAAAGATCTTTAGAGAATATAAACTTAACCAGATAAAGACAAACCCTGCCACTGGTCCACTGACCGTATCTTTTTTAGAGGTTAAAGATCAATACAAGCTAGAACCTGTTCTTGATGTCATACAGCCTCCCCTTGCAAAAAACTTTATTTACAATTTAGGCATGGTGTATTACCGCTCCGTGCCTTTACAAATAAATGGGGAGGCACTTTAACTCAGGGCTGTCCGGTCTGTCTAAATAATCCGGAGACGGACCAACATGTACTATTTGCCCGGCATATAAGAAGGTTAGATATCGATGGCTACAACAGGTATGCCGGAATCTTGGGACAAATCATTGTGCGGAGGCCTATAGGCTCCTAAAATATGACACCAGCCTGCCCATTGTGTATTCAGTTTCCCGATTTTTATTCTCTATGTGGTGCGTACATCTATCCATTTTAAAATCTGGCTTGGTTTAATTGGATAATTTTAACCTGTTATTACAAACATAATTTTTTTTATAATTTTATCTCTCTTTTTAAACATTAATGTGTATTTTTATGTACTACATTTCTTAACATTCCCATTTGGAACTTTTTAAACACCATAATGCACATGCACTTTATCTTTTTGAAATTTAAATGTATAAATTGTGCTGTATTTTATTTTTGTGCTTTTATGGCCATAAAGGTCGAAATAAAGAATAAAGAATAATAAATTACTTTACACAATTAACACTATAAAATCTCAATTAAATAAATATTAATAAACAAAAAATAATCATTAATTTAATATAATTAAATTACTTCCCACCCTATTCCCTATAAACCCACAACCTGCTACGGAACTAAAAAACACAAAATTCAATAAAAATAAAATTAATAACTACTACAAATGTAACACATATATTAAAAAATATAAACAATTCTTATACAAAAATAATACATCACATACATTTAAAATATATACTAAAATACATAAAACTAATCAAACAATCGATATTTTAAACAACTGTATTTTTGCAAACGATATTAATCACTTCTATATTTTTAAAATCTATGGGGCATATTAGCAACAACTTGCGAAAATTATCGCAAACTGCGCTTAGCGCGTTTTGTTTTAACGCCGCCTATCGCTGGATATTATCGCGGAGATAACATGCTATTAGCAAGGTTTATCTCCAATGCGATAAAATATCCAGCGATAGCGGCGAAATGCGTGAACATCGCTGGAAATCCAGCGATATTCACGCATTAACGCCATGGTGGACTTAGCCTGACAATCCACCTCCCATTGAACAAACAGGTAAGTCATGTTTTTAGCAGGTGTTAAATTCTAGCGATAATCGCGCTTAGCGCAACTTTTTTTATCGCTTCGCCTGCCTTGCTAATAGGGGGAAGTTGTGTTAGCGACTGTTTTCAGTCGCTTTTAGTTGGGAACGCCTACCTTGCATGTCATTAGCGATAATTATCGCTGGCATGCAAGGCGATGGGGAAACCGGCCGCTATCGCCAGAAAGCTGTCGCTAACGCCTGTTAGCGACAGCTTGCTGATAGGGCGATAAAAAAATCGCCGCTTTGGTGGCAAAAAGTGCCGCTAAAGCGGCGATAAAGCCCTTGCTAATATGCCCCTATATTTCTTACCTTAAATCGATATTCTTGACCACGATATTCTTGCTGTCGATATTTTTCACTCACGATATTTAGAACTCGATATTTCTATAAGTCAACATTTAAAACTCAATATTTTGTCTGCACACTGGTTTTTTCTAGCATACAACAGCATTAAAATAAACTGTGCAAGCATTTTGGAATATATCAGAATTAGGAACGCACAAAAGAAGCAATTTTTTTGTTAATTATGAAGTGTATTGGAAACAAATACTTTAATACGATCAAAACAAATCCATAAACTAGATGATGCCATTTCCACACATTATCGTTTTTCCGCTGTACAGTTTTATTAGTAAAACGATATGTCTGTGCAAATGTAATGGTCATTTCATGTGAAAATGTGTTGTCTGTAATGGCAGTGGGCTACCACACCATGCATTCTCCACTCTATCCCCCCACTCTATTCTGCAACACTGCACACTACGCCTGTGCACTCTACTCTACACCACTTCACTTTATACCACTCCACCCCATTGCACTGCACTCCACTCTATGCCACTGCACTCTACGCCACTTCACTCTACGCCTCTTTACTCTACTCTGCCCCACTCTACTCTATGCCAGTGCACTCTACTCTACACCACTGCACTCTTCACCACTGCACTCTACACCACTCCAGTCTAGACCACTCCAATCTACTCTGCACAACTTCACCCCAATGCCACTCCACTCTATGCCAATCTGCAACACCACACTCTATGCCACTGCACTATATGCCAATACACTCTAACCCAATGCACTTTACTCTGTAACACTCAACTCTATGCCCCTGCACCCTACGCCAATCCGCTATACGCCACTCTAATCTACTCTGCAACACTGCACGCTAAGCCATTACACTCACTCTAAGCCACTGTACTCTACCCTTCTCCACTGCACTCTACTCTGAAACAATCTACTTTATGCCACTGCACTCTGCCATTGCATTCTACACCACTCTACTTCACTCTGTGCCACTCCACGCCACTGCACTGTACATCACTCTACTCTAAACCACTGCACTCTATGCCACCGTACTCTATGCCATTGCATTCTACACAACTGTACTCTATGTCACTGCATTCTATGCCAATGAACTCTACTCTGCACCACTATACTTTTTACCATTACTCTCTACACCATGCACTCTATGCCACTCCACACCACTACACTCTACAACACTCTACTCTGCAACACTGCACTATTCCCAACTGAACTCTGTGTCACTCTTTTCTGCACTACTGCACTCTATTCCAATGCACTCTACGACACTCTACTCTCCATTACTGCACTCTGTGCACTGCCCTCTGCATCACTCCACTCTACACCCCTGCACTCTAAGCCACTCCACTCTGCACCACTTGATGCCACAGAACTATCTGCCACTCTACTCTGTGCCACTCTACTCTATGCCACTCTACTCTACACTACTGCACTCTATGCCACTCTACTCTGCACCACTCCATTCTGCACTTCTACACTGTGCAATGCACCACTCTAATGTACGCCACTGCATTCTATGATGCTGCATTGTACGCCACTGAATTCTATGCTGCTGCACTCTACATCACCATAATCTGCAATTTTTGCACCAATGCACTCTACACCAGTCCACTCTACTCTACCCACTCCATGCCACTGTACTCTACTCTACTCTGCAGCACTCTACTCAACGCCACTCTACTCACCACAACTATATTCTACATCAGTGCACTCTGTGCCAATGCACTCTACACCACTCCACACCAGTGCATTCTACTATACTCTACTCTGCAACACCACTCTACACCTCTGAAATCTATGTCACTCTACTCTGCACTACTGCATTCTATGCCAATGCACGCTACGCCACTGGACTCTACACCACTCTACTATGCATCACTTCACTCTGTCACTACACTTGGCTGCACTCCGCTCTATGCCACTGCACTCTATGGTGCTATATTCTACTCTGCACCACTCTACGCCACACTACTCTGCACGACTTTACACCACTGCACTCCGTGCCCCTCTAATTTACTCTGCACCTCTGCACTCGATGCCATTATACTCTACTCTGCACCACTTCACTCAGCACCACTGCACTCTACGTCACTGCACTCTATTATGCAACACACTAATCTACGCCATTGCATTCTACAATGTTGCATTGTACGCCACTGAATTCTATGCTGCTGCACTCTATGCCACTGCACTCTATGTCACTATACTCTGCAACACTCTATGCAAATGCACTCTACACCAGTCCACTCTACCCACTCCATACCACTGCACTCTACTCTGCAGCACTCTACTCTACGCAACTGCACTCTACACCACTGCACTCTACTCTGCAGCATTGCACTCAATGCCACTGCACTCTACGCCACTATACTCAACTCCTCTCTACTCTATGTCAGAGCTCTCTACGCCAATGTACTCTACAGCAATGCACTCTACACCACTGCACGCTATGATACTCTACTCTTCAATACCACTCTATGCCACTGAACTCTACACCACTCTACTCTGCACTACTGCATTCTATGCCAATGCACTCTACTCCACTGCACTCTATGCTGCTCTACTCTGCAACATTGTACTCTCCTCCACTGAACTCTATGCCGCGTTTCTCTGGACTAATGCACTTTATGCCTATGCACTCTACAACACTCTACTCTGCATCACTGCACTCTAGGCTACTGCACTCTTCATCACTCCACTCTACATCCCTGCAATCTACGTCACTCCACTCTGCACCACTTGACACCACTGCCACTGTACTCTATGCCACCCTACTCTACTCAACACCACTACACTCTATGCCATTCTACTCTACCCCACTGCATTCTATGCCTCTCTACTCTGTACCACTGCACTCTACTATGTACCACTATAATCTAAGCCACTGCATTCTACAATGCTGCATTGTACGTCACTGAATCCCATGCTGCTGCACTCTACGCCACTGTACTCTACGTCACTATACTCTGCAACTCTCTACACCAATGCACTCTACACCAGTCCACTATACTCTACCCACTCCATGCCACTGCACTCTACTCTACTGTTCAGCACTCTAGTTTATGCATCTGCACTCTACCGCACTGCACTCTACTCAATGCCACTCCACTCAACACCACTCTACTCTTCGCCAGTGCACTCTATGCCAATGCACTCTATGTCAATGCACTTTACACCACTCTACACTAGTGCACTCCATGATACTCTACTCTGCAACACTACTCTACGCGACTGAACCCTACGCCATGCTACTCTGCACTGCTACATTCTGTGCCAATGCACTCTATGACACTGCACTCTACTCTGCACCACAGTACTCAATGCCACTCTACTCAACTCTACACCAATGCACTCTATGCCAATGCACTCTACTCCATTCCACACCAGTGCACTCTATGATACTCTGCAACACCACTCTATGCCAGTGAATTCTATGTCACTCTGCTCTGCACGACTACATTCTATGCAAATGTACTTTATGCCACTGCACTCTACACCAGTTTACTCTACATCACTCCACTCTACACCACTGCACTCTATGGCACTCAACTCTACGCCACCGTACAATATGGCACTATATTCTATTCTGCAGTACTCTATGCCACAGTACTTTACACCACTCTATGCCACTGCCCTCTATGCCACTCGTCTACTCTGCACAACTGCACTTTGTACCACTGTACTATACGCCACTCTACTCCACTCTGCACCACTCCACTCTGCATCACTGCACTCTACGCCACTGTACTCTAATATTCAACACTATAATCTATGCAACTGCATTGTGCGCCGCTGAATTCTATGCTGCTGCACTGTATGACACTGCACTGTATGCCACTATACTCTGCAACACTCTATGCCAATGCACTCTACACCAGTCCACTCTACTCTGCTCAGCTCCACTACATGGCACTCTATGTGGCTCCACTCTATGCCACTCCAACACATGACACTATATCACTCTATTCTGCAACACTCTGCTCCACTCTTCACCATTCAACTCTAAGACACTCCACACCACTCTCCTCTATGCCACTAACTTTTAGCCATGCAGGAGCCACACTGGTGTACAGCATGTCTAAAACACATTTGCAAAGCCATAGCTCTAGCATAGGGGAGACCTATTGGCTTTGCAAATGCATGCTTGATGTATTTCTAAATGCAGTGGTGAGCCACTGCATTTAGAAAGGAGACTATCCAAAGGAGACATGAAAGTAATGCAACAACGCCTTAATACAAGAAAATGCTATGCGTGTGCGGTAGAATCTTCCACGACAACAGCATAAATAAGCTCGCTGCGTGCACTCCACATGCTCTCTACTCCCTCTCTACTCCACTTCAACTAAAAAATGGCCGACGAGAGAGGAGCTCACTAGGAGAGCTCCGCTAGCTGGGGGATTACTCTGTCTAAATATCCCTGTTTTTTAGCTTTATCAGACGCTCCACCGAACTTGAGGAAAGAGAAATCAACCACGAGTAACAGGAACACACTTTTGGACCTACCGCTACTTCTTCGAGGCAGTCAGCAGGGTCCGGAGATCGGAGTGCGTCTCCGTCGGGATCGGCGACAGAGCTCGGTGCCCAGGAACAACGCAGTCGCTGCTGCCACAGACAGTCCCCACCTGAACACCATCGCGGAGCGCTGGTCGCTGAGGGACTTAGCCTCGCTCGGTTGCGGGCACATCCGACGTGCGGGAGTCGTCCGCAGGATCCGGAGCATTCGTGGACCCGAGACGCCCCCCCCCCCGATGTGTATGGAGCCCGACAAACAGAGCTGTCCCGGATACTGACAACGGAGCAACTGGGAGGTCGTGACACTCTCCCTGCCGGAGCGGAAGAGCGCAGATGTCTTAAGCCCATGAAAGCAACACAAAGGTACCGTGATCAACGCACTACCGCGACCCCCTCCCACCCCTCCCCCGTATCGCGTCAGCACTGCGAATATTATCAGAACGGCCCCCTGACCTCCTCTCGACAACGGAGGGAAGGAGGCCAGCTCTGTTCAAGGGCCAAAAAACAATGAACCTCCTACAACGCGGTGCAGCCTAAGGAGCTCAGCAGGCATAGTCTGAGCTCACCACCACCCACAGACACTTGCAGAACGACTCTGGCTCTTAACGAGACACAGCGGTCTCATGTTAAAGCTGACGCGCATATCCTCAAACTCCCACGTATCATCTAATCAGCCGGATAAGTCCCCCAGCCCTTATCTCTGCCACTGGGCTCTGCATAACATAACGGGCTTTACCATCTTTCTCCACTCCCCTGTCACTCGCTGGCCACACTGCCAAGCTCATGCTAGGGGCCACTTGCTCTATTCCTGACTGAAGGCAAGCAGATCCTCCTCAACAATATCGCTCTAATCTAGGAATCCCTCCTAAAAGTCCCTAATTCCTGGATAGGGATGATCTCAGCTGACTCCACAGATCAGTCAAAATGGCCGCAATTGAGCAACTGGTGAACAAAGAAAAAGGACTGCTTTCCATGAGGTACTGCAACTAAAATAGACAGAGGACTTCCTTGCTAGCACTGTTCTAGCTAGCTAACAGAGCAGCCATCTTGGACTGACCTCATTCACAACCTGGTTACTCTTTCCCCCTAAAGGGCAGCACTCTGCAATTACATCCTCCCATCTGTCTATCCCCCGCTAATCAAGTATTACCTACGCTATGGAGCGCACCGGTAACTTCACATACTCCATCTCTTACCCCCCAAACCTCTCAAAAAAAGCAGCTAAAGGCTTCAAACACAACTTTTTAAAATCTCATCCTGAAACTCCAATCTCTGACTCTTACTTCTCAATGAACAAAGGGCCCATCAAGAATGACATCATCTTCTATACGAAAAGAAGAGCACAATGGAGAAAAGCCTTTCTCGCTCTCTTTAAGGTCTCTCTCATGAAGAAAACAGCGCACGGATTCACACTATCTATCCTACCCTCTCTATTCTTCAATGCAGCTGCCACCGTCAACATCTATCATAACGGAATCATCCTCATCCAATCAACCGACCGCAACCTTAATTTGATAGATCACATCTTTCCACTCATCAAGGAAAGAGTCACTCTAACACAGCCCTCCTCTCCATCCAATCACTCTGAAATCTTCAACTCCCATCCTGACCCAGTTGTAATTCAGGATTCCCAGTTGTTCCCATCTGCTCCGAGACAAACTCTAGACCTCATCGACACCCCACCTAACAACTCATTCCACCTTATAACCGCCTCACTCATTAACACTACCAGTACACTCACTCTCCCTCCTCACCCAGCACTACCTCCCCCACCCTCCCCCTCACCAGTACTCCCAGCTCCTCACATCAACCCATCGGCCCCACCTACACCCCCGCTGATCCAGACATAGCCATCTCCCAGTCCCCTCTCCCTTCACTACCTCCACCACCCTCCCCCTCTCCATTACTCCCAGCACCTCCCATCAACACGTCAGCCACACCTATACCCCCACTGATCCTGGCATAGCCGTCTCTCAGCCCACTCTACCTACACTTCATCCCCCTCCCTCCCCCCCATCATCACGCCCAGCACCTCCCTTCAGCCCGTCATATTCAGCCCCACCTATACCCCCACTGATCCTGGCATAGCCGTCTCTCAGTCCCCTCCCCTCTGACCTCCTCTCTCCCCCTCCATGAACTTACACACAGAAAGAACACTTTTCAATGTCTCCGACTACGACTCCCCCTCAAACGACACTAAAGATGCTACTATTCCGCCTACTCCCTCAGTCCATCCTTCCAACAAGGACACTCTCTCCGTCTCTCAGTCCCCTCGCCCTCTGACCTCGTCTCTCCCCCCCTCCATGGACTTACACACAGAAAGAGCACTTTGCAATGTCCCCGACCACGACTCCCCCTCAAACGACACTAAAGATGCCACTATTCCGCCTATTCCCTCAGTCCATCCTCCCAATAAGGACACTCTCTCGCCTGACCCTAGACTTGACCAGATATTATCAGCCCTTCAGCAAATCAAAACGGACATCCGAACCCTACACGACCTTATCATACAACAACCCAAATTCTCTAGCACTAAACAAGAATACAGATCTTTCACACACTCCAAGAACTCTAGTCGCACCCAACATCTTCTTCCAAGCTCCCAGACGCAGGAGTCTCCACGTTGGAGCACAGTTCCGCTCCCTAATGCCTTATCCCGCCCTATAAGGATGATAAACCCTCTATCGGCTATAGAATTAGGGGCCCTCCTTCGCTCTTACAAGCTACCTCATCCTCCACAGAACGCTGGACTTCCAGCTACCCCACATACAGACTCCCGAATACAATCTATCCCTATCAACACATTCAGAGCCACCAGACACAACTCCAGAGGCATAGTTGAAAATAACCTCACTAGAATCCCCTCACAATCGAAAACCCGATAATATCCAACAAGATGCGACTAAATTGTATCCTCCTAAACTGCAGATCCGCATCTAGACATGCAACCGAGATAGCTGACCTACTACTCTCCAACGAACCAGACATTCTGATCCTGACTGAAACTTGGTTAAAAGAAGCATCTACTCCCATCATGGACATCTTGCTACCCCCTAACTATGACATCACCAGACTAGACAGAACGGACAGGCCAGGAGGTGGGATAGCCTGCATACATCAGATCAGCCTAACAGTGACCAACTCCAATGCCCCCGCTTTATCCTCATGTGAATACCTCCACCTAAACATCGCCAGTAATAACAAACAAATATGTTCTTTACACACTTTCTACCACCCCCGGGTGATAACCTCTCATTCATAGAACACCTCATGGATATTCTAGCGTCAAATGACAGCCAACAAAATAAACAAATATTCCTGGGGGACTTCAACCTTCATTGGGATGACCAGAACGACGCTGGGGTAAACAGCCTCAAAGCTTTCCTCGCCGACCTTAATCTTGACCAAATATGTAACAGCCCTACACACGACAAAGGCGCAATCCTCGACCTAGTAATCTCTAAAGTGGACTCTACACAGCTCGACTCGATCATCCCCTGTGACTGGTCGGACCATCACATCATTACTTTCCAAGTCCTGGAAACAGTTAAACGACTCCCAACTCAACCCCTAAGAACTAAGATCTGGAAGAGAAACCTGAAAAACGTCGGCCCTGACCTTACAGCATCAGCTAACTCAAACCTTCTCTGCCCCCCGGAAGACCTAACCGATATCCAGGGGCTGACCACTTACTACTTTCACTCCATGAACAACCTACTGGACGAAATAGCCCCGCTTCAACTGAAAAGAACTTCCACAAAAAACTCAAAACCTTGGTATGATGGGAGGCTTAATGCAGACAGACGCTCTCTCAGAGTAATTGAACGACGTTGGAGAGCCGCACCCTCAGCTGACCACCTCAAGCTTCTAAGAATCGCCAGAAACTCCTATTTTAGAAAGATCAGAAAATCTAAAACCGACTTCTTCAGGACTCAACTAGACCAAGCCAAGAACCGCCCCAAAAAGCTATTCGATCTTATCAAAACCCAAACCAAGAGCGTTCCCAGTCTCCCTAATGCTATCCCACTCACTCTTCCCAATTGCGATGAATTTGCCTCCTTCTTCGCTTCTAAAACAGAATCCATAAAATCAGATCTACTCAAGGACTTCTTATCCCTCTCAGACTTGATAAAGAATTCATCACTGCCCCCTGCTGATGCACAAACTAACGACCTCCCAAAATTCAAACTCAAAAACAACGCAACCTGGTCCCACTTCAACACTTACAGTGAAAACTCCATATTAAAGACGCTAACCTCTCTGAAACCCTCCAACCATTTCACAGACCCGCTCCCGGCTAATTACTTAAAAGACTTCATCCCTCTGATACTACCTCTTTGGACCAAGATCATAAATTCGTCCCTCCTGCAAGGATCCATTCCAGACATCCTGAAAACTGGTCAGGTGTCGCCTATCCTAAAGAAACAACAGCTGACCCCTCGGACCCAAATAACTATCGTCCAATTTCTAACATACCTATGCTAGCCAAACTCCTGGAAAAATGCGTTAACATGCAGCTGAACAGCCATATTGATCAATTCAACCTGCTTAACCAATTTCAATCAGGCTTCCGAACAGGTCACAGTACCGAATCAGCCATGACACACATAATCGACGACGCTCTAAAAATCCTGGACCAAAACGAAACCTGTTTACTTATCCTACTCGACCTGTCATCAGCATTTGACACCGTCAAACACGGAAACCTACTTGAACTCATGAAACACAGAATGGGAATGTCTGGAACTGTATTTAACTGGTTCGCCTCTTTCCTCCAAAATAGATCCCAAAGATTCAAGGTCAACCAATCCCTGTCCAACCCCATGCCTGTCACTTTAGGAGTTCCACAAGGCTCCTCCCTCTCACCCACCCTTTTCAACCTATTTATGGAACCTCTTACCGATCTCCTCAGTCTCGCCAAGATTCACTTCCATATGTATGCAGACGACACCCAAATCTACATCAAGATCCACTCACTTGATGACATCAAATCGCTCAACACCACACTACAAAAAACCCAAACATGGCTAGCCGAAAACCATTTGAAACTAAACTCCTCAAAACGGAATTCCTCTTAATCGCTCCCCCAAAAAAACTCCCCCATCCTGGATTGGCTGAAGCACTTAACAGCTCTCAAAGGACAACCTCTCATCGTCGACTCAGCGAAATCGCTAGGTAATGCTTGACAGCAACCTAAAGATGCAGAAGCATATCAGCGCCTCCACAAAAGGAGCTAACCTCCACTTGAAGACCTTGCGAAAACTGAAACCCTTTCTGCCAGCCTACGATTTCAAACAAGCAGTACAAGCCCTAGTAATCCCTAGAGTCGAATATGGGGCGGTAACCTTATGCGGCCTACCAAGATCTTCGACAGCCCCACTTAGAGCCACTATCAACTCAGCTGCGAGACTCATTACGGGCTCAAAGAGAAACTCTCACATATCCCCTGACCTGAGAGCTCTCAACTGGCTACCGTTTGAAGCTAGAATTCATCTGAAAATCGCTTGTGTGACGCACAAGGCCCTACACCACAACTCCCCGCACTACCTAGCTCAGAAATTGGTGCTCTCTGCGGGCATCAGAGCCTCCAGGAGTGCCAAGACTCTTCTTCTAAAACCACAACGATTCGCCAAGAAAAAAACCTATAACCGATCCTTCTCTGGTATGGCTCCTAGGATCTGGAACGCTCTGCCCATTGAAACAAGAATGAACCCGTCCACTACCTCCTTCAAAAAAGAAGTGAAAGCGATCCTCATGGCTAAATTCACGTGATCTCTGTCCTTTTACTGCATATTATTATTAGTTCTGTGTTTATGCTCCATAGTTGTCCTTTTGTTTTCACGCTAGTTTATTGATACGTGTATAAGCTGCTTATAGCTGTTTCACCCTTATCTTTATGTGCTATATTGTGTTTTCTACATATGACTTGTAAAGCGCTCTGATACTCGCAAGGGTCTTGTTCGCGCTATATAAAACCTTCAAAATAAATAAAAAATAAATACTCAATCAGGCGTGGTAGTAACCAATTTCACGATACATGACACATGCTGACCTCCGTCAGCCACCGCCACGAGGCAGGAAGACCCTTGCTGGGCGCTGGGGCTCATTACATTGCAATTTGCCTCATTTGCATACGAGGCAGCAGGGCGAATCGAATCGTGGAGAGACAATCAGGGAATGCCGCCAACGTGATGCGCGCGCGCCCTCTCGTCTCAGTGGCCAGGTGCTCGGATTTGTGAATGGGCTCTTTGAATGAAATGCCAGCGCCTGCCCTCAGATCTGTCCCACTGCGCCTGCTCGAGCAGTATTAATCCTCCGGCGCTCGTAAACAACACTTAAAGCGTTTCCTTTGTTCATGAGATCATGTATATTTATGATCCCGCCGTAGTTCGAGTCAACATGATTTCTATACGATTTAAAGACCAGGGAATAAACAGCACAATGGCCCTGAAGCAGGGCTTTCAAGTTTTTAAATTTCTAAGGAGTGAGGCGTAAAATAGAATGTTTGATGACATCACAGTGACATCACCTGTTCCAGTTCTCCCCGACAGCTGCGGGAGAGAATGTCTTTTTCATTAGTGAGTCAGCCACTTTGCGCTCTTCCATCTGCGCCCCTCTGTGTGCAATGCATCCTGCTTATCTGTCTCCCCTTATGGATTTTGGGGGCCCTGGGCCAAGCTTATTTCTGTGGCCCCTGTTCGGAACAGCTTTACATTTTTGATCAAATTTCAGCTTTTTCACGACCTCTTTGGCCAGGTGACCGACGCTGCACAGGCAGACTAATGTGTTTCTATCTAAAATTCAGGGATAGTGATGTGTGTTTTCAATATTGTAAAATAGCAGCAGCTCATTTGTATTATTGCAAATAACCTGAGCGACTGAGGTCGTCTTTTGATCTAAAAGGAAAATTGTTATGGATGTTGCATGGTGCTGAAAAACAGACAACACATGTCTGTGCAACACACAAAATCAATTAAAGGAATATAGTATTAAAAACAATTTATGTTTAAGAATGTTTCAAGGTCATCGGGGCAGGACTGTGTGGAGAACAGAGCCATGTCTATCAGGGGGCCCCTGAAAGGCTGGGGCCCGGGGGCAGAGCCCACTTTGCCCAAGCCTTAAAACGTCTCTGCCTTACGCTACTCCTCTCCACACCTCATTTCTGTGTACGTCCCTCCGAGAAAGTGGTGTGACAATATTCAAACGGGGGATGTTGTCAGTAGCATTATCTCTCCGAAGTCAACTTTGAGAAACCCTGGTGAAGGTGAACAAATGAGAGTGACAGATGAGCAAAACTCTTTCAATGGGAGAAGTAGGTGATAGAGGCCTTCTTAAATTTTTTTGTAAACATGGGATCCAGTCAGTGCTTAATTTGAGCTATGGTTGTAGGTGGAGACCACCCACACTCATGTTTGGGGGCCAACACTTTTTTTCTCATCAAATTTTGATCCAGAGCAAGAAAGGAAACAAAACTCAAGTGGAAGAGAAAGACAAAAAATAGTGACAAAGGGAGAAAGCGGAGCTGAAAAAGCACCTGCATGAGTGAGTGGCATGGAGATTCAGGTGGTGGATGAAAGAGGCATGAGGTAACCACGACTACACAGCCTTGGTGCTTGACACTCTGACCTATGATAGTGCCAGCCGCTGGCATCTGGGCACAACTTCTAGGTTCAGCTCTTATTCTCTTACAAATTAAGCACTGGGTCACTCCGTGGTGAATTTTGAAGCACATATTTATAAATATATTGTTTTCACATACGCATTGTATGGCAGTGAATGGGTTATAGTGAGCACATTTTTCATCTAATTTGTGTTGTGGTACAAATAAATCACCAAAACCAACCATTGGAAAAATGCCTCGGATTCCTAATTAGGAGACTTGCGTGGATCTATCTGAAAGCTGCAACTGGGGATCTTGCACTGATTCAATAAAAGAGCTAATGAAAATTCTAACAACTAAAGGGCCATAAATATCCCCTTAAAAACAAAAAAACTGGCTTTGCATTATTTGTGATGCACACATAATTTCTAAATGATAAATATGATTTCTCATAAACATAACACCATCTTTGTAATTTAAAGAATTAAAGCCACATATTTTTGCCAATTTGATCCATGTTTTACCCTAGTGCAAGTATTTAGTTTGAAGCATACAAATTTGTCAGGTATTCTTTTCTGTAATAAAGTTCTTCATGTGGATCACATAAATGTATTCAAAACACCACAATTTTCCACAGTACACCGGATGCATTGTTGCTATAAATCTCACAAAAATACATATTCCTCAAAAAATCTGTGCCCTGTTGGAACCGTGGACCCATGTTTGTTACAGTTCCAAACTCATTAAGAAGCCACTCTAAGAAATATAAAAATTTACACAGAACTCTGATTATGATTAGGAGGCCTGGAGAGAATTTGCAATTCTGCTGGTGGGATTGGAGGAGTTTTGGTAATGCATTGTTTTCTAAAATGTAGTATTGTAAGTTTGGTATTTGGCCATGCTGTTTTCTTAGGTAAAATGCTTTCTTGCAATGATTTTTGGGCTCAAGGGTTCATTTTGCGCTAAGAAAATAGCACCAAATGCCCACTTCGCCCTGTCACAGAATTCCGTGGAATCTGGCAGAATTTTAATGTACTTCTGTGGAATCAAATTCTGCAAATTCTGCACCCTCCTACTTATGATAACACCTTGATTCATTCTCATAGGTGTGCTTTAATTACCCAAATTCCTTTTAAGCTCTGATCTCAGGCATGCCCATTCCAATAGTCTCTGCTTTGTATTAACCGGAGTCCCTCCAAAATAATGTGCATTAAAATAGCAATATTTACTCTGGGTCCTGTTGCAGCTATTACCACAAGATGTCACCTGAGTTCTGGTTTTCTTGACATCTGAAGGGACAGAATATATTGTTATTGATGATATCAGATTCATTCAGAGTTCTGCTCATGCTAACTGTGGTAAATTAAATTTACTTATTACCTCATTTCTGAATTTCTATGCTTAATAAATCATAATTTCTTGTCAATGCAAAGCGAGGAGTCCGTGGTGCTCAAATGAAGGAGGAGAAGACCAATAACTCGAGTTAAAGGGAGCGCTTCCAGCACCAAGCGGGCACAGGAGCAATCTCTCAAGTCCCTCTCTTTAAGTGGGGGTTCTTTATTTTCAACAGCAGAATATTTATACAGTCTTGGTCACGAGGCAAAATAGAGGAACAAACAGGTCGTGGCAGATAGAGGAACAAAGATTCAGCAAGAGGAGCAGAGTGTGAAGAAATGGGGGCGTGTCTTAGGCTTCGTGAGGGGACTTGCGATGTGAAATAGTCTGACAGTTGGAAGGGGAAGGCTTCCTCATTTGGGGGTTTGTGCTCGTGCTTCATGTCAGAAACATGAACCATCTCTGCGGGGGAGCAGGAACTCATGTACTGGTTTCCCGGACTTGGCAGAAACCACAGAGACAGATGGTGAAAATGAGGAAAACCAGGTGCAGGGGTGTCGTGCTCGTGCTCGGGGTCTTGGGACACCAAAGGATGAATTAAAAACAAAATGGTGCCGGCTTTTAATGTGGGCAATTATTAATCGCGCAAAGGGGATCGCGCAAAGGGGCATAATTAGATCGCGCAGAGGGCAGCGAAGGGGCATAATTATAGATTTTATTTCCACATTCCCTCCTTGCCCCAGAGTGTACCTACATTATATCTCAATTTGCATGAGATCATTTATACATTCTTGTAACATGATTCTTTCCCTTTCTCTCTGCTGGACAAGTGGTTTAGGAATGCATTTTGCAGCGCATAGACCGCATAGGGCAGGACCACATTGGATGCAAAGGCAGCATCCAGTTATTATCAGGAATATTATGCCTGCTGCTGACAGCAGTTGCCATCCCCAGGACGATATTATCTTCCAGAACCAGTCAGACCACGTCCAAGTGCCAGGTTCTTGATGTAAACTTACGGCTATCTTGTGTAATTTTGTTATGGCCGTGTATACAGATGGGGAATTATCAGGAATAAATATACAGCAGCTAGAGCCTATAATTTTACAGGCTCCGCCTCTGTCAGCCAAGATGATGTCAAGGACAAGGCGATTTTGGAGAGTAACCAATCGTATGGCAGACTGCTCCTGGGTTAAGCTCCCCAGGGCAGACGCTGTCTGGTTTACTACAGCCTCTAAGGTCCTTGTCAACCTGCGTATAAGCTTGCTGTTCTGTACAGGGCCAACAAAGAAGAAGAACCCTTTGTTAAAATCTGTATACTGTTCCCATGAGGTTTCCGTTTGGTCAACCAAGGAGGTATCGATCGTTCTTTTATGTCTGACATGGGGCACTAGGAGGTCTCTGTGGTAAGTGGATGGGGCCACAAAGACAGGGGGTAACAGGAATGCTATATAGCAAGTTCCCCCCAGTTCAAGGGCAGCTGCACATAGGCCGTTTGGCCACAGATGAAATAAGTATGGCGAGATGCTAGAAATGAGGACTTTCCTCTGTCTTCAAAACTTATAGTGGTATGACAGTCACTGTGTCCTAATGGAACAGAGCCATTTTTCTGGATGCACAGGTGTCCTTTTACTGGTGAGACCGAGATGGAAGGGGAACCAGCATTCTTTTTAGGTTTGGTATTTAACATCTTGTAGGACATGGTCATGTTCCCTTGCTTGTATTCTTCACTTTCTAGGACTGTACCGGTCGCCTGAGGTTCTCCCTCCTTATTAGGGTAACAGGCAGTATTGAGTACCTTGTTTAAATCCCCCCAAGGCCACCCATTCTTGCATGAATTATTTCCGTCAGGGCAGGAGGTGGGGGTAGTAGCGTCAGCTGTTATTAGGGCGAACCAGGCTTCACAAGTTCCATTATAAGAGAATGGGAAAGAAAAAGAGGCATCCCTCCCTTTTTCTGATGAGGTGGGATGCGGCCACATATCCAACAATTGGTGCTATTACTGGCTTGCTGAGTGTGGTGTAGCATCTGTATGAAGGTATTGTTTCGCAAGGCTAGTCTATGGGCTTGTTCATGAGGGGGTAGGTCGTGATAGGTGTGTTCCTGAGTGCTGTTGGGTGTATGAGAGGTGTGTTGTGTTGGGGGAAAAACAGTGTGGAGAATCCAACCAAGACACGTCATAACTGCCATGAGGAAAAATAATACTGTCAAACATATAATAGGACCATTATGTCTTTTTCTAGAGTTCATTTTTTTTTTCTCCCACATAGTCAAGGTGTTAAAATCCATTCCCATGCTCCAACCGCTTTACCACTGGACCGACGCCCAATGGACTTAATTAGCCAGAGTCCGAATGGCAGACCTTAACTTTGATTTGTAATCCTGTTGTGGGGTTAGTTCCAAAGGCAATAAAGATTGTTCAGTCACAATGTCAGTGGGATTGGCAGGGCCATCAGCAACAGTGTCTTTTTGTCCAAAATGTTTCCGGCAGTGGCTTGCGTGGAGCCAGCCCTTCCTGCCCTCGACCTTCACTGCTGTCCGTGTTGTTAGTAGTACGAGTCTTGGCTTCTTCCACCTGGGCTGGAGGGGACTGGTCCGGTCGAAGTGCCTCACGAGGACCCAGTCCCCGGGTCGGATGGCGTGTTCTTCCAGGTTGGTTTTGTCAGGGAAGGTGGCAGCAACCTGAGAACGACAAGATTGGAGTGCAGACATCAAGGAAGCCAGGTAGTCAGTCAGCATAGTACTGTCAACATCAGTTATTCTTTTAGGCCTTGGCGTACCCCACATATTTGGTGGTCTGCCAAAGACCACTACATATGGAGATAAGCCAGTTCTGGAATGGGCTACCATACGCATGTAGAAGAGGGCAACCGGTAAGGCTACCATCCAGTCCACGCCTTTGTCAGTGCATATCTTGGCCAATTTTGTCTTCAAAGTTTGGTTGTGCCTTTCTACTAGACCTGCTGCATGAGGATGTCTTACACAGTGAAACTTCCAAGTGTACCCTAACAGAAGAGACACTTGCTTCATGAGTTCAGAGGAAAAAGGTTGGCCGTTATCTGAGTAGATGACACGGGGCAACCCATACCTCGGAAAAACTCTCTAACTAATTGTTTAGCAGTTGTCGTTGCAGTGTAATCTGGGACGGGATAGGCTTCTGTCCATCTGGTCAGAGCACACACTACAACTAGCACATACTTGTGACCTCTACATCTCTCCATCTGGATATAGTCCATCTGGAGAACTTCAAATGGATGGTCAGGGGGTTGGAATCCTCCCTGTTCCACCTTTGTGCCTTTTCCTGGGTTGAACTGATTACAAATCATGCACGTTTTAACTTTTTGTTTGGCTGCAGCTCTCAAATGTTTGTTGTGCCATATATTCTGTATGCTGTCTAACATTGCTTTTTCTCCCAGATGTGCTGGTCCATGTATGGTGTTTACCATAACTTGTACCATGGCATCCGGTAGAAACCATACTGCTCTTTCAGGTGTCATCCAGCCTTGATCTGTAAGGACCCCTCCTTTTTCCTTCCATTCTAGCAGTTCCTGTGGTGTGGCGTGACTTTGGACATCCTGGATGTCAGAAAAGGGGTCTCGTATTGTATATTGGCGGTGTGGTATACTTAATTCTGTGTTTGCTGCTAACTTGGCTGCACTGTCTGCAGAATCATTTCCTTTTGATATTTCATCTGTTCCTTTTGTGTGCGCTTTACATTTTAGCACTGCGATTTTCTCTGGTAACTGACTGGCCTCTAAGAGGGCAGTGATGAGTGTAGCATGCTGTATTCTGAACCCATGTGATGTGAGAAATCCTCTCTCTTTCCATAATGTACCGAAGTTGTGTACAACTCCAAAGGCATATTGTGAATCAGTGTAGATGTTAACTGACTTTCCTTTTGCTAAGTGACATGCTCGTGTTAGGGCTATGAGTTCTGCTGCCTGTGCCGACAGTATCTCTATCTTGTGTGCTTCTAAAGTGTCTGTACCATTTGTGACGGCATAGGCTGCTGCTAATTCTCCTGTGGGGAGTCTCATACATGAACCATCAACAAAGAGTGTCATTTCTGCCTTAGCAAGGGGAGTATCTTGTAAATCTGGTCTTGGTTTGGTCACTAAATCAATTATGTCAATACAATCGTGAATTTCTTCAGTAGGAGAGGTCAGTGGCAACAGTGTTGCTGGGTTTAAAATGTTGCAGCGTCTAATCTCAATGTGTGGCTGAAAAAGTGTCATCTCATATCCGGTGAGTCTGGCTATTGTCAGATGCTGTGTTTGTGTTCTGTTTAACAGAAGTTCTACAGCGTGTGGGACCTGAACTATCAGATGATGTCCCAATACAATAGAATCGCTTTGTCTAATAGCTTGTGCAGTAGCTGCTACTGATTTTAGACATGCAGGCAATGCTTGTGCTACTGGATCTAATGTGCTTGAAAAATAACCACATGGTTTATGTTTGTCTGCTTGAAGTTGGGTCAGAACTGATAGTGCTGTACCTGAGTTTTCTGTTACAAATAATGTAAAATCTTTGGTGTAATTAGGTGTTGCCAGCACTGGGGCTTGACACATAGCTTTTTTAAGAGACTGAAAGGCTTGCGTGTGTTCATCTGTCCAGGGTAATTGTGGAGTAGCGCCAGCTTCGAGTGTTGTCAGCTGCACTAACGGTTTGGAAATGAGTGCAAATTGTGGGATCCACTGTCTACAATATGAGGTGAGACCAACAAAGGCTCGAACTTGTTTCTGTGTTGTTGGTTGTGGTATTTGTTGTATGAGTTGGATGCGTTCCTGTGTAAGCTGCCTACCCTCCTTTGACAGCAAGTGCCCTAAGTATGCCACTTGCTGTAAACAAAATTGGAGCTTACCAGGGGAAACTTTATGGCCATTTGCAGCTAGGAATTCTAGTACTAGTAGTGATGCTTCAGCACATGCTGCGTCAGATCTGGCCGTAATGAGGATATCATCAACATATTGTAGTATGGCTGTATCCGTGGGCATTTGAACAGTATCTAGTTGTCTTTTTAATGCTTGGCTATATACTCTTGGACTCTCTGTGAAACCTTGAGGAGCTCTTGTGAATTGGAAACTTCGTCCTTGTAAGGAGAAGCCAAAAAGGTATTGACTGTCTGGGTGAATAGGTATGCTAAAGAATGCGTTTTTCAAGTCAATGACTGAAAAATGCGTTGCTTCCGCATCTATGGCTGTGAGTAGGGTGGAGATGTCTGGAACCACAGGGTGTTGTGGAACGACACATTTATTGAGCTCTCTCAAATCCACCACTAGTCTGTAGACAGGTGGTGTTCCTGGTTCCACTTTTTTATGAACTGGTAAAACAGGGGAATTGCAAATGTTAGAAGTTGTTTCCTTAATCACACCTGACTGTATTAGGTCCTGAATAATTAACATTAATGCTTGTTCAGCCTGAGGTGGAATTTTGTATTGCCTTATGCGTGGTAGTTGGGCTCCTCTTTCAGTGTAACCTTGTGAGGTGTTATTTCCATACATCCCACTGTGGTGGAATCAGTGGCCCACAGGGTGTGTGGCAAATCTTTCAAACGCTCATCTAATTCTCTACTTGTGTAGTGGCCCTTGAAATCTCGCAGAAATAGTCTGACATCTGTAGGTGAGCAAACAATGACAGCTCCTAATTCTTTCAATGTTTTTATACCAAGCAAGTTTTCTGGACATGATTTTGTCAATATAAGATCTGTAGTTGTCATGAGGGGACCAACGTGCAAGGGCAGTGGCTTTGACGTGACGTTTGTCACAGGTTGTCCCGAGAAACCCAGAGAAATACTTTTGAACCCGAGAGAGGAGCCTCTGGGACCTCTTGATGGCTTATTGTTGTTTTACTGGCCCCAGTGTCTAGTAGAAACTTCCTATCCTCCCCAAGAAGTCGGACCTCTATAAATGGACCTGTCTGATCTACTGGAATGGGGATTAGGGGCAGTTTGTCATCTTCTCTCTCTGGGCAACATCATGAGAAATCTGGGTAATATTCAGTGTAGGCGCTGTCTATAATATTCATTTGGGCCATTTGTGTTGTCAGTGGAACTGAAGGTGTTGAACTGTCTAGGGAATCATTCTGTTTTGGCTGATATGGGCGTGGCTGGGTCTTACCAGTAGCCAAATTGTGCTTTAAGACAGGGCAATCTTTAACGAAGTGTCCCATCTTTTTGCAATAATTACAAGTGCTTTTTATATTTGTCTGGCTACTTGGTGTCTGTTGACGCTGGGGTGCAGTTTGGGCTACTAATGCTTTCATCTTTGTGTCTTTCATGCGTTTCTTATCATTTTCTTCTTCATCCCTAATGCGATTCTGGTGATATTGTAGCATTTGTAACACCTGTGGAGGTGTATGTGCTTGCCAGGTACTTTCTACTTTTAGTACTCTGTCCTTAATGGCTGGCAAGGCGTTATTTACTAATTTGGAAACAAACAGATGCGGGTAAGCTTCACTTGTTGGCGTAAGGCCGCTATTTACCGCAAAACACTTTTCAAGTCTAGTGTAATAATCTCCTATGTCTTCACCATGTTTCTGTTTGCAGGAGGAAATGGCATCCCAGTCCTCCTTTTTCACTGTTAGTAACTGTGGTAGCACCTTTAAAATAGTGCCAGGAAGTGCTTTTAGTTTGTCTCCTATACCTTGACCTGCTACTCTAGTATTTTCGTCATTCTGAAGTTCAGTCCATTTAATGTGTTCACCTGCTACTTCCCAATCTTTTTCTCTTAGTTTGTCATATATACCTGATGGCAACAATAATTTCAGAATTGCTGTGATATCAGAAAGAGTATATGTTCCCATCATTAATACATCTCCTAATTCCTTAAAGAATCCAGCAGGATCCTTTGAGTGGGAGGGAACCATCTCTTTCATCCTTAGTAACTCAAGTTTTGTCAAGGGTACATAAATGAAGACGCGTTGTAGCGCGCCATTCGTGTCAGCTCTGGGGTGGACCTCTCTCATGGGGAACTGGCGTGTTTGAGGAAGTCTATTAGTTGATCCACACGTATTATGGGGAGATCTATATCCAGTCACTTTCTGGTATTTCTGTCTAAAATCTATAAATGTGTTAAGAAAAACTGAACTATTGTGGAGGAACATGTTATCAGCGCAGTCAGACAGAAAATCTTCGAGTCTTGGATCATGTTTAAAATGAGTGTCATTGAGTGTGATGAGATGTTGTACCATGTAGAGACTTGCTAATCTTTGATGTGAGCGTGGTAATGCTAGAAAAAGCTGGGCTATGAGATCATTGTCATATATCTTATATTGAGAGACCCATAGGGTCGCAGTTCTGGCTATTTCCTCCTCCTCCGGTGTAAGCGGAGGTTCCTGGTCTAACCAGTAGTCTAATGCATTGGATGTATTTTCAAATAACTCATCTGGAGATGACCGTTCAGAGTGACCTTGGAGGAATGTAGGCGGGGGTGTTCGTGAATTAGGGGCGGAAGAACGAACGGGTAGGACTTTTTCAGTAGGTTCAGTAATTTCCTCCTCAAGTTTCTTATTCTCTTCATTTGTTTGCAAGTTTTGCAGAATACGGGTCACATTACGGGTGAACCTGTCTAGTGCATCATTTATAAGTTCTAGACTAGTGTGGTCGGATGCGGAATCTAATAAGTCAAAAAGTGAAACTGGTACATTTCTTTCCTCTGCTTGTATGTGTTTTATGAAACAGCAAAGGAGGAACCTATACATGTGCATTTTTACAGGGTGTGATCTTCTTGTAGTCATAGCGTTAATGGCTCGTGAGTTCTCTCCAGTACGAAGAAACTCAGAGGCCGCTTGAAGAAACGTGTCAATTGCTGGTAGATGTCTTATTTCTTCCCAGGAGTCATGAAGTATTTTACTTATTCGGCCCGCCTCCCCTGTGTTGCTCGGAGTCGGGTCATAGGGGCAGTCGGGAATTGTTTTACCTGGGTCTGGACCTACGGCACCCCCTTCTGGAGTGAGAGGTGGTGCGTTATGTTGTGAAAGGGGTGGCGGAGGCAGAGGGTGTTGAATGACTGGAACTTCATAGGGTGGTGGAGTATCTAAGAGAAAATTAGTAAAAGTATCCTCTGGTGGTGGGGCTGTAGGCTGTGCTGATGCAATGTTAAGGTTTTCAGGTGCAGATGGCAATACAGGATAAAAACCAGTAGAAATGGCTGATTGTTCCCTTTTATTCCTTTCACTAACTACTTCTTTCCCTATTTCTTGTAACTGTTCTTTCTTGGCCTGCTCTGACATTCTCTTACCCTTTTCAACTTTATGCAATTCCTTCTGTTGCCTCCTATGGGCTTCTTTTCTCCATAATTCTACTGAGTCACTCTGTGACTGGCGGACTCTCTTTTTCTTCCATAACTGTTCCTCTAATTTCATAATACACTCCGTATCAAAACTACCATTTTCAGGCCATCTATATCTGAGTTCTAGGTCTTTAGTATATTCTACCCATAGATCACAATAAATAAGTGCACCGACACCATGTTTTGCATACATGAAGTGTCCTGGAGTATCCCGAGGAGGAAGGGGAATTTCCTTCTCAAGAATACTCCTTTTGGTTGCCATCTTACGTATTTTCGAGAAAATAGGCATGATGGCAAGACTTTCAAAGATTTTAGAAGTGAGAAAAACATAAACAGAACAAATATCTTTACCGTACCCACGAAAGAGGTGAGTCCGTCTTTTATACTAGTTTAGTAGTCCTCACAAAATAAGTGAGAAACCCACAAAAAACATGTATCTTTACCGTGCCCACAAGGTAGTGAGTCCGTCTTTTATACTAGTTTTAGTAGTCCTCACCAAAGATAGGTGAGAAACCAAAAAACGCGTATCTTTACCGCCCCCACAAAAGCTGTGGGTTCGTTTTTATACTTTTCAGCAGTACTCACCGAAAAGTAACTGGAAGGCCTCTTGAAGATTTTGGGAAAACGCGGCGCGCAGTTTCAAGGTGGGATTTGTAGAACCTCGGACTCGTCTGCTTCGCAGGTTGGGCTTTGGTTCAGGACGTTCCGCTATTTCCTCACCGCCTCGTGTGGATGCTGGGCCGCAGTCGGTCCCCCTCTTCGCCTCGAGGGAGTTAGCGGGAATTCCCCGCGTTGTGCACTTTTGAAGTCCGTCAACGGTCAGGAGGGGACAGTACCGGGTCCAATATCGCCGGCGCGTGGGGAAAGGGAAGGTCCCTGTTCGGGCGCCAATTACTGTGGTAAATTAAATTTACTTATTACCTCATTTCTGAATTTCTATGCTTAATAAATCATAATTTCTTGTCAATGCAAAGCGAGGAGTCCGTGGTGCTCAAATGAAGGAGGAGAAGACCAATAACTCGAGTTAAAGGGAGCGCTTCCAGCACCAAGCGGGCACAGGAGCAATCTCTCAAGTCCCTCTCTTTAAGTGGGGGTTCTTTATTTTCAACAGCAGAATATTTATACAGTCTTGGTCACGAGGCAAAATAGAGGAACAAACAGGTCGTGGCAGATAGAGGAACAAAGATTCAGCAAGAGGAGCAGAGTGTGAAGAAATGGGGGCGTGTCTTAGGCTTCGTGAGGGGACTTGCGATGTGAAATAGTCTGACAGTTGGAAGGGGAAGGCTTCCTCATTTGGGGGTTTGTGCTCGTGCTTCATGTCAGAAACATGAACCATCTCTGCGGGGGAGCAGGAACTCATGTACTGGTTTCCCGGACTTGGCAGAAACCACAGAGACAGATGGTGAAAATGAGGAAAACCAGGTGCAGGGGTGTCGTGCTCGGGGTCTTGGGACACCAAAGGGTGAATTAAAAACAAAATGGTGCCGGCTTTTAATGTGGGCAATTATTAATCGCGCAAAGGGGCATAATTAGATCGCGCAGAGGGCAGCGAAGGGGCATAATTATAGATTTTATTTCCACATTACAACCAGAGTTGCTCATTTTTAGGTCAAAGTCTACCAGAAAGCGCAGCTGTCTAGTTTGCTACAGACATCTTGGGGAAATTTAGAAAGCTGACCTAGGAATGCATTTTGCCGGTTGCTTACCATTGGCTTTGTGGCTTGTAGCTCACATTTTCTGACTTTCTATTTGATGGCTTTATTTGTTTTAGGCTGTCCAACCTGAGATTAACCCTCCCATTGCCTGAACCTTGTTTACTGTATTCTTCCATGAACTCACTTTCCGTAAACAGGCCTTTAAATCTTGTTATTATCTTGTCACATTTGCTGTGCATTTAAAGACAGAGGTCAAAGGTCAGACTCTCTCTTTCAAGGGAGCTTAGTGTTCATTTTCTTTCTCTGACTTCAAAGTGAGAGAATTTATGTGACAATGCTGCAGAGTATCCATGTAAGAGGAGAGGGTGTAGGGTGCTTTTTTCCCCTAACACACAAACAAAAAAACAAGCATTGACAAAGCCAAAATGTTTTGGCAAGGCCTGAGATATTGTCTTTGTCAATGTGAATGTTTTTTAGCCATGTTGTGTAGCAGCACGTCTGCTGTTCAGCATGACTAAAAGTCACACAAAAATGCGCTATGATGTGGCTAGTGCAGTCCACATTACAACATGTCTCTTCGAGACAGCGCATGCGCTTTTTAGAGCCGAGACCTAAAAATGAAAATCATTGGATTTGCCACTACATTTTTCTTCTTTGCAGCTCCCATTCCCTCTTCCAGTTTCTTCCTTCTATGCCTCCTTGTATAACAAGAATGGCAGCAAATACATTTTAGATGAGAAACAAATATGCGAAAGTTGACATTTGGAACAGAGGGAATGCACAACATGGAAATGCAATGTCATACGTCTGTGTCGAGTGAGGATGGATGTACTTCACTGAACAGTGAGGCCTGCATGTATAACTACAGGCATACAGCAGCCAAACAGCATATGCTTGTCTTGTCAATTACATGTACATTGCAAGGCAACTTCCATATTATATTCGGGTTTTCAGTCTACGTAAAATTATATTTACATTCATTAAACCATTCCAAAGAGTAGATAAAATTGTTCCTTGAAAAAAAAATCGTTTTTATACATCATTTATATCGACGTAATAAAACCAGCTTCGGGGCCACATTAGTGGTATCGACCTACTATACAAAATGCAAATACTCTACTTTACCAGAGCCATTCTAAAGAATAAAGCGTCAGTGTTCGTAAACAAAAGCTACAGATTGGACATGAATAAAAAACACTTTAAATATGTAACTAAAGTTAAAAATGTCGGGATATTCCCTGACTCTGCTCCTCATAGTGGCATAATTGAATAAGCATTTCCACACTCAAATTCATCCAATTGCAGAATAAAGCGATAGAATGTAAATAGCGTATTTAAAAAGACACACTTTCTACCTAGTTTTAGAAATTGGGTTTCTGTTTGGTAAAGGTACACACCCTGTCCAAGCAGAAGCCACAATCCTAGTCAAGGTAAGCTAGCTACACACTAAAAGATAACCTGAGTTCGCCTTCTGGTAGCTTGGCACAAGGCAGTCAGGCTTATTGAAAGAGGCAATGAGTAACACACACAGCACAGTCAACAATTGACTATATCACAAAAGGACTCCACGCAGGTTTATAAAAATAGATTATTATATTTAGAACAAAGCAAGACCAAAACGACAAAAATCCAATGTATTGAAGTTGAGATTTTGAATGTTAAAAGAATAAATGCAGTAAAGCGCTTAAAAGTAAGTAGCGTTAAAAGGGTTACTTTAGATTGCACTAGACTGGGGCAAAGCCAAAGTTCGGGCCGATCTCGTGGAAGCGCAGACTGGCTACAGGACCCACCCAGGCCCTCGTGAACAAAGAAATTTTCCTGGTCGCAAGCAACGAGATGCGTCGATCTTCTCCATGCAGTGAAGGTGATGCATCGGTTCCGAAGATGGGTGCCGGAGTCAAAAGGCATCAAGTGATGCGCCGGAATATGCCACGCAGTTGAGGGGATGCGTCGATTTAACCAAGCTGTAGAGGCAGTGATACACTGTCCAATATGTTGATCTCTCGAGGCAAAATTCTGGTTCCGATGCAATGCGCCAATTTTACTTCTGCAACTGGGTCAATGCCCCGGTTCTGTTACACACAGACAGGAGATGTGTTGAAATCAGTGTTGCAGATATCTGGGCCACTTCCAGTGAGCCAGGCACAGGAGCAGGGGTAGAAACTTTGATTACCCTGAGTCTCAAGCCACAGAGGCAAGCCAACAAGCCCTTAGAGATCACTTTGAGTGAAGGCAGAGTGCATCTCCTTCAGCAGAGTCAGAGAGCAGCACGCAGCAGGGCACCACAAGCAAAAAGCAAGCCTTCCAAGTCTGCAGTCCAAAGATGAGTCCTTCAAGCATCACAACAGTCCTTCTGACAGAGGTTCAGTTCAATATTCAGAAGTGTCTGATGTTAGGACGTCAGAGACTAGGTACTTATATCTAAAAGTGCCTTTGATGTGGGGGGTGACTTCAAAGTAGCTCTCTGAAGTGCAGAGGTTCCCCTTTCAGCCCAGTCCTGTCTGCCAGGCCATCTATGGGGGCAAATCAGCCCCTTGTGTGGGGACAGGACACTACCGATTCAAGTGAAGTGTTAGCCACTCCCGTCCCAGGCAAGTCCATCAGAATGCAGATGTATGTAGATGGGTACTCAGACATACCTATCCTTCCTGTGTTGCGGCTGCCTAGAGGGAATGGACAAAGTGCAGCTGTCACCCACCCCAGACGTGTGTTAGAGACAGGCAAACAGGGCAGTAAGTGCAGAGAAATGTCCCCTTTCTAAAAGTGGAATTTCTAAAATAGTAATGCTAAATTCAACTTCCCCAGTAAGAAGCATTTATCAATACCATTCCAAGCATATGAAACATAAAAAAGCCACTCCCCTCTGGTTAGGAATTACAGCTTAAAAGTGTATTAAGGAATTCCCAATGCTAACCTATGGGAGGAGTGGGCCTTGTGAAAAACGAAATCGCCTGTTTGTCACTACAAGGACATGCAAAGCATAAAAGCACATGTCCTACCTTTTAATTACGGAGCACTTTGTCCTTAGGTCTGCCTAGAGTCTACCTTAAGGGTGACATATATGTAAGAAAAGAGGGAGTTTAAGGCTTGGCAAGTAGTTTTAACTGCAATTCAAAGTGGCAGTAAACTGCACACACAGGCACTACAGTGACAGGTTTGAAAGGCTACTTCTGTGGGTGGCACAATCAGTTCTGCAGGTCCACTAGCAGCATTTAATTTACAAGCCCTGTGTATATAGTATGCCACCTTACAAGGGACTTACAAGTAAATTAAATATGTCAATCAGGTATACACCAATTACGCACGTTTAGGGAAGAAGCACATGCACTTTAGCACTGGTTAGCAGTGGTAAAGTGCTCAGAATCCTATGGCCAACAAAAAGATTCAGCAAAACATGGAAGCAAAAAGATTGGGGGAAGACCACCATAAGGCTGACTGGTCTAACACCTAGCTGTGTGTGTTTGAAGCAAAAGGAGGGTGCTAGCTAGTCGCTAAGCCGCACTGGGATTCCACTGAATGCCTACCTTACTCCGGAAGTGCCTTGATTGTGATTCCGGTTGAGGCACAGCACGCTAACCTCTTCTTCCGTACTGTGTCCTTTTCTGGACTTTACAGTGGTGCTGCGAAGAACCTCACACCACATACAAGCCCACTATGTTCCCTGATTCTTGCTAATTTTCTCAGCTCATCTGCTGCTCTTTCCACCAGAAACAAGTCATTCAAACTATTGTGTATGTTTAAATTCAAGCATTTCATGTTAGGAAAGACAAATTCAAAAGCTGATGAAAGATCCCTGTCGCACAGCGTCTTTGCCTTCAAATTCTTGAGCAAGGTTACCATTGTAGAACGCAATCTGGTTTTAGGGCTTCCTATTCCACTAATTCTGCCCTCCTTCTGCCACCAAAACTCTGAGACTGTGCGCGGATGAAGGGCATGCAGCAGCTCTGGTGTTATTAGATCTAACTGCGGCTTTTGACACCGTATCGCACAGCCTACTCCTTCAGAGGCTTATGCTGCGCAGTGTCGGTGGTACAGCACTGCGCTGGATGACCTCATTCCTCCAATTACGTAGCTTCCAAGTTGCCAAAGCCCACATATGTCAGATAGCATTTTGCTATCGCAAGGGGTACCACAGGGCTCAATATTGAGTCCTACTTTATTCAACTTATACATCTGCCCCTTAGCGGAAATTGTGGAAAGGCACAATATCAAAATTGTATCATATGTGGGCGATACGCATCTCACAGTCACCTTATCTCAAGACGCGGATGCTGCTGCAGCCCAATTTCCTCTATGTCTAGGAGAACTAGCCACCTGGATGACCAACAATTGCCTTAAATTAAATGGCAACAAAACAGAGGTAATGAGAGTGGACAAAGCACCTTCTATTAGGTCATCAGCTTAGTGGCATGAGGTCCTAGGCCAAACCCCATCCCTGAATCCAAAACTAAAAATTTGGGTCTATGGTTTGACTCCAAACTTTTGTTTGATAGTCAAATAAGTAGTGTAGCTGGAAAATGGTTTGGGTCTCTGAAAATCCTGAGGAAAACCCGGGACCTATTGCCATTAACGGCCAGGAAAACCATTGTACATGCTCTAGTAACTTCCCAAATAGATTATTGCAACATCCTTTACCTTGGTGCTACTAAGGGCAGTCTGAAAAAATTACAATGGATTCAAAATGGGGCCGACCGCCTAGTTCTAAATCTTCCCAGAACGACATCCGTCTCAAATGCCTTGACTATTCTACTCAGGCGTCCAGTGGAGAAAATAATTATGTACAAGGCGATGTGCCACTTTCACAAAATTCTGATGGACATATGCCCTAGATACCTGTGCTCTATAGTAATACCTTACACACCCTCACGGAACTTAAGATCTGCTGGGGCTAATCTAGTAAGGGTGCCTCGAGTGCAGAGGGCCATGCTGGGGGCCCAGTCCTTTAGTTATCTGGTAGCCAAGATACAGAATTCTTTGCCGCCGAACTTGCAAGCAGAACCAATGGAAAGGACCTTTTGTAAAGTACTTAAAACCTGGCTATCCAGGACTCCAGCATGCAATGCTTAAGGTCTGTTCAACCGTGGTTTCTTCTTGGTCAGTTATGGAAACCAAACCCTCTTTCTTTCTCCCTATAGCACGGGGACACACCGTTGGGTGTAACCATGCACTTTTTAAATGGAAAATAAAATAAAAAAACAAATAATTGATTAACACACTGAAACATGGCAGTCATCTAGCTGGTTGTCAAGATGAACAATCTTGAAGTGTCGATGGCTTCAAGAAAGCAAAAGACACACAATTGATGGACGGAATGCAGAACAAATCAAAACATTCACCCCCAGTCAAGAGATCTGGGTTAAATCCATCATTCTTTTGCTCACCATGCCACCCCAGTTTAGACCTGGCCATATGCAAATCAGTCTTGACCCTGTGCCTCATGGGAACAGTCCAGCCCGAACTGCCAAGCCAGGTCCTCCCTGGACCGGAAACAAGCATCCTAGGACCGGTTTCGGGGTTTCACCCCTCTTCAGCCAGGATAGCTTGATTCCAGTGGCACAGTGAGCCCAGGACCCA
Organism: Calotriton arnoldi; assembly: GCA_963921515.1. Classification (NCBI taxonomy): domain Eukaryota; kingdom Metazoa; phylum Chordata; class Amphibia; order Caudata; family Salamandridae; genus Calotriton; species Calotriton arnoldi. The sequence continues at coordinate 468,599 of CAWUFW010008913.1, read as the reverse complement.
CGTCTGGGCATACCTGGCGCACTTAGGGCGAGAAAGCAAAAGACACACAATTGATGGACGGAATGCAGAACAAATCAAAACATTCACCCCCAGTCAAGAGATCTGGGTTAAATCCATCATTCTTTTGCTCACCATGCCACCCCAGTTTATACCTGGCCATATGCAAATCAGTCTTGACCCTGTGCCTCATGGGAACAGTCCAGCCCGAACTGCCAAGCCAGGTCCTCCCTGGACCGGAAACAAGCATCCTAGGACCGGTTTCGGGGTTTCACCCTCTTCAGCCAGGATAGCTTGATTCCAGTGGCACAGTGAGCCCAGGACCCACGTCTGGGCATACCTGGCGCACTTAGGGCGAGAAAGCAAAAGAAACACAATTGATGGACGGAATGCAGAACAAATCAAAACATTCACCCCCAGTCAAGAGATCTGGGTTAAATCCATCATTCTTTTGCTCACCATGCCACCCCAGTTTAGACCTGGCCATATGCAAATCAGTCTTGACCCTGTGCCTCATGGGAACAGTCCAGCCCGAACTGCCAAGCCAGGTCCTCCCTGGACCGGAAACAAGCATCCTAGGACCAGTTTCGGGGTTTCACCCCTCTTCAGCCAGGATAGCTTGATTCCAGTGGCACAGTGAGCCCAGGACCCACGTCTGGGCATACCTGGTGCACTTAGGGCGAGAAAGCAAAAAATACACAATTGATGGACGGAATGCAGAACAAATCAAAACATTCACCCCCAGTCAAGAGATCTGGGTTAAATCCATCATTCTTTTGCTCACCATGCCACCCCAGTTTAGACCTGGCCATATGCAAATCAGTCTTGACCCTGTGCCTCATGGGAACAGTCCAGCCCGAACTGCCAAGCTAGGTCCTCCCTGGACCGGAAACAAGCATCCTAGGACCGGTTTCGGGGTTTCACCCCTCTTCAGCCAGGATAGCTTGATTCCAGTGGCACAGTGAGCCCAGGACACACGTCTGGGCATACCTGGCGCACTTAGGGCAAGAAAGCAGGTCATTGTCTTGCTCTGTGGTCTTAGTCGCCACCTTGTGGGCAGCAGTGCTAAAACCTTCTAGATTGAGTTGGTTTTGCTGCTCTTGAGTAGAATCGCTCCCTGAGGTGGAGGGGCGAGCTCACGTGAGGGGCTTGTGATAGATTTTGCTTAGGAGCGAGGGGTGGGGATTGAGAGCAGAAGCAGGTAGGAAGGATTTCATGTTAAAGGACGCATACAGACATGCTGTATTGATGCGAAGCCCTGACTACCTAGCTGGAGACAGTGCATTTGCAAGGAAAGCAGCAGGCAGAGAGTGGTAGGCTCGGAGCGAGTGAAAAAACGATCACTCTTGTAAAGTGCACAAAACCAAAGAAAAAAGTAGTTACTAAAACATTTGCTAAAATGGGAGCTGGGAATGGATAGTAGTAATTGGTCCATGCTCTCAGGGGAGGGCTACACACATGAAGAGGCATGATGCATACATCCCTTGGACTGATGGTGAGAAAGAATATGAGAGTGACGATGGAGACTGGAAATGTAAAGCCTATGGGTGGGCTGAAGCCCACAAAGTACATACAACATATCTCTTTGAGACAGCGCATGCGCTGTCTAGAGCCGAGACCCAAAAATGAAGTGTGCTGATGTTTCAGAATATATCAGAATTAGTACAAATTAAGCATGTATTTTTTTTAATTCTGAAGTGTGGTGGAAACAAATATTTAATATGATCAAAACACATAAATACACTAGGTGATGACATTTGCACACATTATCGTTGTGTGCATTAAGACAATATTTCCGTGCAAATGTAATGGTCATTTCAATTGAAAATGTGTTGTCTGTAATGGCTGGGCGCTACCATACCATGCATACTCTACACTATGACATGCCACTTCACTCTATGCCCTTCCCATTCTATACCACGCCACTCCTTTCTATGACACTCCAATCAACAACATGCCGCTCCAATCTATGCCCCTCCACTCCAAGACATCCTACGACATGCCACTTGACTTACATGCCAATCCAATCAACACCGCTCACTCCACGACACAACACGCTATCCACTCTATACCCCTCCACTCCACTCAACACCATTAACCCCACTACACTCTACCCCACTCCAATCTACCCCACTCCACTCCAATCTATCCCACTCCACTCCAATGTACCTTAATCGACCCCAACCCAACCCACCCCTCTCCACTTCACTACAGTCTACTCCACTCCAATCTGCCCCACTCTACTCCTCCCAATCTACCCCACTCCAATGTACACCACTCCACTCCAATCTACCCCGATCCACTCCACTACAATCCAATCTACCCACTCCACTCCAATCTACCCCACTCCACTATATCCCAATCTACCCTATGCCAATGAACCCCACTGCACTCCAATCTACTCCACTCCAATCTACCCCACTCCACTCCTGCCTACTCCACTCCAATCTACCCCTGCACTCAATCTAACACATTCAACCCCACCCCACTCCAATCTACCCCACTTCACACCAATCTACCACACTCCACCAATATCTATACCACTCTGCTCCAATCTACCCTAGTCTACTCCACTCCAATCCACTCCAATCTATCTCACTCCAAATCTATCCCAATCCACCCCACTCCAGTGCACCCCAATCCAACCCACTCAACTCCAATCCACCCACTCCACTCAAATCTACCCCACTCCATTCCAATCTGACCCACTCCATCCAATCCCCCCACTCCAATCTATCCCATCCCACCTCAATTTACTTTACTCCAATCAACCCTCCCCAATCAACCCCACCCCAATCTACCCCACTCCAATCTACCCCTATCTGCACCACTCCAATCTACTTTACTCCACCCCAATCTACCCCTCTCCACCACAAACTACCCCACCCCACTCTACCCAACTCCAAGTCAACCCACTCCACTGCAATCTACCCTACTCCACTCTCCCCCCCTCCTAGGCAACCCACTCCACTGCAGTCTATCCCACTCTGATCCAATCTACTCCACTCAAACCTACCCCATTCCAATCATCCCTCTTCAATCTACCCCACTCCAATCTCCCTCACTCCAATCTACCCCACACCATTCCAATATCCCCAACTCTAATCCACCCAAACTACCCCACTCCTTTATAATCTACCCCACTCCAATCTACCCCACAACACTCTACTCTTCATCCATGGTCCATGCAGGTAACAGCGGTGGGGCAGTGGAGCCGTGTAAGGGGGGATTCTGAGGGACGATGCTGAGGGAAAATTAAATAAATAATTAATTTCCCTCGGCATCGTCCCTCGGAATCTCCCCTTACACGGCCCCACCGCCCCACTGCTGTTACCTTCACGGACCATGGCTGCTACTCTTCCAATCTATCTCACTCCAACCCAAACTCCACTCCACTCCAATCTATCCAACTCCACTCCAATCTACCCACTGCAGTCCACCCAATCTATCCCACTTCACCCCAATCTACCACACTTCATTCCACTCTACCCAATCTACCTAACTCCACTTCACTCCAATCTACAACATGGCACCAAAATCTACCCCATTTAAGACCAATCTAACCTACTCCACCCTAATTGACCCCACTTTATCCCACTCCAATCTACCCTATCCTACCCCACTCCACCTCCTACTGCAATCTAACCTATCCAAACTACCCCGCTTCCAATCTACCCCACCCCAATCTAGCTCACACCATACTATCCAACTCCACTCCAATCTACTCCACTCCTATCTTGCTGCAATCTACCCCACTCCACTCCAATCTACCCCAATTCACTCCAATCTGCTCCTCTCCACTCCTATCTACCCTACTCCACTCCAATCTACCCCACACCAGTCTATCCCAATCCATCCAAATTTTCCCCACTCCACTCCAATCTACTCCTCTCCACTCCTGTCTACCCCACTCCATTCCAATCTACCCCACACCAATGTACCCCACTCCACTCTAATACACCCCAATCCACTGCACCCCACTCTTCTCCAATCTATCCCACTCCACTGTATCCCAAACTGCCCCACTTCAAGCTACCCGACTCCACTCAAATCTACCCCACTTCACCCCAATCTACTCCACTTCACCCCAGTCTACCCCAATTCAATCTACCCAACTCCCCCTTTCCAATCTACCCCACTCCAATCTTCTCCAAGCTACTCCACTACTATCTACTTCACTCCAATCTACCCCAATCTAACTTACACCACTCCAATCTACCTCACTTCCCCAATCTATCCCACTCCACTCCACACCAATCTATCTCACTCCAAACTACCCCAATCTGTCCCCACTCCATTCCATTCTACCATACTATAATCCACCCAATCTACCCCACTCCAATCTATCCCACTCCACTCCAATCTAAACAGATCCACTCAACTCTACCCACTCCACTCCAATCTACTGCAATTCACCCCACTCCACTCTTCCCCAATCTACCCCACTACACTCCAATCTACCTGAATGTATCCCTCTCCAATCTACCCTAATCTACTTCCGTTACCACATAACATAGCTACCTGGAGAGGACTGCCCATTACCATGAGTGACACTCATTCCAAAGATCAGGATCCTGAGCCACCTCTTCAGCAGTCTCGAGACCAGAGTACAGCAGTGGAGATGAGATGCCGATGGGACCACATTGCAACAAATTACTTTTCACAGTAAGGTATATGTGACAGTACTCGCAATGAAATGATGAAAGCAGATTCGATGCAGCAAACTAAAGCAACCTTTAGTGTCATGCCACTATTTAAGTTGCTAATATATTTTCAACTCTATGACATTGTAATGGTTAGAAAAGTACAAAAGAAATGTTGGTTACATCACCAAAATTATAATTAAAAGGCCAAAAATTAAACACACAATTCTGTGTCCTTCAATGCCTCTTGCGGCTACGTCCCACATGGGTTGACCCTACTTGTTCTCCAACAGGAGTACGGCTGCTGCTGCGTCGCAGGACACATGCATTAGTGGCAGAGATGCTGCTTATAGTTAACATCTCCTCACTATCTTGAGGGGGCAACTGCAACAACACTTGCTATTTGTGCATTTTGTAACACCTCAACTGCAGAATTAATCTGCCCTAAGCCCCTTACAACTTTCTCACTAAAGTGTCCTATTTTCACCTGCAGGGTTACTGTTCACCTAGATAGGGTGGTAGTGGCAGTGGCCAATCTACCAATGAAATTGGTTAACCCATCCATTCTAGCCACAGTGCTCCTGTCTCAACGCCTTTGATAGGCATGATCATCAACCATGTGCTGGCAAAACTTTTCTATAGCGGTGGTGAGGCTATCCATTTTTATGTTCATGTTAGCCGATTGAGTTTCAATGTTATCAAATCCATTTGACATGCATTGCTGCATTTTCTGCATCTTTTTGTTCATTAGTTTCATCTGCTTATGTTGTAGATGCTGAATTTGGATCATGGATGCCTCAAGGCCTCCAAACAGCTGTGCATTTGCTTCAGGATCTACAGCATGATGTGCCTCACTGCACTGACTGCTCAAACGCACTGGGACATGCTGCTATCGTTGCCTCATACCTGGGTGCCGAATGGAGCTATTAGGCAGAGTGACATCATCATCCTCCATTAATGATGCCTGTGGTGACAATGAGGCAGTGCTACAGTCGGCTGGAGGTGTGCTTGGGTGACTGGCTATTCTTATGGGTTCTTCAGCTGCCTTGTTTGAGTCCTCCACTCATTGCTGACATCAATATGTTCCTCAGGGAGATCAGTGTAAAAGAATGAAATTGTACTTAATCATCACTGATATGATGGCATATCAATGTTTCAGTTTTGATAGCATTAGAATAATATCTAACAGCAACTACACTGGTAACTTTTTGATTACATGTCCCACAATGCACTATGAAGGTACATTTTTAATTTACTTAAATAAACAACCTTCTGATGTATGCTACTGTTTTTAATTGACATTGGACATAGATTTAAGTTCATAGCTGTTATAATAGTAAATGTTTGACACTTACTTTGTGATGTTCCAGATGCAGAGTTGTTAATGTTTTCTATTCCCACAGCAGCCTCAGGCTCCAGGGTGGCCTCAACCATGGACTCCAGTGCAGTGGGTGGAGTACAGTTGGAAGCCACCTCCTGTTGCCCGGGACCCAGACAATCACTTTGCCCCCTTTCCCTTTGTTCGTAACCCGAGGTCATACCACCTCTTCCTAATCTCCTTAATGGAGCACGGTGGTGACTCCAACTGCATTTATTTTTTGCTGCACATCCTGCCATATTTCCTTCTTTTGGGACCCCGGTACAGACATAGAGGCCCTTCCAAAATGCACTTTATCCACTCTTTGGTCAGGATCTCCAACTCCTTTCTCAGAAAACTTTAGCTTTCTCTTTCTGCCTCCTGCATCCTTTTTTGCACTTTGGCTGTCCACTTCTGTAAATGAGGCTTGTTTTGTAGGTCAAAACTTTAGATTGTGAATGGCAGCTGATCTCCACCTCCACTACTTATTCGCTCAGGCTGATCTCTAGACATGTACTGTGAAGCACTTCCTGGTTCGTAGATGATTGCTCATGACCAGGAAGTGCTTTTCCTCTATCTGAGGTTGCAATTTGTGACCTCAGTCGCAATTTAGAAAATCACTTTTACCAATTTCCTAAATTGCGATGCGACTGAGTAGCACTTCACAAATTGAGGGGTCAAATTGTACATAATGCTCAATTGCGATTTCCTAATAGCGATTAGCTATTTGGAAATCGCTACTCATAGCGTTCGTACATCTAGCCCAAGGTGATATAGAGTGAAGTGCAATTAAACACAGGGGTAAAATAATTTGGTGCCTGAAGATGGTTAAGACCCTGAAGCAGGTAGTTCATCTTCTGAGCAGATAGAGGAGGAATTGGGTTCTCAACAACCTTGTTTTATAGTTGCATTTTCTAAAGGACAAAATATTTTCTGTGAGCGATGAGATGGATGTTAGTGGGAACCATGGTTTTTAGAACATTCACTGACATCCAATGAAAATTTGCTTTTGGTCCTGGATGTAGCAAAATAGATGCATTGACCTGGTCTGGACTTGACATAAAAATCTAGGAAAAAATCCAGTCAGGTGGAAGACAGACGGCTTCTTTCAGGGATGAGGGAGCTGACAGACAAATCTAATGATGTGTGTATGATGAACCTCAAACCGCACTCCACTAACATGTCTGTGTGCTGTTTTTTTCTACAAACTCTGTTTCAAATATTCAGTCTAGGGTGACCACCTCCCTACAGCTCATTATGGACACTTTCAGTCCTAGGTTTTTTTTGTGAGAGCCTAAAGCATTCTGAATGTCCTTTCTTGTTCTGCTTCCATTGAACTAGTTAGGATAACATGCCCAAATCAGTGATGTGTAAGTGAAAAGTTCAGGACTGGAAACAGTGTCTGTAACAACCTGGAGGAGGTCACTCTAGTTCAGTGGGTCCTGTAATATGAATGAATGAATGAAAAAGTTTGTAAAGCGCCCTGAATCACCCCCGCAGGGGTATCTCCGCGCTATGTAGCATTGGTCCAGTCTATCACTTGTGGAACAGTTCAGTTTTCAGAAATTTTCTAAAAGTAAGGCGATCGGTACACTTGCGGAGATAGGGAGGTAAGGAGTTCCAATATAGGGGAGCCAAATAAGAAAAAAGTCTTGCCCCCGTTACGAGACTTCCTAAAACGGGGGATGATGAGGAGGGATTTGTCTCCTGAGCGTAAGGATCTGCACGGTTGATAAGGGAGGAGTTTTTCTGTTAAATAGCTTGGTTCTTTGTCGTTTAGAGCTTTATATACAATGCAGCAGATCTTAAACTTAATTCTTTGACATATTGGGAGCCAGTGTAGCTGTCGCAAAAGAGGCAGTGAGGATGTTCTGGGTGGCATATTCTGTACTAAACGGGCTGCAGTATTCTGGACCACTTGAAGTTTATTCATTAAAGCTTCATTTGTGGCCGCTAATAGTGCATTACAATAGTCCAGGCGACTTATGACTAGCGCCTGAATCAATGTTTTCCGTACCTCCAGAGGAAGGAACTGGAATACTCTCCGTGGCACATGGCATATCATGGCATATCTGGCAAACATTTAATATTAGATCTAGAAGGTGCTTTTCAGGTTTCACTGCATGTCCACTTTAGGTTCTTGGTTAAATATTCTTAAAGTGAAGGCTGGAGTGTTGTTGTCTGGCTTCTGTAATCATTTAAAAAATAATCTTGTAACATTGTGCCTAACACTTGTAGTCATGCTTTCCACTGTACATCCTGCTCATTATCACCTTAGAGTGTTGTCCTTCAAGCAGCACCATGGAGATGGAACCTTCTGGTGGATGTTAGAGTCAGTTGCACCTGACTTCAGCCACTTGATGGATGGGACTGTTTTATTCTCTGGATTAAACTTATTACTTTTCTCAAGAAACCTCCTCCAGTGATCATTTCTTAATTTTACACTGGCGACGAGTTGGTGAAACTTATCCTGCGTATCCAGAGAGACCAAGATCAACATCAATAGTCTCAACATCACCCCTATCCAACATCATCTCAACTCAACACCAAGAATTTCTTCTACCTTCAACCTTGGTTTCACGTGAGTTTAAACAACCTACTTCTGGGTTACAAGCTTGAGCATCTGCCACATGCCTCACCTTTAAATCCCCTTTATAAACCCTAAGGTGTTGGGAGGCGCCGATGTGGGCTCATAAAGAGTGAACAAAAAAACCCCTCTGGAAACCCAACTCATGTACTATTGAGGAGCTTTACAAGTTCATACATTTCAACTTAATGACTGGGGGCCTGCGGTTCTTCACTCGCTTTTCATCGCTTTGTGGACTGCGTGCCCACTCATCTGCGCTACTGCAAAGTGGTTTTGTGTATTTTCATTGTGCCTGCCTTGCGAGTGTTTTGGGACCGTACTTCAACATCGAGTGTTGTGCCGGTTTGCGGGAGCGGCGATCATCCTGACTCCTACTCCTTATTGTGCCTGCCTTATTGTGCCTGCCTTGCGAGTGTTTTGGGACTGTACTTCAACCTTGAGTGCTGTGCCGGTTTGCGGGAGCGGCGATCATCCTGACTCCTACCCCTTTTGTTGGAGCTCCTGACATATCTCACGCGCTCTCATTCACGCGCTCTCACTTCAAAAGTAAATACCTCAACGGTCTTTCAGGCACCGACATTATCTTCACGCTGGAGTCCTGATGTCTTCCTTCTAGAACTCCTTCATCCCTCTCTACTCTTCAGACGCTGAGATTCACGTCACGTCGTCACGTTACGCTGCACGCTTCGCGCATAACATGGGGGGGGCCATTTTGAATGTGTTTTTATCCGTTTTTGTGCTCACAGTGTTATTCTCATTTTCAGCACTCTAGTTCTTTGGGGTTGTGGTATTTTTAGCTTATTGCAAGCGCAAAGCTTCTTCAACGGCTGTGTTGTCATCTACCACATCGGTAAGAGAGACAGCGCCACATAAACTTAAAGAGATTATCATTTCTGTGTTCAAGTGTTTGAAGAGAAAGCACATTAATTTATGTAGTGTTGTCATCTACCACATCGGTAAGAGAGACAGCGCTACATGAACTTAAAGAGTTTAGCATTTCTGTGTTCAAGTGTTTGGAGGGAAAGCACATTAATTTATGTCGCTGTTTTTATTTTTGACACAACATTGTTTGATAATTCTAAATGTCATATTATAGGTGTCTGAAATCTAAAGGGAAATACTTATATGCTGCTGTGAATAGCACTCCATTGTGTGATAATTCTGCTTGGTGGTTGGTAATACATAGTCAACTCTCTGTTCCTTATTTGTTTCAAGATGCAAAATGTGGCCACACCACCATTCTTTCTTTCTTCTCCTGGCGATCCACCCATTAAGTGGGGGAAGTGGAAGAAAGTTTTCGAAAGGTATGCTAAGGTGTGTGGGACTAACCTTAGTGCAGAAAGAAGGACTGCACTACTTCTACACTGTCTCGGGTCAGAAGGTCAAGAGGTGTATGATCACCTCCCAGACATTGACGATTCCAGTTTGAATGAATATGAAATTTGTGTGTTAAAACTAGACAGGCACTACTTACCCAAGGTAAGCACCATCTTAGAGAGATATCATTTTGGTCGTAGAAACCAAAATGATGGGGAAACAGTAGAGAATTATATTACAGCCTTAAGGAAATTAGCGTCTTCTTGCAAATTTGGTGGTCTACTTGAAGAACGTATTAGGGACCAATTTATGCTGGGTTGTAACTTACAAAAGGTGAGAGATGACATTTGGCAGAAGGATGAACCATCCTTAGATGAGGTTATTGCAATTGCAAAGCAAATTGAGCATTCTCAAAAATGTGTGGAAATCATCACAAAGCGTGAAAATTTTAGTGAAGCTGTACATGAAGTGAAAATTCCTTCTAAGTCTAATGGTTCAAAAAAGGGGTTTAAATCCAATACTGACTATGTTGCTCCACGCTCTTATCAAAAATCTAGCTTTCAACCAAAATGTTATAGTTGTGGGAATATTGGTCATTTAGCCAACGACAAAAAATGTCCTGGTCTAAAAAGCACATGTGCCAATTGTAAAAGAATTGGGCACTTTACTTCTGCTTGCAGAATAAAGAAAAACAAAGCTAAAGTGAATTTAATTTCTCAAAACAGTTATGTTGAGGATGATTCTGACTCTGATTTTGATTGTGGCCAAATAGTCTCACAGATCTCCAACAACGACAAAAAAGGTCCCTTGGATGAGATAATGGTTGAAAGCAATGGCACTCGTGTCCTATTTGATTCTGGAGCCAAAATAACCATTGTCTCTAAAATGTTTTATTTGCAATAGTTAAAGGACAAAGTGAAAATTTATAAAGCAGACATCAAGCCTTTCGCTTATGGTGGTGAACCAATTAAGCTTTTAGGCTACTTTCAAGGTTTGATAGAATATAAAGGGAGGTTCATCTCAGGAAAAATGTATGTTTCCCACAAAGGAGATAGCATCCTAAGTTGGTTTCATCAGAGAGATCTAGGGGTTATGTTAGATCCTAACAGCAATCCACCTATTTTACTAAAAGAAAATTTCAATGTAAGTATTATTGATACCAATAATACTGATGTGGCTTACACCACTAATCTCAAGACATCCTTTCCAGGAGTTTTCAGTAACAATCTAGGGTGTCTTAAAGATTATGTACATGAAATCAAGTTACTACCAGGTGCAGTACCAGTCACAAGTAAAGTTCGTGGGGTTCCCTTTTCTGTGAGGGAAGAAATGGAAAGCCAGTTAAAGAAACTTAAGTCTGACGGTATAATTGAAGAAGTTGAAGGTACACAGTGGTTGGCGCCAGTTGTCGCAGCACGCAAGTCTGATGGAAGTTTGCGTCTATGCTTAGACTTAAGAGCACTTAATAAACATGTTATTGTTGACAGGTACCCACTTCCCAAGATCTCTGATATGCTTATGCTGTTGAAGGATGCAAAAGTGTTTTCAACGGTGGATCTTAAATCTGCTTCTCATCAGATTAAGTTTGAGGAAAACTCCAAAGACTACACAGCTTTTATTACTCCCTTTGGTATGTTTAGATTCGTGAGATTGCCGTTTGGGTTAGTTTCAGCCGCCTCAGTTTTTCAAAGAGCGTTAGAAAAGGTGTTGCGAGGTCAACCGGGTGTTAAAATTTATCAAGACGATGTATTAATTTTTGGTAGAGATAATAATGAACATGACTTAAGAGTAAGACAAGTTTTGGAAAGATTTACTCAACACAATCTCACAGTGAGATTAGACAAATGTAAGTTCAAGAGATCTTCCATTAACTATCTTGGCCACACCATATCTGAGAATGGTGTAGAACCCAAACAAGAGTTGATTGAAGCTATTCAAAATTTGGCTGCACCTACAAATAAGGAGGAATTAATGAAATTCCTTGGGATGACTGAATACTATGCTAAGTTTGTGCAAGGGTTTGCTGAAAAAAGCATGAGCATGCGGACTTTGTTGTGCAAGGGTGTTGACTTTACGTGGTCCCCACAATGTGAAGAGGAATTCAATATCTTGAAGGCGCATCTAGGGAAAGCTCCCAAGCTGAGGAGCTTTGATCCCTCCTTGAGTTCTGTGTTAATCACTGATGCAAGTATGAAAGGTCTGGGAGCTGTGTTACAGCAAGAAAAGGGTGACATGGTCAATGTGATTTTATTTCTCTCCAGGAGCTTAAAGGGGGCAGAATTTAGATACTCTGTAATTGAGAGAGAGGCTTTGGCCGTACACTGGGCCACGAAGAAATTAAAAAATTTACTCTGGGGTACTAAATTCAGTGTAAGAACTGACCACAAACCTTTATGCGAAGTATTTAACAAAAAGGGATTGATGGTATTTCTAGTAGAATTTCTAAATGGGTCGTTAGTCTTCAAGCCTATGATTTTAATGTTGAGTATTTGCCTGGTGCGCGTAATTGCATTGCAGATACTCTCTCAAGACTTGTAGCCACCAATGAGGATGATGTGAACTATAAAGACAATGAGTCCAATGAGTGGGTCTGCACCATTGAACACGATGGTATAGGTGAGGAAAAATGGAAGGAGGAGTGCAAGTCTGATGAGGATCTGAGAGAGCTGTCTTCTTTAATCATGAGGGGTTGGAGTAAAAAGATTGTAAGCTAGAAAAGTTTTGGCATGTTAGAGATGAATTGTCAGAAGTGGATGGTTTCATTTTCAGAGGCTCTAAGCTAATTCCCCCGTTGGTGTTTCGTGGAAAATTAATTGAATTAGCTCACGAAGGCCACCAAGGGATGTCTAAAACCAAAGAGAGACTAAGACTCAATTACTGGTGGCCAGGTATTGATTTACAGGTTGAGAGAGCTGTTAGAGAATGCAACCCATGTGTGCTGAGTGAAAAATGCCTCAAGCCAAGGGTTCAACCAATGGTCATCAGGGAGCGCCCAAAAGGCCCGTGGCAAGAATTAGCGTTAGACATTTTGGGACCAGTCTCTGGAGATGGTGGGGAGATATATGCTTTTGTCCTCATTGACATGTTCTCCAGGTGGCCTGAAGTCAAATTTACGAAAAGCATTGACACTAAACATGTAATCTGTTTTCTTAAGGAGGTTTTTATACGTGAAGGTCTTCCAGGATATTTATTGACTGATAATGGGGTCCAATTTGTGTCTGGTGAAATGGAGGAGCTTTTACAGCACTGTTCCATCAAACACAAACGTTGTTCACTTTATCATCCAGAAACGAATGGAATGGTGGAACGTTTTATTCGCGTGCTCAAAGAAACCATTTCTATGTCAAAACAAAATGGGTTAGATTGGAGAAAGGAGGTTAATAAAAAAGTAGAGGTTTATAGATTCACTCCTCATGCAACAACTGGACGCACACCTTTTGATCTACTTAAAAAGAGACTTCCTTGTACTCTTGTGGCACCCTTTTGGGTCAATGATATTGTGTCAAAGAAAAAGGAAAATGTGATTTGTCAAGAAGATCTGTGGAAGGATAAAGAAAAGGAAAAGGTTGAAGCACGCAAGCAAAACTACGATGTTAGGAAAGCTGTTAAAACCACTGTGGTTAATGTTGGTGATCTAGTTATGATTAGGGCTCCTTTGGGCCGTAAAGCCTCTGCGTTGTTTCAAAGACCTCACAAGGTTGTTAAAGTGTTAACTAATGCCATTAAGACTGAAGATTCCCGCATCTGGAATCTCAACAGGGTAGTTGTCATCAAAAACACGTCTGTACTGGGAGATCGTTCTGTGGTCAATCCGTCTGGAGAAGACAGTGGTTTGCCCACAGACATTCTACGGGGAGAAGTGTGAGAAACAGGATAAAACCCTCAAAATTCAAAGATTTTGTAATGAATAATTAGTGTCATGGTCATTAGGACATGTTCTCTTCTTAGGTTATTTTTCATTTATCCTGTTTTTGTTTTTTAGCATTGTGTTTTGTATTATGGAAGGAAGGTGTGTAACATTGTGCCTAACACTTGTAGTCATGCTTTCCACTGTACATCCTGCTCATTATCACCTTAGAGTGTTGTCCTTCAAGCAGCACCATGGAGATGGAACCTTCTGGTGGATGTTGGAGTCAGTTGCACCTGACTTCAGCCACTTGATGGATGGGACTGTTTTATTCTCTGGATTAAACTTATTACTTTTCTCAAGAAACCTCCTCCAGTGATCATTTCTTAATTTTACAAATCTCTACTCTTGATTTGTTACATTCATCAGTGTTTTCTTGGAGTAGTATCCACGTTTCTCAAAAACTTGTACATGTCACCCAGTTAAGGCTGTTCTGAGTGGTTTATGCCTGTTATTATGATGATGAAACCCATATTTCACAGGGACCTGTGGAATAGTTTCTATATTTTGTAGGTATGCATGAAATATATACAATATTGTTTATAACACTGCATTTTGTGATATAAATGCATCTAAACATGACATATTTTGGTTGCGCTTTAAAATGGACTTCTTGGGAGAGAAAGCTTCACATCTCCTCCATTCTCTCTTAAAAAATGTCAGGCTAACTCACTCACCACACATTGTGACATGGGAGGTGCTATTGAAAGATTTTCCAAGGCTAATTTTAGCTTCCAGTCCAGCCCTGCATCTTACAATACACCAGGGTATCTCCAGAGTTGTGTCAGATCTCAGCCACTCTCCATACCAACCCATTACAGCATGTTTTGCTTTTCAATGTGGTTTTCAGCAACAGTGAAAACGAGCTTCCTACAAGAATTATATGGTCCATTAATGCCTCCAATAAACAGATAGACATACCTGTGGTGTACAAAACTGAGTACTCTAATGCAAAGGTTGGGGAATTAGGCTACTTTCACAGCTGTTACTATATGTCAAGCTACACTGGCACAGGGTTTAGAAGAGTATCATTCACCACCCCTTTTTTTGGTTTGTTATCCCACCACGTTGTAGAATATGTCTGTTTTGGTCTCTCATTTTTCTCTTTGACTCTTTGCCCATCTCATTCTCTTACTTCTTCTGTCTGTGGCCTTTCTTTGTAACACTTTTCTTTATGTTCTTGCTTTCATCTTTCATGCTCACTGTGAGAAATTGGGTTGTTGGTTGAGTGGGGTGTTAACCCTGCTCAAACAACAACCACAATCCCTGTCAGGGTGAAACACAAAAGTCACTAAATTAATCTGTGCTTAACTCTCCGGTTACTTGGAGCCAAGCAGTCAGGCTTAATTTAGAGGCAATGTGTAAAGTATTTATGCAGCACAAAACAACAATAAAGTGAAAACATAACACAAGAAATAACCCACACCAATTTAGAAAACTAGAGTACATTTTTAATAAATGATTTGATACCAAAATGACAAACATCCATTAGTACCGGAGTTATTAATTTTTTAAGTTTAAGGTCAAAACGAGCGCCTAAAAGATCAAAGCACCAACTGCAGACATATAGTTGTGTGAGACTGTGTCAAAGTCGAAAAATATGGGCAATCGCGATGGAACACTAGTCAGATACAAAAACCGGACTGAGCCCTGCCGATGCTTACCTTTGGACTTCGAAGAAATTTGAATGAAAATATTCTGAGATGGTAAAGTTTAGTGGGGCAAGGCTGCAGACAGTGTCAGAGGAAGGATCGTCGTCATTGGGGAGCTGATGGTCGAATTTGCGGTGAAGATGTCTACATTTGGACTTAATCACTTTTTTGGAAGTCAAAAACCTCCAGTGGGACGAGGCTGTAGCTGACAAGAGTTCCACGAGACCGGATACCCCTTTGGTGAATGACCACTGAACATGATTTGCTGCTCTGGAAAAGAACTTAGCGGGTGCTGCTGTTCAGTCAGGCCAAAGGGCGATGCACCTTGGTCAGATAGGCGAGCAGGTTGGTCCTGGTCTCTTCTCGGTTCTCAGAGCAGTTTTAGCCCAAAATGTTCTATGTCCCAAATTTTGGCTCTCTAGGCACCTTCAGCACCACCACCAGTGGGCTGGGGCCAGAGGGGCACCACGTGGGTGGTTAGGACTTACTCAGGCTGGGTCCAGGTGCAGTTTTAGGGTGGTTGGTGCCTTTTCTGTCCCTGAGGCTCTGATCAGGAGGCCAGCCAATTAGCCCTTGGAATTACTCTTTTTGTCATGGGTTCCGCAGTAGAACAGGGCTCAAACACCAGAACAGGCCTCTGAGGGTGCAAGGCAGATTCAGGCAGCAAAGCAATCCTTCCAGGTTAAGCTAGGCAGTCTTCAGAAGTACACAGCAGACCACAGCAACAGGCAGTCTGAGAGTCCTTCCGTGGGTCCAGAAAGTGAACTGAAGAGTGGGTCTGTGGGTCCCATTATTATGCCTGGTGCCTCTTTTGAAATAGGAAAAGTTTCTAGAGGATTCTCTTTGAAGTGCATGACGTTTCTTGATTCTCCTGCCCTAGCTCCAAGCAGGCTGCATTAACGATGCAGTGGTGACAAGTTATTTGTGTGAAGGCAGAGCACAGCCTATTTAGATGCAAGTGGGGCGGTGCCTAGCTCCGCCACCCTATCTTGCCAGTAGAGGGCCCATCCAGGCACGCCTAATCCCTCTACTGTGTGACTGTCTGCTAGGACTAAACAAAGCCAAACTGCCAGCTACCCCCAGTCATGTAACCCAGGAAGAGGCTGCATGCACCAAATAGTTAGAGCAGGAAAATGGCAATCTTCTAAAAATGGCATTTTCAAAATTGTTACTTAAAATCCAACTTAACCATTAAAAAGGATTTTTAAATACAATTTCTCAGACACCAAACATGAAAAGTCTACCTCTTCCCAATCAATAGTTAGCACTTTTTAAAAGTAGTAAGTGAACCCAATGTTATCCGATGACACCTTGGAACCACATATAATCAAAATGTCCCAAAAATGTTTTGTTCAGTGTATCTTTATATCTTTTTTACATACTCCAAGGATAGCTGACATAGGACATAACATAATGTCGTCGACGTTTTGACCCAGCTGATCTTTAAGGCTATTGCTCATTGTCTCTTATGTCTCTTTCAATATGACATTCTATCAGCACATTTCACAGAGACTGCTCTTACCCATACTACTCGCTATGCTCACACATTTAGTCTACGTGATCTTTCTGAAGATTTTGACATTATTGAGCACTTTTGATTCCTTGAGGATTATTCCTCTGTTATAGTCTCTGAATCTGATCTTGCACATTTCACCCAATAACTCTTCTGTAGTTTCCTTGCCTCATAGCTGTTCCCTTCATCTCCACCTCTGATAGTTTTAGACTCCCTTTTTCTCTTGTTAACTTTACATATAGTCTCTTGAACATTTAAATCATTCTCACAGGTTCCATTACTTTCCTTATTTTTGGATGATTTCCACATTTTTTTGTCTTTATTTCATTTCTGAATTTGCTATTTTCCTCTACTTTAAACTGTCAATCTGCTCTCAAGCCCTAGAGGGTGACTATAGTGAATTCTACAGAAAGGGAAATCTAATTCTTGTCACTTACTTTCTTTTTCTTTTTGTCGTACTCTGTTTCTATTTGGTCTCTTGCTATTCCCCATCCTTCTCAACTCACAATATTACTTCAGATGCCTGTAGGCTCCAGGTGTTGCACTATTAATGATTTAGCCTATGTGTTGTATTTTTTATCAACAAAACATTGCATTCAATTAATAATCCACAATCTTCTCGATTTTCATAGGTCCTTCATCTTTCTTCTTCTCTCACTCTCCTGAATATTCTTCAATTTGCGGTGGGCTTTATACTCAGTTTCATGCACTTTGCTTTTCAAAGACAAGAGGGATCTTTCTGCCCTATTAATTTGCAAAATTATCAGCTGGCCCCTCACATTGGACTCCTAGTGTCTTTTTTTCTCTTCTTTCAGTTCTGTTTCCAGTTTCCAATGATTCAGCGCCCTCTCTCTTTTGGCTACAGCTGCTATAGACAATAATTAATGACTTCCATGAAGGCATCCAAGTATGTCTCTGGGATGTATCTGAAATGTTAATTGCTGCTCTGTATTTGTCTATCATCATATTCTTTTTTCAGCAAATGCTGCCATAAAAGTTCACTTATATACTCTGTTCACATAAAACTTTAAAACAATAAAATCCTTAAAAACATCATAAAAACCATTAATGAGCATGTCTTATATAACAACATAATCAATAGACTTAACTAGTCATGAAATTTCACAGTGCGGCTGGAGCAATTTGGCTTGTACTACTGGGTTCCACTAGCACCTCACTAGGGAAGGTCAATAAAATAGACAGTGGGGCTAAACTTTTTGTACGGGTCACGTCACCAACAACAATGGACAGTGCAGTACAGTACTCAGGGCCCAACACTACCCTGTTCAGTTCTCCACTCTCCCATTAAAAAGCGGGACAGAGCAAACACGATCAAGGGTGTTCTGTGGGATCTAAGATTCTAGAAACAACCCTAAAGTCCCTAATCCCGATACTCCAACAGAGTGGCAGTACCCATTTCTTTTTGTAGTTTTGATAGCACTGACAGAAGAATAATATGTGGTTGATGCTTTCTTTTGCCTGGGGACAAAAAAGGCAGGTCAGGTTTGGATCGCTATCATGTTGCCCCGATTTATCAGTGAAAGTGTGCTGTGGTAGAATCCCGAAACAAAATTTAATGTACAGGGTTTTTGCCAGTGGGAGTTTCAATGGAGACCATGTATTCCTTCATAAGGAAGGTATCTTTAAATTCCAGGAAAGCTAGTGTCAAAGTGCCCAAGCTCCTGTTCCTACTCAATTCTCCATCTATATACTTCCAGTACATCCCCTTGAGTGCAGCCTTTGACATAGCAGTCATAGCACCCAGATTAGTCCACAGGTGTTCACATCCCATCTTTATCAGAAAGGTCTTGATATGCCCAAACCAGGGGATCCTGGAAACTCCAGGCTTCCTAAGTAGCTCCTCAAATCCCGCCCAATATATAACTAGGTCCACTGAAGCCCATAGCCGTCTCCAATACAGTAAAGGTCTAAGGACTGCTTTATGAGCAATTGACTTTTGGCCTAGATCCAGCTGTAATGACAGAATTGGGGCACTAGTAGGGAGATTCACCAAGGATCGTATAAATTGGTTCTCACCCACCTCCAGTGCAGTAGCCTTCCCATGTCCCCACAGTTCTCACTCACACAGGGACCTGCCTAATGTTTGCAGGATGTAAATTTGAATGGCCAGAGATACAGGTCGAAAGCTGGAATCCCTGAAACCCCTCAAGATGCTCCCTGCATAATGTTCAAGCTTCAACTTGCTCTTGTGGATCTGAGCAGACCAGCCACAATTCTCCGTCAGAGTGAGGCCCAAATACTCAAAGCTGCGGACACTCTCAAGGGGAGCACCGTACAGAGATGGGTTTGGGTGGGTTTTTTGGCTGGGATTAAAGACCATGTACTAGTTTTTTGTAGATTCATGACTGGGATCCTTGGTGTCAGCTCCGTATATTTGCCATATCTGACCTGCACATAGTTCTTTTGGTGCAGCGTCCTGATGACATCAACTAGATAACTTGGGGTACCTCGTTCGATTAGGACTTTCCACAAGGCCTCCTTTTTCACAAAGTCCAAGGCAGTGTGGAGGTCAACAAAGACTACATGAAGTTGTAGTCGAAATACTTGGTTGATGGTAGTGGTCCCTGTTCTGAACCCTGCTTGGAGGGGGGTTATAAGACCTGCGTCCTCAACCCTACTCACACAACCTATCCAACAGTATACTGCAGAAAAGCTTGTGAGAACTGTCAATAAGGGTGATTGGCTGATAATTGGATGGCAGGGACCGTGAGCTTTTCTTGTAAATTGGTATGATCTTGGCCCCTGTCCAGGTGGGGGGAGTGGGAAGCCTTCCAGAATACAATTAAAATACTTAGCAAAATATAGGTCCCAAATTGTCTTATCTGCCTTAAAAAGGTCCACGGGCACCTTAGGTAACCCCAGTGCTTTTTCTGGAGTGATCCAGTCTATGGTTTTAGTAACCTCCCTTACAGTGATGAGGGGAAATTTGCATATGGTTGGTTCAGGCGGGGCCTCGCTGTGTAGGTCATTCTCCACACTACGGGACTCTCCTGTCATAACAGTGAGGCCCTCGATACTACCAGAAAGGGTTCTTACCGCGTCCATGGCCCACCATCCCAAAATGTCCCAAAAAGTGGTTAACCCATGTTGCTGCAGAGATGTTAGAGTTCAGAGAAGCTGCTAAATCCCGATTCCTATTTGCCTATAGTCCTCGATAATCATTCAATTCCACAGCATTCAGCAGGACTTCCCATTTCTCCCTCTCATACTCATGTTTGACCCTGCCTAGCGAGGCTTTGTAAGAGGCCCTTGCTTCCTTGACTAAATCCCTCTTGTCGATCTTAATGGCATCTGAGTGTTTTTCGGGTAGCCCTACACGTTTTAGTATACCATGAGGCCACTTTAGCCTTCCTAGGGAGGGCCCTAGATGCCACCATAAAAGGTCTTTAAATGGGGGAAACATGCAACTGTGGATTGTATTAAGGTCACCCCATGCAGCAGCTGTCAAGACATTCCCCCCATTGATCCCATTGCTTCAGGTGCCATAACAAGAGCCTTATAAATCTGCTTTTGGATGCTCCTGGTTGAGGCAATAACACTCCACCTCAGCCTACATCGATTTCTTGAGGGGGCCAGCCTACTGTCAAATAGTTTATCGGCACTAGAGGAGGCATTAAACCCCAATGAACGAAGAGTGAGATCCAGGTCTTTATGGTCACTATCTTGCTGCTGCACTACTTCCATGTCAACAACTATGGGCCATAGCCTAATATCCAACAGAATATAATCTATTCGGTTTGAGCCCCCCAGCCGATTGAACGTATCCTTCCCCTCTTTGTCTGATAAAGTTCAGACAGAAGTCAAGGACAAAAGCGTTCAGCTGCATAACAGCAGCTGACCACCTCCTAATTAGTGGTAGGGTGAGAGCGGGTATCACCCATAGTTCATCCTCTTCTTTGCTAATTGGACCGTACCCTGCATCAATTGGTTCAAAGCAACAACGAAAGTGCCCGATCACTATTCTATTATCAGGTGGGAGAGATCCCAGATGACCGCTAAGTAGATCAATAACTGTTAGGTTGGCCTTGTGATTGTCATTCCTACGATAAATATTGTATAGCCACAAGGAGATTTCTTGGAAAACTTTCAGATTCACACACAAAACATCAGGGGAACGTAGATCGATCATTCTAGAACAACATGCAAGAGTGGTATTAATCCATGTCGCCAAGTCCCCTGATGGTCGAATCCTACACAAAAGGGCTGGTTGGTCAAAGCAGACAAACCCAGTACGAAATAAGGAACCTGTTGTCCAAGTCTCCTGGAGAGCTCAGATTTCGAATTGGTCTACAATACTGGCCCATTCTGGATAACCGAGCTTGTTCATCAAACTTGCAATATTCCAGGATAAAAGTGTCTTGTTTTCCATTGGAGCGATGAAGAAAGTGTTGACCTGCAAGGCACTTGTATCATCATGGACCAGTAAATTGGAACGTTTGGCTGCAGCGGGATCAATCATTCTTCCCCCTGCTGGGGGGCAGCGAGTATCATTAGGACCCATTAGGACCCAATGGTACGACTGCAACAATGCTATTTCCCATGTCCTTGTCCTTGATGTTGCCCATTGCCTGACCCGTCGCTTGGGCTGGTAGAGTCAGTCATTGGCATCCAGTCCTGATAAGGGCATGAATCCATTATAGCTTATGACGGGGAAGGCATCCCCATGTTCTCTCACTGAGGTTGGGACCTTTTACCAGTGGGCTGAGTAAGTCTATAGAAAAAGCCTAAAGGGACAATTCCAATGGCTGAACCTGTAGCCCAATGTCTGTGACCAGATTAAATCAGACATAATGCCATACTTGGATAAATGCAATTTACCACCACACAGTCCCCTTCTATGGTTTTGGATAAGTGGCCCATCTTCCAATCCTCTGCACCAGCAAAATATCATCGAATTCATGCATAGAAAAGTCAACCTTATGGACAAGCTAGTGGTCTGAATAGTTCTCCTCTTTGTCATTTGCTAAGGGAGGTACTCAGACTAGGACTACTACATAAGGACAGCAGTCAGGTGGAGGGGATGTAGGAAATTGGGTTTCTGTTGCATTAACCCCCCCTTTTTTCCAGATTTCTGATGCACTTTGACTAAGTGTGCCCTAGGCCCCTGCCAATTACGTTCCCAGAGCCTGTGTTCTATCCCCAAGCTGTACCTTTGTTTTCACAATTGGCATACCTCTGGCTCACATGTAAGTCCCTTGTAAAAGGTACCAGTGGTACCAAGGAACTTGTAACCAGAGTGGGTCTCTAAGAGCTGCAGCGTGTATTGTGACACCCTCAGAGGCCCCTCACCAAACACATACACACTGTCATTGCAGACTGTGTTTTGGTGCAGACAAAACTTCAGAGTCGACATGGCACACATCCCTGTGTGCTAAGCCCACCAACCACTGCCTGTGGCATAGGTAAATAACCCCTCTAGCAGGCCTCACAGCACTAAGGCAGGGTGCACTATACCACAGGTGTTGACACTGCTGCATGAGCAATGTGCCCCTACAGCAGAGGTCTTCAATCTGTGGGGCGCGACCCCCATGGGGCCGTGGGGTCATGGGAAGGGGGTCGCGCATTCCCCAGCCTCACTTCTGCCTCGACTCTCCAAAAAGAAAACCGTCCCCGGGCGGTTCATTATGCAAATTAAAATACTTCAAGCTGCAGTGCCATTCAGGGAGTGTCCTCTTCTGCTGTGAAACCGGAGCTGATCAGACAGCTAAACAAGGTTTCCTTCCAGGATGCATCCTTGCCTGAAAGGAATGGAAATATGCGCTACGAGGTAATCTGAATATGTTATGGGCAATTTGCAGCTGCAAGGAATGCTTGGGAGCCGGTACTGGATTTCATTGATGGAATCACTGGAAGCTTTGTGATGAGTTGTGAAGTGTGTGCTTCTAATTGTAATTATATTTACATAGCGCTTACTATCCTGGGGTAGGGCGGGCAGGCTGGAAAATAAATTGTGGTGAAATATGTTGGAAGAATAGGAGTGAAGAGCCAAAACACCTGGTAATATGCATTACAGACGGCTGCTGTAAACTTTCATTTACCTGGAGGCACATTGCTAATTCCTATTCTGACTTTCCTGTAGCTGACTTTTTATCAGCTGATCAGTAGCCCTGATGCATTTTATGGGAGCTGACAATAAGTTAAAATGTTGGGGTACTTCAGTTTAATTTTCAAATTAATTTTCACAGAAAATATCAATGTACTGAAAGACCTTACTAGAAAAGAAGTTTCTGAATGGACAACTGAGCTCTGAAGTGCGTGCTTTTAATTGTATTTACATAGCGCTTACTATCCCTGTGGAGGTGTTGAAGGGACAGTTATGTACAAAAATTGCATTGCGTATGGTCTGGGTATTACTAAAATCTATATTTTGGAAGCACCATTTTATCGTAAAACGGTTTGCACATTTTGTAGCAATTTATCTTATACTGTGTGTAATGCAAGGATAAAATAATGATTTACATATTCACAGTGTTTTCTGTCACAGGCTGTGACATAGTAGCCCTAAAAATACCCAAATCACTATTCTCTACTGCACCAACCAAGATTTAATTCTGTGGCTCTCTAGTTACACACAGACCGTTTAAGGTGGATTAACTACTAGAGGTTTAATAATGTACTATATTGCATTGCCCACTGAGTAGCAGTTTTTTTGTTATTTTTAATTTATGTTGACCCTTAATTTATATGTTGCTACCTGACAGTGAAGGACCTAAAAAATACTTACTGAATATTTTGATTTTAGCCACACCTTTGACCCACCCAAGCACTCACACTCTCAAGGCCCTACAGCCGCCCCCCAAACATGACTGAAGTCAACAACAGCAGCAAACTAAAATAACCAGAGCCTGATTTTGCTAAAATAGAAGCAGGTGTTTTCATAATGGTAAAACAAAACCTTTTTAGGAAAACAGTGTGAAAGAAGATTAAGGGACCACTTCTGCCCCTGGAATTAAGGAAAGCATCCTACTTAGACCTTACAGTTCATCATTAATGATTGTAAATGGTATGTTTTGATTATGATGAATGATGTTCAGCAACATTCAGTTCCATGTAGCTGTAGAAGCCAGGCCATCAGCATCCAATAAAATATAGTATGGCTCTCCTCGAATGCTGTGCGCCTCAAGTTGCAGCCCATGCATTACAGCCATTATACCCCGGGCCACTAGGATTATGCGATTGTGCAACTGCAGCGATTTTCACATAATTATAGATTTGCCACATAGTCAATCATCTGCCACATAAGCTGCTGATTTTAACAAAAGAAAATGTGTTTATAGCACAACCGGTTTACTAGTTACTAAAAAGCAGCGACACATGTTGCTGCGCAGTAGAGTGCCCTTTGCAAAGCTGGACTGGTCACTGTTTTGTTGCTTATTGCTATATTTGGGTGTTAAACTGGTATTTATGAGGTGCAACCACAGATTGACCGTCTCTCTGGAAAAAAGCAAGCACACCCATCACATTAGTTCAGAAAGGTGTTATCATCCAAATAAGTTTTGCCAAAAATATGTTTTATTTGTGAAAAAGTACCATTGTGAATTTTTGGGTGATTCTTTTTGGAGACTTTTTGTTTGAACTCTGTAGTAAGCCTCTGATTCCAAACCACAGTCACCCACAAACTTTTGGTTTGCTAAACACTGTTTAATATTGTTTCCCCACATAAAAATGATTTGCCCTGGGAATTGGGGACGTTTATTGTTGTCGAGGATGAGGAGTACCTGGTTCTAGAAATGTTTGTCAGGAGGGGGTCCTCACGCCTAAATATTTTTGACAGGTGGGTCTCGGCATCAAAAAGTTTAAAGACCTCTGCCCTACAGTGTCTATGCCAATCACAGACAATGTAAGTGCAGTGGAGCCATATCGAGAACATGGGCTGGGAGCTTGTCGTTATGAACTCCACAGCTCCATGATGGCTTTCCTGAATGCTAAGGAATGTAGTATCATCATAATAAACCCACACTGATGCCAGTGTTGGAAACATTACAAAATGCACTCATAGGGCATCTTAGATATGCCCACGAAAAAACGACCAACACCCTCATATCCAGCTGACTGGTCTGCCACACATAGACATGTTTCTGACCCTCTAAGGTTGGAGCCCTTGTGCTCTAGTGGGTCAGAGACAAAGGTTGCTCGAGGTGGAGGTGCTTCACACCTCCCCCAAGCAGGGACAGCATCCAGGGCAATGAGCCTCAAAGGCTTCCTGCCCTTTGATATAGTAGCCAGGGCCACTCCATATAGTGGAGATGCCCGTCCCCTTGACCAAGCCCCACTTTTGGCAGCAATGTCGGTGGGAAAATTAATAGTCAGGAGAGATATGTCCCCTCCCTGCTAGGACCACCCCCAAGGTGCACTAAACCGAGGTGACGCCCTCCTTAGGAAATCCTCCATCTTGAATGGAAGGATTTGACCCTATCAGGTTAAGGGGATGCTCCCTCCCCAAAGGGAAGGGATATTCTAAGGGTGTAGTCACCCTAAAGGCAAGTAGCCCATAGGCTACCATCTGCCAGTACCTGTAATGCCCCTAAATTCAGTATTTAGGGGCACCCCTGAACCTTAATCCTCAGACTCCTGTGATCCAAGAAGAAAAAGGATGAAGAAGACGCCGTGCAGCTGAGCCCGGAAGATGACTACTGATTTGGCCCCAGCCCTACCGGCCTGTCTCCTGCTCAATGACCTTGCAAGAAGACGATGCCTGTCCCATGGCCAACAACTCCCAAGGACACCAGGAAGACTGCCACCCTTCAGCCAAGACCAGATCTCCTGAGGACAGTGGCCCTATCCAAAAATAAACTACACCAAGGATTCAGGATTCAGGTGGATCCGCAACTCCTGCACACTATGCACCCGACGGCCACGGCCCGTGTTCAAGCGGCTCACCTGGCCTGTGAAGTCTCCCTAGTGATAATGACCTCTTCTCCATCTGTGGCTGACCTTACCAGGACCCCACGAAGTTGCCTGCAGCCTCTATACGAAGGGACCACCTGACCACGACCGGCTCCAACCAAGAAGATCTGACACTGAAAGGTACCCCTGCATCCTCAGCCCAACCGACGGTGCCTCAACCACTCCCAGTGCTCCAACCTACCTGCCCAGCTGGTGGTCACCTTCAGCCAGCCTCTGGTCCAAGCCTGTAGCCTCTTTGTGCAACCAAGATTCCCCATTGAAATGCCTTGGGCGTCCGATGCTGATTTTGCACACTGTACCTGGCCGCCCCTGTGCCGCTGGTGGTGTAGCTATGGTGCAACCTTTTGGCCCCCTCTGTGCTGATCTTACACCCTGGGGCCTGTGCCCTGAAACCTCGGGTACTTACCTGAAAACTGTGCCTCTTCGAGGTGCCCCCAGCCTCCATTGATTTACATTGGGCCCAATGACCTTTGCACCCGGCCGCCCAGTGCTACTTGTAGTACAGTACCTAGCTTACACTGAACCTTGCCCAGTTTTGGTCCAAACCCCCAAAGACTGGGATTGTAAGCCGAGGACTTACCTGCTAATGCATAACACTATTTTCCTCCCATAGGATTGCATTGAATTCTGTTCATTGCATACAGCTATCTATCTTTCACTCTTGCTAAGTGCTACTGATTCTGATTGACAAATACAAAAGTATTTCTAAGACTGTAAACCATGCAAAACAATTCATACTGCATTTCCGAAAGCATTACTACTTTGACAACTGTTACTTACCTGCAACTGAGTATTTCTTGGTTCTAGAAAATAAAATAAGCAAATAATAACTTTTTATACAAAACAGTTGGTCTGGATTCATTCTTTGAGTGCATGCAATCATTTCTTTCCTGAATGCGTAACACAGCCCTCTGATAAGCCTAACTGCTTTACCACACAGCTAAAAATAGAGCTTTTAGTATATCTACTTGAGCCTCTGTAATCTTCTGGGGATTCACTGTATTTAGTGCACACTATAACTTACTTTGGTATGGTAAATACAGAGCCAGCTTCCTACAAGGGACAGATAGGACTGGGAGCCCCTTCTTGGTGACTGCAGCTTTTGCTCCTGCAGAGGTGGCCTACCGCTACCCAGACCCTTTGACCCTGGTGGAAATGTCCTCCCCAGAACCTCAGCCCCTGCTGCGCTGCAACTTGCTGGGGACAGTGCTCATTCCCCTGTAGCCAAAATAGAAGGGATGACATCACGGGCAGAGGACTCTGCTGGCAGTGATTGGCTCAGCTTAGTATGGTCAGTCGTTGCGATATGGCATGGCCCCACTCCTGTGGATGCCTAACTTGGTAATAGTGCTGAAGATGAAGAGGCCAGTAGGGTCTCCAATTTCGATGTTAGGGCTCTGCAGGTGCACTAATGCTATCTGCTAGAAGTGCAATCCCAGCTTTCACTATTCGCTCAACTTCGACAATGACCTCACCACAGCTCACATTAGTGATGGTTGTGTTGGTGGTCGAGTCAGCCCTGCCACTGCGATGACCTGGTCCATCTGCCTATAGGATCCGGTGTGGGGACGGGTATTGGGGCGGGCGTAAATTCTTTGTTTTTTAGCCTGCTCATTATCCACTTTTTCTTTTTCCTTTTATTCTTGACCACCACTTAACCCTAGCTAGTGGTAAGATTTTGGACAATGTCCGTCAGAGGCGCCCTGCCCAGGTCCAACGTAGAGTCTACTCCTACATAGTTGGAGCTTGGTGGTGGATTAAGTGCACTTGGTCTTATCCCTTCACAGGGTTTATCAGAGTGATTGTACAATGCTGGGGCCTCACAGAAGAGGTAAGTTCTGCCCTGCGATCATATCCAATGATAGACACCTCTCACTAAGTCTATCTCCCTCGCAACAACATTCGCAGCTCGTACCAGGAAAGCGTCCAAGGTAGTATTACTCCTGGGTGGATCATGAGTACAGTCCTGCCCCCTGTCCATTTTGCACTTTCCCATGTTCATAGGTGAAATGAGGGCGAGGTTAGGGTGATAAATTCCCAAACAGCAATCCCACAAGCACCTCCGCCCTTCTCCTAACAGACAAGCGGTAATACAGTGATGCAGTAATGCAGAATATGCAGGAAATGCATGCAGTGCAGGAAATACATGAAATGCAGGCAGTAGAAGTGAACAGTGGCAAGCAAAGGCAGATGTACATCACAATCAGCAAAGGTGGTGATCTACTTACCTCCTCCCCCTGGTTTAGCTAGAGATGCTGCCTTCACACAAACAGCTGAAGTCGATGATGGGGTGTAGCAAATTGCAGAATTTTTGCGGCATGTGGCATGCTTCATCATTGTAGCTGCCCCCCCCCCACTGCCCCGTCGTCTCACCAACCTGCCTTACACCCGTATCTGCCTGCCTCCACAAGCGAACCGGGTACAGTGACGGGGATGGATGGACCAGAAGACAGACCAACAGACAACAGCAGTGATTCTTTCCACGAGGCTACAGCGTCAGCCTTGATCGAACCAGCCGCGCTGCCCCAGTGGAACTCTACAGCCATAATGCAAACCTGAAGTGTGGTGCGTGGTAAGGGCAGCAAAGGGCTACTGACCATACCGGTCTTTCAGGGAAAAAGTTGCAAGCAAGCCCAAACAAGCCCTCATTATCCGTGAGGTTCCTCTCCTGTCTCCATGCACTCCCAGCTTTCAGCTCCCAGTGAAACGTGTGGTGGGCACAAGCAAGGCACAATGTCAGGGGGAGGGGGTCTATAGCGGGGGTCTATAGCGGAGGAGATATCAGCCCTTTTTACTGGATCTTAAAGCAGTTATTTGCCAGACCTCCAGATTCAATCTTTATCTTTTGTGTCCAGAGGCCTACTGACATCTGGATATTTTGGGGATCAGAAGTAGTTATTATTCTTATACCACTCTCTGTCAAAGCCAGCATGGCTACACTAGAGACATTTTTCATAAAGCTCCTTGAGGGGATTGCTGTATGTCGCCTTTGTGGATCTGCGAGCTGCATTTTGGGTGGCTTTGCATAAGATCGGGGGTTCAGCTGGGATTATTGTCCCTAATACAGTCTTTATATACAGAAAATGTTGCGAGGGTTAGGTGGGGCACCGCAGGGGAATTGACGGAAGACATTCCAATCATGAGAGGAGTAAGGCAAGGGTGTATTTTGGCCCCTACACTCTTTCTTTTGTATATAAATGGCTGCATCCCGTATCTTTCGAATTGTGAAAATGACTCCACAAAGGTAAAGGATTACATAATACTGTGCCTCCTTTTTGAAGATGATTCTTTGTTATCATCAAAGACTCCTCATGGTCTATCTATTCTCTTGGACAAATGTAACACTTTTTGTTTAGAGCATTGACTGGAAATTAATAATAACAAAACAAAGTACATGGTCTTTGGTGCCAGGAGGAAAACGTCCAAGAGTAAGGTATTCTTATGGGAGGAGGCATTGGATAGGGTACAGGGGTTTGACTATTTGGGCTCAAGATTGGAAGATTTGCATAGATGGCTAGCCCAGGTACAGAAACGTGTTATGACTCTAAAAAAGAGCGCTGCCTATCATAAGATTTGCCAATAGATCACCTACTTTTGCTGTCTTCCCCCCCTTGGAGATATTTAAGATTCAAGGTTGTGGGGGAGCTATGTATGGGGCTATGTATGTGGCAGATTTATGGGGCACTGTAACCTTAACACCCTTGAAAAAGCTAAAAAAAATGCCTTCATAAAGACCCGGTTGGGACCCTCACCAGTGCGTCGAAGCTGCCAATTAGACTTAACCTAAACCTAAGATCGATTTCAGACATTGCTATGCTGAGACCTTTCCAATATTGGATAAGGATCTTGACCAATGAGGATTTAGGTCCCTATAGGGATTGCATTAGAGTCATATTAGATGACCACCATATTAGGAAGATTCCCTGGTTTATCCATATTAAAAATTGGCTATTCAAGTTGGATCTGGAAGATTTCTGGCTGCAGCCTTCTGCATTACCCCAGGATGCTCGGGATAAGCTGAAAATGTCCTGTTGGAATTTTTCATTAGGAGCCAAATTTTCTGCTGCATCCCCTGGTACCCTGGTAGACTCGTTCTTGATGTTTTAATGTGTACGTGAGTATGAGCAAAACCTGAATATGGTTATTAACCCTACTGCACATGCACTTTATGTAAAATTTAGATTGGGCATCTTACCGTTTGCCACATTTATCCACTCCTGGACGAAAAAGGGAAACATATTTGAATCCGTGCCTGATGGGTTGTCAAGTACCAGAGAATATTGAACACCTGTTATTTTTCTGAAAGGGCTATTCTAAACAGCAATTGCACTGGCTTATTCTTCTTTGTAAACTTCTCGGTTTTAGGGACCGCTACACAGCCATTTGAGTATGTAAAACCAACACGAGAGTGGTGTATTCAATCGCGAGATACCTGTTGGCAATATGGCACATTAGGTCGAATGCTCTTTAAAACAGGAAACATATCTGTGCACACCTAATATCTTGTCTCAAATGTATTTATGATTGGTTTCAAGTCCTTTTTATTGATCTTTTACCTACATTTCTTTGCAGGAATTGAATGGACATCATTTGCAAATCTTTTTAGCTTGGGGATGCTTTTTTTAATATCTTCTACTAATTTTATTTTTTATTATGGATTTTAAAACATGATGAGACTTGTATTGTCGGTCTGTAATTTACCACATGATTTTGTATTACCGAAGAAATATTTTTTAAATGAATTTGTATGTTTTATTATATCTCAATTCTAAACGTTTTACATTGTACCTTTTATGGCTCTAGTGAACCGAAATAAAGGAAATATGATGATGAGATCCTTGAGTATGACTGGTGGACTAGAGAATAAAAGGTATGTCTCTCTCTTGAGGATGCATCACTCTCCAAGGGTCCACCCGCCTCTGGTCTCAAACGTGTTCATGAATGTCTTCAGACATCACACCACATGATGAAAATGTGGGTTTAGATCTATCCAGCACATTTCCTGGAGCGATATTGAAGTCCCCTGTTAATATCTTCAATCCCTCTTAATGCCCGAGATTGTACATAGTGCCTTAGATAAGAATCTATCTTGCCCCCGTCACTCCTGATGTTTCTAAATATCATCCACCCTATAAACCTCCTCCTTATTCAGACACTCAATTGCAGCTTGTTCATCATCGTTGAACATTAAGCATAAATCAGATTTCAGATACACCTATCCATTCATCGACTTGGCCAATTACACATTCACAGTGTGCACACTGTCAGCCAGGTCTTGTCCAGACAGTCCATCAAACCACCCTTCTTTTGCAAGAAGAACCTAGAGTTATCTAACCCCCACCGTCAGGTCACGTGTACCACCAACAACAGAGGAGCCAGCAGGATTATGTACACATTTCACTCTCCTTGTAAATTAATGAAGATGCTCTGGAGCATTTGCTTTTAGAGAAAATACCTACACTTTTTTCATTACTATAAAAAGTGCTCAAAATGTCACTGAGTTTCCATTGTTTCCCTTCATTACTGCACCAGAGCACTTAGTTCTCCTTCAAAGTTTTTTAGCGCTTCCCCATGTCCTTTTTGTGCCTACTTCCATTTGTGCACTTAATGATGGATGGAAATGCTTGAACCAGTATGAAGCACTGTTAATTGCCCATAGTGTGTTTCATTCCATCATGGTTAACTCTTCTATGAAAATATTGAAAGTGACCACTGATAAGCAAATCAGTTTTGACCTTCCCCAAAAGTTGCTTGTTTTTCTCATCACTTTGAAGGCAGGAGTAAGGTACAACATACCACTTTACGGTGGGCTGTTCTTTTTGTGCCTGGGTAAAGACTGATTTACCTGTCCTAGTCCCTATGTTTGGTGGCACAGACAATTAAAGCAAAATTATAACATGGAAAACACATAGACAACTAATCAAAAGACTGCTTTGACCATTTCCATCCATCGTCTGAGTTCTGTCTTCCCATTTCCACTCAATCTGATCATTTTAGTGAAACTCTCTCTTTTAATATTCATCTTTCACCTTCTCCAGAAAGCTTTCATACCAAATCTAAAAAATATATCTTTTTACCTCACTCTTTATTTTGGGCATTGATTAATGTGGATAATGAGTAGATCAATGTTTAGTCTTATAATTAATTTGGTATTTTCTTACATGTAATTTTGCTTGTTTTGATACAAAAAAATTTACATAAGTTTTGATAATGAATCTGTGAAAATACATGAATAAATGACTAAATTAGAAATTAGAAATTGTGTAGATTTCGTTAAAACTCTGATTTTTTTAACACTGGTTAAAATAACTTTTAGACTTAACAAAAAGAAGTCAAAAGGATCTCAAAGCAGCAGGCACCAAGGACTGGTCTACAGATGCATAGTCCGGAGAGATACCTGCATACTTCAAAAAGTGAGTGGCCTATAGGACCACAACTTAAAAGTAGTGTGCTTTCCCGGATACTACTGCACTATCCTGACTATTTCGTAATGTGCTTATTTTAATTAACTTCAGAACTTCCATTAAAAAATAGACTGTACTATAGTACATTGGTGCACCATAAAGAGCTATTGACGGAGATTTTTAACCAGGATAGGTCATTCTTCAGTAAGACAGGAACACTTTCTTTTAACCTTTTGAAACAGCTTGTTAATTATGCCTCATTCCATAGATTGTTTTTAATGTAAAGCATTCTTACTTGCACATCATGATTCTATGAAGCTGAAGTACGTTTGGTAGGGGAATCCCTTATTGTATGTATGAATGTAAGTAGAGCATATTTTCATCTTTGTATGACATCTAAACCAGTTGGCATCCAACTTTGTAAACACCAAATCAATAAGATGCAATGTACCTTCAGTACTATAAGACTGGTATTTTAGCTCATAGTGTTGCTGCATCTCTAAGAATGATTGAAGTTCCATGAGGGTTTACAGAGTGAGACTCTGACACCATGTCTTGGTTGCAGAAGAGAATGGTCAATTGAGAAGGTGTCTGAAATTCCAGAGGCGCATTTTCTTTTTTTTTTAACTGTTTGTGGTTGAATTCTGCAAGAATAAAGGGTAGAAGGGTTTCCATATAATGGGTTTTGCTACTTTGAATTTCACTCCTCTCGTGATTGTTTTCTTGCATGGCTTCATTTTATATAGATGTGCGGTTTTAGACCGTGGACTTTTGCTGACGGTATTGTGACAGATAACCATGTTTTTGTTTTACTTTTTTTAATTGCTTGGGAAACAATTCAAAAAGTTTCCCCTCCCCATCAACTCACCTTGCTTCAAATATCTAATGACATTCATTGTATTTCTTCAATGCAGCGTCTTGTCTTGATCTGATATTATCAATTTACGGCAATTTATAAAGTGACAGTGCCAATAGAGTACATGATTCTTCAAATTGTTTTTTTTTTTTAAACTGGAAATAAATGACTGAAAACAATAAAGTGACAATGTAGGGACAGGACTGAGATATATCCAACAATTGATAAAGTGACAGCACAATACTGAACTCATTGCCTCCCCATTTTAGACACTGAGAAATCAGAAAATATATAACGCAATAAAGTGACAGTGCAAATACAGTACATTATATGAACAATCAAATTAGCTATTTGATAGCCTTAGGGCATCAGTGCAGAGAAGGCCTAATATTCATCAAATATCTGACAATATAAAGTGACAGTGCAAAGTTTAATTAAACTGCAATCTACCTTCCCGCCAAAATCGATCCAGATATTGAAACCATAAAGTGACAGTGCATATACTATACTTTGTAAATTGTACATTCAAACTTAACTAGTGACTAGCAGAATGCCTGTCGTGGATTAAAGTGACAGTGTGAAAGCCAGAATGCCGTCAAAATATTGCTAAAGGGCTAAATGGAATCTCTATCTAATTCTCCTAGACCAGATCTTCCACACAGGATGCCCCAAATCTTTATGTAGCGCTCTATGTTGTTCACGCAAGCGTAATACCAATATTCCCTTTTACCAGTTTTCCTTATCTTTCTTAACCAATCCTCAAATATGGGCTTCACAGGGGACTTCCAGTGAATAATGATAATAGACCACACCACCAAGGTTGAGATTTAAATAAGTTGAGCACATTACTTCCCAAACTGTGAGGGGATGGTGAGGCCAAACAAAATAATGTTGGGCAGAGGTTTAACCTCACATCCTACCTTTAGTGAAATATAGTCAAAAGTCTGAGACCAAAACTCGGAAATGGCCTTACATGACCTAAACATATGCCCCCAATCTCCCACATCCTTGCAAATAGGGGATGTCCCAGTGGACGTACGAACCATTTTGTTGAGCCTCTCAGGACTATAATAAAGCATCCAAGTGTTAAAAACATCAACCTATGGAAGTTTGCCCCCCTCAACAGAGAGGAGCCATACCAAAATACTTCGACCAAGTGTCTCCATCGATCTTGAACTCTGTGTGTTCCCTCCATTTCGTCCAAATATTAGCGGTAACAGGGGAGCTGTCAAGTTGAAGTTCCTTATACCAAAAACTCAAGAGTCATTCACATTTTTCCTAACCAACCCGGCCGAACAATCGACCTTGAATAAAGAGAGACTATTAAGAAGAGAGACCATTTATCTGTAAGAGAAACTAAGAGACACATTATGTGTAGCATCAGGAGAACAGATCTCTGCCATCAAATTTACTCTATTTGGATCTAAAACATCTCCAATTTGAAAAAAAGAAGAATCTTTCCAAACTTCTTTATAGTTATTGATTAAAGGCAGGGAGTGATATGAGAGCAAAATGCTAAGGGGGTTTCAGCATGGATAGCGGGTATTTTAAATTTGCGAAAGAATTGTTGTTTCACTGCACTAATGACCAGCAGGGTCTTATACCTCACTTATACCAAACTGGCTAGACCAAGCATATATAAAATTAAATAATGATCAAACTGAGATCCCTGCATAGAAAAATGACACAGCTGTACTGTGATGGAAGCAAAATAATAAGTCCTAAGACAGGGGAGTGCCAAGCCACCCTCCGGCTTGAATAGCTTAAGGACTTTTAGGCTAACACTTGAAGATTTATTACCCGATATAAATGATGAGAAACTGCTCTCCAACTTATGGCAAAAACCTGCTTCCAACTTGCTGGGGACATTCATTATGGGAAATAAAATGAGAGGTAGGATTGACATCTTAATTAATGATATCCGGCCAATCACGGAGATAGGGAGAAATTTCCAAAGAGTAAAAAGAGAATGGATTTTGGATAATAGAGGAATGAAATGTAAGTGATAGGTGTCTGAGACCGAGTCAGAAAAGAATATCCCTAAATATCTTTTGAGATGTGAGTCATAATTACACCATCCAGTGGTAACACCTCTATAGGTGTATTAAACAATAATGATTCTGTCTTGGATTCATTAATTTTATATTCCCCCAACCATGTAGAGCTTCAGATTGCTTGTAGAGCTGTCTCAATATTCTTCCTTTCCTGGAGTGGATACAGAGCAACGTCATCTGCATATAATATTTATTTTTGAAGTGCCCAAAAATGGTGGGTGGATGCAGATATGCAGACAAATATATTGGGCCAGCGGTTCTATAAAAAGGGCAAATAGAGTCCCTCTACTGGGAAACACTGACCCCGCACTTAAATTGTTTATTATAATTTATTATAATGCAGAGGTAAAAAGTTTCATAAAAGAGCTACCTGGGTCCAAAGCAGGAGTTTTATAAATTTTTTGCTCTTTATTAGAAGTCCCTCTTTCTGATTTGTTTAATTCCATATTGGTTGGGGGTCCGGTTCCACCTTTTTTTAAGAAAGCCGTTTTAGCAACTTTCCTAAAGAAAGGGAAAGATGAACTAGCCACATCGTCATACAGGCCAATAACTTATTTAAATACGGATTACAAGATTTTTACAAAAATGTTAACTTACTGTATTAGTGTAGTGATAAAGTGATTGATTTACCCCGACCAAAGTGGTTTTATTCAAGGTCGCAGCTTAAGGGCTAATACTTATTATTTAGACAAGTTTATCAACCTAGTTACCACTGTCAATATCCCCACAGCCGTAGTCCTGATAGATGCAGAGAAGGCTTTTGACCTTGTGAGCTAGGACATCTTGTTTGAAATCTTGAAGAAATGTAATTTCCCATCCCAGCTCACAAGGTCGATTGCCAGATTGTATGAAAATACTTCAGCCCAAATTGTAAAAGATAACCATGTTGTATCAGTACTGTGGTATAAAACGAATTCTTCATTGTTTTTTTAGCAAGTGTAGTTTCTCCAAGATGTGTATGACAAGTAAACATTTGTCTTCCAGATTCTATCTTAGCGGTAATGTTTGAACACACAATTTTCTCTTTCCTTCTGTTCATGAATCCTTGTATTTATTTGAGAAGTCTGATGTGAGAATCACAGATGTGGGCAACCTATTGTATTTATTTCTCCTTGTTCAGCTCAAGATCAAGTCGGACTTTTGGTTGGGGTTAATGAGGGACCCATTAAGAGTTATCCAGGAGCAAGTGATAACCTTGATACAGGTGCTTAGAACCTACAGGGTTCATTTCAATTGTGACTGCTGTTTTTACATTTCTCTTAGTTGATGCTAAATCAGTTGGCATGAATCCATAGTTGCATGATTAAGCTCTGGTGGTTAAAAGTGCTGAATTTCATAAGTCAGAACTTCCAAGAGGTTGTATAGAATACAAGGCAACTAAATAGATCTATTCCAAGTACACAATGAGTTTCACAATCATTGACTTTGAGTAATAAACATTGAAATATTATAGCAGGGATGCACTTAGTTTTTATTAAGTATCCAATAAATCCATTAAATGACTGAAATCAAAACTTGATTTTAATCATCAGTTAATTTACAGAAAAACTATTACATCTTCATAGTGTGAAACATATGCCAAATTTGTTGAAAAAATTAAGAAGGATATTCATACAGATGCCTACAAGTTTAGGGAAAAATACTGGACCCTGTGGCACATAGCATGTAGAGGGTGTTATAGACAAGATAAATTTACCCGTGGCAGTGTAATAGGTCCATTTATTAACAGGGAGGAGAATCGTGTTTGAAAACTGTTGTCTGTTTTTATTTTTTGTTTCTGATTGATCAGATTTGGTGTTTGGTGGTGGCAGACAGTAGTGCAAGGAGAATTAGTCTCTTCCAACAAACAGTGATTTGTAGTAGCCTTGTTACGCATCTATTAAGGCAGTTTCAGTTCCTTATTGTAGGTGGAAACTGATTGCAAGTTACCTAGAAGGCTGTGGCCTTCCATGTGCTTGGTGACTTGCATTAGTGATGAAGGCAGTGCCTTGATTCAAAAATATGTTTGGCTTCAGGTCTAATTATAGATGATAACTTCTCAGTACATTCCTTGACCATTTTTGACTGGCAAAGGCCACTTGGAGGTCCTATACAAATGTTTCAATGAGTTGTTTGTAGTAGGAACCTTGGGGCCGATTCACAGAACTAATCTGAGACAAAATCCTAAACTTACTACTTCTGGTATTCACAGAAGGCACTTACGACTTTCGGTATTCACAGAAGGCATTTAGGAGTACTAAAGTTAGGATTCCTAACTTTACTACCCTAAACTGAGAAAAATCCTAACTTTACGACTTTCGGTATTCACAAATGGCATTTAGGAGTACTAAAGTTAGGAATCCTAACTTTAGTACTCCTAAATGCCTTTTGTGAATACCGAAAGTCGTAAAGTTAGGATTTTTCTCAGTTTAGGAGTAGTAAAGTAAGGAATCCTAACTTTAGTACTCCTAAATGCCTTCTGTGAATACCGAAAGTCGTAAAGTTAGGATTTTGTCTCAGAATACTTTTGTGAATCAGGCCCAGGAGTCGTAAGTGATTTCTGTGAATACTAAAAATTGTAAGTGCCTTCTGTGAATACCAGAAGTAGTAACTTTAGGATTTTGTCTCAGATTAGTTCTGTGAATCGGCCCCCTTGTTTGTACAAAATTGTCCTAGGTCCTTTAGAAGTACTGTGGATATCTTTTGTGCTATGCTTTGATAAGAAGTTTATTCTCATTCATATGTGACTTTAGCCATGTGCGTCCTGTTGCTAAACTCTGTTTTCATTGACATTGTTTCAGGAGTGACTTACTGCTGCTGTTGTATGCCTTTTTGGCTGAGCATGAGCACCAAAGTGCTGATTATTGTTCAGAGAGGGTTATTATGCAATTTTGTGATCTTTTATCTGACTACTTTCTCAGTCGGAGGAGAAACACAATTTCAGTAGGGAGGTAATAGAGTGTGTATCTGTGTTCTTGTTTCCAGTCAGTCTAGGTGAGTAGATGTTTGTTTTGCTGGAGAGGATGGGGTTGATTTTTTTTAGATGGTGGTTGTTACAGTTAGAGCAGTGTAATTTAGACCCCCCCTATATGTCACAGAGATGTAATTACATATGTGCACCTGACATTATATTCACTGTGTGCCTTAATTTCCTTAACATAAGTGAAGCATTTAAATGCATATGTATATATGTGTGCACACTAATGTTTAGTTTCAACATGAAGTGTGTATCCTTTAGTATGTTTGGCGCTTACACTTCAAATTATATTGCATATGTAAACATGTATTCTTTTGCTCACGTTTTGCAATTCATTTAAAGTTACACATGTGCATGTATAACCATGTATTCGAAGTGCACATTAAATATTCATTTAAGTTAGCCTGACTACAGGCCTCAGTTAAAATGCTTTTTGCTTGCCAGAATGTCTTCCCTTTTTGCGTTGCAGGTTCATTACCATGATTTACGTTAGTTAGTGAAAGGTTTATTGTCTGTGTTATAGGGCTGGTAGAGAGGCATGGGAAAAACTTGCCAGTGAACGTGGAGCAACAATGATCAATAGAATGGCAAGATGTTCAAGGCTGAGAAGGGCAGCCTTAGTCTTATGCATTGGGAATGCAGAGCTATATTGTAGAAACACACAAATAGTGCACTGATTGGTTATTAGTTGTGTGGACAGAGAAAACATGTTTGAATCTCCTGTTTCTTTTAGATTAGTGCTTTCGTAGCTTTGAGTTAGTTCAGTTGGAGTTAGGCTTTAGGAGAGATCCCTTTTAGACTTTGAGAGGTACAGACCTCTCTGCTTGCCCTATTCTTGTAAGTGTGAAGCTTTATGCTAAACACTTATTTCCTTTTCTTTCGGATTTCTACTGAAGTCTGATCATGCTGACACCTACCTATACTGGGGCATATTCTCATGGACTTATTGCCGATTTATCTGCACTTTAGCGCCGCAAAAGTGGCAATAGATTTATTGCCCTATTCTCAAGCTGGTGCAAACTGCCGATATCGCCCGTTTTCCTGCGATAGCTTCCGCAAAAAACATCGCCACGGATGAGAGCGACAACTAACGCTAATGATATGCAGAGTAGGCGTTCCCGTACAAAAACACACAAAAACACCACTTCGCGATATTCTCAACGACCAGCCAGATCTGCGATGCGATCCAAAAACAGGCGATAAGGCGCGTTAGCAGCAGGGATTTAACACCTGCCTTTTACTGGTGTAAAGCAGGACGACAACCTGCAGTAGAAAGGGAGCCCAGCCCAGAGCCACATCTGAAGACCAACAGATGCCATGGAGCCAATGATCATGCAGCTTGGAGACCCAAGAGGGCCACAACAACCACCGCCACCACCCCCAGGACCTCCCCCCGGACCACCCCCCCTGGACTACCACCTAGGCAGCGCAGAAGAAGACAGCGGACGCTCCTAAAACGCACCAGCCTCAGACACTCAACGCCAGAGGATGCCATTGCCCACTACAGGCTCAAAAGGACAACCATCCTCCGCATCCTGACCCACATTGCCCACAGGCTGACGGTACCAACACAGCGGAGAACCAACATCCCTCCGCAGACAAAGCTGCTGGCTGTGCTGCACCTGTTGGCCTCTGGTACCTTCCAACAAACAACTGCCAGAGTCGGAGGAGTGTCACAGCCAGCCCTATCAAACTTCCACACACATGTCTTGGATGCATGTCCACAAAAGCAACGGCGGGCCCCTGTATCCGCACCACACGCTAGTTCCAACTCGTAGTGTTCCTGCGCAACCAACCCCAACGCCAGCCTTTGCTTGACGCCTCTGTGCTCCAGATCCAAGATTGTAGTTACTGAAATGGGGGTGCGCCAGGTCATGAAGTCTAGTAGTCAACAGTAGTGTAAAAACAGTTCTTTATTACAAATCCATAAATCAACAATACGAAAAGCTCAGCCAACGTGTTCCATTCCCAACGGGGAACTTCATCATGGCAACGTGTGGATTCAATTAACTGCATATGCTGCGGGAACTCCCCAATACAATTCAATATTCCGAAAGTCAGTATTCAGAAACCTGTTGGATAAATGGTGACAATGGTCAAGCGTCCGTTTAGTCACAAACGTAATCTGGTACAGTGTATTGCACTTGGACAAACCGGAATGCTAACAGGTATGATAAATCCTGCATAAAAAGAAGTTCGTGTGGGCGTAACCTTCGTAGGAAAGAAAAGGAAGCTTACGACCACACGAACTTCTGTTATGGTCTTTTTATGCAGGATTTATCATACCTGTAAGCATCACGGTTTGTATCAGCTTGATACCCCTGCACCTTCACTTCCCCCACACTGTGCAGGAACAGCTGGAGACCAAGCAAGGGAACTACGCCATAGCTGGCTTCCCGCACGTGTTGGGGGCGATTGACTGCACACATGTACTACTTGTGCCCCCTGCTGACACTGCACACAATAACCGCAACAGAAACCACACGCATTCCATCAATGTGCAGGCAAAAGAGGACCACCGGGGCCTGTTCACGAATGTCGTCGCAAACTTCCCAGGCAGTGTGCATGATTCCTACATCTTCCGCAAGTCCATCACCAACCAGCGCTTTGAGGATGGCACCTATGGAAATGCACTGCTCGTCGGTAAGTACCAACTGAACACACCACCCACCTCAACTCCACAATCATACAACTCACAACTGTGGGAATGCACATGTTGCAAAATCACATACAACATGCCAAACAACATGCCCAACTACCAGACACGACAACACAAGTAACTGTGGTAACCGTGGCCAGTCATTTAGACAAACCATCCACGGCATGGCACCTCTGCCACACAATTGCAGAATGTGGGGAGAGGTGGGAACCAAGTATGTGCGAAGGAGGCAAGTGACCCATCAATAAGAATGTACACAATGCCAAGTGTGGCGGTGATGTGCTGGACAGACTTCAGTATGCAGAGCACAGACATGTCCATGTGGACATATACTGCTGGTGTTTGTAGTGTTGTGGACTGTGGAGGCAAACAGGTTACCTCAGGCAGTGTGGAAGACCTTGGACATGTAGCTTTGTCGTCGTCCCCCCGTAAGCGTGAGCGGAGTGGCCTTGGCCGGCATATGTCGTGAACAAATAGCCCGGGGCTCTGGGCGTGGTTCAGTTCCGGGATGGCCACCAAAGTAACTACTGTGTGTGTCTCTGTGTCCGCCATATCCTGTCCATAGGCCTACACACACGTGGCCGACCACCTTCAACGGCCAGATTTACACTGGAGATGAGGTGGCTACGTCCCAAGCCAACCCGCGCACATCTCGTCATCGCATGCAGGGTCGTGTCTGCCAGGGCAGCGCCCCCCACCCAGCCACGAAGCCGCCGCCGTGACCGGTGCTGCCTGCACAATCCTGTGCACCTGCTGCACCCCAGCCCTGGTCCCCAGACCGGTCCGCCGCCTAGCGATGACTGGCCGCCCCTGCGCACCCAGGCCTCAATGCTCACCTGCCGCCACCGACGTGTCTCCAAGAGGGCCCGCCACGTGCCGGTGCAACCTCCTCAGCTGATCGCTGGATTCCGCGCCACAGGCTCCCAGCGCACCCTGTGGCGCCGCACCGCGGAGTCATGTGTGTGCTGACTGCTGCCTTCGGAGTACACTGCGGTCCAGCAGGGCCCTCAATTCAAATCGAATCTTGATTCGAGGTCTACGCATCATTGCAGGCTGCACACCCGCTCAGCTCTTCAGGTGCCCCTACCTCAGTGCACCGCAAGTCACCGTCCCGTGGCGATAGGCCCGTGCCGGCCGCAGTGCATCGGGTGCCACCAACTCTGTGCGCCACAAGTCATGGCCCCTTTATGATTGAGTCTCTTGGTGCGGATGCCATCATGTCACCTCCAGCAGTAGGGAATGTGATGTGGTAGGCCCCTTTTATTGGCAGGGTCACATGTCCTGTGACGCCTGTGCTGGATGGGTGTGGTGTGGGTGTAAACCAGCCCTCAGGGAGTGGCTGTGGCATGCTGACAACTAGACCAGTGATCAGAAGATCACTACAGGGAAGACCTGGGACATGTAGCTTTGTCCCCCCCCCCTGTAAGCGTAAGCGGAGTGGGCTGGGCTGGCGTATGCCAGTCCAGCGTAGGGGTGTGAACAATGAGCCCGGGGCTCTGGGCGTGGTTCAGTTCTGGGCTGGACAAGAAAGTAACTAATGCGTGTGTCTCTGTTGTAGTGTCAGCGCCACCCAGACCACAATCGGCAATGTTGTACCCTGTGACTCAAGTCCCACAACATGAGCAACATGGACGTAAGGGGGAATCACTGACCCTACATTCATCCATACTTTCATACTTGAATGATCACAGACATGACACATCTGTGTGAATTTGAATGTTTTATTCACATTCAGTGGGGTGTTGAGGCTGGAGCAGTACAGGGCGATGCAAACCCCACTTTATATTGTTGCCCCGTGGAGGGCCAGCCAGAGTCCTTTAGGGATTGACAAGTTTCATCGGTAGAGGAAGAGTTCAGTCCGCAGTCTGATTGCTGTGTCATTGGTAACCAAACAGAATATGGCAGTCCATGTCGAGGTCCAAGGTGAGTGTCGCAGAATGTATCGGGGGACAGTGGAAGGTGATGATTAACCCTGGGCGGCAAATTCCGTTCCGCTCGCGGAACTTGCGAAATTTCGGCATTTCCGCGTTCCGCGCGGAACGCGGAAATGTCGAAACTTCCGCGATCCGCGAGCGGAACGGAATTCGGGTATAAATAAAGCAGGTGCCCGAGTTGAAGCTCCAATTCTGTGAGCGAGGTTGTGGCTAAGCAGATGTGCCTTCTCTCCATTGCCACCCTGAAAAGCTAGCTGTAATCCTTGATGGAGGTCTTTGCATCCTTGATTTTCTCGAGCGCAATCCTCGTGTAGAATTCGTGAGCGTGGTTAAGCAGATGTGCCTTCTCTCCATTTCCACCCTGTAAAGTTAGCTGTAATCCTTGATGGAGGTCTCTGCACTCTTGATTTTCTCGAGCGCAATCCTCGTGTAGTTCCTGTGACCAGGAGGTTCCTTCTCCTCGTCTGCCGCTGAGATCCTGCTCTGACCCTTTATAAACAAGAGGCATGTGAACGGGCCTAGAAGCCCCGCCCGTTTGGCCTCGCCCCACATACACTAGTGGTATGCACCGTCTTCCCGCCCTTTCCCCACTATGATGGACAGCTTAATCAAAGGACCCCGGTGCTTTCGGCGCGGTGGCAAAGTTACAGACACACAGGTCACTGGGGAAAATTCTTCAGGTCCTTTACGCAGCTGTAGTGTAGTGTAGGAAAGGCACTATACATTTACCCAACGAGGTAGCACTTACTGATTAGCCAGTAGAAAGTACTCCAGCTGAGTAGAGGTATTGCACAAAACGGAGGCATCTTCTTGGATAAATATGCAGGGTAGTTGTGCAGAATTCGTGAGCGTGGTTAAGCAGATGTGCCTTCTCTCCATTTCCAACGTGAAAAGTTAGCTGTAATCCTTGATGGAGGTCTTTGCATCCTTGATTTTCTCGAGCGCAATCCTCGTGTAGAATTCGTGAGCGTGGTTAAGCAGATGTGCCTTCTCTCCATTGCCACCCTGAAAAGCTAGCTGTAATCCTTGATGGAGGTCTTTGCATCCTTGATTTTCTCGAGCGCAATCCTCGTGTAGTTCCTGTTACCAGGAGGTTCCTTCTTCTCGTCTGCCGCTGAGATCCTGCTCTGACCCTTTATAAACAAGAGGCATGTGAACGGGCCTAGAAGCCCCGCCCGTTTGGCCTCGCCCCACATACACTAGTGGTATGCACCGTCTTCCCGCCCTTTCCCCACTATGATGGACAGCTTAATCAAAGGACCCCGGTGCTTTCGGCGCGGTGGCAAAGTTACAGACACACAGGTCACTGGGGAAAATTCTTCAGGTCCTTTACGTAGCTGTAGTGTAGTGTAGGAAAGGCACTATACATTTACCCAACGAGGTAGCACTTACTGATTAGCCAGTAGA
Organism: Calotriton arnoldi; assembly: GCA_963921515.1. Classification (NCBI taxonomy): domain Eukaryota; kingdom Metazoa; phylum Chordata; class Amphibia; order Caudata; family Salamandridae; genus Calotriton; species Calotriton arnoldi. The sequence goes on along the minus strand of CAWUFW010008913.1, from coordinate 424,428 downwards.
AAGTACTCCAGCTGAGTAGAGGTATTGCACAAAACGGACTCATCTTCTTGGATAAATATGCAGGGCAGGATTCATTCTGGGCTGGCACGATGCTCCTGTCACAAAAATTAAACCTCAACAGGAAGCACTTACAGATATAAAGGGGCACAGCAAAATCTCCGCGAGCACGCGAAATTCCGCGTGCTCGCGGAGATTTTTTGCCGTTTCGCGGAATTTTGCGGAACGCAATTCCGCAAATTTCGCCCACCCTTAGTGATGATGTAGAGGGCAGAACCAAGCAGAAACAGGCCATATGGCGGAGATGAATGCTACCGCTTTCTTCTTACCACTAAGGCAGACTCATAAGCATCTTCGTCCTCTGATGTTTCATGTGCCTCACATGTGGGTGGTGTTGTTTTGTATGCATCAATGTGTGGCAGTGACACATCAGTGGCCGGAGGTGGATTGTCTGCAGCACTGTGTGTCACTGACACATCAGGGGGCGGAGATGTGGATGTAGAAGCAGCAGCAGCATTCATCGGAGCCAGGCCTTGTGGCGGCAATGCCATGATGTGGGTCTGCAGGGCATGGAAGATCACAGCTACATCTCGCTGGTGTGCAGCCGTGGCAGCCATTCTTTCCGCCTGCATCCGCTCCATGTTCTCCATGAGCCTCGGCATGTGTCCCAACTCCCGGCTGACATCGCTGGAGCCACTCTGACTAGACAGTTGTCCTTGTCTCAGAGTCAGGACTCCAGCGATGTCAGCCATGGATCGTTGGAGAGCATGGCGCGGACTGTGGGTGTCTGTTAGGGACTGTAAGTGGTCCCTGATGGGACTTAGACACCCACGTATGGCATCTAGTTTGGCTGCCATGAGGTTGAACCCCACCCGCACCTGATCAGCCATCTTCTCCTGGCACCCTAACACACGGCATTGGAAGGCCATGTGTTGTTCGTGGGGGTCCTGGGAGTCAGCTGTGGTGGTGGGTGCTTCCTGCTGTGTGGTCTGTGCAGGGGGTGAGGTCTCCTCGATGCAGCTGGGCTGCCCTGCTCCTGGAGGTGAGGTGCCGAAGCTGTCCATGAGCTCTTGGAGTGCGTCGGTGTCGAAGGTGTGGAGGTCCTCTTCGTCATCAGTGAGGAGATGTTCGGTCTGCTCTGCAGGAGGTGTTGATTCTCCCTCTGCAATGTGAAGGGGAGATGCAGTTTAACATTGTGTTCACATGTATGTTTACGCATTGTACAAGTTTACATACAGACTGCATGACAATGTACATTGTGACTGTTTGGGAGGAGCTGCCTATTTGATGCGGGACAGTGGACATTTCGACAACATCACAGATGTGTGTTTGTACTTGTACATTATCATCTCACCTTTCCCTGCTATGCCAAATGTGATTGGCCAGTTTCTACACACAAGCGGCACCAGTTGTGTCCTCTGTTCTGTTGTGAACGTGTTGCAGTTTGTACTACATTGTTGTCAATGTTGATGTGCTCTGAATGTTATGTGTGTGTGCTGCATTTTGGGAGAGACGCCCCTACAGCTCTGATTTTGCTGGCCCTTATCCCTTTCAGGCGGTGTGCCTTTGACTTCTGTGCTTATACAGTGCTGAGATGTTGCATACTTGGGTAAATTGGGCTCTTGGTGGGAGTTGGGACTCTGGGGCATGGTTTGTCCGCAGATGTGTTGTTGACGTCAGGGGTTGTTTGTGCACGTGGATGTGTCAGAGTGTGACCTGCTCCTTTACGGATGTGGTCCACACTCAGCCACCTCAGTGTCGTGGCGTGCAACATGTCATGAAATATTGACTGCAGCCATGCTATTCGTCATGCAGTGTCACTTGCATTGTCAGTGTGGCTCACTGACACGCCGCTTTGCTGGGTTTGGCACATGTGCATGGGTTGGTTGTGAGATTGGTGATGTGTGGGAACGGCCCCCTCTGGGAACATAGTCGACGGGGGCCTACTTGCTGTTTCTAGGTGTGCTGCAGTGTGCCAAGGGGATCAGGGACATGATCCAGAGTCATTGTGGGTGTGCACTGTGCTATACTTAATTGTGCAAGTGTGCCATTGTGCCCATCTCCCCCCGTCCCCCCAGCCCCTGGTCGTTACTCACCCTGTTGCTGTTGTGTCACGTCATGTTGAGCAGTATCCAGTCCCCCAACTCCTGCCACCGTCTCCACACTGATGACTGTGGACACCATTTCCTCCATCTCATCCAGCTCCTCCTGTGGCGCTGGACTCCCACCTCCAGTCTGCATTGCTCCCTTCTGGTTGTTGCTGAGTTTCTGCTTAGTTTTGCGCTTCACGTCATTCCAGCGCCTCTTGAGCTCTTCCATTGTCCTCCTCAGCACTCCGACTGCATTCACCTTGTCCACGATGGACTGCCATATTCCATTTTTTGTTGCCAATGATACAGTGGAGGTGAAGAACAGTTGTTGATGGTGTTTTATCACCTCCGTTATCAGGATCCTGTTTTCCTGCGGACTGAACCGCGTCTTCCTCTTCTTCTTGTCCTTGCCCTTCCCTGACCCCGAGGTCCCAGGCTGGTCCTCCGTGGGGCTTGTGGGGTTCTGGGGTTTCTGGTTGTCCTCTGTACTTGCTCCGGCTACCTCCATTGTGCTTCGAAGTTGTTTTTGTTTTGTTTGTGGTTTTTTTTGTGGCTTTTATAGTGATTTTTCCCGCCTGACGTGTGTGAATTGCAGGCCTGGCGCAGCTTATCGCTGATTTTTTTATCGCGGTTGGGCCCATCGCCACTTTTTTCACGTTCGGCTTTAGATTTTTATCGCCGTCCCGGTAATTTTATCGTGGACATTTGACGCGTAATCGGGAAACTATCGCATGTTACTGCCGTGTTGAGAATAAGACGTTAACACAGCGTTATTTTCACGCGATAGACGGCGATATGAAAAATTGCGTTAACCTATTTTGGCGATGATTATCGCATGTTCTTGAGAATATCCCCCCTATTGCTTCCGAATTAGGATCCTTTGATAGATGATTTTATATTTGACCCATGTTAAAGTAGAAACTGGCAGTTTCTTTATGTAACACATGTTCACTTTTATGTGCAATTATCTGTTTGTGTCTGTCTCAGTTCTGTTTCTCATGTTAGTGGGTCTCAGCCAACTGAGATATTTTACTTTGCCTATTGTACTAATGTGCTTATAGAATCTACAATTGGCTTGCGTATTGACTGGATTGATTGGTAATCCAAATAAACTCCTTTAATCATATTCATTGATTCCTGGTCCTCATTGTGGGGTTGCATAGAATTCACATGTTAAATTGTATTGTTGACGTTTTCTCCATTTCAACACTTCATGTCAGCTACAAAGGTTCATTGAATCTGATGAGTACAATTTTGAATGACCTGATTGAGAGAACACAGTTGTAAGACCCAGGACGCTCCAGCACAGCTGACTATCTCAACAAGGATACTTCTAATGTTAGGTACCTGGAGAAGCACCAACTCTGAAAAATTGCTCTGTGAATGGGGTGGTTCATTGACTTTTTGGTTGAAATTTCAGTACTTTGAGCTGATCATAGAGGCTGACTGGGTCCAGTTAAATGTTATCTTGTTGAAAAGATTAGACACCAAAGTGAAGTCAGGTTCTGAGGTAAGTTTATTACGTCTGACCAGAAGGGAGACTGACAGACAACTGTCAAAGCTTTCAGTATTCTGGAACCTGGACGCAGCCACACTCCAGAACACTACACCAACATTCTGTGTAGCTTTCAAAATTAGAACATAACACATCTCCCTCCTTTAATTATTGCATAACCAAAACAAATATATATATATAAAAAAATGAAAAGAGATTACATTTAGAAATATCAAATAAATAATAAAAACTATATATATATATATATATATATATATATATATATATATATATATATATATATATATATATATGCATTTTAACCATTGTCTGTAGAAAACATATGTGGCAAAACAAAACACTGCATCAATGTGCATGACACAAACCTTCAAAATAAAAGCTATTTATAGCATCAAAGTTATAAAGTTTGATATGAACATAAACTGTCATGTGATAAAACATAATGACATACATAAAAGCATGGATTCCATCAGAAATTCATCAAACGTCCTTGGAGCCTTGATTTCTTTGTGATCCCTAAGAACCCTGGTCGTGTTTTTATCACTTACTCTTTTCCACCACTACCTTTGTATGTTCCACTCCTTTGGACATCAAAGCCCTGACCTTCTGACCTCTCATTGCCTCAATGGGAGATTTCCCTGTCACACAATGAGGTGTGGTACAATAAGTCCACAACAGCTTTCTCATTGAGACTCTCCAATCCTCTCCTCCAGACAAAGTCAGCTATAAACCCTCCTTCAATGTACATTTCCATCTCTCTACAAGACTGTTGCTTTGGGGATAACACACCGACGAAAGAACGTGGTCTATTCCATGCTCTAGAAGAAAGTCTTTCATACACTGAGATACAAACTAACCCCCATTATCCAAAACCATACTTTCTGGCACTCCTTCTCTCATGAACAACTCTTTTAAAAACAAAATCACTGTTTCCGAAGTAAATTCCCCTGTAAATTTCACCTCCGGCCATCTTGAAAAGTAATCTATTACTACTATGGCATATTTGGGGCAACTTCCCATACAATGTAATGGACCTGTAATATCAATACCAATTTCCTTCCAAGGACCATCTGATTTATCAGTCTCCACTGGAGGATAGTTTATAGTTTTCTGTGACTTATCACTCCAAGCATATAATACACATTCTCCAATGTTACTCCCAACCTCTCAATCTAATCCAGGCCATGAATACTCTCCCCTTATTCATCTTTTGGTAGCACTCATTACAATCAATACTTCATTTGTGACCGACAACTCCTGACTAATCTGTCGGAAACACGCGTCTGAAGAAACACCCCCTTTGTTTGGTGACGCTTCACAAAGATATTTTCCTATTTCACTGAAAACGTTGTCTTTTTTGGTGGCCTTTAACCACTCCTCATGTGATATCCTGCCATCCGTAATTACGCTCACACTAGCCACCAACCAATTATCTTCCTCACTCAATGCATCAGTTATAACACCTGAGGGCAATCTGGATAAACAGCCAGCTAATAATTTTTTTCTTCCTGGGCACGTTTTCCATGCGGAAATTGTATTCCAACATTCCCATAGACCATTAGGCAATTCTAGGAGATGCTCCTGTTCCCCCACTTGTTGTCAACAGACACCTCTAAAAGGGGACAATGGTCAGTCCTGACTGTAAAATTGGTTCCTCATACATATGTTCTGTAATGATTTACTCCCCACCACACAGCTAATGCTTTTCTTTCTATGGTATAGTATTTTTTCTCTGCATCCCTTAATGGTCTCAAAGCATATGCAATTGTAGCATCCACAACATTCCTCCTTTGTAATAATACTGCACCCAAACCCACCTGGCTAGCCTCTGTGTTCACTATGATAGGATTTTTGGTGTCAAATGGTTTAAGTGCTGGCACTTTGCCAATGTTAATTTTCAAGTCCTTAAACTCTCTTTCCAATTGTTACACCATACAAACTTCGCATTTTTTACCATGAGTCGGCACATGTTTTTGGGCTTACCTGCAAACATGGGTACAAAACGGGAATAATATTTGGCCAATCCCAAAAATGAACGTAACTGGTCTTTGCATGTTGGAGAAAGAGCATCCTCAATAACAGAAACACATTTCATGTTGGGAGCTATTCCATCTCCACTGATCAAATGTCCCAAATACTCCACACCTTCCACCTTGAACTTACATTTCTCCTTAATAGTTAACCCACTCTCTTGCAGGATTTTTAACATACTCCTCAATGTCATGTTCAGTTTTATTATCCCCAAACATCAAGATATCATGTTGAAAATATGTCACCCTGGGAGTGTCTTTTAGTAAATGGTGCATACTTCTCTGAAAGATGCTACCCCCGAAGGTAGGCCAAAAGGCATCTGTTTGTATCTGTAAGCTCCTTCTGGTGTGACAAACGCTGTTAGCGGTCTGGGCTCAGGATATAGCACAATCTGGTGGTAGGCCGAGAAAAGATCTAAAATGGAAAACACTTTTGCTCTCTTGATGGTGGTCAAAATTTCTCCAATGTTCGAAAGGGATCCCTTAAGTCCACACACAACCTGATGTCACCATGACCCTTCTTAACCTTTACCACCAGAGCTAACCACTCTGATGATTCTATTTCTTCAATTGTCCCACTCTCACACAACCTATATTATTCTTGATGTAGGGGTCCCCTCATCACTAGTAGCACACCCTGGGGTTTATGGGCTTGAGGCGTCACCCCCATCCTTCAGCACAATCTTATGCATGAATCCTTTGAGAGTCCCCACTTGATCCTTGAATACTTCTGGATACTCAGTAATGTATGGTGCCTCCGCTTCCACCTTACACACTTCAGTTTGGGCACCCAACTCCCGATCTGTATGATTGAGATCCCAACGAATACCAAATCCCTTTGTTGAGGCCAACCCAACAAACATGAACCATCCTTGGCAAAATATACTTTAGAAGTTACATCCTTCTTCTGAAATTCTAGTTGAGCTTCAATGAAACCCTCTAAGTCAATGGGTTTATTTCCATAAGCTACTAATCTCACATCAGGACCCTCGAGTACATGTTCTGGAAACTTCTTCAAGTAGTCCCCCAACAGGAGAATACAGAGCTCCTGAGTATGCCATCATTCTTACTTCAACACCATCAATGCTGATGTTGCAAAATGGATTATCCTCACTAATTTGACAATTTGTTGAATTTCTAAAATTACATCTTAGCCTTCACTGTCATTATGCAACTCTTCTATCATACTCACTGAGGATCTTTTCTTATTCACACTCCCCATTCTTCCCTTACACATCCTTGCAAAATGCCCTTTATTTCTGCACCTCAGGCATACTTGTCCTATCGCTGGACACGATTCATCAGTAACTACATGACCTCTGTATCCTCACTTATAGCTCATTACATTTTTCTTGTCACCATTCTCTTAAAACCATTGTCCTCCTCTTTTCTTGGTGGTTTGCATGTCTCTTTCTGAACTGCCTCAACCTTTTCTTCTGACTTTATTTCTTTTAGCCCTAAATCTGTCAATACAGCTCTCTTCGATAAGTCGATTGCCATTTGAAGAGTCAACCCTTCTGTGTTCAACAGTTTCTCTTGTACTTTTTTGTTGTTCACTTTTAATGCCAGTTGATCCCTTAACATCTCGTCATGGAAACCCTTGTAGATACATGTTGCTGCAAGCTGGCCATGTAACTCTTAACTGACTCCCCACACAGCTGACTTCTTTTTTCAAATCCTTAAACCTCTCTACCACTTTGTTCTTCTTCTTTCCAAAATTTCCATCTAATTTTCCTTCTGCATCTTCATACTCATCTTCTCCGTCACTCCTCTCCTCCTCTTCATCTTCTTCTGCTTCTGTAGTAAAAGGTAGCAAATGTTTCAATATACATCTACGTTCTGCTCCCAATCAATGTTTTAAAATGGCAATTCCTAGCAGCTGTGAAAATATCACCCCCAATGGTTTCAAAGCCTTCTTTCCAGTCTTCCCACGTTATTGTGGGCTCTCCGGGGTTTTGCAAGAAATGTGTAGGAGCTACTAAACTTTCTATGGCTGTAACATGTGAATGATACCCAGTTTCTCTTTATAATGAACGGTTGGCAATAGGCAGAGTAAAATTGACACGCAGATGTTCCCCTATAGTGTGCCTGTCACTACAATTGTGCATATATTTGTTTCATGAAATAAACCGCAGAACACTCAATAAGGCTTCTTGCTGTGAAAATAGTTTTTGCCTCACTTGCACATTTTTCCTGCACGAAAAAAGGATTCCAGTGGAGTTACTACATTCAATGTAAATGTTTATTTGTGGCACTGCAAGTTCACTGTGTATATACAGTGTAATTTGCTTGTCAGCTCCTTGATATCAGAAAGAATTCTTCTCTCCACAGCAGCACGGCTTTCTTAAAATGGCCTGTAAGCAACCTAAACCTTGTACTAACATAAGATATACTCTCTGTGTTCTTTTGGTGGCACCACACGCTGTATAATCGAGATGTGTGTTGTGAGCCTCCTTGCACATAGAATTACTCAAGAACTCTGCCTGACAGTATGTTGATTGCCAAACTTCTCCTGTGTTACCAGACGATGGCTCTTCCTCACGCGTGGCATTGCAGAGCACAAGGTGCTGCCAGCACTCTATTAGCAACAGTTGCTAAACACTTTGATGATGCTATACTATCACGCAGTGGCATGTCCTTGCGTGTGGCATTGAATAGCAAAGTCAGTTTGACTTCCCTGCGACTATGCGAGGCGTCACAAGCCACACCCTCAGAGCCGAGATGCACGTGTCGACTTTTCCCCAAATAAATCAAAAACTCTTACTGACACTGAGACTCCTTATTCACGAACTCCATTTGATAATTTTGTTTAAACTGTCTACCAACAGCAGCAAGGGTGGGCACTCGATCTGCAGTTGTTGATTACGACGCAACACCACAGGAAATAGTATCTCAATATCTTGATGGGTCACCTCACAATCAGAAAGCCACCATCCTGTGTTGCCAATGAAAAGATTAGACACCGGAGTGAAGTCAGGTTCTGAGGTAAGTTTATTATGTCTGACCGGGTGGGAGACTGACAGCCAACTGTCAAAGCTGTTAGTGTTCTGGGACCTGGACACAGCCAAACTCCAGAACACTACGCCAACATCTGTGTAGCTTTAAAGCTAGGCCATAATAAAGGTCCATGCTTTAAGTCGCACAATACATTAGATCTATCTGAGTTCTGCAAAATTGCACATCCTTTTTGCACAACGGACTATCTCGTTGCCCATCTTTTCAACCATCTAAAATTAGGGAATTTCACTGCTTGTGGCGCTGAGTCTAAACCATTTGGGTTGGCTTTATACAATACATGCACATATTTGTGTACAGTCTATCTACTTTTTAGTTAAAACTTTTTTCTTTTTGTAGCCGACTCTGCCAATTCAAGCATACCTTCTAGAACTCTTGGGTGCAAAAAAAATCTGTTAACGTTCTCTGTATAATCTGTCAGATGATAGACACTTGCCTTCACAAAGCTCCATCTTCCAAGAATATCTCCTTTGTGGAAGATTCAGTCAGTCAGTCAGTCAAAATTTAACTTTATTCGGCTGATTATAGCCATCAAAGTACAAATAACAAAACAGGACAGATCAAATCTACAATCATAAAATACATAAATATAAAATCAGTTAAGATCCCCGTCTTGTAACAATGTAGCAGACATAAAAAGTAAAAAACCATAAGACAATTATTAATCTTCGTAGAGTCCTGCTCCACTCAAAATTCATTATCTACAATAGAATAAAATACACTCCATCGAGTAATACAACACTTCATACAAGAATGAGCACACCTCAAGGATCCATGACAGGGAAAATAACAACGAAAATGAAAATACAGCCCACCAACACATAATTAGGCCTGGGAGTAAATAAATAAATAAGATAAAATTATCCCAACTTACACTTGTCCAACTTTACATATAAGAACATAAAAATAAACATTTAAATAACGTGATTCAGAGCCGTGTCCACAGGGGAGTTCATGAGTAACCTATTCCTATGCCTAATTGCTCCTGTTAGGAAACTTGCTACCCCAAAACAGACCATAGGTGATGCTAGCATTTGTAAATATACCAGCGCCGGCCTAACTTGTTCAAAGTTACAACCTCTAAGCACAGGAATGATACATTTTCTGCGCAGTGAATTGTAATATGCACAGAAGAATATTATATGAAGAGTATTCTGGTCCGAGAAATTATCGCAAGGACAAGAATTTAATGTTCCTTCTTTGAAAAACCCTTTAGGAAAAGCAAGGAGCCAGGGAACCATATTCAGCCTAAATCTTGTCAAAACAAAAAGATGGTACGGTTTGTTTATATAAGATAAATATGGTTGCATCTGTCGACCCAGGCTCAGTGTAACAAATCTTCTCACCATGGGTTTTTTCAATTCATTCTCCTCCCTTAGTACTCTTCTTCTATCTAAGAACTGCTGCTTGAGGTCTCTAATGGCTGGTTTACCCAATGCTATAGGGCTCAAAAATAAATCGGGGCAGCCAAGGGTTTCCATCTGGTCCTTAATATATCTAATCCACGGAATGTCTAACACCTTTTCTAGGGTGAGACAATCTTGGATGATCAATTGGTTAAGATTTGAAGTAGGTTGTGCCCAAATTCTCAACCAACGCAATAAAGGGGCAACCGCAATCTGGTCAGAAATAAAACCTGCTCCTAATTCCTCATGTATGTTAAAAATTGGCGTGGAAGCAGGGACCGAAAGCAATCTACGCAAAAAAGTGTTTTCGGCCTCCTGAATTTCTCTGACGTCTGTATAACCCCAGATTTCGCACCCATAAGTCGCCATGGGGAGACACTTAGCATTATAGATCTTCATAAGTGCGGGGAGTGGTTTTGATCCTATTCTTTTTGCAAAGTATAAAGTGGCCCCCGATGCTCTAGCTAATACATTCTTTTTGTGTGCACGCTGCGTGCACCATGAGCGCCGGTCATCAAAGAGTACCCCTAAATATGGAAAAGCTGGGACTTTTACTATCTCTAGTCCCTTGCAATAGAATTTAACCTTCATTGCCCTCCTTGAACCTAGGGACATAGCATGTGACTTTTTAAAATTAGTGATTAAGTCCAATGACTCCATAAAATCTATAAAACAATTTAAAAGCGTTTGAAGCCCCCTTGCAGTCCTGGCCACCAACACCGCGTCGTCAGCATACAAAAATGCGGGAATCATTTTGGTGCCGGCTCTAGGGATATCTTTACAGCAAGAAATCAGAGAATCCCCTAACTTATTAATGTAGAGGGTGCACAGCAAGGGGGCCAAAATGCACCCCTGCCGGACCCCTCTTTTTACTGCCCATGAATCAGTCAGGCTACCATCTTCATTAAAACGCACTGCCGCTGTTGTGTTTTCATGGATGGCTGCCAAAAATGAGATCAAGTCAACATCTAGCCCTATATCTTGAAGGATCACGCAGAGTTTTGATCTGTTAACCAGGTCATAAGCCGAGGTTAGATCCATAAAGGCCAGATGGAGGTCCCCGTGCTTTGCAACTGTATACTTCCCTATCACCAAATGGAGATTAAGGCATTGGTCCAGCGTACCTTTCCCCTGCCTAAAACCATATTGGAGATCAGAAACTATACTTGCTTGATCAAGCCACTCTGTTAGGCGTGCCAGGACAACTTTCCCCATAATTTTGGCCGCGGAGTCAAGGAGTGAAATAGGCCTATAACAAGCCGTGTCGTCCCTTGCTCCCTTCTTGAAGATCGGTATGATAACCGCCTTGGCCCAAGACAGGGGAAAACCAGACAGGCAGGCTGCATTAAAAACATGAGTTAAAACCTTGGCCCATAGCTTAGGATCTGCCTTATAAAGGTCAGCCGGTACTCCGTCGGGACCTGGAGCTTTCCCCCTAAGGTTGATGTGATCGCCTTATTGACTTCATCAATAGTAAAGACAAGAGGGTGGCATACACAGTCACTAACTGATGTCCCTGCGGGAGTTCCGGGGGTCACATCGCTGTACACTTTCCCAAAGTGTTGCACCCACCTCTCAGCAGGAACTAAACATCTTTACTGGAGTTTGGTGAATCGTCAAACAATGGACTGTTTACAACAGACCAGAATCTAGAACTGTTGGCCAGCACTCTGGCCTGGCTAAGCTCCTCCCATGCCATCTCCCTTAATTGCCTTTTCCGCCTTTCTACTGCAACTTTATATGCCCTCCTTGCATTCTTAACCCGTAAAGCTACCCTGGGCTTTTGTTTGAGTTCCTGCGTGAGTTCCTTATGGGTATCCGTACAGGTTTCATCAAACCATTTTTTAAATTTTGGGGGCCTTGATCTACATGATACAGTTAAGTTCAAGGAGACCTGCTTTGTGATTCGGTCAAAGGCATCAAGGACAGATAGTTGTTGGGAGTCCTGGTCTGAGCAAATCCTAAACTCCTGCGCACAGTTGATGATTAAACTGTCAATAAAGCTATCAGGGGTGATCCTTTCCCACCTCATTCTACGTGCTTGATCTATGGGCGCAATATTAACGTTAGTAAGTTGGGTCATGGTCCTTCCTTTAATTACAGCATATATATTAAGGTCCAGTGTCAATGGATTGTGATCACTAAGGCAATTTTTTGTTGCGCTTAATGTGCCTAGTGTCGACATCAATGAAGAAGAGACCAAAATATAATCAATTATACTGTGACGGCCGTGACCAACATATGTAGGTACGGGGGCTATCCTGTCCGACTGCGCAGGGCAAATCAAGTTATGGGTTGATAAAAAACTTTCTAAAAAAGTGCCGGAAGAGGTATGTTCAAAATGGGTTAGCCCCTGAGGGCCATAATCCTCCTCCTTTCTTGCTAAACAGTTGGTAGGGCAAACATGAATATTAAAATCTCCCAGGACTAATGTGTCATAGTGTGTTTCAGTGCTGTCACCGTAATTGCCCAAAAAAGCAGTGAGAGCTCTAAGGTGCTCTAGCTCATCAATTCTAGTGAAAGAATTATAAAAGTTCACCACTAGAAGAGTTGGCAGGTTCTTCCCTGTCAGTTCTACTACTAAAATATGGGGAGAACATGATTCGATCAACTTTGCTTTATAAGACAACTTGAGGCTAATCAACAATAGTAACCCCCCCCTTGCTCTACCCATACTGGCTGGTGTAGCGAATTTACAAAAAGATATAAACCCATCCAAATAGTAGGTTTCATTAGCCTCCCACGTTTCCTGAAGGGCTATGATGTGATGTGAAGCAAGGAAAAGTTCCCAACTGGCGTCACCCTTTTTTGCCCTTAAACCAGCAATATTCCATGTTAAAACTTTCATTATGCCTCCATCAGTTATTGTTAAGGTAGAACTGGATTTTACTATACCAGCTGATGAGGTCTGGTGGTTCAAGGGACAGGACGGAATAAGTTTCGATAAACTAACCATGGGAACATGTGTTACGTCGTCCAGTATCTCCACCAAATTGTCTAAGACAGCAGGTACTGCGTTGCTAACAGATAGTCAGTCTTGAGCATCTAGACCAGAAAGTGCCTGAAACCTGTTAGACAGAGAAATGGAGGGAGCAGTCAACATCAAAGTTCTCGCAGAAGGCTTGTAAAAGTATCCCAATGGCAAGGCCCAAATGGAGGTGGCAATCATAGGGCACGTATCCTGCGCCCTTAAAATCGTCTGAACAACCGCAGGATTTTGAAAATTAATGACCACACAGTCCCCCTCGAAATTCTTTAGTGATCGTCCCACCCACCCGACTCTGCGCACCATGATGATGTTGTTACTCATGGGTACCCTAAAACCTTTATATTTGGATAACCAGTCTACGGTTTTATTGCGCAGTTGGGTCCAAGATTCAGTTTGGTCTGGTCTAAGCGGTGGGACACCGACCAGGACCAAGACATAAGGACATGCGGCCGGGGGCAGATCTAGCACATCTCCAGAGCACTTAGTATTCCCGACATTCAGCGCAATGGGACCATCTCTGTGGTTATTACTAGCTCTCATAGAAAACTTGGCCTGATCAATAAATAGTGGGTCTCGAAGGACCCACAGGCTGGGGCGGGATCTGATCAGCTGGACAATTAACCATACCACCTATCCCCAAGCCTCCCAGGCCCAGATGTGCGGTATTCCCCCCAGGGCCAGATGTCACGCATAATGGTCGAGGCGTAGCAGGACTCGCATTACCAGTGAGCTCATTTCCTACTCTACGAACCAATTCCCTATTATTACCCCCCACAGGGCCGATGGCTTCTGTCATTACCGGGGCCACAGGTGCTTTAGCTGCCCCTCGTGCCACACATTGACACCCACATGCCTCCTGATTAACTGGGTCATTACTCGATTTTAAGAGATGTGACAATTTTTCTTCAATCGCCCCTAGTTTACTTAAGAATGGCGCTAAGAGAGCAGATATTAAAGTCTCCAAGTGTTTCCAGTGGTCAGGATCACTTCCAAGATCCACCGTGGTGTGGGGGTCAGTGTTTGAAAAAAAAGGCGTACCACCATTAGGTTTCGGGGAGTGATTCTCGCGTGTCCCTAAAGCTTGATGTTTAAGCTTAACTTTGGCCTTGTTCCTCAATGCCACACTTCCCCTTGTACGTTTTGCAGGCGGCTCACCATTCCCTCCCTCACCATTCCCTCCTAACCTGGATTTAGAAGAGCATGCCACACCTTCCCTTTCCCTAGCAAGTCTTTTGGATCTAGTAGCAGGATCGCCTTGGGCTACACAGGTCGTATTTGAGATATGTTCTAGGGTTGAAACAAGGGGTGCAGGCAGATCTATTTTCTCCTCAGGTAAAATAACCAGCGATTCCTTAGGTAAGCTCAGCCTCAAATTTTGGATAGGTTCCAAGGTGCCTAGGTGATCCACCTCCAGTACCCCCGATTTGAAAGCTAAGCCATCAACTGGCTCCCCAACCGGACTGGCAACTAGTGCACCCAAACTTAAGTGGTCCGTGATTTGCGGAGCTCCCAGGGGAGATTTGGCCAAAGTTATAGCCCCCAAGGATGATCTTTTTTGCCCTGCATAAGTGCCCAAGGAGAACCTTTTTTCAGTGAGCTGTATTTCATGCGTTAATACTGACTCCGCCCTTGATAAAAACGCATCCAATGTTCCCGCTACTCCCCCCCAGCCCTAAGACCTGTAGCCTTACGTTTAGTAGTCATGACCAGTGCCTCAATATATAACACCACCTTCTAGACAAGCAGATATATCAATAAAAATGACCTTAAAGTTTGTCCAATGTTCAGGGTGTCTTGCACAGCAAAGGGGGGTGACCCAGCCCTGCCTCCTCCTGGCTCGGACGGGCTCAGATGGACCCGCCCTTCGTCCGGGCTGCGTCCCGCGCGCGTCCCGCGCCGCGGTGGGAGAGGCTGCACTATAAGCGCGTTGGCCACGCCTCACCTCACTCGCGTCAGCTGCGGAATGGAGCGGTGCACTCTGGGGGTTGCAGTCCTCCCCTGAGTGTAATGGAAGGTGCAGGTATGGCTGGAAAAGAGGTGTAGCCCCTGGGACCCTCGTCCCACCAGGGGTCCTTCAAGGATGCAGTTGCTGGAGTTACAGCGGCAGCGGGTGGGCACAAACAAGCAGCTATGATCTCCTGCGCCGCGGGGGAGAGGCTGCGCTATAAGCGCGTTGGCCACGCCTCCCCCTCACTCGCGGCAGCTGCGGAATGGAGCGGTGCACTCTGGGGGTTGCAGTCCTCCCCTGAGTGTAATGGAAGGTGCAGGTATGGCTGGAAAAGAGGTGTAGCCCCTGGGACCCTCGTCCCACCAGGGGTCCTTCAAGGATGCAGTTGCTGGCGTTACAGCGGCAGAGGGTGGGCACAAATAAGCAGCTATGATCTGCAGTCAATCAATTTCCCAGTAGGGCATATGCAGCCAAGCACACCCGGATAGATTCCACTGTCCTCTGTTCCAGGCCTAATACAGGGGGGGCACGGAGCCATGAACGGCACATGGCATGAACAAGAGTCTCATCAGCTTAGCAGGTAGGCCGCCTCTCCACTCACGCACATCAGCTTGTGGCAAGCCCTGTCTGGCAGGCGGCAGCCAGGCCCAAGTTCCAGTGGATGCAAGGCGATGTGAAGGAGACAGGAGGAGACGGTCAATGGGATCAAAGCCCTGTGCGGACTATTTGTGTACAGTCTATCTACTTTTTAGTTAAAACTTTTTTCTTTTTGTTCCGACTCTGCCAATCCAAGCATACCTTCTAGAACTCTTGGGTGCAAAAAAAATCTGTTAACGTTCTCTGTATAATCTGTCAGATGATAGACACTTGCCTTCACAAAGCTCCATCTTCCAAGAATATCTCCTTTGTGGAAGATTCATAATACGCCATTGTAAAGATGACATTCAGTTTGGAGAGCTTGACGTGATCACTGATTTAAAAAGTGCTATTGTTCCACAAAGGTTAACATTTAGCATAGACATTTTTACTTTACAGTTGAGGAAGATTGGAGTGCTAAGGCATTTGTGAATAGTGCGAATATTTTTTGGAATGGGTGTGCAGCGTTAAAAGACTCCAAGTTGTTTATGAAGCAAATGTGGTTTGTGCCGCAAAATATCTGCATGTCTCTTTTCTTAAATTCCTTGATTTGCCTTCTTTCTAAAGACCCCACAAAATCTGGAATAGGTTGATTCAAAATAAAAAATATATTTCATACATCTGAGTTGAACTTCATATGAACAAATGCATAATTTACTTTCAATGGTGTGATCTCAATCTCTTTAAACAGCGTAGACATTCCAAAAGTTTCCATATCTTCAAACCAACTGTAACCCCCTCCAGCATGCAATTTTCTATAGATGTTTTGCTTAGTAGAACATTGCACTCGTGTCATTGTAATCGTGAAACAATGGACTAATTCTACGAGGCTTGAAACTCTACAGATGCTAACGTTCGAAGCACAGTCGTTATTACAGGCAAGTAACTTTTTTCTCAGGCATGTTTGTCACTTCTCAGGGTCTGAGAAAGTTTCTCCGGGCGTCATGTCTGTGAATAGATACTTAAGGATCCTTGATGACTTGATTGAAATGCGTCACTTGGATGTAATATCTGTAGAGAATTATCAGATGAATATTTGATTACATCTTTTATCGAGGTACGTGCACCTCTTTAACCTTTGCACTTTTAACTTTCTTTGTGCAAGCAAATATTCACCGGGTAGTAGGATTAACTAGTGCGAGACAACATCTATGTACTCTGTTAGTACAAATTCTAAAACAGTTGTATCTTTTCTGACTGTAAAACATGAATGTGGATGTCCAAACCTTACAAGGAACATGAAAGCAATAATAAATGTTTAGTGAGGGTTTTAAACGCCACACTTCTTTTAGATCGGTATTTTCAGTTTCAAACTTGTTTTCAGGAAAAGGACTCATCATGCTAGAAGAGATGTGTGACCTTTCGGACCATACAGGCACATGCATCAACCATTTTTGCGAGCGCAAACGGTGCGATTCGCAAAAATCGGCCGTTTGCGCCCGCAAAAATGGCATTTGCGATGCATCAAGGTTCAAGGCACTCGCAATTTGAGAATTCGCAATTAATTGCGAGTTCTCAAATTTTGATTGCATTTAAGGAATCGCAATTTGCGATTCCTTAAATGCAATGCAAGAACCACTTTAGAATAGCGATTTCGCTATTAGGGGGCGCAAATTACCATGAAGTTGAACTTCATGGTAATTTGCAAAAACTGTGAAAATTGCACTTTAGTGCATTTTTCAAAGTTTCATGTTGCGCACACACATGCCCTTGGGGCATGTGTGTGCGCAACATGGGTGCACATCACTTTTTCAGGGGTGCAACAGGGTGTCATTTTGACACCCTTGCACCCTTGAAATTTGCGAGTACCTATTGGTACTCGCAAATTGTGCATGCAATCTCCCATTCATATTCGCAATTTGCGAGTACCTATTGGTACTCGCAAATTGTGCATGCAATCTCCCATTCATTCCTATGGGCCTGTAGGCCCATAGGAATGAATGGGGAGCCATTCCTTAATTGCGACTCGCAATTTGCGAGTCGCAATTAAGGAATTTGTAGGAATCGCTATTTTCTCAGTGATTCCTACATGCATTTGCGCTTCCTTATTAGCGAATCCTTATTTTTCGCTAATAAGGAATCGCAAATGGCATGTTTGATGCATGTGCCTGTTAGTCTATTGCTTAATTTGACTGGTGGTTTCCGTTGCTCGGCACCGGCACCTAATTGTCAACACTGGCACTTGTGACAGTCTGCCCCATGGGAGTGCTGTTTGTCTAATTTTAAAACATGCATAAAAACAGTGTTTAATAATTTAATAAAAATGATTAATACCTGCTGTCTAATCCATTCTTATAGCTTTGGGTGGCCTGGAATAGTCCGAATTGTCATACTTGTAGGAGTGTGACGGTTAGTTGTTCTGTTGGTGCAGTCATTGACAATGGTTGGTGCAGCTGCAGTGGCCTCCCGATGTGGGCCCTAGCACCTATGTTTTTTACAAATTATGCACTGCCTTAATCTGAGAGGGCAGGGGTGATTTAGGCACCATGTACCAGGTTGTTGTGGACAAAACGTTCCACTGAAATGAGACTAGAGCGGAATTTTCCCTTTTTATTAGTCCATCCACGGGGTGTATTTTGTTTTATAAAACCACCAACATCTGCTCTGTGGGCTGACTAGAAGATAAGGGAGGATTTCAATCCCAAACCCAAAACCCACACCTATTTGGGCAGTCCATGCCTCTCTGAACCACAAAACATGACTGGGAAGGAACTTTCTGCTAACAGCTATTCTGACTGGTTGACAAGTTGACATCAGAAGTATCTATTCCTATTAGTTGAACTTCAGCCATTTTGAATACGAAACCAGGAGGTTGCTTCAAAAACGTTGATTGGACATTTTTAAACCAACTGACCTAGTCTGCGTGTTCAAAATGGTGCAGATCCAAGACTGTAAGGAATTTCTGGGGCATCCATTTTGTAGTGGTTTGGCATCTGATGTGGGAAGCTGCCTGTCTTAGGCGTCAACTTTTCCTGTCAATGGGTGCAGAAGAGGATTCAGGAAATGGTAGATTCTCCCAGAGCTAGAGTGAGGAAGAGGGTGGGATGGGTGGCATGGCTAGAACGAGCGTGGTACGAGTATGGTCCCATCCTTCACAAATATTTCCCCTAGATATCCCTAAAGGCTTTTAAATCACCCTTCCCTTTTTGGAATGGCGTAGCAGATCCATCAATACATACACGCTCACACTTACCTTTCTCCATCACTCCGCTCCTAGGTAACTCCATATGTCCACCATTGCGCTCCAAGTATTGCTATCCACTTTGTCTTCATTAATATGATAGCCCTCTGAACTGATGCTCTGGCATTGTCCAGGGGATGTCTGTGCCATTTCATCTTTCAGTTTCTTCTACACACAAACCAAACAGAGTAGAGGTACCCTTATACCCCCTTATACCTCTCACCCTCAGTCAAATTTCACTTCTCCCCTTTCCCCATCAGTAAGTGAGCCAGTGGTGGAAGGAGGCAGCAGTGGTGTGTTAGTTGCACAGTGAGAAGGCTGTGGAAATTAGTCTAGAGAAGATTTTAAGTGTTCATCAACAAAAACAGATCATGGCATATATGTACAGGAGCAACTGTGCCACAAGACTGAAAAAAGATGAATCTAAGATGTAAAGTGTGAGGGACCACTATGCCACATTTTATTTACTATATGAGAAGAAAAATGTAGCTTATGTCGTCGCAATCACAGGACCCGCACACTGGGGTAGTTTTAAAAGGCCAAGTATTATATGAGAGGTGTTGAGTTGTCCTATTCTCTACAGCTCTTTCCATGCCTAAAGTGTTTATGTTGCCAGTAATATGACATTTAAGAGGCAGAACATGAGTAAATTATCAAAGATGCTTCCAAATCAGAATATCGACTACCATATTCTTGTAAAATATAGCTTTACTACTCTTAACTCCACATGTATTACCGGGATCACATATATATTTTATTTTATGTTATTTATTTATTTATTATATTTTTAAAGCACAACTGTCACCATGCTGGTATCCTGGCGCTGATAGCTTATCTTCTAGCGCTATATCTTCAAGGTACTAGATGTGGAGTTAAGAAATCCATACTTATCTGTGTGTACATACATTCATGATAATAATGGTACTCCATATTCTGGCTGTGAAAGTCTTGCAGGATGTTACTTTTGGACTTGTTTTTCTTATAATAATCAATTAATTCTAAGGAATATTCAGAATGAAAAGACTTCGAGACCACACTCTAGACTATAGGAGCTTACAGCTTGCAGAAGGGCCCAAGGGTGCAGATGCAGGTCCTCAGCTAGGTGAGATACCATGAGTATGTGATATGACACTAACTAGGCTAACACAATTTACGCCTCAGAAGAAAGTGAAGGCATTTGAACAATGAATGGAAGCAAAGCCCTCGTGGTTAGCTGTGAATGGAAGCAAGGCCCTCATGGGTACCTGTGGATGGAAGCAAGGCCCTCATGGGTACCTGTGAATGGAAGCAAGGCCCTCATAGTTACCTGTGGATGGAAGCAAGGCCCTCATGGGTACCTGTGAATGGAAGCAAGGCCCTCATGGGTACCTGTCGTAGGAATCAAGGCCCTCATGGGTACCTGTGGATGGAAGCAAGGCCCTCATGGGTACCTGTGAATGGAAGCAAGGCCCTCATAGTTACCTGTGGATGGAAGCAAGGCCCTCATGGGTACCTGTGAATGGAAGCAAGGCCCTCATGGTTACCTGTGAATGGAAGCAAGGACCTCATTGTTACCTGTGAATGGAAGCAAGGCCCTCATGGTTACCTGTGGATGGAAGCAAGGCCCTCATGGGTACCTGTGAATGGAAGGAAGGCCCTCATGGTTACCTGTGAATGGAAGCAAGGACCTCATAGTTACTTGTGAATGGAAGCAAAACCCTCATGGTTACCTGGGAATTGAAGCAAGGCCCTCATGGGTACCTGTGGATGGAAGCAAGGCCCTCATGGGTACCTGGGAATGGATTCAAGGCCCTCATGGGTACCTGTGAATGGAAGCAAGGCCCTCATGGGTACCTGTGGATGGAAGCAAGGCCCTCATGGGTACCTGGGAATTGAAGCAAGGCCCTCATGGGTACCTGTGGATGGAAGCAAGGCCCTCATAGTTACCTGTGAATGGAAGCAAGGCCCTCATGGTTACGTGGGAATTGAAGCAAGGCCCTCATGGGTACCTGTGGATGGAAGCAAGGCCCTCATGGGTACCTGGGAATGGATTCAAGGCCCTCATGGGTACCTGTGAATGGAAGCAAGGCCCTCATGGTCACCTGTGAATGGAAGAAAGTCCCTCATGAGTCTCTTATTGATTG
Organism: Calotriton arnoldi; assembly: GCA_963921515.1. NCBI lineage: Eukaryota > Metazoa > Chordata > Amphibia > Caudata > Salamandridae > Calotriton > Calotriton arnoldi. The sequence continues at coordinate 403,497 of CAWUFW010008913.1, read as the reverse complement.
AGCAAAGAGACTAACACACCATTTTCTCTGGTAGAGACTGACAAGACTGTTATCTAACCTTCCTTTGTGGTGACAAAAAGGCTTGCACCCAGCCTCCTTTGCACAGAGACTGGCACCTAGTCTTCCTTTGCACAGACCAAAGAGACTGTCAAACTTTCTACCTTTGAGCAGGCCAAAGAGACTGGTACCCAATTTTCCTTTCTTGCCCAAAGAGCCTGCTATCCAGGCTTCTTTTTCACAGACCAAAGAGTCTCAGCTTTGGAACAGACTAAGAAGGCTGGCACCCATTCATCCATCTGACATACCAAGGACACAACCACTGACTCTCCCATCACAAAGACCAAAAGACAAACTTAGTGAAAATTAGCATCCCAGTGATATCTGTCTTGTCATGGGGAAGCTTACTCTGTTAACAAACTGTTGAACACTAAGCTGTAACCATTTGCTAATGTGTGAGGTGTGTTGAACTACCCTACTAAGTAGTGTGGTTAAAACATTAATGGGAAGTGATTAACTACAACAAGAAGCAATTCAGAACTTGCAGCCAAGTTTCTGAGTCTCATTGTGTGATCCGCATTGCTTGAGCTACAGCTCAGAGCTCACTGCTTTATTCTTTGAAGGCTTGCTCAGGGTGCCTTGACTGATAGACAAAGGCAGATATTTAAATACAAGCATGGTGCCTCCCAATGTCCTGGAGAAGGGCATACCTTGAGAGCATCTCCAGTACAAAAAGCATCCTTATATCTTGTGATCTATTCCAAGTGTGTACATAGTACAGGTGTAACTGCTGGCAGTGGTTAAATACCTCGACATAAAATGTCCCATAATTTGAACTCCATTATGTGATGCTGATGTCTGTATCAGTAAAGGAGGTTTTATTCTTTTTAGATCTGCACATAATCAAAGTTGATATCATCTCTTATCTGATTACTCAGATCTCAAGTTGAGATCATTGTAGCTTGATCTCAACCTTTGGGAATACCTGAAGGGTTTCCATCCACTTGAGTAAGTTGACAAATGCCCTAGGTAATTCCTTGTCTGAGAAGATCTGGAGCTCAAAAGGATGCTTCTGGACTGAAGCCAGAGTAGTACAGCTGATGCCTGTACTTTGCTTGAGTGTCCAACTCTTGACTACAAGACCCAAGATGCAGATCTCAAACAATGCTGGCTCCCTTATGAAATACAGAAGAACTGAAATGAAGAACTCTGCAGGACATACCTGCTTTTCCACCTGTCACTAATAACAGGTATGCATAACAGTGTTTAATGAGTATTCTGACTCAGGTAACAGAACTACTAAACAGTGATGGTTAGACTAAAGTCCTGTTAGAATAAAATGTAGTGTTTTAGGAAAGAAAGCAACCATTGAAAGGATTTGAATCTATTGCTGTCAAAATAACGTCCTCAAATGTATGTTTTTTTACTGCTATGATGCTCACTAGTACTCTATTTGTGTTTAATATTATTTTAATTCATCAAATGAAGATATATTTAGTGTATATTATCCCTATTAAATGTTGATAATAGACATTTTAATCCAGAGTCACCATGCCTGACGTTCCTTGCTTAATCACCTGCAGTCTCTGAGAGATATTTGAATATCATGTTCAAAAGGACTTTCATCTAAGTAGAAGTAGGAGAAGCTACACATGAAAGTTTTCTTTTCTCATTCGCTTGAGTGTCTGTCATTTTGAACTGCTCCAGCCTCCTGATCTTTGGGTTGCTGAATCTATCTGTGGTGCACCCCTCCCTAATTTGGGCTTCAGACTTTAGGGTCACGACACAAGCATCAAGTTTTCCTTTCCAAAGGCCAGAGACAGTCGTCTAACTTTCCTTTGGTCAAACCAACGTGACTGGTACCCAAACACCCTTCATCAAGACCAACCAGGATGGCATCCAATCTTCCTTCACACAGACCAGAACTTAGCACACAATTTGCCTTGTCTGACCCACATTTAAACTCTCCAAAATATTTTTCACTGGATTTAGTATTTACTTAACTTCAATTGAAACCTCAGCGGCACACAAGCAAAAAAGAGACCACTATATTTTTTAGCTCCTGTCTTTCACAATAAGATAACGAAGGACACTTTTAACATCCTGAATTCCAAGAGGCCATCGTTTTTATGATAACTTTACTAAAAATCAAACGGGACAGTGTAATTATAAATATGCCCGACATCAAGGCTTTGAAATTTAGGAGGTTCTCTAGAACAGTCTTTGCTTATTTGAAAGACAAGGCCAGCCCATGATTCGTTTAACTACATTATCAGAGGGGGGAATCAAAGAGCCCATATCAACTATGGGGATGTGGAAAATGGCGCCCTGTCATCATCTGTGGAAATAGTGGTTTTCCAGAAACTCTAGAGTAGAATTCAGAATAAGCAGGAACTCCTCAAACCTTGGACTTGTAGGCAATCCTTCCTCTCAACTTCCCCCACACTACTATGTTGTATGCAGGCATATCAGTTTTATATTCAGCTTTTTCTCCTATGTCTTTGAGTGCATGTCACATTAGTAGTCTTTTTTTTAGATGACTCTGTGTTTGGCAACATCACGTACAACACTGCTTTTTTCAATGATTTTGCCTTCAGGGCCATATTGAGGATTTTTTCCTTCAGGGAGTAGGTATGAAAATTCAAAAGGATTTTTCTGGGCTTTGTTCTATTAGGGTTCCTTCTAAAAGGATCTCTATGCGCCCTCTGTATATCCTTCCTCAGATCTTCCTCTGTTTCCTCTAACTGCAGTGTCTCTTTTAGTAATGTAACAATGTAGGATTTGAGGTCATCCCCTTCCCTCTGGAATATTCAATATACGGAGATTACTTCTTCTGGAATTATTTTCTAAAGTCTCCAGCTTATCCCGAAGAACCTCATCCTCCCTCTTGAGGGCTAGCATTTCCACTTTCACAGTGCCAAGATAATTTTTTAATTCTCCCACGGTGTTTTCCAAGGTGTCAGTTCTTGAGTTGAGAAGATCAATCTTCTTTTCCAAAGACTCGCAAAAATTTCTAATATCATCTTGATTAGCCTCAGACACTGAAAAGCCTTTCTTAATGTCCTGTGAGAGAGTGGAGAAAAGGGCTTCAAGAGATGCTATCGAGGACCCCGTTGTGACTCCATCGACCTCCGTGGGACAACTCCCACCCCCAGTCTGAGCCTGAGCTGTTGAGACCCTCTGACCACCATTTTTGCCCCCATTAGCCGGGAGCCCGGCTTTACCCAGTTCCTCATGGCCTTGTGTGGTGGTAATGGGTGGTAGCAAACCGGACCCCCCTGAAGCTTCCATTCCCTCTAGACCAGGACCTGCAGGAGACAGAACAGGGGACCCCCTTCTGAGTGCTTCTCCCTGTTTAACCACATCCAACACTATAGGTTGGACTTTAAAGTACGACCTTAGTGAGGGGGTAATCCTGACCTTATGATCTAAGGGGTTGATTTTTACTTTCCCAGCTTTTACACTCCTACTTTTCACCTCACACCGCTGGAAGGCAGAGCAGTCTATGCCAGTGCCCACACCCTGACAGCCTGCCTGCAGGGGAGGGGGAGAACTCTTTCTACCACCCTCTATATCAACCCTCTCTTTCCTGGGAACCCGCTTCCTCCCTTTTAAAGCAGACCTTAAGGATCCCAGTTGAGCCCCCCCCCTGCCTTTTAGTTCCCTTCGCTCCCTTTACTGGGAGACCAGTGTCTAATTCACCTGATCCGGTGGGCTCGCCTGCATCCAGGTGGAGGAGGTGATCCTTGAACGCACGCCAGTGCTGGGTGCCGGTGCCTCCGTCTCTCCGGCAATGCTGACCTTCTCCACAGCCAAAGCAGCGCGGCAGGTGCTGTCACTGCCTGCGCCGAACCGGAAGAGGCCGCGAGCCGCTGCTCTGCGGCCCCTCCTGAGCTCCAGGGCGGCCGCCTCCCACCGAGTGGAAACGGTGGAGGCGGCCGGCAAACGAGTCACGGCAGGCACCGAGGCGCCAAAACACATCCCCCAGCACTGGAAAAACGGAAAGCGGTGAAGAAGGATGAGATATCAGCACCCCCAAAGAGCGACAAGCAAAAAGGTAAGGCAGGATTCAGCTGCGCCCTCTACTTCATGGTGCGGGACACGAGTGCCTCCGGGGAGCAAGCAGCAGCTCACGCAGCGGCTGCCATGTTCTCCTCCTCATTGAAGGCCAGGGATTTCTCCTATGAAGTACGTTCTGACCTTGCCCGAGCCACACTTGATAGGCAATTGGAGTTGGGTAGGAAGTTGGATGATTTAAAAAAAATTGGTGCAGTGGCCCAACTCAAATTCCCTGCAACCCTGAAAATAATGCATAAGAATAAAATGCATAATGTTAGATCGCTACGGGAGGCGGAGGAGTTACTGGAAAGTTTTAAGGAAGACGTGGCATAGTTAGCTAGTCTACTCTTGCTCTCGGGGTGGTTGCATATAGTGGGAGGTCTCTGGCTGAAGGGTACTAAGTACCAATCTGGTTCTATTCTTTTAAAATATAACTATCTGAACACCCGTACAGTAACAAAGATACCTATATAGCTATAACCACCCAGTGGCTGTTAAGGGCCGTCCTTCATCTCTCGCCTTAAATTCTTGTTTTTTCTTTTTTTTATATAAAGGGACACAGTGAGTTGCCCCGGGGATGCAGCACTCTGGACTTTCATCTGTCCAGGAAAATTGGGGGAGGGTTCTCCTGGGAGGGGTCTGCAGGGGGGGAGGGAGGTGAGCACTGGGTGGGGAGCATAGGGATAAAATACAAAAAAATTCCTCATTCGCATTAGGCTGTATCTGCATGCTTTCGACTGCCCTAGGCATGTTAATCTTGTGTTACTTGGTCTGGTGCTGGTATTCTCTGCTTATTAAATGGTGTGCAGGCTCAGGCTCTAAACCTCCATGAGAATGTTTCAGTTATTGTCCTGGAACGTGAATGGCCTCCGTGTTAAACCTAGAAGGGCAAAGATTTTACAACATATTAGAGATTCCCCTGCGCAGGTTGTTATACTTCAGGAAACGCATCTCCTGAAGGAGGAGTTAACCGAGATATTCAAAAAAGTAAAATGGTTGGACCATTATGTCTGCTCCAATCAGAGTGCCAACATTAGGGGGGTCGCAATACTAATCAAAAAACAAGTAAAAGCCAGTATTTTGGATTCTTTGGTTGATCCTTGTGGCAGGTGGGTTATCTTGAAGGTGGATATTTCAGGCTTTATCTTTACTCTGGTTGGCTACTATGGCCCTAACCAAGATGATGCCTCCTCTCTTAAAACCATTTTTTCAAATTTATTGGATTACCCGGATCCAGTAATTATGGCTGGGGATTTTAATATTGTTCTGAATCCTGAGTTGGATAAGTCTGCAAATAGCAGAGCTAGAACACCTTCTAAATCCCGTACATATCTCCATGCAATGATGGCGCAGACAGGACTCTGTGATATATGGAGGGATAGATCTGGCCATAAGTTAGGAGTCTCATATTATAACAGCAAATATGGCCACAAATCAAGAATTGATTATATCCTAATCAGCCATAGTTTGAGGGGGAAAGTCAAGGATGTTGGTTATCTGACACCCCATCTTTCTGACCATTCTGGGGTTTGGATGGAGCTGGATCTGGGAGGCAGGCAGAACATCAGGGCCTGGACTTTCGATCGCACCCTGCTTCTTGACAGTTCTGAGATGCAGCATCTATCTCAAGAGACAGAGAGCTTTTTGGGTCACAATATAGGATCGGCTCCGACCCCTGTTGTTTGGGATTCGTTGAAAGCCTTTTTAAGGGGTGAGATCAAGAGCAGGGTGTGTTTTCGAAATAAACAATATAGAGAAGAGGTGGCACACAAGGAGGCAGAGATGAAGGTAGTAGAGTTGAGCCTAAGGTCTGAGGTGGACTTTGAGAAACAGCAGGGAAACCTTGATAGGCTGTAAGCACTAAAAGAGCAGCTAGATACCATCCTTCAGACTAGGGTCATACGCAGGTGGGAGGCTAGCAAGCTTGCCCACTTTGAGTATGGTGAGGGCGTGGGTAAGTTGCTGACCTGGAAGGTCAAGGCAGATAGGACACGTAACTTTATTAAACAACTCAATCACACAGATGGGGTTCCTGTCCTGTCTACAGATGAGGAGATAGGGGGAGCCTTCTTCAATTTCTTCCAAGACTTATACCGGGAAGACAGGGTGGTAGATAGATCTGCGGCTTTGGAATGGTTGAATGAAAGCACGCTTAGCCCCCTGAATTTAAGTCAGCAGGAAGATCTTGAGCAGGATATCACACAAGAGGAAGTAAGAAAGGTCATTTCAGCATGCAAGGGGGGGAAAGCTGCTGGCCCCGATGGGCTCCCTATAGAGCTCTACAAATCTCTGGGGGAAGTGGCAGTTCCCATCTTGACACAGCTCTTTAATGCGATTCTGAGTGCTGGAACAGAGCTGCCAGGTTCCTGGGGAGAGGCATGTATCACCTTGATCTTGAAAGCGGAGAAGAATCCAGCGAGTTGTGGGTCATATAGACCCATCTCGTTGTTGAACCAGATTATAAAATCTTTGCTGGCATCCTGGCAAGCAGGCTGGGTTCAGTAGCTGGAGATATGCTACACCCGGACCAAAAAGGTTTTGTCAAGGGTAGGAACTTACACGACCTCACATATGACTTTATGGGTGCCATCGATTTGGCTACAACTTATTCGCTTCCCCTCGTAGCTATGACTCTTGACGCCACTAAGGCCTTTGACAGGGTCAACTGGGTCTATCTGTCGGCGGTCCTGGAGAAATTTAATTTGGGTAGGAAGTTCCGCAGTGCCGTCCAGCTGATTTATCAAGATCCGTCAGCTAAACTGCTGGTAAATGGAAATCTAACCGGCTCCTTTAAAATCACGAGAGGCACCAGGCAGGGTTGCCCTCTATCTCCCCTGCTGTTCGATCTGTATATTGAGCCATTTGCCCAGCGGTTAAGGGAGGACCGGAATATTCAGCCATTTAAGCATGAGGGGTGGGAGAAGAAGGTGGCCCTTTATGCCGATGATATTTTGGTTCTCTCCTCCGATCTTTCTTCGGCCTTTCCAGCAGTTATAGAGATTGCGCAGGAGTTTGGTCAGATTTCTGGGTATGAGATCAACGCAGAGAAGACCGAGGTCATGGCATGGAATGTGGAGGTGAGCCAGCATCAGACCAAGCACGATATGAGGTACCTGGGGGTCAGAATTGTACAGGATATTAACAAGATCTCAGAGACTAATTTCGTCAATGTAGCAAGGGAGTGTCAGAAGCTCATGAAGTCCTGGATCCACCTCCCTCTTTCCATCTTTGGTAGGATAAGCCTGGTCAAGATGGTGGTACTCCCCAAAATTACCTTCCTTTTCAATACCATCCCACTACACTTTGATAAATCACTTATAGTTAAGCTTCAGCAGGCCATTAATTCATTCATTAGGGCTTACAGGGGGACCAGGATCGCCTGGAAGAAGCTGAGACGTAGGAGGGAGAAGGGTGGACTTTCGTTGCCAGATCTATAATACTGCGCCTGGGCCTTTCAACTATCCCATTCTAGGATGCTTTTAAAGACTCCGGAAAGTGCGGGGGTCGGGGCAATGTTTTCCGCTATGCTAAAGGGTTCTAGTTTGTCTCAGGAGGGCTTCTTGTTTAAATTTGGAGAACCTAAATTCTTCAAGAAGATCAAGTTAAAGGTCCTACAGGGAATGGCAAGAACATGGGCTGAGATCAAACGGCTGACGGGTCTCAAATATTTCTCGAGTCTGGCCCCCCTGTGGGACTCTGCCGGTGCGCCGGAGTGCCTGAAGGACAGATTGGCATTACCGCTCAGAGCGGCTGGGGTGAAGGTGTGGGGGGATCTGGCTCAAGAGGGCACCCTCTTATCTTGGCCATCACTTCAAAACATGACGGAAGGTGGTTTATCTAAATTTAAATACATTCAGCTACAGAGTTGGGCCCAAAACTTGAAAATACCCATTGGCATAGGTAAAACCTTAGAGGAACAGCAGGTGGTTAGACCCATAGGGAAAAAGGAGGTCTCCACCTGGTATTGGAGCATCGAGGAGTCAATTGACGGGGATTTTAAATTGGCTGAGGAACTGTGGGGTGACAGTCTACCAAATGAACCTTGGGAACATCTGTGGCAAACATCTTTTTGTACTCTGTTTACCACCGTAAAACCAGCATGGCAGAGAAAGAATCATCTCTTCACGGTTCATAGGGCCTATTTAACTCCATTAAGGCTGTCAAAGATGACGGATGGCCCCCCCCAGTCAGCTGTAAGAAATGTGGTTTGGAGAGAGCGTCTGAATTACACATGTTTGTTGAGTGCCCAGCTATCACGGAATTCTGGGGAGAAGTAGGTAAAACCGCCTCAGATATTCTTGGCCTTCAAGTCCAAATAAATTCGACCTTGATAATTTTTGGAATAGCTAGAGAGGTAACAGGCTCGGCTAGGTCTTTCCTCTTCTACGCTGTACTGTTGGCCAGGAGGGAGATATGTAAAAGATGGGTAGAATGTGTACCTCCTAAGCATGCTGAGTGGTTGTCCTCTGTGTTCTCAGTATCCAAGTTAGACCTGACCTGTACCCAGAGTAGGAGGAAGAAAGCAGTATGGGACTTTCTATTGAAATGGTCGAATGCTGAGGCGGGTGAGACTGGATGACATGCTTTATTTTAAAAATCATGGTTCCTATGATTATGCCTCTTTGGATCTCTCCAGACTGCGTTGGGCACCCTCGCTTTTTCTCCATTGCCAACATTAACAGTCGCCAGGGTAACCTGGAATACATGGGAGTGTGACCGTGCCCCTTTCCTTGGGTTTAGTGTTGCTCTAGTCCACTGAGGTACCGGTAGACGGAGGTGTTTTTTCCTGCTCGCTCTCCCTTACACCAGCCTATGCTTCTCCAACAACGTGCAACGGTACGGGTGGCTAGCATGCTCACTGTGGTCTGAGGCGAATGAGGAATAAAAAAAATAAAAAAACACTGCTTTCTTGCATCTATCCTCTTTTTGGCATTTCGTTTTACCTATCTAGTGCTTGCTTTATGTCAGTCTGATTATATGTTGTCTTTTTTTAATCTATTGTAGGCAAGACCTTTGTTTTTGAACAAACACACAGAGTGTTTGCTTAGGTAAACACTTTTGACATTATCTTCTTTGAGTGAACACCATAGAAGTAATGGGCAACATTATTCACTTCTTGTATCAGTCCAAAATAGTCTTGCTCGCTCATGATCTTGCTATTGAATATTAGGTGCAGTTTCCTGTCTTCTAGGCACTACTTCCATTGGAATGCTGAGGTGCATTGTGTTCAGGAACAGCAATAGCTGGTATGTGCTCTTTGCTGAATGCAGAAGCCATATTGAAAAGTATGTTTATTTCACTAAAATCAACACATGCATTGTGATAAATAGTTACTTCATAGTTCAATCAATCAATCAGGGGGGTTGTAAAGCACAACTACTCACCCGTGAGGGTCTCAAGGCTCTGCGGGGTGGAGGGGGTTGAGGGGGCTGCTGATCCGTTTGGGCACAGGGGTTAAATCGAAGAGCCAGGCCTTGAGATCCTTCCTGAATTGGGTCAGCGATGGGGATTGCCTGAGGTGGAGGGGTAGGGTGTTCCAAGTCTTGGCGGCGAGGTAGGAGAAGGATCTTCCTCCGGATCTGGTCTTTCGGATCCGTGGGACGGTGGCCAGGACCAGCTGGGCGGAGCGGAGGTGTCTGCTGGGTACATGGAATGAGAGGCGGTGGTTCAGATATGCTGGGCCTGCATCGTAGTTGATCTAAATAAGTTAATGCAATAAGAAACTACAACATAATAGTAGCATAAGTAAATGCAATGTGTTATTTGTCAGGTGTTTTCAGCAAAATCATTTTTTCTATGCAAAAGAATACTACATGAAAGCATAATTTTACATGACTTTATTGAACAATTGATGAGAAGTATTGCTGTGCATTTACATATCCATGCACATGATTCTTCAAGTCAGAGTTTCTTACTTACACAGCTTGCATTGCTTTTTTATGATTCAGCACCAATTACCTTTCTTAGTTTCTTCGTGTGTTCACATGGGCACCGTTAGTCCCTCATTTCATGTAACTTCTTTTAAACTTCCTCCCCAAAGTACAAGCACAGCAGAATCAAGACGGAGTGGACCATTCCAGGCCGTCATGTAGCTGTCTTAAAATTGTACCATTTGTTACCATCACCAACCACATTTTTTATAAGGATAGTAGAGCAATTTGGAAAGAAAAGTTTCAGAACAACATGATTCGTTTTTTTAAAATGGTGTTGTATTTATTTGTTTTTTCTATAGGATGCAGACTTATCGTGTGCTTCTTTTCAGGAAGTGCTTCACATGATTTGGGCCTCAATTAATGGATGACTGTGTTCCGTTTGACATTGTTGGCCATTTCAATCCAGCAAGGTAGAGCTTGTTTTTATTTTGCATCTAAACACCATCCCATGCTCTTATTGATTTTACATCAATGTTATGCCTGCACCTAGAAGTCACACTTTGCACCATATGTGATCTTGCTCCCTAAAGTGTATTCACACTCATGTACCTCACATTGAAATTTTTACTTAGACAAAATGTAATTTTGCACATAATTGTATTTATGAACCTAATGGTCATTTTTGCTTCTAAATGTGTTTTTCATCTAATGGTGACTTCACACGCCTTTTCATTTTGCACCAAGTGTGTTTTTGCACTTAAACATGACTTTGCACATAAATATGCTTTTGCACTGAAATGCGATTTCTGCTCCATCATGTGTTTTCACTGTCTCGTTGATTTTGCACCAAATATGTTTTTCACTTGTTATGTTTTGTGCATTTGTAAAGTGCACTATCACCCAGGAGGGTATCCTGGCACTGAGCAGGTGTGTGTGACAAGACATGCCTATGCTAGGGTGGTGAATTGAAAAGTCAGGTCTTCAGCATCTTATGAAATTCAAGAAGGGTAGAGGAGGCTCTGATGTGGAGTGGTAGGACATTCCACGCTTTAGGAGCGATGCAAGAAAAAGTTGTACTCCTGATCTGGTCTGTGTATACATGGTATGCATGCAAGCAGGAGACCTGTGGAGCGCAGGTGTTTGGGTGGTTGGTGGGATGAGATGCAACTGTTCAGGTAGATGGGGGGAAGTTGTTTAGTGCCTTGAATGTGTGTGTAAGGAGTTTTAAATGAACAAGTTTGTATATCAGGATCCAGTGGAGCTCCCTGAGGTGTGGTGTGATGTGAGTTCTGTGTGGGAGGTTGAGGAGTCTGACTGCCGAGTTGTGGATGGTTTGTAGTCTTCTAGTGAGTTGCTTGGTGATTCCAGTGTAGAGGGTGTTTTCCGGTAGTCCAACTTGCTGGTAACTAGGGCATGAGTGACTGTTTTTCTAGTGTTGCCTGGCAGCCGTTTGAATATTTTCCTCAGTATCTTCCGGGTGTAAAGCAGGATGTAGTGACAGCATTGGCTTGTGCGGTTATGTCCAGTTTGCTGTCAATGATTGTTCCTGGCAAGGGTGCTGCATGTGGGTCCAAGTTCGGATGGCCACCAGTTGGAATCCCATGGTGAGATGCTCTTGCCAAAGGTCACTACTTTTGTCTTGTCAGTATTGAGCTGCAGACAGTTGACTTTCATCCAGTTAGCGACTTCAGTCATGCAGGCGGTGAACTTGTTTCTTGTGTTAGGGGTCTTATCTGGGAGGGAGAGAATAAGTTATGTGTCGTTGGCATAGAAGAGGATGTTGATGTTGTGTGAGTGAATGACACTGATGAGAGGGATCATGTATGTGTGAAGAGGGTGAGACTGAGCGATGAACCTTGAGGAACTCCACTGATGAGTTTGCAGACTTCCGAGGAATAAAGTGCCAGGTTGACAGCTTGTGTTCTATCCATTAAGAAGGAGCAGATCCAGCAGAGAGCGGGTCCTTGGATGCCAATCTCGTGCAAGAGCCTGATGAGGATGGCGTGTGAGACCATGTCAAATACTGCAGAGAGGTCAAAAAGAATGAGGGCTGCATTTCACCTCTGTCAAGGATCAGGATCTGTGCTTGTGATGAGTGCTGTTTCTGTACTGTGGTTGGGCCTGAATCTGGACTGCGTGGCATGGAGGAGCTGGTGGTTGCTGAGGTGGTTTGTGAGGCGTTAGTTGATTATTTTCTCTAAGACCTTTGCCCAGTATGGTAGAAGGGAGATGGGTCTGTAGTTGGAAATTACTTATACCTAACTTGTGCCAGTGGCCAAAACCAGCACTTGGTTTGGGGAGCAGAGTGCTACGCTTTTTTGTCACCTCCAGCTCTGTGCCAGTCCAGCTGTGCAGCTATGGCCTGGTTTCAATTGCACTAAAGTTCATGGAGACAGCAGAGATGAAGGGCAGCCAATACAGTGGTGCAATAGAAATCAATAGAGAGCTGCTACTCACATTCCTGGACAGTCTGCATGCTGCATGCTGCTGTCTGGTCAGGCTGATTTGAGAGCCTATGGGTGAGCAGCTAGCTCCAGCTTGCAGTGGTGTTTGGTGCAGCTAATCATTGACTGAGGAAGGTAATCTTTGCCTTCCCAGCCTACACTCCCTCCTCATGCAGCCTCCGGAGAAAAAAACATTTTTGGGGAACTGCGCTTTTTTTTTTCTTTTCAAATTATAAAAGCACTGATTTTACACCTAAATGTGATTTTAATCCTAAATGTGATTCGTGTCCCTAAAAGTGTTGCCCTTCTCTATGAATAATGGGCCAAACGTGATTTTGCACATATTTGTGATTTAGTACCTACTTATTTTTCCTCCTCTATATAAATTATCCTCCTAAAAGTGTTTCCACACAGCTGTTTATGTTCTATCATGGGTGATGTTGCCCCTACATGTGATATCATAATCCAGCTTATTTAGCACCAAAGGTGACTTTACACCTACAATTGATATTTTACCTAAATTAGATTTGACAAAACAATATGTTTTTGCTTTTAAAACATTTTCCACACTCATGCTGATGTTGCAACAGGGGTAATTTTGCAGCTCAGTGTAGCAGCAATCAACTTTACTGTTGTACTCATACACATCTTCTTGTGGAAAAAAAGAAGGGCACAGAAGGCATAGAGAGAGGCAGGTGTCACAAAGACCCACCACAGCTGGTCTTTGTGTACTTGTGCATGCTTGTGTCAGTATGTGGTGCCAGAATAAGTTCAGACCGATTGGCTTAGGCAATGCCTTTTCTGTACATCTGTATACATGAAAGGCTCACAGAGGAGTGGGTTAGATAGACATGCTCGTCCATCACTGACTGGTTAATTACATTCTGGTACATGCCCTCTGTGCGAGATTCCATGACTCTCAGGGATGAGACATCTGCATGCTTTATTTTGAAGTTTAAAGAAAGGGTCTCTTCCCCATTGCTAACATTTGATTCCAAATGTTTCATGTTTCATTATCAGCAGGTCAAGTCATTTATTTGCCACTTGCCAGTGGTTGATTTCGAGGTGTACTTTTCTTAGCTTAAACTATCCCAGCTTCTATGAGGAACCAGGAACACCAGGTCCTTTATTGAAACATATTTGCAAATTGAAAGACCTAAAGCATCCTCAGAAACACAAATACATATGCAGAATTAGATTGCCTTTCTAGGAAAGGGTATACATTTTATTGCCACTTCAAATTAGTCCCTTCTCCTCAAACACCCAACATTATAGTGTCAGGTTCTAAACATCACAAACATGCTCTCCCACCTTGCCTTCCTTAGAGCTATATCTCCTATAAAAACTGTAGTAGTGAAAAAATTAATTTGTTATAAAAGCCTCCTATTCGGCCTCCCATAGTCCACTTTCTACCCCCTGCACTATGTAATAATTTTTGGTACTTCATCCCTTTAAACTTGACCAGCTACACACTGCATTCTTCTTATCAACAACTACCAGGATGCCTTTGAGCAAAACCAGGCCTGTCTACAACCTCGTTTACCTTGTTTACAACCATCCCTTGTCAAAACCTATCCCTGTAAATCACCATCTGTTCCAACTAGAATTCAAAACGGATCTGTGCTTTATCCTGTTTTACAACCTCCAACTTACTTGGCGTTATCCCTGAAAATGAGATCCAGGCAAACTACGCCTTCCCTCTCTGCATTTAATATGTCTTAGAAAGCCCATCTTCTTCCAATGGAGAGTCAACCTGGTTGAGCATCTATAACTTCAAGCTCATCTCAAGACCAGTTCTGTGCTCCATGGAATACCAACCACTACACATTTATTTCAATATGTAATACATGTAATATACTTTATTACAGTGCAATTATGGATTGCCACACATCATTTTTCATCACCTACAAATGTATACAACTAAGGTTCTGATTACAAGTCGCTCGTTAAATTCCGACCACTGTTTACTCATGGGTCGGAATTATGATTTTGAATGCATTTCACATATCTGATAATTATCGGATGCATTAATGACCTCAAAAGTTGTTAAATGTCAGCAAGTCAAACCTGGCAAAATTTAACAGAGAAAAGCATATGGTATTTACCATTTCAAGCTGATTTTGGTGCTTTAAACACCAAAATGTGCATGTTATTCCCCAGAAACTCATAATAGGTGTTATTTATCGCACCTGGTAAATACCAAACCAAGTGGTATCATTATTTACCAGGTACGTTAAATAGCATCTATACTTGTAATCAAACCCAGAGCCTCAATTTCGTCATACACAACGTGTTGTTACTCCATAGGGAATTTCTGGTCAAACTTCTGTAGTGGAGAATGTAACAATGAAGGGGGATATTCTCAAGAACGTGTGATAATTATCGCAAAATTAGCTTAACGCAACTTTGTACATCGCAGTCTATCGCGGGAAAATAACACTGTGTTAACGTTGTATTCACAACCCGTCGGCACCATGCGATAGTCTCAAGACAACGCGCCAAATGACCGCGTTAAAATTAACGCGACGCCGGAAAAACGTGAAACACGAACGCGAAAAAAGTTGCGATGTGGCCAACCGCGATAAAAAAAACAGCGATAACCAGCGACAGGCCTGCAATTCCCACGCGTCATGCGGGAAAATGCACTATAACAGCACCGAAAAACACAAACAAATTAATTAAAACTGCGTAGCACAATGGAGGAAGCCGGAGCAAGTACAGAGGACGACCAGAACCCCACAAGCCCCCAGGAGGACCAGCCTGGGACCTCGGGGTCACGGAAGGGCAAGGAGAAGAAGACGAGGAAGACGGGGTTCAGTCCGCAGGAAAACAGGATCATCATCACGGAGGTGATAGAACACCATCAACAACTGTTCGTCACCTCCAACGTGTCATTGGCAAACAAAAATGCAATATGGCAGTCCATCCTGGACAAGGTGAATGCAGTCGGAGTGAGGAGGAGGACAAGTGGAGAGGTCAAGAGGCGCTGGAATGATGCGAAGCACAAAACAAAGAAGAAACTCGCTGACAACCATCAGGCAGCAATGCAGACTGGAGGTGGCAGTCCAGCGGAACACCAGGAGCTGGACGAGATGGAGGAAATGGTGGCCACAGTCATCAGTGGGGAGACGGTGGCAGGAGTTGGGGGTCCGGACACTGCTCGACATGACCTGACACAACAGCACCAGGGTGAGTACCCGAACAGGGACTGGGAGGACGTGGGGAGATGGGCACAATGGCACACATGCATAATTAAGTAGAGCACACTGCACACCCACAATGACTCTGGATCATGTCCCTGATCCCCTTGGCACACTGCAGCACACATACAAACAGCAAGTAGGCCCCCATCCACTATGGGCACAAAGAGGTCCCTCCCCACACAGCACCAATCTCACAACCAACCCATGCACACGTGTCAAAACCAGCAAAGCTGCGTGTCTGTGAGCCACACTGACAATGCAAGTGACACTGCATGACGAACAGCATGGCTGCAGTCCAATTATCATGACATGGTGCACGCCACGACACTGAGGTGGCTGAGTGTGGAACACATCCGTAAAGGAGCAGGTCACACTCTGACACATCACGTGCACAAACAACCCCTGACGCCAACAACACATCTGCGGATAAACCATGCCCAAGAGTCCAAAATCCGAACTAGAGCCAAAATTAGCCAAGTCTGCAACATCCCAGCACTGTAGAAGCACAGAAGTTAAAGGCACACCGCCTCAAAGGGATAAGGGGCAGCAAAATCACAGCTGCAGGGGCGACTCTCCCACAGTGCAGCACACACACATAGCAATAACAGCACATCATCATTGACGACAATGTGGTACAAAGTGCAACACTCTCACTACAGAACAGAGGACACAACTGGTTCCGCTTGTGCGTAGAAACTGGACAATCACATCTGTCATTGAAGGAAACTGTGAGATGATGATGTACGTGTACAACCTCACATCCGTGATGTAGTTCAAATGTCCACTGTCCCGCATCAAATAGTCAGCTCCTTCCAAACAGTCACAATGTACATTGCAATGCAGTCTGTATGTGAACTTGAACAATGCTTCAACATACATGTCAACACAATGTCAAAATGCATCTCCCCTTCACATTGCAGAAGGACAATCAACACCTCCTGCAGAGCAGACCAGAAAACTCATCACTGATGATGAAGAGGACCTCCACACCTTCGACACTGACGCCCTACAACAGCTCATGGACAGCTACGGCAACCCACCTCCAGGAGCAGGGCAGCCCAGCTGCATCGAGGAGACCCCACCCCCTGCACAGACCACGCAGCAGGAAGCACCCACCACAACGCATGGCCCCCAGCACCTCACCGAAGAACACATCGCATTCCAAGGCCATGTGTTAGACTGCCAAAAGGAGGTGGCTGAACAGGTGCGGGTGGGGTTCGACCTCATGGCAGCCAAACTAGATGCCATACGTGGGTGTCTAAGTCCCATCAGGGACCACTTAGACTCCATAACGGCCGCCCACAGTTCGCTCCATAATGTCCAACAATCCATGCCCGACATCGCTGGAGTCATGACTCTGAGTGGAGAACAACTGTCTAGTCAGAGTGGCCTCAGCGATGTCAGACGAGAGTCGGCACAGATGCTGAGGATAATGGAGAACATGGAGCGGATGCATGCGGAAAGAATGGCTGCCACCGATGCACACCAGCGAAAAGTTGTTGGGATCTTCCATGCCCTGCAGATCCTCATCATCGCATTGCTGCCACTAAGGCAGTTGCTGATGAATGCTGCTGGTACTTCTACACACACATCTCCGGCCCCTGATGTGTCAGTGGCACACAGTGCTGCAGTCCGAACATCAGCACACACATGTCAGCCAGATGACATAGAGGACGTAGATGTGGGTGATTCCACCTTTGTAGTAAGAAGGAGCCAGTAGCATTCTTCTCCGCCATGTGCCCTGTTTAAGCTTGGTTCTGCCCTCTGCATCATGCCCTGTAACAACACCTCCCACTGTCCCCCGAAACACTCTGCGACACTCACCTTGGACCTCGACATGGACTGCCATATATCTTGTTTGCTTACCAATGACACAGCAATCAGACTGCGGACTGTACTCTTCATCTTCCGATGTACTTGTCAATCCCTAAATGACTCTGGCTGGCCCTCCACTGGGCTACAATGTAATGTGGGGTTTGCATGGCCATGTACTGCTCCAGCTCCGACACTCCACCGAATGTGAATAAATCATTCAAATTCACACAGATGTGTCATGTCCATAATCGATCAAGTATGAAAGTGTGGATGAATGTCAGGACATTGATTGCCCAAATAGGTACACCCTGGGAAATGAAAGCAATGCGCATGTTTGACAGTGACACACATAGGAAGTGAGATGACTGGGAATGTGTGCACTAGCTGTGGCCTCATTGCTCTGAAACAACAATCGCGCAATTCCTCAACTTTGCCCCTCGCAATGTTAGAAATAGGGCTGGGTATGAAATGTCAAAGTCGTTGGCAGGCCTAAAGTAGTGTCCCCCATCACATTTGACAACAGAACATCTCTTCGCATACCTACTCACACTCAACTGGGTGGACACAGCCTGTAGTGATGGATCACATTGATCCACATGGCAAGAATATGGACACCATACTCACATTGCTGAAGACACGTAAGAGCACAGGTCGATCGTCAACTATCCCAACCACTATGTCTGGCTCACAGAGGTGGAGCTGGCAATAGGGACTCACCCCTAAGTGAAATGCGTCAGTCAGTCCCTCCCTGTGTACGGACAATGCTCATTGAGGCACACGATTTGTCATTCTAATCAACACTCATCACAGTTGAACACTAGTGAAGTTGCGTAGACTTTATTGCCATGTGCGTGTCAGTACGGGCAAGACAAGGGCCACAACATGCAGACCAATGCATCAGACACTAACAGGCAGCATTCGGTCACGGTACAGTTCCACGTGACAGGCGTTGTGCACGTGCCCGGGATGTTCTGCCATTGCGTTGGTGGCTCTCGTAGAACCGGCACTCTTCTGACCTGCGGCAGTTATGTGGATGATATGCCACAGCTCGGAGCAATGAGTCGTATGTGTGTGCAACGTTTGGACATATGGGTTGTTGTGTACGTAAGTGTCAAGGGCATTCCATGCAGGAGTACCTTGAGCAAGGACTTCTGTGTGTGGGGTGTGGATACGTTGGTCTATCATTAGCGCTGTGCGTAGTGAGAGAGTCGTCATCATCTGCCATGGTATCTCTCTCAGGGGGTGCCTGCTGCATGCAAGACCAAGGTCGGAGGTGCAGATGTCCTTCCACCTTATGTATTGAGACAAAGGAGCTTTCATCCCTAATGTTAGTCTGACTACTGCTTGCATTCTGGAAATCTGATGTGGCTTTCGCGCTGCAATTGAGGCTAGGCCTTAGGCTTATGGTGCACCAATAGCGATACACACACACAACAGTTAGCATGCATGAGCCAAGAGCCCGAGCGGCCTTGCGCTCCTTGTACAATCCCTTCGTGCGTGGCCGCCCTCCGGGTGCATGCAACATTGTCGATTGCAGGCCGTGTGGCGCATACACTGCAACAGAGATACACGCATCAGTTGGTTTCCTGTCCAGCCCAGAAATGAACCACGCCCAGAGCCCAGGGATAATTATTCACACCCCTATGCTGGCCTGGCGTACGCCGACCCAGCCCACTCGGTGTACGTATTAAGGGGGGGACGACGACGCTACGTGTCCCAGTTCTTCCCCACTGCCGGAGGTGACATGGCTGCGTCCGCCTGGTATATCACGGGCCTCAATCAGAAAGGGTCCATGACTTGCGTTGCACAGAGTTGGTGGCACCGGAAACACTGCGGCAGGCACGGGCCTACCGCCACGGGACGGTGACTTTCGGTGCACTGAGGTAGGGGCACCTTAGGTGCTGAGCAGGTGTGCAGCCTGCGATGATGCGCCGCCCTGGCGGCCCGGACTGGTAATGGTTTGTGTGAGCCCTGCTGGACCGCAGTGTAGGCCTGAGCAAGCAGGCAGCGTGGGCCTACTGCCACGTGGTGTTGCCTCGCGGTTCACAGAGTTAGTGGCACCTATAGCGCTGAGCGGGTGTGCAGCCTGCGATGATGCAGTGTGCACTGATATGATCTCTGCCATTGCGAAATCAAGACCCAGAATCACGTGTGTGACCTGGTGGCCCGCAGGGCGGGGCTGCATGATGTGGAGGCTGCCAAGGTCGTGGGCCCCGGGCTTGGAGCTTGCACCGGCACGTGGTGGGCTCTCTTGGAGACACGCTGGTGGCAGAAGGTGAGCAGTGAGGCCTGGGTGCGCAGGGGCGGGCAAACACCGCTGGGCGGCGGGAGGGGCTGGGGTGCAGCAGCCTGTGTGCGCAGGGGCGGCCAAGCGATGATGGCATGTGCACTGATATGAACTCTGCCATTCATACATCTGGACTCTGTTTCTGATAGGGGACCTGGTGGACTGTAGTGTATACCGGCACGTGGTTGGAGACACACCGGTGGCAGCAGGTGAGCAGTGAGGCCTGGGTCCGCAGTGTCGGCACTCTCTCTCCCTCTCCCTCTCATCCTTTCACTGTCTCTCTCTCTTCCTCTGTTACTCTCTCTCTCCTTCTCCCTCTCTTCCTTTCACTGTCTCTCTCTTCCTCTGTTTCTCTCTCTCTCCTTCTCCCTCTCTTCCTTTCACTGTCTCTCTCTCTCTCTTCCTCTGTTTCTCTCTCTCTCCCTCTCTTCCTTTCACTGTCTCTCTCTCTCTCTTCCTCTGTTTCTCTCTCTCTCCTTCTCCCTCTCTTCCTTTCACTCTCTCTCTCTCTTCCTCTGTTTCTCTCTCTCTCTCCTTCTCCCTCTCTCCCCCTTTCTCTCTCTTTCTCTCTCTCCCTCTCTTTCACTCTCTCTCTCTCTCTCTCCCTTTCTTTCTCTCTCTCTTTCTCTCTCTCTCTGTCCTTTGATGAGCGCATGACACACCTTCTTATCTTGAATTTCGTCTTGCAGGCTGTGGCTTACAGATTGTCCAGAGAAGACCCGCCATGGCTCGTCCGAAGAGTTGTTTTGAGTTGAATTTGAATAAAATCATTTGTTTGGAAATTCAAAGATGAATGGATGATTCTCCTTCTTCTGACCACACATGAATGTTAATTGTTGTACTTGTGCGACATCAGGCGAATTGTTTTGTTCATGATTTCGTAGAGTTGATGTTAAATTTCTTTGTCCGTGGTAGGGCCCCGGGGGTCCTGGGTGTGGTGGCGGTGGGTGTTGTGGCCCTCTTGGGGCTCCGAGCTGCATGATCAGTAGCTCCCTGGCATCTGTTGTTCTTCAGAAGTGGCTCTGGTCTGGGCTCCCTTTTGTGGTGCAGGTTGTCGTCCAACTTAACACCAGGTAGGAGCAGGTGTTAAATCCCTGCTGCTAACGCGCCTTATCGCCTGTTTTGGGATCTTATCGCCGATCTGGCTGGTCGTAGAGAATATTGCGAAGTGGAGTTGTCGCGGCTTTTGCACAGGAACGCCTACTCTGCATCTCATTAGCGTTAGTTGCCGGTGTCATCCGTGGCGATGTTTTTTGCGGCTGCTATCGCAGGAAAACTGGTGATATCGGCTGTTAGCACCTGCTTGTGAATGGGGCGATAAATCTATCACCACTTTGGCTGCGTTAAAGTGCAGCTAACTCGACGATGAGTCCTTGAGAATATGCCCCGAAGAGTATTATAAATTATGATCTGCGCTAGGACACATGTAATTGTTTCAATGCATGCAGACTCAATCAATTCATAGAAAGTGTTCAGACAATTTAATTCATTAGCTGCACCATGCTGCTGGCACTTATCCTACATGTAAACTCAGCATTAATCAGCCTGATGCATCACAAGAGTGAAACCCTCAAAAGACGTCTAAGAATTGACCTTCATGGAGGAGATTGTAAAACACAGGTACTGTGGCCTGAATAATAAACTAGTCATATGTTTAGCCCCAGAAATTGGAAGCAGGTTCGTTAGAAAGAAAACATTAGCATCTTTAATGTCACTAAAATAGGGAATTTCCTTTCCAGTTCCTTCCTTTGCTTCTTATTACTTAAAGTCCCTCGTGCATCAAATTTCTTGAACTGGAGCCCGGAGCTCGCTGCTTTATTCTTCGGAGGCTTGCTCGGTGCCTTGGCTGCTATTCAAGGTGCATTAGCTGGTAGTCCCAATGCTTTTGGCTGATATTCAAATGTAAGTATGGTGCATACCCTTGCCCTGCAGAAGGGCATTCGCCGAAAGCATCTTCATTACAAAAAGCATCCTTACATTGTGTGATTTATTAGAAGTGTGTGCATAATACAGCAGCCAGTGTGTTGATAGAGTGGCGGGGCGGGTGGGGGGACAGGGTGTGGGCGGACAGACAAGACAAAAAGAAACTTACCTGCCTCATCGCACATAGCAGCATCACCGCATTGTGCCACTGTTCACTGCAGGCACAGGCTCCCAGAGTCCACTGCGGCCAATCCTGACGCTGTTTTCCTGCTGCTGAAAGCAGCATCAGGATTGGCCTGAGCGCCAATGATTTGCGCTCCGAGTTAGACTGGGAGCCTGTGCCTACTCTCTCCAACCCGGCAACGCAGCTCGGGTTGGAGAGAGCTTCAGTGCACATAAACGGTTTGGCCAGCCTGAGATGACCGGCCAAACCATCATGTGCACTGAATAGCAGTGCAACCATTCCTCCACCAGCCTGTCACCCCCCTGGCCCCGCTCCCAAGCTTCGGCTCAGAGGGCAAAAATAAAACGATAATAAACAAGGGTTTATTATCTTTTTATTTTTCATTTTTTTGGCTGCTGGCAGGTGGGAGACGCTCTTCCGCCATAGCGAAGAAGCCGCCGCTGGGTGTAACTGCTGACAGTGGATAAACACATCGACATAACATGTCCAGATCCTATCCACAATTTGAACTGCATTATGTGATGATGATGTCTGTATTGGTAAATAAGGTTTTATATTTTTTAGATCTGTGCATAATCAGATGATGTAGTCGCTCATCTGATTACTGAGATCATAAGGAGAGAGCATTGTAACTTGATCTCAACCATTTTGAATACCTGAAGTTCGTCCATCAATAATTAGAGTAAGTGGATAAATGACAATGTAAATCCTTGTCTGAGAAGAACTGGAGCTGAAAGGATGCTGCTGGACTGAAGTCAGAGTACCACAACTGATGCCTGTACTTTGCCTGAGTGTCCAACTCTGGACCAGAAGACCTAAGATGAAAATCTCACTTAAGCAAAGCTAGCTCTCTCATGAAATATGTAAAAACTGAATAAAGAACTCTGCAAGAACTACCTGCTTCTACTTCTGCTATTACCAACAGGTATGCATGAGTGTTTATTGAGCATTCGGACTCAGATAATAGAACTACTGAGCAATGATAATTAAATTAAAGTCCTGTTAGATTAGAATTTAGGGCCAGATGTACAACGGATATCTGCATGCGCAAATGGGCAAATGGGTTTTAGACCCGCTTGCGCATGCAAAAATCCGGTGGGCTATGTACAAACCTTATTTTGCAAGTCACAAATAATTTGCGACTCGCAAAATAGTGTTTAGCGACTATCTATTAGGAAGGGGCGTTCCCTTCCTAATAGCGACCCCAACAGCTATGTAAGAATGTTCTGCGACCGCAATTCTCAGAAGGGTGGTAAAGCACTCACAAACGGGAAGGGGTCCCCAGGGGACACCTTCCCCTTTGGGAATGCATGCGCAAACATTTTTTAAGGGCAGGCAGTGGTCCCAGGGACCACTGCCTGCCCTTAAAAAATGAAAATGAAAAGTTAATTTTTTTTTTTAATGCAGTCCGTTTTCCTTTAAGGAAAACGGGCTGCATTAAAAAAAAACTGCTTTATTTAAAAGCAGCCCCAGACATGGAGGTCTGCTGACCCCAGCAGGCCACCATCCCTGTGAGTGCCCGCCATTCCCAATGGGGTCGCAAATTGCGACAGCCTCATTAATATTCATGAGGCATTCAATTTGCGACCCCATTGGGAATCGCAAACAGTGTCTCAGACACTGTTGTACATTGGAAATTGCCACTCACAATTCGGCGCAATTTGCGACTCGCAATTTCCAATGGTCGTACATCTGGCCCTTTGTCTTTTTGGACACAGCCAATCATTGAAAGGTTTTGAATCTATTGCTGAAAAAATAACATTCTCATTCTTATGTTTTATTTTAAATGCTATGCTACTCACTAATGTTTTATTTATGTTTATTGTTATTTGAATTCATCAAATGATGATTAACTTAGTGCGTATTATCCATATTAGATGTTGATAATAGACATTTAAATCTTGAGTCACCGTGTTTGATATTCCTTGCTTAATCACCTCCAGTCTTACACAGATATTAGAATATCATGTTCAAAAGTACTTCCATATAAGTAGAAGTAGAACAAGACACACATATGAGTTTTCTTTTTTCATTCACTAGAATGGTTGTCATTTTAAATTGCCCCAGCCTCATAATCTCTTGGGTAATGGAATCTGGCCGAGGTGTTGAAGAGAGGGCTGACATATTTGTTGAGGTCTGAATGTATTTATTCATGGAAACAACATGTCTCTCCTACAGGGGCTCAGAGACAACTGCCCTACATGGAATCCCAAGGATGTCATGGCATTCCATGACTGCACAGCGCTCTAGACAGACATCGTCACACTTCTTCCCTTTT
Organism: Calotriton arnoldi; assembly: GCA_963921515.1. Taxonomy (NCBI): domain Eukaryota; kingdom Metazoa; phylum Chordata; class Amphibia; order Caudata; family Salamandridae; genus Calotriton; species Calotriton arnoldi. Next base: position 379,434 of record CAWUFW010008913.1, on the reverse strand, counting down.
TACAAAGAAGAGCAAACAACAAATGCTGTAGAAAATTCATTAACAATAGAATTGGTTGAACAAAGTTTCTTTACAAAAACTTAACAAAATGAGTGAAAATAACGGACAGAGGAAATAACGAGTAAAATAACAATACATCCCTTTCCATCCCTCCAAAATTGAACGGAAAGAAACTCAAGGCGGAGCATCATAAGCTTAATCACAGATAAAATCTTGCCACTTACTAGGTGCAAACTTAGGGCGAACACTTCTCCTCAAAACTCTATGCATGTCTCCCCCATTAATTTTGTTGTGTAACCATTCATAACTGCGTCTGTCACCATTACAAACACTGGGGTCTAGTGATATACGAGAAGTGCTTCACCAATTCCCGTCAGACAATTTGGCTGAATTCCTTCTTAGTTCACATACTTGTTTTGGTTCTTTAAACTTGGAAGAACCTTTCCCAACTAAACAGGGGTTTTTAACACGTACCAAATCACCAATTTTTTATCTGCTCATACTATTTCTACTAACTTCCACCCTTCTGGCACTGGAAGAATTTGATCTGCTTTCCGCTTTACTCCAAGACTCACTCACATTTGTGTACTTTGGGAATAGCTTAGTCATCCAAAAAGGACACAACTCTGTGGCAGCCTTCCTGCCTCGCATTAGTTCAAAAGGGGTCTTTGTCGTGACACTGTGGGGTGTCGTTCTGTAACACCAAATCAATTCTTTGATTGCTTTTTCGACATCCATGTTGCATCTTAATGTGTACTGTATACATTCAACTAAAACTCTGTTAAAACTTTCAACTTTACCATTGCTCTGGGGGTGATATAGTGGTGTCCTGATGTGTTTGATACTACATTTATCCATAAAGGACACCATTTCCAGAGAAGTGAACTGAACACCGTTGTCAGTCAAGATCTCCCCAGGAATTCCTTCTCTGACAAAAACATCTTGGAAAAACTTGATCACACTTGTGGTTGTAGGTTCCTTAACACCTCTAACCTCCACCCATCTGGATAGATGATCTATCATGACAATGAAGTATCTCATAAATTGGGGAGAACGTGATAAGGTCCCAGAAAATCCACATCCACATGCTGCCATGCTCTACTGGGACAAATTACAGCTGACTCGACTGTGCCTTCAGTTCTCAAAACTTTATCACTCACTTTGCATTTCTCACATCTTTGAACAAAACTCTCTTTCTTACATATGCTGACATCACCAATATGAACGATAAAACACTCCTCAATTTCTGACTCCCAATTGTATTCACTGGAATCTTCAATGGGTAGTATAAAGAGACAGTTTGCTCTAGTATTTTTCCCACCAGGTATGTATTCCACAGAAAATGTAAACTCTAATAGTCTGGCAGATAGTCTAGCAATTCGAGCAGTTGTAGGTTTCAATTTTCTCCATGATAAAATGTCTACCAAAGGACGGTGATTGGTATTCAAAATAAATGGCCTCCCCGACAAATACGCTTGCAACTTTTCTACACTTCACACACACACCCAAAGCTCCTTCTCTATAACAGAATATTTGCTTTCGGTTTTACGTAGTGTCCTGGAGGCAAAACCCACAGTTGTTTCATGAGTGCCATTTAACTGGGTTAGTACTGCCCCCAACCCGTATTCACATGCATCTAGAGTGACAATTGTCTTTCTGCCTTCTACAAACAATTGCAGTGCAGGTGCTGAGGTTATATCCTTTTTGACTCTCTCGAAAGTGCTCTGACACAATTCGGACCAAACAAATTATTCCCCTTTTTAAGTAAAACCTTGAAACATTTAGTGATGGTAGCAAAATTTCGCATGAATTTTGCGTAGAACTCGCATAAATCTAAGAAAGACAGTAGTTGTTCTCTATTTTGTGGGACAGGGGCATCCACAATGCTTTTTACTAAGCTAGGTTTGTGTTTCACACCGTGTTCCGAAAATACATGGCCTAAATTTTCAATTTCTCTCATATTAAATATGCATTTATCTTTTCGTAAAGTAGCACCCCTTTTTCCAACACTTCCAATACATCACTTAATGCACAATCGTGTTCTGTGCTTGAGAATATTAAAATATCATCTTGAAAGATGACAACATGATTCATACCATTGAACATTTCTGTCATAAGTCTCTGAAATACTGCTGCAGCAGAAGCTAAGCCAAAAGGCATTCTGCAGAATTGGAATACTCAATCAGGAGTTACAAAAGCCGTTAGATGATGGGAGCTCTCAGCTAGTTCAACTTGGTGGTAAGCTGCTCTTAAATCTAGTTTGCTGAACCAGCTGGACTGACCAACCTTAGTTATTAAATCTTCAATTCTAGGGAGTGGATAGTTATCAACCCATATGGCTTCATTAACACTTCTCATGTCTACACACATACAAAGTTCACCAGATTTTTTCTTTGCCAAAACTATGGGAGACAACCATAGTGTTGCTTCCGTTTTCTCAATGATGCCCTGTGCACACATATATTTTATCATCATAGAAAGATCTACCCTTACACTCAGCGGAATGTTGCGCGGTTTGTGTTTGACTGGTAAAAATGCCTTGCTTAACTTTAATGTTATAGACAAAATCTGATATCTTCCCCAATTTATCTTGAAATACATTGCAAAATCTTTCATCCCACACATTTTTACATACGCTTACCGGACTCAATCTCTTTTTTTCAATGGGTTGGTCTAAGCCAGGTCTTATTGTGATCCCAAATTCAACCTGGTGAATTAGACCCAGGACATTAATTCCTTTTCTGGCCACATATACTTTACCTTTAATAGATTCCTCAAAAAGTTTGATGTTGGCCCAGAAAAAAACAATAAAATCTACTCTACTACCTTCAAATGCTACAGTTAAGATGTCTGAAGGAACCAAGACTTTACTATATCAGTTTTTTTTTTTTTAAACTCTTGGGAGATAACAGTTATGCGTGCACCAGTGTCAACCAACAATTGAATTGTGAGACGTTAAGGTTCGGGTCTACAACCAGTTTTCCATCATCAGTGCTTACACTTCTTACACCCAGAAGTAATTCTCTACTCTCTCCATAGTTTTCTTCATCATAATCCCCGCTGTGTTCATTCAAGACACAGCGAACATTTGTTGTTCTCCCTCCTCTACACACTCTTAAGAAGTGTCCCACTTTTCCACACTTTTTACATTTTTGACCTAGTGCAGGGCAGAACCTGAAAAAAGACACATGTGATGGGGAACCACATCTAAAACAGCACATTCTCTGGGATTGTTGTGGCGGATTATTCGGTCAAAAAACGCTTTTGTTCTTGGATTTCCTGAAAGATTCTTGGTAATGGGTTTACTAACCGCTGCACCTGAAATCGTGGACTTAGCCAGAAATTCTTCTAACAACTTTGCATCAAAAGAAGAGCCCTCAATACTCTTGGCTAAATCTATAGCTTTGTCTAACGATGGGTTCTTGCACACTAGCAAACTTTCTTGTATTTTCTTTGAGTGACATCTTGCTACTAGTTGATCACAAATTAATTCTGCGGTGAAGGTGTCGAACTCACATTTGGTTGCTAACATTTTCAAAGCTGTAACATACGTATCTATGCTCTCATTGGGTTGTTGTGTTCTTGTGAAGAATGTATATGCATAAACTACCATGTTCTTAGTCTTGGAGAAGTATTTGTCTAGTTGTGCTACGGCTGTATCAAATTCGTCTAAGTCTTCATCTTCTGCGGGAACATGTTCAGGTAGATGATCATACACATTTTGTCCTTCTACACCTAGGTGATAGTACATTAAACTTTTACGGCTTTCAGGTCTAAATTTTTGTCCATCAAGTGCTCCTAAAAAAACTATGAAGGATCGTAACCACAGATTCCATTCCAAAGGTGGCTCTCCAGGCTCTTGTAAAAACTGCACTGGAGCTTGAACACTCTGCTTATTGATGAAGAGATTTCTGTAGTATGAAATGCACTGATGTTTTTATTAGCAAATGCTTGAGAAGTGTGCAAATTGCTAGATTTGCACCTGAACCATACACTGAGTGGTCAACAAGTGAAACGTTGAAAAAGAGAAGAAAGAAAAAATAATGAGTGTGCAAATCACTGATGAAAAATTTGCAAAAAGAGAAGGAGAAAAAAATGAAAGCATGCAAATTGCTGTAGAAAGATTTGCCCAACAAAAGAAACAGATTAATGAGAAGCTTTAGTTTATTTGAGAAGGTTGAGTTTGTTTCTTTTGATTCCTCCTTTCTTTTTTCGAAGAATGAGTAAATGAAGAGGAATAGTTCAGTCCTCTTTCTTTTTCAGCACTCCAGTTCTAGTCTTTCTTTTCTTTCGCTGACTCTTGGGTTAAGGCTGATTACCCAAGAGCCATTTTGTCAGAGAGAGGTGATCGTGTGAACAAAGTGTGGCCGTGGAAGATTTTGGCTGAAGAAATGTAAGTTCGTTTGGCCCTTGACAGCGGACACTTTTGTTGATAAAGCAAATTGCCAGGGCATTTTTTAAATGCTTTTTAAATGCTTCGTGCGAGGGAGACTGTCTCGCGTGTCTCCGTAGTGTGTTCCTTCGAGGGCGATGAGTCGTCAGCTCGTGCCTCGCGCGTCTCGTGCTTCGGGCGTCTCGTGCTTGTTACTTGTGGCGAGTTAAACAGTGAATTTAAGCCGCTAAATAGTAAAAGAAAAGTCAAATATCTCTCACCTCAAGGTGACTTGTGACATCTGGCGTAGATTTGTCTGCTGTGTTTCGTACCTTGAATGACGGTTGCTGGCAAAGTTTTCCTTTGTAAATAAAATTCGGAGTCGGTCCTCTGGCACCTGTTTCTTTCCACGCTGATGCAGACTGGCACACTTGTAAATCGGGTTCCAGTTGCCCGCTCGTTGTCAAATTTCTGAAGAAGGGACTGACAAGTTTGTAGAGGTCTGAATGTGTTTATTCAGGGAAACGACCTGTCTCTCCTAAGGGGCCCAGAGACAACTGCCCGACATGGAATCCCAAGGATGTCTTGGCATTCCATGATGGCACAGTGCTCTAGATATACATCACCACAGGTGTACACATCCCCAACATGAGCTTCAGCTTTTAGGGTCATGGCACAATCTTCGAGTATTCCTTAACAGGGACTGGTACCTTAATTTCCTTTTGTCAAACCAAAGAGACTGGTACCCAAGCCTCTTTATAAGGACCCACCAGGATGACATCCACCTTTCCTTTCACACAGACCAGAAATTAGCACCCAATTTACCTTCTCTGGTCCACATTAAAATGCCCCAATATATTTTTCAATGGATTTAGGGCCAGATGTACGACCGTTTTTTGCAGAGATTCAGGCCATTTGGGAATGCTAAAAAGGGTTGTAGCATGTCTCAAGCCTATTTTGTTAGTCGGTAATCTATTACAGACTTGCAAATTAGGGTTTGGGAGTCGCTATTGGGAAGGGGCTTGCCAAGGGTGTCCCTTCCTAATAGCGAGCCACAAGGGCATGTACGATTGTGTTGTGACCAGAATGCGGTCTGAAAACAATCGCAGTTTACTGCCTTCTTCAAGTAGGTGGTAAGCCACTCGCAAATGGAAGGGGTCCTTTAGGGACCCCTTCCCCTTTGTGACTGGCAGCAAAAACGTTTTTTAAGAGCAGGCAGTGGTCCCATGGACCACTGCCTACTCTTAAAAACTGCTCTAGTTTTTCAATATGTAACAGTGTGTATGTGGAATCTTTCATAGACATCAGTTTCTGTTTATCTGTCAAATTAAAAGGCAAAAACAGGGTAGTAACGTTCAAATAGTCCCAAGGCACTTTCTCATTTTTCAACGTTTGCAAAGTCCAACCAAATTGCATTACGGAGCACAATTGATTCTGACCATGATATAATACAGACACATCATTCTGCACAATGTCAATAACAGATTAAACAATATTGTCCAGAGTGTAAATACGAGAAGACAATGTATTTATGCTGTTGTCGACCACATCTAAAACTTTACGTAAATTGTCCTGATCAACTTGTCGTAACCTGAAAGCTGCCTCCATCTGGGACAGTTTCCATACTTCATTATATGCTGCATATGCAAAACGTTTAGGGCGAGGGGACCGTGGACCTAAAAGAAAGTCAGCTAGATCAATGTCACTAGAAAAACGTGAGAGAAGTTCTTTCACAGAAGATAAAGATGACTGCCCCAACCATTGTTGACATAATTTACCTACAGAATATGTAGTGACCGAATGTGAGTGTGGGAAACGAGGATCTGGTCTATTTAGAGCAAATCCAGTTGACGCATTCGTAAAGCGCAACTGGCAAGTATTAGTATTAAGTGGCCATATTAACCAGCCCAAAGAATCAATCGTGGACTCATTAGTAGTCCCATTACGGATCATACTCTTTAATTCATCTAAAGTGTAATTTGTATATTCCTGCCAGTTGTCATAGGCTGCCAATGACAGGAATGAAGGCGAATTTAAATTTTTTGTAGTAGCTAAACCAAAACATGTGGGGGCATATCAGCAAGGGCCGGCGATAATTATCGCTAAGCGCACTTAGCGCTAGGATAATTATCACCGGCTATCGCTGCTTTCTATCGAGGAGATAGCGTGCTATCAGCAACGCTTATCTCCAAAGCGATAGAAATGCAAGCGATAGCTGGAAAACAGTGTGATTATCGCTGGGAAACCAGCGATAATCGCACTGTGACCGGCGATACCTTGCTGATAGGGCAGGGTGGTCTTAGCCATGTAATCCACCTCCCATTGGATTACATTGCTAAGTCAGAATTAAAGCAGGCGTAAGGTAAGTAGCGATAACCGTGGTTAGCGCTACTTTTCTTATCGCTATGCTTGTTAGTGATTCCCTTGATAATTGGAGAAATGTCGGTTAGCGACATTTCTCAAGTTATTTCGGGAAGGAATGCCCACTTTGCATCTCATTAGGGATGCAAAGCTGGGCGTTCAGTAAACAGGCGCTAAGGCATGGATTCACGCGTTAGCGTGTCCATGCTGATAGGGCGATAAAATTATCGCCGCTTTTCGTCCGAAAACGGACGCTAAAACGGCGATAATTTTATCGCCTCGCCTTGCTGATATGCCCCGTAGTCTGTTGCACAGTCTGATTTAGGAATATCAGCTGCGTTGGTATCAAACAAGCACGATGCAACGATTCAGATCTGTGCACTTGCCAGTCCTTGCTTCCCAAAATGGATTTTAAATCAATTGTGTCCTTCCAATAATCATGACCCTTTAATGATAACTCGGTTATGAAAGTTGAAGAATATATCAATTTAGTATGGGTCAGCATGAATTTCGTATGTGTCGTTGCATTTCACCTATAATAGTAAGAGGCTGGGTCTGAAAGATTATAGCCTGAGAAGTAGACAAACTTATTTTTCAGAGTCTGTGAACTCCCATGAAATGGTGTAGGACAATGTTCCCATTGAGTGAAATTAACAGGAGGACGAACTGTGTTAGATTTATGCAAAAAGTGATGACCATAATGTTGGAAACAAAATAAATCTGCATAATTCGCTGCATTTAAATACAAATCCTCACTTTTAAAAGCAGTATAATATTTTAAATCTGAAAACAGTGAATTTACGGCATTAATATCCCAATCATCGGAATGCAATCCAGGTGTAATGACATCACCAAATGACACATGAGAGACGTATGGCATTTGAATCGTCTCCGTCGGGCCATATATTTTGAATGAACCTTATCCCATACTATGTCATCACCGACAGGAACTGCAGAGATGTTCACGTTCGGTTGGTACAGTTTCATTTTATGAGATGAAGTATGTGGTGCTAATACCCCAGCTACTGAATGGACAGCAGAGTGTTCAGGCAAGTAATGGCCATTGATTAAAAGGAAAAAAACAGTCACAAATCCAATTGACATGAAGAGGAATACCATCGTTAGCACCATCCAAATGTATGTCCATGGTGGTAGCAAATAATTTTTTCGAAACCATGAAAAGAGAATGCAAATTTTCATTGGTGGAGACGCCTCAGAGGAAGATGATGAAGAAGATGAAGAACTTGAACAAAAGTTATCTCTGTCCATATAATAAGCACTTGTACCCAGGCGAAACAATGGGGGCTAATCAGCATGAAAAGATGATTGAGCAGCAACCGTCAGTAGATCAATAATATCCTCAAGTGGTGGAGAAGCATACTCATGAGATGTAGCTACCGTGGTCGATGACAAAACAGGCAAAATATCCATGGCGGTTTCCACCTCTCGATCCTCGATTTCAGGTTTCGCTGTGGACGACCTCAGCTGCAGCGAAACATCCTGCTGTGGAATGTTTTGAGTCATACTATTCAGTATTGGCCAACTGGTGTAATTTGACATGTTCAATGGAAATATATCGATTCTCCTTCCGACCAGGTAGCAGAGGCAAAATTACTGTACGAGTACCCTTTAAGCCAAGAACCGGTACTGGTGCACAGTAGGATGGACCAAATTCTTTTTTGTTCTCTACCTTTTCCCGGACTAAATCACCCACGTTAGGAAGCCAGCCGGTTACAGGAATCAGCACCGCTGCATCTGTAGACGAGGGCATATGATCCTTTGCAAGGGCATCTCGAGTGTTTTGTAGATCATGTAACATAGCACAATGGTTATCTACGTCAAATGTTGCGGCAGCCGCCACAACGTCTAGACCATCAAGGTCTGGCACAAACATGTTAATGCCAAAGAGCATTTTGTATGGGGTCCGCACACCCAGAGATCTTCTAGGGAGATTATTTAGTGCACGTTGGACACCATACAAAGGAGTTAGCCAACTCCGACCAGTACCGAAAACTCTAGCTGTCAAAGACTGCTTCAAGTCACAGTTCATTCTCTCCACTATGGAATTGCCCTCAGGCCTGTTTGGAGACGAATATTGCAGCAGCACCCCCAACGACCTCATTGCTTCCTTGTAAGCCTTAGAGGCAAACGCTGGACCCTGATCACAATGGAAGGTGCCACAGGCAAATGTTCCGACAGAGACTCACAAGTCTCTAATGACATTTTGAGCGACAGCACAACGTTGCAGCCAAACCCAAAGGAATCTCGTGCACAAATCCACTGCAACCAAAATATATTTATAAGCAGTGTCTGAAGACAAAGGACCGCAGTGATCAAGGTATATACAACCAAATGGATGATTTGAAATGTAAAGCTGCGTGTGGTGGACGTGCAACCGTGGACGGCTTAATCTGTTGACAAATGTCACAAGACAGAACATATTTGCGTGTTTGTCTATACAGGCCACGCCACCAATAACGCTGCTGCAAGAGGGACACAGTTGCTGAAACTCCCGCATGCGCAGATGCCATGCCCTCATGAGCTGCTATGATCAAGGAAAGCCTGGGGTCCTCATTAAAAATCAGCCGATCCCCAACGGTCGGTATTGTGGCAAACAGGACTTGCTCAAGTGACAAATGATAAGAATATTTGGAAGGAAAACCTTGAGGGAACGATGTCCCATCCTTTGTTGCTGCTATAGCAGCAAGAATATCATTGTCGATTTTAGTCATGGACCTTGTCACGGCTGCGACTGAACATGTGGCAACTGCAGACTGGGCTGCCTCATCAGCCATAGAATTACCAACAGTGCTCCCACACTCTGATGGCCAAGAGTATGTATAACATGTGTCAGTGGCAGACTCTCCTGAAGAGCCGCCACTCAAGCCCAAAGCGTTTATGCTTTATTGCGCTGCCTTTAGAATCAAGATAATCATTTTGTGACCAAAAGTACAAATTATCATTAAAGGATTGCACACAATAAAATGAATTGCACAATATAAGAGTGGGAACTGCGGGATCAGCAAATTCTAAAGCACGCAGCTCAGCCAATTGAGCCATACAGTCTCCTAGAGTCTGTGTGTGCACCAAAGAAGATTTGAACTCACCGTCAACCATAGAGCCCGCCACTATTGTGCAGGCCGCCGAGTAAGCATGTTTAGAGCCCACCACTGGTTGAGCGGATCCATCTGTATAAATGATACATTTGTACCGATCAAGTGGAAGTAATGACAACGGAGGAGGATGAACTTGTTCGTATTGTAAGAACTCCTGCGTCTGTAACGATGGGTCAAAGATAAAAGTGACATCAGCCGATGTCAAGGAACTGGCCCATTGAATCCATCGAGGATGCAAAGCTTTAGAATTCGGTACACTCGCCTTAGTGACCGCCTCAAGAGCCGGCACAGGCGAGACCATTATTATGGGTTTACCTTGAGTAAGAGAGCGTTCTTTAAGAATTGCCATCTGGACAGCAGTAAGGATTTTTTCAGTGGAAGAGAAACACATTTTCTCTGCAGTGTACAAGTGTGATTTGTATGCAATGGGGACTGTATCCCCCTCATTGAACGTCAAGTACGTGAAACCCACTGTACCTTGTACGATTCGTATGACCAAATTTGTAGAATTGTCACGTGTTAAGAGAAAATTGGTCGCAAGCAGATCAGACTGCAATGACCGAAGAATTGCGGTATGTTCCGAAAGCCAGCTGGAAGCTGTAAAAGAGGGTTGTAACTTTTTTCTTCTGAAACGGGGCACGGTACGGGGGTTGCCCCTTCGTCTTTCGGTTTGACGTCAAACTGTTTCGGCTGATCACGTCTTTGTTGACTGGATTCGCCTTGTCTGCGATCCTGCCTCTCCCCTCCACTGAACTGTGGGTCCGATGAGTCCTGAAAGGAACGAGGAGAGCGTTGATCAGGAACCTGAAACCTTTCAGGTGATTTAAGTTTAGTGCGTTCACGCAAATCATATCTACGCTCTGAAGCTTCAGATGTCGGTGAACCTGCATGCGAACCTTGCTTCTGCTGTTGCTGCCGCTTATTTTTATTTCAAGTCTTTTTAGGAAAGACCGGACACCCCTCCTTCTCTGGTGAGGGCTTATTTTGTGGCTGATTAAAAGGTTTAATAGCCAAATTATTTCGCCCCAGGAATTTCTACACTTTAGCAATAATCTTTGGCAATTCCCTTTGTTTATCCACGTCAGCCACTGCCTCTAGGCGCTGACTAACTTGTAAGCTGACAGCTTACCCTTTTATGTTTGCTAGGATCATGTCAGAGACTATAGGGAATGCCCCAACTAGCCTCATCCCGAGCTCCAGTGCTGCTTCTGCTCCGTGTTCATCTTGAACTTTCTTAAGAACTGTCAGAAGCACAGTCATGGAGGGTGTGCCAAAGCACAGGGAATAAACCGCAGCAAACACCTTCCCCCAAGTGGTGCAATCTGCTAGATTGGGAATAAGGCCCTTAGGTAAACTCATGGTTAATATCCTATGTTTGTCCACAGGAGACGTGTGTGGAAAAACAGCTTCGAGTTGCTCAAACTTTTCGGCCAACCAAAAAGGGAATTCGTCTCTATTCTGTGGTCACTTTACCATCACAGAATTAATCATGATAGGACTTATGACCATGCCTCCATGCCCTGGTGGCTGAGCGGCACCCGCCGGAGCCGCTGGTACATTAGAAGAAAGATATTGTATGACACTTCTATGTATATGAATTAACGTTGGGTGTAATATTCGTAGCTCTGCAAGTGTAACTGCCTGATAATTTGGATGTGGAGTAAAGCCCGCCAAAACAGGCCAGGTGGCCCTGACGACCGACAATGGGCCGAGACGGACCACCGAAACAGGGTGAGGTAGGACTCCATTAAACCATATGGTGTGCTGCCAAGCCAACAACGGAACTTCAAGTAACCGATACGGGCAGTAAACCTGTGGTACCACACCACCTTGATATTCATGAAAGAAATTATCATTCCCATCAACTGCAGGAAACTTGACCCAGGAGTAAAAAACCTCAAAGCGGTATGCAGCATCTGCCTCTACGACAAAAATTAAATCCACTCCCGCCACGGGGACTCCATTTTGGGTTAAATACGCAGCAACCGTGGCACGATTAGGTGCAGGAATATTAAAAGCCATATTAGACACTGTAAACTTAACGGCAGCGCACTACCGGGTTAAAAAGAAAGTGTACCTTTTAAAAATCAAGCTTGAAAAACGTATAATATCTCAAATATAGGAGGATAACTCCCTCACACCACGGACGTCTTCATAACTGGTGCGAGGGTATCGTGGACAAGCACAAGTGCTACTCAGGGGTCTCACAAATAAGTACCAGACCAAACGTTGGTGGCGCCATGTTGCAGGGATTCTGCACATACACAGAACTATGCGCAGGATTATGGGACCTCAGTGTATAGGGGCTATGCCTTCCTACCGCCTTAGTACCCATGAGCCCAGGACCGACTAGCTATAGTGTCTCACTCGCTCTCCTAACCAAATACAGAGAAGCAAATGATTAGACAACCCAGAACACAACACTCCCTGATCTCTCAGGAATCGTGGTGACAAGACTCACCTTTTCGTTCACACTCTCGCACTTGTCCACAATAAGATCTGACCGAGACACGAATATAGTTTAAAATGTTTATTTTAACTGACGTGCTCTAACATGCAGTATACATGCCACAACAAGCAGAAAAATGCATAACAATAATACAGCTAGCATCGCAACCAGTCCATACATTATGAAGGAAGATGTCATCATATAAAGACAATGGAGAAAATAACTGTAGTGCCTAAACTCCCTTCCCTTGGCTAGGTTATGTATTATTATATAATAGAAGATCTCTGGGTTTTATTAGAAGACTCCATACCTTAGAGCATAGATGGGATTTCTACATCGAAGCTGGGTGTTGCTCTTCTCCTTGGAAAGGTCCCTCTCCAAGTGTCTGTTCCCCAAAACCTGCATCCCCGTAATATCAAAACACGAGTTTCCAGCCGCAGCTACAGTGGTATGTTTTGTCTAGGTGCTAGTGCCTGACCAGAACAGAATAACAAGGGGCATTGTTTATCGACCTTGCTCACAGTGTTCAGACTAAACTCCAAGAACAGGCAAAGAATGAACACAGCAGACAGTTCTCATGTGAAAGGCATAAACAGAGTCTTGCAAAAATAAAGTTATGTAGTAACATGTGCAAAAGCAGCATCATGGAGGCACTAGCCATGCTAACTTAGCGATGTCGACAATGTCCCTATCCACCACGTGACACCTCGTTTCCCTCAAAAGATGTGATCAAAAGACACTTCTGGGCTTGAACATTCCAGAATGTTGTGCATAAAGCAGTAAATGCCACATTGACTGGGGAATTTCTTGACTTTAAATGTGATAGTGCTCTTGAACAATACTGGGGCATTATTACAGTCCTATTAGACAGGAAACTATATTTTCAATATAGGATTGGCAGTCTACGTCTCTATGCATTTTCTTACAAATGGACAGCTATTAACTCATTGCTATGCCCAGCTTGTAAAAGCAAGGATGAAACAGCACCCCATGTCTTATTTGGTTGTTGCTATGCCAGACCACAACAGCTATGGATCAAACCTTTATGTAAACAGCTGGGTACATATAGTTATCTGGATGTACTTAGAATCCTAAGAACTAATCCCTGTCCTTTTTATGCATCTTCTGTAGCTAAATTTCTGGGGGTATGTGGTCCATAAGAGGAGTGGCGATACTTCCAAAGCTACAATAAGAGTGGTCCTTTTTTTCCTAGGGGTAACATTTTGTTATTTGTCATTAATAGCTCTGTTGTCATGCTGTTTCTGAATATGTTTGACTGTCATTTTTACTTTTTAAGTGTTCTTATATGTCTAATTTTATCTAACTTGTACAATATCCTGGTTTTTATTCCAGGTATTGTTTTATTTATACTTTTATGGCATGATTGCCAAAATAAAGTTATATGAACTCAAGTCAGCGAGCGAAGTGCTCTAAAGGGCCTGTAGAAATGCATCAGGGTGGCTAGGCTGGGGGCTCCTTGCTTGTATAAGATTTTGTGGGCGGTGCAGAGGGCCTTGAATTTAGCGTGCTTTCTAATGTGTAGCCAGTGAAGCTACACAAGAAGATGGGACGGAGAGCTGAATTTGGGGAGAGAAAAAAGAAGCCTCTCAGCAGCATTTTAAAAGACCTGCAAGAGGTTCAGAACAGATTTTGTTTTTAGTCCCAGATAAAAGTATGTTGCAGTAATCAAGCTGTGAGATGATCAAGGATTGCACGGTCAATTGGCGTATTTGCTGGTGAAAGGGTCTCAGAATGTGCTTGAGGTTCCTATGGATGCCAAAACAGTGACCAGCTAGCGATTTGACTTGGGTTTCGAAGGATAAAGAATTATTCATACACATCCCAAGGTTTTTCACCACTGATTTTGATTCGGGGAGGGCTAAAATTGCCAGTTTCCACTTGGTCACTCCAAAGATGGGTATGCCTACCTAGTAGAAGGATCTCCGTTTTATTGGCGTTAAGTTTTAGGCAGTTGTCGTACATCCATCCAGCAACTGCTGTTAGGCAGTTTTTTTTTTTAAATTGGCGCACTCGCTGGACGATTCTGCTGATAGGGAGATGAGCAGCTAAGGGTCGTCAGCATACGACACTAAAGAGATTCAGAAGGATTTAACTAGGGTCTGACGTAAATGTTAAAAAGGGTAGAGCTAAGCGCCAAACCCTGGGAGACCCTGTGCACCAGTGCTCTTTGAAAAGGCGTAAAAGGGCGGATATAACTTGAATTAATCGCTCTTTTAGGAATGAGGCAAACCAGGTCAGAGCTTTACCCTGTACTCCCAGTTCAGAGAGGCGTGAAAGTAGAATCGCATGGGAGACAGTGTCAAAAGCCGCACTTAAATCTAAGCGGATCAGAGCCTGGGATTTGCCAGCGTCTGTGGAGCTGAGAAGGGCTTCGCCAACTGTTAGAAGAGCAGTTTCAGTGCTGTGTGATGGTCTAAATCCATTTTGAGAGATGTAAAGTATTTGATTTTGTTCTAAAAATGTTGGTAGGAGATTGTTTACATGCTTCTCTACCACCTTGGATAGAAATGTCAGGAGGGAGATAGGACGGTCGTTTTCTGGATGGGTAGAATCTAACGAAGGCTTTTTTAAGAGCGGGATAACCCTGTGTTTCCAGGATGCTGGTACTTCTGCAGTACTCAGCAAGAGGTTGGTTACTTCAAGAAAGATAGGAGTAATTATTTCCTGAAATTTTAAAATAGGGGCAGGTTTTAATGGATTATCCGGAGATCAAATTTTACTTGGCACATTAAGGTAAAACTAGTGTCGATGTGAAGAAAGGGCAGTTGGTCCAAGGGTGGCCATTGCCTGTGGGTGGCCCCTGTGTCAAGGGAGGGAGACGTGACTTGTTCCTCTTTTTTGTTGAAGTGGCAATGGATATCGTTGACCTTATTAACAAAATGGTAAACAAGTTTGTTGCAGTGGCTATTGGAGGCCTCTGATAATCCCGAAGTAGATATGGGTTTAGTCAGGCTCTTAACAAAAGAAAAGATTTCCTTAGAAGGATCGCTGCTGTTTTTAATTTTGTCAGCAAAAAAGTCTGCTCATATGTTCACATGATCAATCAGGCGTTTGTAAAGCACATCTACTCACCCGAAAGGGTCTCAAGGCCCTGGGGCGGGGGGTGGGGGGAACGAAGCTCTAGGATGTTATGGTGCTTTGTCGAAAAGCCAGGTCTTGAGGCCCTTCAGGAACTTGGCGAGTGAAGGTGTCTGTCGAAGGTGGAGAGGGAGGGTGTTCCATGCCTCGGCTGCGAGGAAGGAGCAGGAGCGACCTCCTGTTCTGATCTTCTTGATGCTGGGAACCGTCGCAAGGGAGAGCTGGGCTGAGTGGAGGGATCTTTGGGGTGCGTGGAATATGGGCACCTTTAGTTCCTCATTTCATTTCAGGTAACTTCTTTTAAATTTCCTTCCCAATGTACAAGCACAGCAGAACCAAGATTGAGTGAACCATTCCAGTCCTTCATGTAGCTGTCTTAAAATGGTACAATTTGTTAGGAACTGCATTACCAAGCACATTTTGTCTAAGGATAACAGAGCATTTTGGAAAGCAAAGTGTCAGAAAAACACGATCTGTATTTTATAATATTGTGTTGCATTTTTATGTTTTTTATTCTATAGGATGCAGGCTCATCTTGCTCTCCTTTGTAAGGAGGGTGTCACACAAATTGAGTTTGAATTAATGGAAGACTGCACTTATTTTGACAAGTGTAGGCTTTTTTATCTAGCAAGACCGGGTTTGTTTTTCTTTTGCATCTCAATATGATACCACACTCCTATTAATTTTACATCAATGCTGTGTCTACATTTAGAAATTCCTCAATTTGCAACTAATTGTGTTATTGCACCTTAAAGTGTATCCACACTCATGTTAAGGTTTCACCAAAAGAGTCCATGCTCTCACAAGTGTTGCAACTCTCATGTTGCTGCTGCAACAGGGTAATTTTGCACCTAAAAATGATTTTTCACCTAGCTGTGATTTTGCACATAAGTGTGATTTGTGTTCCAAAAGGATTTTAACATTTGTGCTGGTTTTGCACCTCATTTTACTATCATTCAAATGTGGTGTCATCATCGGTTTTACCTTGCGTTGACATTTTGGCGTATACAAAAGGGAATTTTACACATAATTGTATTTATGGACCTAACTGGACTTTTTGCTCCTCATAGCTTTTTACATGTAATGGTAACTTCGCATGCCTTTTCATGTTGCACCAAGTGTCTTTTTCAGCTAAACATGATTTTGCACCTAAATATGTTTTGCACCGGAATGTGATTTCTGCTCCATCGTGTGTTTTACTGTAACATTGATTTTGCACCCAATATAATTTTTCACTTATATGTAACTTGTTACAGTGGGCAGCACCAGCAGCTTGTTTGAGGAGACCAGGATACCACACTTTATGCAGCCTCCAGCTCTGTCCCAGTCCAGGTCTGCAACTTATTCCCTCTTTTATTTGCACTGAGGTTCATGGAAACAACAGAGAAGAAGGACAAGAAGGACAGCCAATCCAGTGGCTCAATATAAATCAATAACAAGCTGCTTTCCATCCTGGACAGTCTGCATGTTGCATGCTGCTGTCCTGTCAGGCTGCCTGGAGATCCTATGGGTGAGCAGCTAACTCCTGCTTGCAGTGTTGTTTGGTCCATCTAATCAAAGGCCGAAGAAGGTAAGCTTTGACTTATTAGCCCACTTGACCAACCTCTTGCAGCCCTCTGAGAAAAAAACCTCTTTTTTGGGGACAGCACTTTTCTTTTAAACAAATTATGCACTGATTTTGCACGTAAATGTGATTTTACTCTTAAATAGGATCCATGTCCCTAAATGTGTTTCTACTCTCCATGAATGATGGACTAAAGGAGATTGTGCACCTGGTTGTGATTTTGCCGCTGCATAATGTTTTGCTTCTCAATATAATTTATGTTCCAAAAAGGGTTTCCACACTGCTACTTGTGTCATATCAAGGGTGATTTTGCCATTATATGTGAAATAATAATCAATCTTATTTTGCACCAATGGCGACTTTGCACCTATTCTCAACTAACTGATATTTTACTTAAATGATATTTTGCAAAACAAAATATGGTTTGTGCTTCTAAAATGCTCCACACACATGCTGTTGTTCCACCAGGGGAAATTTTGCACCTTAATGTGCTATCAATCAGATTTACTGTTGTACTCATATATGTCTTGAGGAATAAAACTAGGGCAAAGTCACAGGAGCCACAGAAAGTGACAGGTGTCACAAAAACACCACACATCTGGTCCTTGTGTGCTTGTGCATGCTTGTGTCAGCATGTGGTGTTAGATTAAAGTCAGACTTACTTGTTCGCCCATCACTGACTGGTTAGTTACATTCCTGTACTTCCACTCTGTGCGAGATTCCATGGCTCTCGGGGGTGAGACAACTGCATGCCCTCTTTTGGAGTTTAGAGAAAGGGTCTCTTCTACGTTGCTTAATTTTCATTACAAATGTTTCACGTTTCATTATCAGCAGGTCAGTCATTCATATTCCACTTGCCAGTGGTTGACATGGAGGTGTCTGTTCTTAAGCTCGAACTATCCCAGCTTCTTTGAGGCACCAGAAACACCAGGTCCTTTTCTAAAAAGCATTTTTAAATAGAAAGTCCTAAAGCACCCTCATAATCACAATTACATATACATATTTATATTGCCCTTCTCGAAAGGGTATATATTTTAATGCCAAAGCCAATTCAAATTAACCCCTCCAACACCCAGCAGTCTTTTATCAGGTTCTAAACATGACAAGTATGCTCTCCCCCTTTCCCTTCCATAGAGTCATATCTCTTATAAACACTGTAGTAGTGAACAAATTCAGTTGTTACAACAGCCTCCTATTAGGCCACCCATAGTACACTTTCTACCCCTTGTGCTTTGTTAACAAACTTTGGTAATTGAACACTTTTCAACTTTTTATCTTAGCCAGCTACACCCTCTCTTCTTGTCAACAACCAGCAGGATGCCTTTGACCAAAAACAGGCATGGCTACATCTTTATTATCCTTGTTTACGCCCACACCCAACCCTTGTCAATATCTCATCCTGTAGATCCCCGTCTCATATCTATGCTGCTCCAACTGGAATCCTAACCTGATCTGTGCTTCATCGTGGTTTACATTCTCCAACCTACTTGGTTTTATCACTGAATGAGACCCAAGAAAACTTACGCCGTCTCTCTCTGTTTTTAAGCTTTATTTATTTATTTATAAAGTTTTATGACTTTGAAAGCCCATCCTCTTCACATGGAGGACCAACATGTTTGAGAACCTATGACATCAAGTTCATCTTACAACCAGTCCCATGCTCCATGGATTTCCAAACACTACATCTTCATTCCAATATGTGTTACTTGTAAAATACTTCATTACGGTATCATTATCGATTGACAACAATCGTCGCTCACCGTGACCCAGAAATCTATCCAATCGATCCTCTATTTTTGCACGACGGCCATTCTAGAGAAAGCTACAATAAAGAGTATTATAAATCAAGATCTGCCTCAAGACACAGGTATATTGACTCAATGCATGCAGGCTCAAGCCACTCATAGAAAGTGTTGGGGCAATTTAATTAACTAGCTCCACTATACTGCTGGCAATTATCCTGTATGTAAACTCTGCTTTGATTAGACTGATGCATCAAAATATGCCTAGTAAGAGACTTTGATTGAGGAGACTGTGAAACACTGGTGGTGTGAGCTGAATAATAAAAGACTCGCATGTTTTACCTCAGGAAATGGTGGCAGGTTTCATTAAATAAAAAACAGTAGCATTTTTAGGGTTACTAAAAGATTGATATTGCCATCCACTCAATTCCATTGCACGTTATTCCTTAAATAGAGCAATGACACATTCTAGGGCAGAGGTTATTCACCAGATATAAAACCACCTTTTGAAAAGCTCCAATTTTACATTTAAATTTCTATTTTTCTGTAGTTTTTGTTTGTGAACTAAATAAAATATTTCATAATTTCATTTTTTGTTTGATGTATATTTTTTCTGTGTTTTTGTCTATTGTTCTGAGGTTTGGAGCGTGGACATTGTGTAGTTGGGGTCCCTGGCGTTCAGTACTTATTCAGTGGGGGGCCGCAGAAGTCAATAAGGTAAGAACCACTGTTATAGAGTTATTGCAAGCTCTATAAAAAACACTCATCATCTTCATCGTTATCATTTTCCATATAATGAAGAAACTGGAGAATTTTTTTTCAATTGGGCCCATGCTATTGCTTTAATTGAATCACTACGTTGTGTAAGAATTTAGCTAAGATCACAGAGCACCGTCATTTAAAATATAGCCAAGAGTATAAAGAAGACATTGTAAATGTGAGATAAGCAGTTCGTTCACCACTGTTGGAAATGGCCCTTTTTGCAGGGTTATCCCCAAAACATTTTGCTTCTTCCTCCTATTTTTTCCTGACCTGTGTTGTTGGCTTTAGGACTCTGGGCACTTTACCACTGCTAATCAGTGCTAAAGTGCATATGCTGTCTGTGTAAATTGTTATTATGATTGGTTATCCATGATTGACATATTTGATTTACTGATAAGCCCCTAGTCAAGTGCACTGAGTGTGCCAGGGCCTGTAGATCAAATGCTACTAGTGGGCCTGCAGCACTGATTGTGCCGCCCACATGAATAGCCCTGAAAAGGTAACTCAGGCCTTCCACAGCAGTGCCTGTGAGCAGTATGCAAACTGCCATGTCAACCTGGCAAGTGCACCCACTTGCCAGGCCCTAACCTTCCCTTTTCTTACATGTTAGTCACCCCTAAGGAAGGCCCAAGATACCCATGTGGGCAGGGTGCAGTGTATATGAAAGGTAGGACATGCCCTGATGTGTGTGGCATGTCCTGATAGTGAAATACTGCCAATTTCGTTTTTCACTATTGCAACGCTATCTGTTCTCATAGGATAGAATGGGGAGTTTGCTTATAACATCTTATAAACATAACTACCCCTGGGAACAAGGTGGTAAAATAAAGTGTAGTATGCCTGAACTCGTAATCTAAAGATGCATCTTTTAGGAAAGGTGATTTTTATATTCTGTGTTTGAAAATACCTCTTTTAGAAAGTAGGTACTTTCTTGTTCAACCATCCTGTGTGCCTCTGCCTGTTTGTGGATTGACTGTCTGGCTTTGGAGTGACATGGGCCTGGGGAGGTGCAGTGGCTCCAGAGAGTCTGGATGAGTCAGCGCTAGGCTGAATAGGCCTGGTCTGCATTTGGAGTGGTGGGAGGAGTAGCACCTGCACCTGAATAGGGCTGTGCCTGCCTTCCACAATGATGACTCCGCCCCACTGTGGTATGTCGGGGGCCAGGGCTTACACTTACAATGGGGAGTGTTGTGCACTGCATGGAGATTTTTAAGTGCCCCCTAGAACTGGTTTGGACTGGGCCAGGAGAGCAAAGAGATTTACTGTATAAAAAGAGGGGCCCAGACCCCAGACTTTTAGATCATCCCTGGAATTCAAGAGGACCCTTTGCCAAGGAGAAGAGCTGGAGAGACTGGGGAGAAGTACTGCCCCATTTGCTGTGTGCTGTGTGGGGTTGCCCTGCAGTTGCTGTTTCTGCCAAGTAAAGGAGAAGGACTTTGCTGTGTGCTGTGTCCCCTGCTTTAAGGAGATCTCCAAGGGCCTGTGTGTGCTGGCCTCCTGTTCTGAAGTCTCGGGGGCAAAAAGACTTCACCCCCAGCTCCCCTGAATTCTGCTACTGTGAGTTCTGACCTGCCATTAGGTGCCTGTGCCAGTATTGGACCTCTGGAGTTTGTTACTGCTGTTTGGGAGCTGGAAGAGAGAGGAACTTGAAAAACGACAATAACGACGCATCGCTCTTCTTGCGGCTGTTTTTCTGATGCATCTCCACAGCGTGAGAAGGATTTCCACGCATCGCCCCTGTGCAACAAGTTTTCCTGATGCATCACCTGCGGACCGGAACCATCACAAAGAATCAACGCATCACTTCCCCCTACAGACCGGATTCAACGCATCATTTCTCCTGCGTGCAGCAGAACTGTCTCATCGCCTCCCCAAGGTCTTAGGAACTGACACATCTCTTTCTTTTCGACGCTTCTTCACTCTGCGACTGTTTGGCCTTATGAATTTTGACGCAACTACAGGTACTTTGTGTAAAAGTCACGCATTCATAGTTTGCTATGGTACATGTTCTTGAAACCTTTTGAAAGTCATATTTTTAACTGTGTATGTTTGATTCTTGTCGTTTTGGTCTTGTTACGTTTAGATAAAGATATTTTATTTTTCTAGACTGATGTTTCGATTTGTGGTGTTTTCACTATGTTACTGTGAGTGTTGGTACAAATACTTTACACATTGCCTTTGGGATAAGCCTGTCTGCTCATGCTAAGCTACCAAGGGGGAGAGCAGGGGCTATCTAAAGTGTGTATCCCCCTTACCCTGACTAGAAGCAAGGGTCCCTATTTGGAATAAGGTACCTACCTCTGCCAACTAGAGACCCCCATTTCTAACATTGGTGGGCAGCAGTGAGGATTTCAACTTGTATTTGTACTTGACCCACAGTGATTGGTGTACATCACTAGTTTAGTGCAGACACTACGCAACCACATACTGTGTTTGGATTTTGGTTCTATTTTTGCTTGATCTTAAAGTATCCACACACCATGTCTCAGAAAAGTAAACCAGCGAGTGAGACTGCAGAATTGGAGTTTGACAATGAAATGTTACGTGGTTACAAAGTAGAGCAACTCAAGCAATTCTGCAAGAGCTTTGGATGTCCCATGAGGAGCAACTCTAGGAAGGAGGTGCTACAGAAGGCCTTAGGGGCCTGGTGGGAGGCCAGAGAAGCAGGGGAGACAGATGATGGAGATGTGGATGGGGGTGTGCCAGAAGGTCGTTTCAGATCCCAGGATTTGCCTGTTGGGAGAGCAGCCTCTAGGGCTGGCAGCAATCATTCTTCCAGGAATTTTTCTACCGAGAATTTGGAGGAAAGGCAAGGGGCCAGAGATCATGAGTTGGTGGTCATGCGGCTCCAGGCAAAAGCAGAGCAGAGCAAGAATGCTTACGCCTTGGAAGAGAAGAAATTTATCTTGGCACATGAGCTGAGAATGAGAGAGCTTGATGAGGAGCTCAGAAGGCTTGAGGCCATGAGTGTCTTAGCTAAGAAAAAGGAAATGTGCGCAGCTCATGAAGTGAGCTTGGCTGGGTTGGAGGTGGAGTTCAACTCAGATGGTGGCAGCAAAAATGTAGTGTTTAGGGCTGAGTGAAAAGTACACACACACCGAGAGATGTGGCAACTGACTTGAAGGAGGGGGTTGACATACACCAAGGGGTTCAGGGTTATGTGGTAGCTCCAGTGGTGCGCAGTGTCCCTGAGGTAGATTGGGGAACTGGCACAGGGGTTCATATTCCTAGTGGTGGGAGGGACACTATACTGACTCTAGATGAGAGGTGCAGGGAGAGGGGTTCCCCCATGGTAGAAGCCTTGGTATGTGAGTGTGGGTTGAGTGACAGAAACAGTCAGACACTGTCTTGCCAGTCTCAGGAGGGTGATGAGGGTGATGTGAGGTACTTGTGTGAGGCACTGGGTGGTGAGGCAAAGAGTAGCTTGGTCAATGCTTGTGTGGGGCTGTGTGATTCAATTGTTGGAGAGCATATTTTAAGTCCCTGTTTCCCAGAGCTATGCCAACAGTCGGTGGAGTGTGAGTTCTCTGACCCCAGGGAGCTTGCACTGGAGGTAGACCTTTTGGTGTATTCCAGAGGGTCTGAAGAAGCTTTTGGGAGTGATCCTGAAGGGGGTGGCTCAGGTTTTCCCCAACCAAGTGAGGAAAGGGGGGTTTGTGGTAGCCAGATAGGTCCCAAAGTAGTGGGAGGGGAGTAGGGTCCCATGTCCTGTCTCAGAGGAGAAGGAGTGGGAGTGGGCTGTGTCCCAAGGTGCCTGAAACCCAGTCGCAGGGCCTGGTTGGTTCCATGAGTGAACACCAGGAGGGGGCCTTGTCTGTACTGAGAGCCCATCCCCTGATTGGGATCCCAAAGTGTCAGGTGGACTGGGGGGACTGCTGTAACAAGCATCCCACCAGTTCTGGTGTCTGGTAGCACCGCTCCAGTGGGGAGGGTGCATGAGTCCAGAGAAAAGGGTGAGGGGGGACGCTGTCCCCAGTGGAAGGACCAGTGGGTCATGGGTTGCCAGCTCTGAGGTCAGAGCACCCCAGGACTGACCCTGGTGAAGCCACTTCTGGCCTGGGGGGTCTTCATGCTCTGTCAAGTGGATAGGAGGCTGGAGACCTGCCCCAGGCAGACTCTCGTACAACTCAATGAGGAGTGTGTTTCTCTTGGGGGGTGGGGGTGTTGGTGTACTCCCCCGGAAGTCCTGGGTCCCAACCCAGGTACAGACCCTGGGTTGGGAGGACCAGGTTCAGGGTTTCCCCCCTGACCTGGAGGAAGGGGTGACTGCTAACAGTGCCCCTACCAAGTTGTCTTCTGGGAGTACCGCTCCAGGTGGGAGGGTGCAGAGCCCCAGGGAGGAAGACAGGGTGTGGGAGAGCCCACCCCAGTCTCTTGTCCAGCTGCAGGGTACAGACCCTGGGCTGGTGGGCCAGTGTCAGGATGCCATACCTGACTTGGCAGGAGGGAGAGTGGAGAAAAGGTGCCAGGCACCTGGGGTTACCGCCCCCCACTTTCTGACACAACAGAGGTTAGAGAGGCCTGAAAGGCATGAGGCCTGGCTCTCCTCACTGACAATTGTCAGTGGCCACTGTGGCTATCCTGGTGGGCAGAGTTGCCCCGGGGAGGGGGACAGGAGTCACACCTCGGGGTGGACTGGGCCACACCACTGTGTTGGCCATGTGGGTACTGTCTTCCTGTTGGGACACATCTGTGAGCAAAGTAAGTTTAGGCACTGCACAGATGGGGTCCACAGGTGAGGAGAAGGGCTCCCCATGGGTCAGCTTAGTGGGCCCTGAGAGTATGGATAGAGGGATCCAACTGGGTTCAGGAAGGCGTAGAATGGGAATAGACCCCTGCTGTTGCGGCCCAGGTTCCATGTTCTATCGCCCCAAGCCAGGAAGCCCATTGAGGTATTGATTGGTCTACCCTGGCTTTAGGCTGGGAGGGGGTTGTGTTGGAAATGGCCCTTTTTGCAGGGCTATCCCCAAACGTTTTGCTTCTTCCTCCTATTTTTTCCTGACCTGTTGTTGTTGGCTTTAGGACTCTGGGCACTTTACCACTGCTAATCAGTGCTAAAGTGCATATGCTCTCTGTGTAAATTGTTATTATGATTGGTTATCCATGATTGGCATATTTGATTTACTGATAAGCCCCTAGTCAAGTGCACTGTGTGTGCCAGGGCCTGTAAATCAAATGCTACTAGTGGGCCTGTAGCACTGATTGTGCCACCCACATGAGTAGCTCTGAAAAGGTAACTCAGGCCTGCCACTGCAGTGAATGAATGAATGAATGAATAATTTTTATTGTATCAATTAACAAAAATTGTTACAAAAATTCCAATAAAATCTCAACAAAACTTACCTATTTCATATAAATACATGCCTAGTTAAGTAATATCATACATGTTTGCTAAATAAAATATATATATATATATATATATATACATATACATATATATATTTACTTTCTTTTTTATGTGCTATACTTAAAACAAGATAAAACCAATAAAATAGTATAGGACCAATGAAACAATTCAATACTGATGGATCCTTCCTATTATATAGTGGTTTTGTGACAATCTAGTGGACCACAACATCATGAAATTAAGGTATTAGCTTATGTGATACCAAAGCTAAGTGGGCGGCACAGTACCAATTCAATAAAATACACAGTATGCAGTCCTGGATAAAACACAAGTACTTACTACATGATAAATTCATTTAAAACAATCAAGATCTATACTTCTTTTCTTAAAAGTTCCTCAACCTTGTGTATAAACTTAGCGAACCGTGCCAAGTCCATTGGAATTTCCAGTTTAAAGAGGAGTTTCATGGCTTCAGCGCAAGTCCTCGCTCCATGTTTCAAAAAGAGAGGTTTCAATAAAGTGCGTCGTGCAAATAATAAACGTTGACATGTGCAAATTATATGGACCAGAGATTCCTCATATTTATGACAAAGTCTGCAAGTTGTTATTTCCGCTAAGGTATTCCAGCGCCTGTTAATGTCCTTAATGGGCAGAACCATAAGTCTTGCTATGAAGATTTGCTTCAAAATTGATTTATTTAATGAGGCGTCGAGATATGGCTGCCATAATTGATCTTCATAAGAGCTTGCAAGTATCCTAATATTACTACTGGAGGCATACAATTCCTTCATATCGTCTTCTTTTGATAAAGATCTTACTTGTTTTTTCAATATGGATTTTAGGATACCAGGCTGATGAATGAAGTCCGTTAATTTAGACTTATCGAGGCGCAATTCGGAGCAAGCTGTATGCAGACCTTTGCTCCATGAGTTGTTTCCTTCCATAAAGATAAGCTTTACAATTGCCTTCATTGTGTGCGGAGGTGCAGCGCACACCCCGCGATAAAACCGAACCATGGAAGCCCAGTGCTCGTAGCTCTGTCTATTCAGACCAAATTCCAATCGCACCAGAAAGTTTCGGGCATAGGGGGGATCTGAAATATACGCTTAAATGCACGACAGTTGAGCTGCTCCATAGTGTTGGTGAAAGCCGCTGGAAATGCTATCTGGCCGTAAGTGATTGATGGTAGCATTTTGGCGTTTATGACCTTTCTGATTGATTTCGTTGATGGGCTACATAGCTTAGAATGAAGTTTGCACAAGGCAAACGTCACTGCTTTAGCTTTGGTTTCCACGGCCGCAATTTGCACTGTTGGCTTCCCATTGCTCATCAGCCATACACCCAGGTAGTTGTATTTGGTCACTGTTAGTATGTTTAAATTACCCAATCTCCATTGTTGTTTAAGTTTGTTGGTATATTTTCCAAATACTACTACCTTTGTCTTTCCTGCATTTGCTTGAAGTTCATTATTATTATTGTAGGTGTTTAAAGCATCTAATAATCTTCGCATGCCCACCTTAGTGTGGTCTAATAGCACCATATCATCTTCATACTGGAGTAGAGGTAATCTGTTTAAACCTATTTTAGGGGGTAAGAGATTCGCTTTAAATATCTTTTTTCCGAGGTCTGCCGTGTACAAGTTAAAGAGTAAGGGGGCCAATACACAGCCTTGTTTTAGCCCTCTAACTGTGGGAATCTTTCTAGTGGCGGAATTCATCGTGATTTTTACCCGTACCCACGTTCCAGTGTAAAGGCTGACTATTGCTTTCAGCAGGCTCGCCGGAATCCCCCAGTCTTGCAGTTTGCGCCACAACAGACTCCGATTTACGCCATCAAAAGCCGCAGTATAGTCCACGAAACACGCAAAGAGGGGAAGCGCCTTTTTCTGCATGGACTGTTCTATCAGATATGAGAGAGCTAAAATGTTGTCCGTGGTGGATGCTCCTGGTCTAAATCCCGATTGATACACGGGTAAGATTTCATTTTCGTTAGCCCAGTCCTGCAGGTCCTGTAAAAGAAGGCTGGCATAGCCTTTTGCCTCGATATCCAGGAGGGCAATAAGCTTATAATTCGCAGGGTCCCCATGATCTCCCTTTTTGTGGATGGGTTGCAGTATAGAGCCTTTCCAACTCTCCGGAACTGTGGTGTTCATCAGACAATGCTGGTAGAGTGGTGTAAGTACCGGTCCCCAAAAGTCGCAATCTTCTTTGAAGAGATGGCCTGGTAGGCCATTTGGGCCAGGGGCCCCATCTTTTCTTATATTTTTTAAGATTGCCCTCACACAGTTTTCTGTGGTCGATGGCTCAAACGTCTCCTCGAGGGTTACCGTCACACGGTTTCCCAAGAGCAATGGCTCAGACGTACCCTCAAAGATTGCCAATCTACCCTCAGTCTGGGGCCCGAGTGTGTCTTCTGTTAGTGCTGGAAGTTTATCAGGGGAGCCAGCTGATGTAGGGAGCTTTTGCAGACCAGGTGTTGATAAATTAAGGGCTCCATGGAATAATTTGGTTACATGCGTTATCCATATGTCGCTGGCAACCACGTTCCGTCGATCATGTTCGCACCCTGAAAGCCGGTTGATATATGACCAGAACTCCGCTTGTTTGCTTGGAGTCAGCAAAGTAAAAACGTGGAGCCATTCTGCGTCTTGTAGTTTTCTTTTATGATCCCATATATTTCTCCTGTGCGTTTTCCTGGCTAGCAGGAGATTCTGGTATGTTTCCTTTTTCCCTCTTGCTTATGGGTGCGTGTAGCTGTTCTAAGTTGCCTCTTACTTTGTTCTATTTTTATGCTCTGTGTTTGTTTTTTGCAAGGGCTTACTCTGGGTTTTGATAGATGCCTTCCTTGTTTTCCCATCAGAAGGTAGTATACCTTTGCTACTAATTTAATCCAGTTCTCAGTGATATTACCTCTAGAGAATTCCTCTGCTATTCTCGGCCAATCGCTTTTCCACCCACTTAGGGCTGATGTATCTATTTTGTTCCACTTTATTCTCCGTGGTAGAACATATAATTCTTCCCCGTTTGTTTTGCCCAAAGGGCGGTGGCCTGTGGCCTGACTGTTTGAAGTGCAATAACGATAGCCAGTGGCAAATGATCGCTGCTCTGGATAATTGGGTTTTGAAATTCCTTCACCTGGCCATGCAAGGTACAGCACACGAATATGTAATCAATTGTTGATTTGATCCTCCCCTGCAGATCTTTAAACGGGGTGTCTGCCGACCGTTGACTTGTTTGTGTTGATTTTAATCTATACATGTTTAAAAATGAATTCATTACAGTTCCCACCTTATCTTTAGGCCATCTTTCGTCCTGCTCCATCCCAAGATATTGGGTGTTGAAGTCACCAGCCATTATGATCCCGCAGTTTGGGTTACTACTAAGTAGTTCTTCGAGCGTATCCACTAGTCCTCTCATATAGCTCAGTCTAGGGAACTCTTTATTATTGAAATAAATGTTCATGAGTACAATCTTTATTGGGCGTCCATTTAATTTCATACCTTCCAATAGTACTACTTGAACCATATCCGTTTTGAGTAGAGATTTTGTTTTTATGTTACTGCTAATACGGATATATATCGATAGGCCCCCCGAAGGTCTCCCAAATATATTACATTTTTTTGCTGGCTGCTGAAATTCCATGAACCCCGGAATCACCTCAGGGGCTAACAGCCAGGTTTCTTGGAGGCATAAAAGGTCCCCAGACTGTAAAAATTCGAATGCTACTTTGTTGTGTAGAGTCGATTTTAGCCCAAAAACATTCCATGATATTACTTTCAGTGAGTTACTCGAATTGATGCTGGAACGGACATTACCTTGTGTGCTAGGAGCACATTTGCCTTATTTGTCTGGAGTTAGGTGAAGAGTATATCCTTAAATTGGGGAATGCTGTGGTTCGGGCAGCATATTTTGCCCCCTTAAGATGGACTTTCGTGGACTCTTTATTGATTTTGGGTAGAGTACCCTTTTTAGCATAAATGGGTATCTCTCCACCATAGGCATGTGAACGTTAATTCCCCAAGTCGCGAGTTGCTCCCTCTCTTTCATAATTCTTTGTGGTATGGATGCGCTATTCCATTTTAGTATAGTTGATTCTCTTAATGTGTCATTACCTACCTTTTTGAATTGAACTTGGATGAGATCTTCCGTTGTGACGGATGAAAGTTCAGGGATATATTTTAGAATTTGTAAAATGTTGGACCTATTTAGCGTATCTGCAATTCCACGTGAGGTGTATTCTGGTGTAAAAATTATGGTGTAATTCTCTGCATTCTTATATTCTTGTGGCGTTTGTCTATTGACTGAGTAGTGTGTTACCCCACTTTGTATAGATGTTGCCTCTATACCTAAATCGTTGATGACATTTTGAGATCCCAGAGGCGCGTTGTCAAGCGTTGATGTTATTGGTGGCATTCCTCCCTCTGGGGCTTCGTGCCAATTTTCACGCTGTGTTCCCTGTGACTGCTCTACCCTAAAACCATCTGGGATAATTATAAGCGAAGCCAATTTTGGTTCTTGTTGTAGTTGTTCCTTTTTATGTTTAACTAAGGATTCCTCGATGTTCAGGGTTGCAGTTACTTTGGGTGCATGCTTGTTATTTATTCGGTTATCCTTTTGGAAGATCGGAAAGAGCTTCTGTGAATCCTGATTGGTTTGTGTTATTCCTTTTCTGACATTTGTTTCTTGACTCTGGATGTCATTTGGAACCTTCAGGCCCGGCAATAATTCTTTTACTCGGTTGTTTTTTTTTATATTTTTAGCGTGTTTTTTCAAGCGTTTTTTTGCCCTTCTAGAAAAGGTTTTGGAGGGTTCTGTGGCATACTCCAAGTCAGTGGCCCCGTCTGGGTTGATATGCCAGATGTTGCCACCTATGTTTTCCTCATTAACAGCTGTATTTTGGCTAGACGTTACTGCCAACTGCGAAGAAGTTGGGGGTGTATCCAAGCACAAAGTACGTTTGTTAGTGCCTATTGGAGTGTTTTCTACTGGGCAAATATTGCCCGCAAAATAAGTTGCTCCCTTCTTTTCCATTACCTTTTGATGTATCACAACGGGAGCGCTAGCCATGTCCATTGAATTATTCATTCCTTTTTTTCCACTCTCTTTTGAAGGGCTTTCAATTATACTTTGATGTGGTTGAGGTGGTTGAGTTATAGTAACCTGCTGTCTTTGCTTTAATTCTGCAACAATAGATGTTAAAACCTCAGGTAATGAACTGAGCTTCTCCACAATTGGAAGGCACATGCAGCTCGTGGTTGGTTGTGACGTCGATGATTCCAATTTTTCATTTAAAGCATCGATTTTAGTTTCAATATTAATCATGGCGATTGCTAGCGCCTGCATTGTGTCCATTTGAATTTCCAATTTCTGTGTTTGCCACGTAAGCGCATTAATGGCTGTTGTTAGTGTGGAGTTTATTGAAGACAACAGGGAGTTTTGATTATAGCATCCACTATATGGAGTACATTTTGTTTCAACCATAGTATGCAGCAGGTTTTGTACACGTGAATAGTTGTTCTCTGCTTGTTCCTCTTGCGTCGCTTGCAAGCTTTGATTAAAAGTGAGACTTTTAATTACTGATGAACTTTGTCGCTGATCCAATGATGGGGGCGAAATATGCTGGTAAGTTCCACAGTCCACTTGTGTGGGTTCTGTGGTCCACTCTTGAATTTTATGATTATCTCCTTTTACTTGTTCGAGTGTTGACGAAATCTCCATAACTTCCAGTTTTCCCTCGATTGTTACATCTATCGTTTTACCCCTGGAGTCCAGATGATCTAGTACTGATGAAATCTCCAGAATTTCTGGAGATTCCTGCCCGGCTGAGAGTTGCTCTTTTCCATTAAGTAGGGAAGGGCTAGATGTTTCCAGTGATGCATCCTGCTTCTTCTCCTGTGGCTCTGGATGCTCAGTCTGTCGTAATTGTTCGGCCCTTTTTGGTCTCCAAGTCCTAGTCCGGCTCCCCCATTTCTCTGCTATTCTCTTGGACAGAGAATGGTTTAGATTCCTTTGTTCCAGACTCCCGGCCCTGAGTCTGGGCCTGTCCTTTGCTGACGTCTGGAGTTGAGTGTATTATTACCCTGGTGTTAGTGTCACTCATTCCCTGTTTTTTATGGCCGGGTATCAGACCGGGTGTTGTCGGCATAAAGTATTGACGGATTGTGTTGCTATTTAATTTGGAGGTTGGTGCTGAATTTGAGAGTTGTAGTTGCGCTATAAGCTCGGCCCGTTTTCTCCCCCTTGTTATTGGCCTACTTCCACTGCCTATATTGATTAGCTTCCCCGTCCTAGTGTTGGGTTTTCCCTTTGTCATTTGTTCCCCGACTGTAAGGCGGTTTGAATGTTGCTGTACCTGTGGTGGCTTTTGGCCGATCTGTCCCCCAATTTGTAGGGGAGTGTATGTCTTAGTTTATAAGGCAATTTCCAACACTGTGGAAAGTATGACAAATTAAGCCTCCTGTTCCCCTTCTTGCGTTGATCAATGCCTAATGGCATTGGGTGAAGCGGACTAGTTTGAATAAATTGAGTAAAATATCCTTTTAATCCTCAGTTTTTACAGCATCTTATGCCGCCTAGGCAATAACAGTTGGCGGTCGCAAAGGTGTAGTATGTAATTAGAACAACAGAGGAGCTTGGTTTCTTAATAAAGGCAATAGTGGCAGTGGTAAGACTAACCAATCGGATAAGCGGTCCGGATTTCAAAAGGTCAAAAATGACAATTCTTGCCTGAGTCTTAAAATAAGTTCAGCGGGGAGGGGGGGCCGCGGGGGGAGCGAGGAATCGGGGTCAGGGTCAAAGTCTGGATCCGGAGCAGGGCACACTGGGGCGCCACAGCTGCACCCAACCTAGTTGGGCCGCCTCAATAGACGCACCCGGGCACAACACTCAGCGGCCTCCGGTAGCGGGGCCGCGCTCCCGTGTCTGTTGATGAGCAAAAGACTGCGTCGGGCCGCAGGCTGCACCTAAACCTGGTCGGGTCGCCTCCGCGGTCTACCGGAGTCACGCACTTCACGGCCACCAACTACCGGTGACCGCACTCGTTGCTAAGCCACCACTGCTCACTGATGACCGGTAATGCCAATTGGCGCTGTATGGTGCAATGTTACAATATTCTCCGGCAGCTTTTAGAGCCTTTGAGACTGGCTACTATGGCGAGCAAGCCACTCTTGCCAAGGTACAGTACAGTGGCACAGATCCACCGAAATGAGTGCGAGTGCGAGGGGGGCAGGGGGAGCGTCTCGCATTACCTGCTCAACCCGATGATCTAGCTCCGGCACCTCTCACAACTCCACTCCACTCCGCTCCTTCCGGTAAAATTGGTGTTTACCTCGGCCGGATGCAAAGGAAAAGCAAGAGCCGGGAGAGCGGGAGCCGCCACACCAGCTCCACTCGCTATACTCGCTCAACCCGCCTCGACCCCAGCCCCGGCTCCAGCCACCGGCTCCGGTCACAAACTTCACGCCGGCGTTGCTTGCTTCACTCCGCTCGCTCGCTCGCTTGCTCGGACTGCAGACCGCAGGCAGACTCCTCCTCCTCACAGGTGAACCACGTTGCCTCTCACTCTCCAACGGTCAAACTCCCACACTGTGGTAATCTGTTCCCAGAAGAAATGCAGTCATGGGCGCAGTCAAACCATGTGGAGCCATCCATTTGGCCTGTGCACAGTTTGTAAACTGCCATGTCAACCTGGCAAGTGCACCCACTCACTTGCCAAGCCCTAACCATCCCTTTTCTTACATGTTAGTCACCCCTAAGGTAGGCCCAAGGTACCCCTGTGGACAGGGTGCAGTGTTCTGCTCGTGCCAAGCTACCAAGGGGGTGAGCAGGAGTTATCTAAAGTGTGTATCCCCCTTACTCCCACATTTATCACTTTGTCTTGCACAACAAACAGCTGTGGGCTGTCCACATCTGAGTCAGAGTGGTGTTCTTCATCCTGATCTCACTCATCCACAACACACTTGACAGACCAGAACTTGCGACATACATGGGCAAAGTGCCCTTTGATACTACACTTAGTGCACTTCCGCCCCAAAGCTGGACTTTTCTTATCATGTGCTAAGTGGAAAGAACTACCACACGGGTAGCACTTTCCCTTCAAATGATCCATCCTTGAACTGGGTTTCTGTCTTGTTACACCCTTTTACTCCTTCTTATGACTTTCCTGAACATCCTTAATATGTGACTTATTCTTGACAACTTTAACCAATTCAGCCCCCCCATCTTTTTTACCAGATGAAACTATTGCCTAATCACATCTTGACGTAAACTCTGGCTTGCTAATAATAGCTGCCACATCTTGCAGGCTGGATTCCCTATGAACCCACAGTCAATTTTGTAAATTGGGATTGTTGCTATGTATGATAACTGGATCATGTACAAGTTCCTCTTCGAACCCCCCCCAAACTTGCAAGAAAGAGTTAACTTCCTTAAGGAAGCCACATAATCCTCAATTTTCTCACTGGCTTCCTGTACCTATGGTAAAAATTATAACGATCAATGGCTTTACAAACTGTCTGGGCAAAGTATATATCTAAATCTGCTAAGGCTTGAATGAAAACGTCTCCTTCATCCCCTAAGCATGTTTTTTTCTCCATGCGGTTGTAAACTTTCAAACCTTCAGAACCTAGGCTGTGCATCAGAATTATTTTCTTCCTTTCAGGTGTCATTTCGTCAAATGTGTTGATATAGTTTATGAAGTATTCCTTCCATTCCTCCCACTTTGTTAGTAATCTCATCCTCTATTACCATGAAGGGTTGTGGTTAAGATAAATTCATGGTGGCAATAATGATTCAGTGGGTAAAATTGGGCAACCAAACTAACAAGAATTAAAATTCACCGGACACCCAATAAACTTGTTATCCTCACAGTTATTGTCACCTGTAGCCAGAAGGAAGGTGTGCGTGTAACTAAGCCTGGGCGTAGTTCGCAAAGTAGCGCTACGCGAAGCTACGCAAAGTGCAGTTCGCACTACGCGAACTACGCGTAGCACTACGCGAACTGCGTAGTGCACTGTTCGCAATGATTGCACAGTGCCGGATGCTTGTCCGCACTGTGCAATCATTGAAAACGGCATCTTGCACAGTGCGAGCTGTCTTTTACTGCCGCTCGAGTAGATTTTTACTCGAGCGGCAGCTTTCTCAACGTGGACTGGTAGTTTCTCATCGCGAGCGGTCGCGAGCATACGCGACCACTCGCAATGAGAAACCTGACCTCCCCGCGTTGAGAATCTCGCCGGGATGTCATTTTGCTTGCTCGCGGTCGCCAACTTGACGTTGAGGACCGCGAGCAAGCAAAAAAGGACCGCTACGCTACGCGTGTTTGCACTGTGCTACGTGCAATTCGCGTTGTGCGAAGTAGCGCAAACTTCGCAAACTACGCGAGCGTAGCGTAGTGCTTTGCCCAGGGTTACGTGTAACCCAAATTATACAAATAGTAAAACGCTGCGATCCTTTGGTGTGCATGTCATTGTGAATACACCATAGGGGTGCATAAACAGGTGTGTACACACAAATATACAACTTCCTGGTGTGCCCGTCATCGTGAAACTGCCACAGAAGGCATGGAAACAAGAGCATACAGTAAGATAACATTGCTTGCTGCTGAAATATATCGCCGTCAAAATGTGTTGCTTTCACTGTATTTAGGTGTGAACATCACCGTCCTGATGTGCAATTTATATCTGTAGTGGCCCAATCCAGGATGGCCGATGGAGCATAAGCGTATGTGCCCACGTCATGCATAGATGAAGGCAAGCCTCTCTCAATGCCAACACAGAAACCAAGACAAAGGCATGACCCTCCGGCTGCACGCAGGTTAAGGGGAGATGCAGGCGCTGCTGGCTTGCTCACCCCTGACTGCTATAACGGTTTTTCCGCAAGGCACTGTAAATGGCCAGAAATCCAAATACAGTGGACACCATGTTGCTGGTGCACACACAACACTACAAGCTCTGCCGTGGCCCGTGAAGCCGACAAGAACCAGGTCGCAATGCAGGTATTATTAGTTTCAAAGGTCTTACTGACAAGTTGACACGAAGATGGTTGACACGTGAATGGTGGGTTCAATAACAGGGTTCAAGCAATAGTCACCAATATTCTTCAGTTCAAAACACCACATGACACAGGGCGTTGATCCAAGGATTTATTCTGGCTTGAACCTCTTGCACCAGCAACACTAATCTCGACCATCAGCAGCGCCGTTCCTCCCCAGCAATGGCCCCACAACATTCTACCTGTGAGTTTATAAGTGCTATGACCTCACAGCATTCTATAATCCCCAGATATAGTGAGGCACAACACACCACAGGCCTTATTTACAAGGCCCTTGCGCCACTCTTGCGTCATTTTTAACATGGGAAAAGTGACGCAAAAGTGGCGCAAGGGGCTTGTAAATCTGCCCCCTCATACTTATAAAGCATTACAGCCAGTGGTCGAAGTGGGCGGGATCGGCAGGGCACGGCGTGCCCCTACTTCTTTCATTTATTGCAATCCGTTCCCCAACTTTTTTATTTTAAAAATGCGCCCCAGGACGCCATAAATAGCCAAAGCCTATAGAAGAAGGCTTGGC
The DNA here is from genome assembly GCA_963921515.1 of Calotriton arnoldi. Taxonomy (NCBI): domain Eukaryota; kingdom Metazoa; phylum Chordata; class Amphibia; order Caudata; family Salamandridae; genus Calotriton; species Calotriton arnoldi. The sequence continues at coordinate 344,056 of CAWUFW010008913.1, read as the reverse complement.
CGTTCGGGGAAAGAAGTCAGGGTGGGCAGAGAAGGACTCGTATCTTCCTTCTTGGCCAGAGAAGACCAGGACAGTGTCCTCTTCTCCTGCTCTGCCGCTGGCAGTTGCCCCCCTCTTTCTTCCCCTTATTCCCTCTCTTTCTTTCTGTCTCTCTCTCTCTCTCGCTCCTCCTCACTTGCTGTAAATCGTGACTTACCCTCTTTCCTCCTTCCCTTCATTCGTTCCCCTGCGAAATGGATTTTAAAAAAAGAAACACTTTTGCTGGAAAGGTCCTCTTTTTCTGACTTTTTTCTATTCCAAAGTGCAGCCTCGGGACAGAGAAAAATTAAAGGTTCAAAATACAAAAAATAAATAACTAAACAAAGCAAAAGAGAGTGGTCGCAAAGTGGCCTGATGTGATTTTATTCACACCTGCACAGATAAGCACCACTTTACAGAGTTTGCCAGCAAAGCACTAATTTTGTTTTCTCGTCTTTCTATGAACAGCATTGTTTCCCCCAGGTGGGGAAGTGCACCATTCCTGGAGGGCCTGCAATACCTGGATAATATGTAGAGTGGAAAACATTTAATGTGATCCTTATCACTTGTTTTCCTTATTTTAGTTTATAAAATGTGTACCATGACTCTGTGTTCAGCGATGTGGTCTATATAAACCATACTGCTTACGTTTTGTATGGATATAGGCAATGGACATTGAAACGGGTCCCTTTCGGGCCCTGTAGTCATGTCCTTAACTTTTCAGCCAAAAACAATCATTGATTTCTGAATAATAAGAGTAAATGTGTTAAGGTAACCATGTTGTCTGTTGTTCCTGCTTACATTTCACATGCTTTACTTTATCTTCCATTCCTTATAAGTGTTTGCTTTTTCCACAATGTTGTTACTTTTTTTTTCAGGCAGCATATTACACTTGTATAGTGCATAATATGAATTGAGTCGCATCCAGGTGTTTATAGCACTGCACAATTTGGTTGTAGCTGAAGGCAGTGTGAGTTTTTCTCATTGGAGCAGTATGGTGGTCAGTGGGGGAGAGGATGTGGCACTATGGCCAGAGCTGCTGAATTTGGAACTGGGTTCAGCCTTCATGAACAGTCCACCAGACCACTCTCCTGAGGGAGCACATTCCCATGCTAGTACTTAGAAGGCCCGCGAGACCTTAGAAGCCCTGATGTCATAGCACCAGCAGGTGGACCCGAGTGGTGGCAAGTGTGGATAAACCTTAAAGGCCTGTCCACCACAATCCATACTGAAGTTCACCTCCAGTCTTGCGGGCAGGCCTATGAAGCAGCACACCCTACATCAACAGTGACTCTCGCACTGAGGTCACAGGACCCTTGAGACCAGTCCACCTCATCCATTGATACCTCCATTGGCCTTGTTTCAGCATTAGTAGCTGCAACTCACCAGGGATCGACAATGCAGGATTTGCACGTACACCAAACTAAGTTTGCAAACTTCACAGTCTCTGTGCTTCATGCTCAAGCACTTTTAACATGTGCTGCCTGCTTTGGGGTCACTGGAATTATGCAGCAATGGAGGAAAAAATTATGCTGCAGTGTTGACTAATTATGCAGCAAAAAAAAGGCTGCAGCGTAATGCAGTATATTTTCTGATACTTTATTATTTTCACAGTTTTAAACATACTAACAGTCTCTGCAAAGATTTTGCCTCATTAGTTCCAGTGTAACATACAAATGCAGTAGTGAGAAAGGTGACCACTCAACCTTTGCAAAGAGCCCTCCACTTCGTAGCTACACAAGTCACATTTTTTGAGTAACTTTTGATCCGTTTGAGCTACAAACAATTTATTAGTTTAAATCCTCCGATTATGCAGCAGATGATGTATTATGTGGCAAATATGGCATAGCCATAATTATGTGGAATACCTTTGCAAACTAGGATATTTTGCCATTCATGTTTGAACTGCTCTTGTGGAAAAGGGGAGGAGAAGTGCTGATGACAGAATCAGCATGGCTTAGAGACAAATGGCTTGTGATTCCACTTTTAAGCGCATTTGGGACACTCTGTGATTGGAAACATATCCCACTTTGTGGATGTATTTTAATGTCATAACTCATATTAAACCTTTAATAAACATGGGCATCGATGGTTGAATTAAATAATGTAATAAGCTGTAAACTGGTCAGTGAAATACCAAACAAATACTAAAAATTGGGATGTTTTGCTCTTTCTGGATACACCTCTGACTCCGCCTACTGACCCAATCCGCGGGTTATTCCAGCCCTCTGATTCTCCGCCCATAGTTCCCCTACTTTTTTTCCCCCACTTTGACCACTGATTACAGCATCTTACATTAGCATGTAGAGCACTGTTGAGAATTCTAACATCTAACAAGATTTAGCAAATTTAACACAAAAAGTATTCTTCTTTGAATGCAATGAGAGAAAAATAATAAAGAAAATCATAGCACACGTAGACAATAATAGAAAAATTATAATGAAAACTAATTTTCTGAGGCTAATTTTGTAAAAGAGTTATCAAACCACATTGACTCAAGAACATGACATCAGGGGGTTTAAAAACCAGTGTAAAATGGGTAATGTTGCTCATTACCTTTTGGAAATTCTCGATGATCTAATTTGAAATATTTCACATCATGTTTTTCTTTTCACATAATGATCACTTGTGGGAGACTGGTTTCAGAAGAAAATGTCTAGAGGTAACTGCGTTGCATGCTGTGGCTGTTGCGGGCGCGTGCACTGCACTAGGAACGTGCACCGCTTGAATTTAGAAACCGTAGAAATACTTTGAGCAGGCATCTTGCATGACTTTTGCAAGTGAGGACATGCATCACAGACGTTTTTCAACTTCCCAAATGTATTTAGGTAATATATAACATTTTCACAAAAATTATGATTATTGAGCATTAAAAAATATATGCAATTTTGCCCACACTGTGAACACATTAACAGATGAGAAAATAATGTACCCTGCGCCACTAGTTTGAACATTACTTTGCAGTAAAATACTGAATCTTGGGGTGCCACACCCAGTAGATCACACTACCTTTCAAATGTAATTTCTGCATTTGCAGAGAAAGAAAAACGAATGGTATTTTCCATCTCCCTGGCTCACTTGTGTTTTCACAAGCTAAAGGGGTGATTAGAATCCAGCAAACCTGTCGTCTTAATCTCACAGAGTACAAATAAGAAACTCCACCTTGAACCACTGTAATCAGACATATAAACCTTGGGATTTTATAATAACTAGTTGTAATATTTCCTAATTATTTTTTTTGCATATATCATTATTGGGTTTTTTGCAGTATACATAAACAGGATACCACCAACCCAGCTTATCGACATCTACTGTATCAAATAATAAACAAAAATGCATGCAACCAGTTACAAATCATGTAACAATGACATAACAACCCTTTACCATCCCTCCCCCCCACCTCGTGCACCTCCCATGCAGTGATCAAGTGCTGTTCCACAGGCATTATACAAATTTTACATATTTAAACAATGAGGTAGTTGGTTAATAAACCTGTAGTGAGACGGGGTATGCTATATTCACGCTGTCCCCTCCAGCGCACTGTTTCCCCTTGGGCTTTCCTCATATTCTATTTCAGGCTGTGAGTGCACAGCAGGGTCTATTAAGTCACTTATCATTGCCCCGCAGGCGAGTAGCACCTCAGGCAATTTGTTATCTTTCCTCGTCTTTCTCATGTGCTCTTCTTCTGCCCCTGCCCATTCCCTCAAATCTCCCTCCCATTTATCTCACGTTGGGGGTTTACTGCTCATCCAATGGATTGCAATGCGGCATTTAATATTTGCTAATCGTATGCAAATCTTGTGAATAGGGATGGGCCTGGGCAGAAGTTAAAGGGTGGAAGGATTCACATAATTTGGGGAATTTTACATTACACTTGTTATGCCAAATTCCCGAAATTATGCCATTACGTAATTATGTGCCATTGCAGTGAAATCTTAGAGTGAAATGCGCTATTCAAAAGCCTGGAACGGCCTACCCTTCCATCTCAGAAGTGCAACTGAGCTACTTTCATTCAGAAGGGGGCTTAAAACCTGGCTTTTTCCCTGATCAGTCAGCTCATCTCAGCAACCAAGCAGGCAGCTACCAGCGCCAGGACACCTTTGGGTAACACTGCGCTTTACAAGCATCATTAACATAACATCAATCAATCAATCAATCAATCACAGAATTTGTAGAGCGCACTACCTACCCGCGAGGGTCTCAAGGCGCTGGGGAGAGGAAAGGGGGGTGCTGCTACTGGTCGAACAGCCAGGTCTTGAGTAGCCTCCTGAAGGTCAGCAGGTCTTGGGTCTGTCGTAGGCTTAGTGGAAGGGTGTTCCAGGTCTTGGCGGCGAGGTGTGAGAAGGATCTGCCGCCGGTGGTTGTTCTTCGAATGCGAGGGACGAGGGAGAGGTCGGCGGAGCGGAGCTGGCGGTTGGGGACGTAGAAGAAGAGTCGTCTGTTGAGGTAGGCTGGGCCAGTCATGTGGAGTGCCTTGTGTGCGTGGATGAGGAGTTTGAAGGAGATCCTCCTGTCGACGGGGAGCCAGTGCAGGTTCCTCAGGTGGGGGGTGATGTGGCTGTGGCGTGGTATGTCGAGGATCAGGCGTGCGGAGGCGTTTTGTATGCGTTGCAGTCGCTTGATGAGCTTGGCCGGGGCTCCAGCGTAGAGGGCGTTCCCATAGTCAAGTCTGCTACTGACGAGGGCCTGGGTGACTGTCCTTCTTGTGTCTGTCGGGATCCACCTGTAGATCTTGCGAAGCATGTGGAGGGTGTTGAAGCAGGAGGAGGAGACTGCGTTGACTTGCTTGGCCATGGAGAGCATTGAGTCGAGGATGACTCCCAGGTTGCGTGCGTGGTCGGTGGGTGTCGGGGCTGCTCCCAGCGTCGTTGGCCACCAGGAGTCGTCCCATGCTGAGGGGTTGGAGCCGAGGATGAGGACCTCTGTCTTGTCCGGGTTCAGCTTTAGTCGGCTGATCTTCATCCAATCGGCGACCGCCTTCATTCCTTCATGGAGATTGGATTTGGCGGCGAGGGGTCCTTGGTGAGGGAGAGGATCAGTTGAGTGTCGTCGGCGTAGGAGATAATGTTGAGGTCGTGCTGTCTGGCGATGCGTGCGAGCTGGGCCATGTAGATGTTGAACAGTGTTGGGCTGAGGGAAGATCCCTGGGGTACGCCGCAGATGATCTCGGAGGCTTCGGATCGGAAAGGTGGGAGGCGGACTCTCTGGGTTCTGCCGTCGAGGAAGGAGGTGGTCCATTCCAGGGCCTTGTCCCGGATCCCTGCGTCGTGGAGGCGTGCGCGTAGAGTGTGGTGGCAGACAGTGTCGAAGGCGGCGGAGAGGTCCAGCAGGATGAGGGCTGCGGTCTCACTGTTGTCCAGCAGGGTCCTGATGTCGTCGGTGGCGGCGATGAGGGCAGTCTCAGTGCTGTGGTTGCTGCGGAACCCCGATTGGGATGGGTCCAGGATGCTGTTTTCTTCGAGGTATCGGGTTAGCTGTTTGTTGACGATCTTCTCGATGACCTTGGCTGGGAACGGAAGCAGGGAGATGGGCCGGAGGTTCTTGAGGTCTCTTGGGTCCGCCTTGGGTTTTTTGAGTAGGGCGTTGATCTCTGCGTGTTTCCAGCTCTCTGGGAAGGTCGCGGTCTCGAAGGAGAGATTGATAACGTTGCACAGGTGGGGTGCGATGGAGCTGCTGGCTTTGTTGAAGATGTGGTGAGGGAAAGGGTCTGACGGGGAGCCGGAGTGTATTGTGCCCATGGTCTTGATGGTGTCATCGTTGTTCACGCTGGCCCAGGCTGGCAAGGGGTCATGGTCGATGGTGTGCGGCGGGTCTGGTGTATCTATATCTTAGTGGGGGCTGTCTGGGTGTTGAAGCTGTCGTGGATGTCGGCGATCTTGCGGTGGAAGAAGGTGGCGAGGGAATCGCACAGGGCTTGCGACGGCGGGATGTCGTTGGTGTTGGAGCTGGGGTTGGAGAGTTCCTTCACGATGTTGAAGAGCTCCTTGCTGTTGTGTGCGTTGTTGTCGAGGCGGTCTTTGAAGGAGATTCTCTTGGCGGACCTGATGAGGTGGTGGTGGTTACGGATGGCGTCTTTATGGGCTGCGTGGCTGTCCGGTGTCTTATCACTGTGCCATTTCTTCTCAAGTTTCCGGCAGATACGCTTGGAAGCTAGGAGTTCCGGGGTGAACCAGCTGGCTCTTTTGGTGGTGTTGCTGTAGGTGAGTTTTTCAGCGGGGCGAGGGTGTTGGCACAGTCGTCTATCCATCGTCTAAGGTTGCAGGCAGCGTCGTCGGTGTTGGATGGGTCGGAGGGAGGGCTGAGAGCGAGGTTTGCCCGTAGTTGGTCTTCGGTGACTTTGCTCCAGCAGCGGCGTGGGATCTGTTGGGTGCGGTGGTGTGTGGTGGGTTTCTGGAAGGTGAAGTGGATGCAGCGGTGGTCGGTCCAGAGGAGTTCCGTGGTGTGGCTGAAGGAGACGTGGGAGCTTGAGGAGAAGACGGGGTCGAGCGTGTGGCCGGCGGAATGAGTCGGTGTTGTGACGAGCTGTCTCAGTCCGAGGTTGGCGAGGTTGTCCATCAGGGTGGTGGAGTTGCTGTCGTTGTTGTTCTCCAGGTGAAAGTTCAGGTCTCCGAGGAGGATGTAGTCGGTAGAGGTCAGGGCGTGCATGCGTGCTGATGAAGTCGGCGATGGAGTCGCTGAACTGGGGTCGGGGCCCAGGGGGTCTGTAGACAAGGGTGCCTCTGAGGGTGGTGTTGGGGTCCGTGTGGATCTGGAAGTGCATGTGTTCGGCGGTGCAGAGAAAGTCGTCGGTGCTGGTCGAGACCCTGATGGAGTTCTTGTGGACGATGGCGATTCCTCCTCCTACTCCGTTGACGCGGTCTCTGCGGGTGATCTTATAGCCGTCTGGGATGGCTATGGCGATGTCGGGTGCGGAGGAGTCGTTCATCCAGGTCTCTGTCAGGAAGGCGACGTCTGGTGATGATGTGTCGAGCAGGTCCCAGAGCTCGACGGCGTGTTTGCGTGCGGAGCGGGTGTTCAGTAGGATGCATCGGAGGTGGTTGAGGTCCTTCTTGGCGGGCGCTTCGGTGGCTCTGAGGCTGGTGTAGCTGCAGTTCCGGCAGGTGAAGGGGCCATGTGTGCATTTCGGGGCGGCCTTGAAGCAGTTGTGTGTCCGTCCGGGGTTGAGAGCGTGGAGTGTGGTGGCATCGTAACGGCGTCGGTCCTCGAGGCTGGAGCGGGGGGCGCGCGGCCCAGGGGTTCTGGCGCGGTCCAGGCACGGACGGGCGCAGACGGGCTTGCCTTAGGCGCGCCGGCGGCGCGGCCGCGCAACGGCCGCCATATATGGGGAGCTGGGAGGGAGGAGCAGCTGGGAGGCGGGAGGCAGGGGCAGCGAATGGGCAGTCAGGGGGGCGGGGCCGCAGGGGACACAGCGGCGGGGGGTACAGAAGGCAAAGTTGGGCACAGCAAAATGGGGGCACGAGGGGAACAGAAGGCAAAATGGACACAAGAAATGGGGGCACGAGGGGAAACAGAAGGCAAAAAATGGACACAAGAAATGGGGGCACGAGGGAACAGAAGCAAAACGGACACAAGAAATGGGGGCACGAGGGGAACAGAAGGCAAAATGGACACAAGAAATGGGGGCACGAGGGGAACAGAAGCAAAACGGGCACAAGAAATGGGGGCACGAGGGGAACAGAAGGCAAAATGGACACAAGAAATGGGGGCACGAGGGGAACAGAATCAAAACGGGCACAAGAAATGGGGGCACGAGGGGAACAGAAGGCAAAATGGACACAAGAAATGGGGGCACGAGGGGAACAGAAGGCAAAATGGACACAAGAAATGGGGGCACGAGGGGAAACAGAAGGCAAAAAATGAACACAAGAAATGGGGGCACGAGGGGAACAGAAGCAAAACGGGCACCAAGGCAACAGCAGAGGGGCGAGCTTACCAGCAGCAGCAGCAGCGGGCAGGACAACACAGGCGGAGCTGTGTGGCGGGGGAGCGACCTACCTGGCAAGGTCAAGGGTCGCTCTCCTCACCGCGCAGCGGCCGCCATATATGGGGAGCTGGGAGGGAGGAGCAGCTGGGAGGCGGGAGGCAGGGGCAGCGAATGGGCAGTCAGGGGGGTGGGGACGCAGCGGCGGGGGGTACAGAAGGCAAAGTTGGGCACAGCAAAATGGGGGCACGAGGGGAAACAGAAGGCAAAAAAATGGACACAAGAAATGGGGGCACGAGGGGAACAGAAGCAAAACGGGCACAAGAAATGGGGGCACAAGGGGAACAGAAGGCAAAATGGACACAAGAAATCGGGGCACGAGGGGAAACAGAAGGCAAAAAAATGGACACAAGAAATGGGGGCACGAGGGGAACAGAAGCAAAACGGGCACAAGAAATGGGGCACGAGGGGAACAGAAGGCAAAATGGACACAAGAAATGGGGGCACGAGGGGGAACAGAAGGCAAAAATGGACACAAGAAATGGGGGCACGAGGGGAACAGAAGCAAAATGGGCACAAGAAATGGGGGCACGAGGGGAACAGAAGGCAAAATGGACACAAGAAATGGGGGCACGAGGGGAAACAGAAGGCAAAAAATGGACACAAGAAATGGGGGCACGAGGGGAACAGAAGCAAAACGGGCACAAGAAATGGGGCACGAGGGGAACAGAAGGCAAAATGGACACAAGAAATGGGGGCACGAGGGGAAACAGAAGGCAAAAAAATGGACACAAGAAATGGGGGCACGAGGGGAACAGAAGCAAAACGGGCACAAGAAATGGGGGCACGAGGGGAACAGAAGGCAAAATGGACACAAGAAATGGGGGCACGAGGGGAAACAGAAGGCAAAAAATGGACACAAGAAATGGGGGCACGAGGGGAACAGAAGCAAAACGGGCACCGAGGCAATAGCAGAGGGGCGAGCTTACCAGCAGCGGGCAGGACAACACAGGCGGAGCTGTGTGGCGGGGGAGCGACCTACCTGGCAAGCTTTCATGGTAAATTTTTACCACAAAAGCATGCCAACAACAGAATGCAAGCAACTTTTGTTTGTGGCACTTTGTTTGAATGCAATTGTTGTAAGGATGCATTTCCCAGTAAACTATAGGTCAAAATGGCGAATTTGACTTTAGTGCAATCACACATGATTTCATATAATTTTTCTGAAATTTTACATAATCACAAGAAAGCATATTGCACGAATTTCACACACCCCTAAGTAAGTAATAACATTATAATAATCAATAACTCAAAGACAATAAATATTTTAGAGACAATAAAATGTAGACTACAAACATATCACTTATTCCTCAGCAGTTCTTATAAAAACTCCATAATTGCATTTTGGCATTTTAATATTATTTACTTTTTCAATGACGCTTGTAATACCCCAGTATACCTGTAGAGAAAAAGGCCCTCAGCTAACTGTGCCTAAAGAGATCATGGTACACCGCAGCCATTTTCTCTCTACCGCTTCGTAATTGGGAAAAGTTTATATAACTTTTCAACCTTAGTGGTTCTGTGGTGCAGAAGGGGGTTTCCTTGCATGGAAATCCATATTTGTAACATTCAGATTTTCATTTAAAGCATTTGGAATGGCAGAATAATTAGATACTGTTGCATCTGAACCATGTTAGCCTGGAAAAAGTTGTCTGTTACAAGGTAAGTTTGTGGAATAGTTTTCCCATGCAGCCTCTGCTAATATCCAAGAGGAAAATGTTAAACATCCCCTCAGTTCAGGCAACATACAATAGAAGACTTGTCAAATTTGCACACACAAAATATTCTGTCAACTTGCACAAAATAAAGCAAATAACTCACAATTATTGACAGCCTGATTTTCAGACATGGTGTATTCATGTTAAAAGAACACTAGGCCTGAGTGAAATTCGCATAATTTCCTTTGTGGACGTTTTGTTGAATGCCAAAATGAATATGTTAAATTGCGTATTATTACGTGAAATTCTGGTCCAGCATTGTGTGTTATTTTTTAGCCCGAAATGCATCCTTATGTCCTTTTTGGAAATTTGGACACAATTCACACTAAAAAAGTAGTGCAACATCACGTGACAAACAATAGCTGCTCACATTCTCTTTGTTCTCCTTGTTCCTGTGATCCGGCACATTTTTACCCTAATGAAATCTCAAATAAGCGACATGGCCTAATGGTGTAATCTCAGCATTTTGCACAACAAGCTGGAAATTATGCCAGTTTAACCAATATCTCACCCAGTGCTAAAGAACACACTTAATATAGAATTCCACACAAAAATACAAACAATGCTAACCTGCATCAAGGCTTAAAATTGATATTAAGATTACCAAAGACACATAAAAGAGCCTTGCATGTGACAATTTTGGTACAATACTGTCTAGTCAAAACATAACTATCAAAAACAAGGACATGAAGATCCATCTTTAAATGTATCAATGCGCGCAGTTTGTGGGAGGGGTGGAGCAAATGTGCATGTTGGTTTGCTTGAATACCCTGAGATCCTCCAGCACTTGCTCCACCTGTCATGATGAGACAATCCTAAATCAACCCATACAATATTTCAAAATTACAGACAAAGCCTGGCCACACAAATGCTTGCTATTACTCCAAGTATGGAAGAGCAAGTTGATCAGCATGGTTGAATAAATCGGAATTTTTTATTCAAATGAATTTTCATTTTTTAAATTTGCTTTTAAAATGTTTAGGTTCTCTGAGCAGCTATCTAAAAAATGTACATGCATTGCAAAGGTTGGAGAGGGCAGTTAACCTTGAACAGATAATAAAAGGGTAAATAAACTGGTGTGGCCAGGTGGTGCACCTGGTGGGGGAAAAAACATCCCAAGATAGGTTTGAAAATGTTTTTAAAAAGAAAAATAATTGCAGTCTGACATCAGTGCATCTTCCTACTTATAAAGCCCCAAAACAAATCTTGTGATGGGGAGACCCACTAAGGTAGGTCAAGAATGAATGTATTTAATCATAAAAAATATAATTCTATGATACTATAAATCGAGGAGGAAAAAAAAAAACATATTCATGTGATGAAATCTGCAAAAAAACCTATTTTGGATAAACACTACATATTGCAAGATTGTCGGTGATCCTCGAGCAATATAAGAACTCAATTGGAAATAATGTTATCCACTAAAATGCAGAGGGCTTAGAAGATCAGCCATGCAGACCCCATGCTGCTGAATAGAAATGCGTGGCTTGCAGTTGCCTCTCTTCTGTTCTTTCTTTGCTAATATCCCCCACTGACTCCATTTTGAACTGTCAATAGTTGTCTTTTATGTGTTCACTCTTGCATCTGACCTGGGAGGTCTGCTGAGAGCAGGTTGGAGGGAGAGAGAAGTTAAAAGGGCTCCTTGGCAGAGGCTGGGGGAGACTGAGGCAATAGAGTACTTTAATGATTTGCAATCTTTAATGAAAAAGGAGAAGGGTGCTGGGAGGCAGGACCACTGCTGTGTGAAGGGAAGTGCTAAGAAGAGATGGCTCGGTGTTTTCAGACAAGCCATAGAGGATGCTGGTCCTCGAAGATGAAAGGAGGGAATGCCGACTTTGAGATGGAAGGGAGCGGTGGTGAACACTTCGTTCAACCTTGAAAGATGAAAAAAAGTTCTGTTCGTCCATTTTTAGGACGCAACGTCTCCAGTGGCATAGCTAGCACTTTGGCCGCCCATGGCGGACCCCGTGTTTGCCGCCCGCAGCGGGGGGTTGCTGGTGAGATTTTTTCAATTTGCTGCCCTTCGGTGGCTTTTTGAAGAGCGGGGGGGTGGCGATTGCCACCACGAGATGGCAGGTAAGAGCCAGGAGAGGCTGCCACCCCCAAAACTCGTGCCGCCCGGGGCAGAACGCCCCCCCCCTTGCTACTCCACTGCATGTCCCCAGAATGCGACAGCCCAAAGATAATTGTGCATGGTTTAACTTTTAAGCAAAAGCCATAAGGAGAGTTGGAAGTGCAACCAAGTATGCACTGGATGAAAGGAGGGTGAGGTTAGGATTTAATGTACATCTTCATTTCTAAAGAGAACAAATCAGAATGAAATGTTATCTTCACCTGCGAAGTCAGACTGACTGTGTATGGATAAAGTTTTCGCACTTTACCAAGGGAAAATTTCCTCTCCCGTGGCCTGCTCTGGATGGGTATCCAGCCTTGGGATGTCCCATCCGTAAACACCAGGAAACCCTGGGACATAAGAGGGATGACTGTCTGAGGGCGGTGCAGCGAGCAGAAAGAGATATTAACATTGGGAAGGAGCATTGAAATTCAGCAAAATGCCAAGCGAAGCCCAAATGTTATCAGGCACCCTTTGAATTCTGATGAGAACAAAGAGTTGATTCTTAGCCCTAACATTAAACCTTCAACAACCTCCTATCCACTGCAGAGGAGCTATGGAAATGATAAAGAGGAGGCACCATGGAAAGTAAAGACAATTCGTTAAGCACTGTACACTTTATGTTGTTGATGCAGTTTTCATGGGCAATTCCAGGAATTGCCGAATGGCAGCTAGGAATACCGATTTCACTTCCATAGAATGGAGGGTTGTTAGTCCTGTCATCATTGGCGTGGGTTTCCCCTGTAATTTTTGCCTTTGCCTCCTGTGTTTTTGTGCTCCCTGTACTCCCTGTAAATTGTGTTTATGGATTGGTGATTCCATGATTGGCACATTTGATTTACTAGTCAGTCCCTAGTACAGTGCACTGTGTGTGCCCAGGACCTGTAAATCAAATGCTGCTAGCTTGCTGCAGCGGAGTGACAGGAATGCCGCTACACAAGAAAAATGAGAGGACGCAGGAAGCTCGACCCAGCAGAACTCAAGAAGTAAAGCTCAAGAAACCGCCCGAAAAGGCTGACAGTCCCTTGGACACAGCAGGACAGACAGAACCCCATGCAAGGATCAGTCCATTAAAACGAGGCTCCTATCCATCACTGCAAAAAAAGGCAAAATCCTACCAACCTGGAAAACGTGTCCTACGAGAACATTCGCCCTGAAGAAGATCTTCCCTTCAACAGCAGCCCTGGTCCACCCCAGAAGGTCGAAACGCGTCGGCGCAATCATCATTGAGGCCAAGAGCTAGCATTCACTGCCATATATAGTGCACAAACGGCAGTGCACCACGGGAGACGAAAGTTGGGACTCTACCCCGATATACCATCAAATGCACTGACCTCTATAGGGCCACAGAATAGTATGAATATACAAATAATAGAGAGGACCAAAGGGAATTAGGTCCCTTTAAAAACCACCCTAAGGACACCAGTTAGGTCACAACATTTGTTGTTTACGATATGTTAGATCCATCCTCAAAGGAATTGAGGTGTTAGGAGTTTGTAAATATGTGTTGTATATAAGTAATGAAGTATTGTAATGTCAGTCATTTTGTGTTTTTGTAAATGTACACTCGTCAAACTAACCATTGGACATAGGTTACTGCAACTTACGGTCTGTCATGTTGCACAAAACACAGTCAAGTACCTATTGTCTTCTGTTGTCATGGTGTAATCTGTAAATAGTCCGTGTATGTGTAAAAATGTGTATATAACTTTAACAAGCAAAAAAATTAAATCGCAATTGATAACAATTTTGTATAAATTTCTTTTTTTCCAATTAACCCATTGAGTGCGCCCGTCGGCCAACGGCCGTCGCGAGCACTACCTCTGTAGTGCTGCGAACATCCGTTGGCCGACGCGGCCCCACCCACTCCGCTAAACAGCCGCACCGCGGCGGAATTGCCGCCACGGTTAAGCGGTTAAAATCAAATACAGGGAAGCACCATTTATCTGAAAAAGATAACAGAAGGAAAGTCCATTTATGGACGGGAATGGGAAGACATTGTAGATTCTTATATTAGAAATGTATTTAAATCCATGGTCTGGGAGGCAGACTTTTGTTTATAGTGGGCCTGCAGCACTGGTTGTGCCACCCACCTAAGCAGCCTGTAAATGGAACTCAGACCGGCAACTGCAGTGGCTGTACGGAGTTTGGTACTGCCATGTCGATCTGGTAAGTGCACCCAATTGCCAGGCCCTAACCTTCCCTTTTCTTACATGTCAGTCACCCCTAAGGTAGGCCCACGGTACCCCTGTGGGCAGGGAGCAATGTATGTGAAAGGTAGAACATGCCCTGATGTGTGTGGCATGTCCTGATAGTGAAATACTGCCAATTCCGTTTTTCACTATTGATAGGCTATCTGTCCCATAGATAGAATCGGGAGTTTGCTTATAACATCTTATAAGCATAACTGCCCATGGGAAAAAGATAGGAAAATTGAGTTTAGTATGCCTGAACTCAGAATATAAAGATGCATCTTTTAGTGAGGATGATTTTTACATTCTGTGTTTGAAAATACCACTTTGGCTAGGCAAAGAGCTTCTCTCCCACCAGAGAACAAACGATCTTGTGCTATAAAAAGTGGGGCCCAGACCCCAGACTTTTGGATCATTTCTGGAATTCAAGAGGAACCTTTGCCAAAGAGAAGAGCTGGAGAAACTGAAGAGAAGTACTGCCCCATTGCTGTGTGCTGTCTGGGGTTGGCCTGCAGTGGCTGTTTCTGCCAAGGAAAGGACAAGGACTTTGCTGTGTGCTGTGTCCCCTGCTTGATGAGGATCTCCAAGGGCTTGAAGTAGAGCTTGCCTCCTGTTTTTGAAGTCTCAGGGATACAAATACTTCACCCCCAGATCCCCTGAACTTCCTTGCTGGGAGTACTGACCTGTCAGGAGGTGCCTGCTGCTGTTCTGGGCCGCTGGAGGTTGTTCCTGCTGTTGGGAGCTGGAAAAGCAACAAAACTAAGAGAAGCACGACACATCCACACTTGTTTCCGACGCATCCCCGAAGAAACCGATTCAGCGCCTGCCTGCGGCTCGAGAAATCGCCGAACGCCGCATCGAGTCCACCGATCTACTAATCATCCCCCTTCTTAAGCCCGGCAAGCCGGCTTGGGATCGAACTGCTTATCGCCCACTCGCTATGCTCAATTTGGATTATAAAATACTAAGTAGTGTACTGGCCACCCACCTGCTTTTGCATATGTCGACGCTAATACACATCGATCAGGCGGGATTTATCCCAGCCAGGAATACGGCGATGAACATACGCAGACTATTGTGAGTTTTAGAAGCGGACACATATCAGAAGGAGGAGGCGTGTATTTTGGCAGTTGACATCGAGAAAGCTTTTGATAGCCTCGAGTGGCCATACCTTTTCAGGGTTATGAGGGTGTTTGGGCTGGGAGAACGCTTTGTGGCATGGACGGCTCTATTGTATAAGAATTCTACTGCTAGGGTCAGGACAGGAGGGCTGATCTCGGATGCCTGTATGATGGGCCTGGGGACTCAACAAGGCAGCCCGCTGTCACCGTTATTGTTTGCCCTGGCAATGGAGCCCTTGGCAGCACATGCTAGATCAGGTCGATATTATCAGGTGTTGGAGGTGACGGGTCAGCTTCAATATATAGCATTGTATGCAGACGACTTACTGATGTCCCTAGCTAACTCAGGGGAGGCACTTCAGGGAGCCAAAGAGCTCTTGAGTGTCCTGGGGAGAGTAGCGGGGTTTAAGGTGAACTGGGCCAAGTCGTGCCTCTTCCCGACGCAGTCGGACAGGGTTGGGCCACCGGAGACGGAAGTGGTGGCATGGGAGGATAGATGCTTGCCTTATTTAGGTACTCAAATATATCATGCCCACGGGGATCTGCTGGAGGGCAATGTAGGCCGATCGTTGCAAAACACCGAAGGTAACTTTGAGTTCTGGGGGACCCTCCCACTGTCTGTAGCGGGTAGGATTGCACTATTAAAGATGGTGACGCTACCTCAGCTCCTGTATTACTATGGGTCGCTTCCACTCTGGATACCACCTAGACTATTTGCCCAGCTCAACACAATGATCACAGGTTTTCTATGGGGAACTGGAAGACGAAGGGTGGCGCTCACTACCATGATGAGGCCTAGAGCGGAGGGGGGATTGCAGTACCAGACTTTGAGGCCTATTATCTTGCAGCGCAGTTGCACTGGTTCACGAAATGGATGGCGGGGCGTCTCCGGAACGCAGAAGACCATGGAGGCAGTGATCCGAGTTTGCGGCTCCTGTCTCGGGTGCTGCTACGACTTCCCATGAGAGATCGTGCGGCCCCCTCCGACCTGAGTACGGTGTGCAAGTGCTGGAATAGGTCCCTTAGATGGGCGCAGGTATGATGCCCCTATGCACCAGACATCCCACTGGCCATGTGCGAGACATTGCCCCACGGTGGGAATTGGCATAGATTGCAGGCATGGAGAGAGGTAGGAATCTCTACAATAGGAGACTTGTACGAGGAGAATACTTTGCTCCCCTTCAATGATCTCTTGGAGCGCTATGACCTCCCAAGAGGAGATTTTCTTCTACATGCCACCCTGACAGCAGCTATCCGAAAGCACTGGCAGGAGGGGATTGCAGAACCTCAGACTTCCACAGTTTGTCAATACATAGTGATAGCTGCTGGGACTTTTAAGGCAGTCACATGCCTATATAAGCGCCTGACGCAGGAAATACGTCGACCGCTGACTGCTTTGCGCATCAAGTGGGAGGGGGATCTGGGTGAGGCTATAGATGAGAAACCATGGGGGGAGCTTGTGGAAAGGGCCTGGAAGAGCTCCAGGAATGCACAATTCCAGCTGATCCACTTCTATGTTTTGCACCGGGCATACCTCACCTCGAGCAAGATTCATGAATTTTTTGGTGTCTCGGCCGCCTGCCCGCGATGTAGCATGGAGGGTGCGGGGTTTTTACATATGTTTTGGGATTGTCCAAACTTGGGAGAATTTTGGAGGGGGGTCACTGCAGTGTTGGCGGCTACAACGGAGAGGGGAGTGGTGCTGACCCCAGGGTGTTGTCTACTACACTGGTTCCCTCACACAGCCAGGAACAAGGTCACTAGCAAGTTCATAGATTTGGGGTTGGTGTTGGCTAAAAGAGAGATCACTAGCCATTGGAAGGCGAGAAGTGGTTGTAACGTGCCAAGATGGATGAGAGAATTTGTGAAGTGGGCGGAATGCGAGAGGACATTCAGACTGCAAATAGCCCGAAGGACCGGAATGAGAAGACGCTGGACGCAGCAAGGGCATGGGTGGCATTGGTGGAACTCCTGCCACATCCGGCTGAAGATAGGGAGGAAAGCCTCGATGGAGAGGGCCCTAATGCGGGCGACTGATCACCTGTCGCTAGTAGTGTCCCTGACTGCTGGTCCCACAGGAGGCCTGACTATTATCTCATGCACCCCACACTGAAGTACCAACGATACATACTAGATGGAGTGGTACATAACTCGTAACATGGGATCGTCCTCAGACCATATGTAGTTGACTTGACCATAAGCGGCATGCTTGGGGAGTGGGGAGGGTGGGAGTTTGGAGTGGGGTGGGGTGGAGATGTGCGGGATGCACTGCACTGGAAGAAGAGCCCCAAGGGGATTCATAAATAGTATATTACGTTGAAATTCAGCAAGGGGCAGAGGTCTAGAAGACAGCCCGGGACTAAGACGAATAATATTTTCCCATGGCACAAGCAAGAATGCTGGACAATTGCAGTTGAAACATTGGGGTTATGGTGGCTACCTGCTTCCTTATGCATAGAGGGGCTAAAGTACAATCCTAAGAAATTCTGAGATTTGTTTGATTATGTCATTTGAAAAATCAATAAAATCTGTTTAAAAAAAAATCAAGTACACCGATCTACAAAGGCCGAGATCACCGCACTGATTCCGACGCAGCCCCTGCTGTACGGCTGCACGAACCCTCACATCGCCCCGAAATCTTCACGCAGCACATCGAGGCGCTAGGTCTGTTGCATCGCTGGGGGACGGAGTAAGAAACCGATGCATCACCTCCCCACGCAGTAAGAAACCAACGCATTACCTCCTCTCCAGTAAGAAACCGACACATCACCTCCCCTGCGCAGCAGTAAGGAACTGATGCATCACTTCCCCGGAGCAAGGAACCAACGCATCACCTTCCCTGTGTGTAAGGAACCGACGCATCACCTTCCCTGCGACCCTTTTTGTTTGTGCACGTGACGCATCCAAGGTACTTTGTGTGAAAAGTGTTGCATCTGCACTTTGCTTTGAACAGAACTGTTTCTACCTTTTGAAAGTCATATTTGTATTACTGTATTGTGGATTTTTGTCGTTTTGGTCTTGTTTGGCTTAAATAAAGATTACTTATTTTTCTACACTGGTGTGGTTTCCATTTGTAGTGTTTTCACTGTATTACTGTATGTGTGCACAAATGCTTTACACAGTGCCTCTGAGATAAGCCTGTCTGCTCGTGCCAAGCTACCAAGGGGGTGAGCAGGGGTTATTTTAGAAGTGTATCCCCATTACCCTGACTAGGAAGAAGGTCCCTACTTGGACAAAGGTACCTACCTCTGCCAACTAGAGACCCCCATTTCTAACAAGGGTTGAGCAAATTGACCAGAGAACAGGGTGAGGATTGGATGGTGATGCAGGGGACTTGCTTGGGGTAGTTGCAGTACAGTAGAAACAGTTTTCACTGCTCAGACGGGGCAGTTTAGCAGCGAATGTTTAAAAAAAAAATATTTTAATGTTTTTAATTCTTTAAGTTTTGTGAAGCTTGCACAAGTTTAAACAAGCATTGACAAAGCCAAAAGTCATGGCAATGCCCGAGACACTGGCCTTGTCAATGTGAATGCCTTTTAGCTATTTTGTCTAGCAGCACATCTGTTGTTCAGCATGGCTGAAAGTTACTGAAAGCCCAGAGTCACAGGATGTTAAGCCGACACCTAGTCTCTTCGCTCCCCATGTTGAGTTTATTGTCCTGCCCCTCCTAACACAAAAAAGCGCTATGTCGTGGCCTGCGCTGGACACATCATAGTGCTTTTTTCAGTGACTTTCAGCCATGCTGAACAGCAGATGTGCTGCAAGAATGGCATCAAGGAAAATGAGAGCGACTCTGAAGTTTTCCAATGGTAGGAGATGGGCGGCCTGTAAGCCCACAGATAGAACACAACGCGTCTCTTCGAGACAGCGCATACTCTGTCTAGCCAAGCCCTAAAAAGATTTGATGTTGTGAGTTGCCTCACTTTAAACCTTTGCATGGTCATAGAATAAACAAAGGTTGTGCAAGAGTAATGTTGTGGGAAACTATGGGGTTTTGCTTTTACAAACTTTATAAAAATTTACTGAAATCCTTGTAAATGTCTTCAACTTGCTAAGCAGTATATCATCTGTAAAAACAATAGATATTTCTGCATTGCTAAAGTATTTTGCACAATTTTCTTATATAATAAATAGTGCATCAGACATGGACCTCGATACACCAAAGTGCCAAGGGTAGTGGAAGTTAAATCACATCATTTGACCTCAATGACATTATAGAAAGTAACATCATCTTTAACCCAAAAACCCAGGAAGTGATGCCATAAGACCTTGATCCTGACGACATCACAACAATTCATGTCACTGCAACCAACTGTACAACTCAAAGAGAAAATATATTGATAGATCACAAGGAGAGTCACAGAAAAGAGATGTTAAAAACAATTGTGGTCATGCCCACCAGCATTAATACATTTGGACACAGCATATTGAATATGAACTATGCTATTTGCTTGATCTACAACTTTATCATTGTTATCAAGTTTTGATTTATGATCAGTTGTAAAGAACTATCACACTTGTGAAGCATAGAGGTGACTATTTTGTTCAAATACATCATTAGGTGTGGCCTAGAGATAACTTTCGCTGTTGCACCACCCTCATGTACTGAAAATAAATCATAAATTTAAAAAAAACACAAATATAAACATACAGAGCGGGGCTTTGGGTTAGCATTCTTCATTCATTGGTCTGGTTAACAGTCCTTCACATTTTGCTTGTGCCCACTGCAGCATGAAGCCTTTGGCTGCCTCCCCCTACCCGCCCCTGAACAAGCCGTCCGTGGGCCACCCCCACCCTGGAACAAGTCGAACGCCTCCACCCCAATCCCCCCTCCCCGCTGTTACCTTCACCCAGGTGGCAAACTTAGGGGATGCCCCGGGTGGCAGTACGGTTAGCTACACCACTGCCATTGGCTGCCTTGTGGTGTAAGTGGCATCATTTTGCCTTATCACATATCCATACCGTCCAAAAAAGAAATGCACTTCAATCAGGGATGATGGGCCAGTGCTTTACTTTTCAAATGCTTTAACTTTTTACTTTTTTTAGTCATCCTCGTGAGTGTATAAACTATGTCCTCAGGTTACGGTAATTCAGAGCCAACAGTAAGCATAACGTGATGTGGATTAAAACAAAAAAGGTTCTACCCAGCCGGACCTGCATACCTCAACCACCGCCTCTCCTTCTACATTCCCATCAGACATCTCCGCTCCACCCAACTGGCCCAGGCCACCGTCTCACGGATCTGTAAGTCCGCGGCTGGAGGAAGATCCTCCTCCTACCTCGCTGCGAAGAACTGGAACTCCCTGCCTCTGCCCCTCAGGCAATCACCATCACTGCCGCAATTCAGGAAGGACCTCAAGACCTTGCTTTTCAACTGAACCACAGACCCAGCTCCCCCACTCCCATCCAGCGCCTTGAGACCCTCACGGGTGAGTGGTCGCGCTTTATAAGATTGATTGTTCTATAGCAGTTCTAACTACACTTGCCTGCAAGAAAGGACCCGTACTGTTCTAATAAAAGTGTATGCAATCGGTATGTTTTTAGGTTTAAAATGCTTATTGCATGCACACAGAAACACTTAGGTGGCATGTTTCTTTGCTGTTCATTTCAGTGGCATAAAATAATAAAACAATTAACATCTCACCAGGTTGCCAAGACCAGACCTATTGGCCTTGGCAATACTTTGTTTTAATGTATCACAATATTGAAGCGTGGCAATGAGTTTAAAAAATGTGCAATGCGCTCCTGGATGCTTTTTTTCAACAAATAGAGTGTAATGTCTCCCCATTAACTGCAGGTAATAAATAGTGCTCATTAGGATTGCCTTCTGTTCTGACACTGCTTTTGTCTCCTTTCCTGTGGGGTCACAAAGGCAGTGTTAGGGATTTCAAGGCGCAAGCCATAAGTCATACCTGTGACTCCTGGTGACCCTTACATTATGTCTACATTAGCAATGCACTGAAAATCTGCTGCTGAAAACACCAATACTGCACAATAAACCAGTATGTTAAAAAGGAACTTATGTGTAAAAAAAATAATTGTGCTGTATCAGTATTTCTGTATGCCATAATTCCTTGTTGGTTTATCATATGCAATGTTAGCACTTGAGCTAATTGCACATACAATATCAATGCATGGCATACAATTGCATGTGAATCACCACTGGGACATTGTGACTTAATAGGGGTCCTAGAAGCACCTAGTGGGACATCTTGGGCACCCCTTCATTATCATTCTGGCTCCCAAAATCAGCACAGACAAAGAAGTAGCCATTTTGGAGGACCACGCTGCCAAAAAGGCATCACCCACTATCATCTTCAGCTCCTGAACACATAGAGAGTAATCATTAGGACCCCCACATATGCTGGTTGGCAAAAGAAAATGAAGTGGGGGTCTAAGGAGCTAGATGTCTGCCATAAAGAAGATAGTAAAAAAGGAGTCCAGCTATTTGAACATCTGATTTCAAAAACCTCCAATGATTTGATATTGAGTCTGTGGTATAGTATCACTCGTAATGTGATTATTGTGTCTTTCTATCCGTATGAAGTCGACGAGGTGAAGAAGATCTGCAAAGACCTCAAGATGAGGTGGTCAGGAACATCTTCTCATAACCAGGCACAGCCGGTTCAGGTAAGAGCAGCGGGGCGGTGGTGGGGTGGTGGGGAAGTTGACAGACAACAGAAAAGGTCAAATAAAATACAAAAATAAATAAAACCACTTACCTTGCGCTCGCCGCATCTCCGAGTCGGCGATGCAGGAAGCACAAGGTAAGTGGTTTTATTGCTTTTTAAATTTAATTTACCTATTCCATCTTCTGTTGACTCCCCCCCTCCGCCCCACCCACCGCTCTTACCTGAACCGGCGGCTCCTGCTCATAATACCAGAGCAAAAATAGATAATCAGCCACCAACCTTGTGTGAAGTCTATAACCAGTCATTAGAGACCATCTCATCTCTGAGACAGTAGGAAAAGAGCGGGAAAAGGAAAAACAGTGTAGAGGTCTGGAGGCAGAAATATTTGTTGTCAAGGAGAGACGTACTGACCATCTAGAGGATAGGCTAGTGAGGAAATTACAGGTTAAGAGAGAGGAATATAAGACGCTGCTAAATAACAATGCTGGTGCATCCTATTTAGGCCAACAAAGGAGACTCCATGAAACTGTGAGTAAAGGTAGGAAACTACCAGTCTAAGTAAGTAGAAGAGAAAAGGGCTCGAGAAACATAAAACATTTGGTCATGGATGCAGAACACAAAATAGAGGGTGAACATGCAATGGCGAAGGGATTTTCAGACTACTTTCAATCCTTCTATGTCACAAAGGTGGACTGTAGTTACACTGTATTGGAGAATTTTGCACAGGGAAGGACCACACTTCAGTTGACGATGGAGATGTGATGTCGAAGAGGCCCTTACTCTCGAGGAGGTTAGTAATACAATCTTTTAATTGCAATCTAAAAAGATTCCTGGTCCAAATGGGCCACCAACTAAATTCCACAAAACATTGGCTGATAAAATAGCTAAACTAATGTGGAACATGTTTCTTGCATCCTGGTGAAGGGCATTCTCCTTGCAGATCTGAGACCCGCAACCTGGATACTACCACTTATATTCAACAGACTAGCTTCTGTAATTTAAGATTTGATTCACAAGGATCAGTCTAGGTCCATACTGTTTAGATCCACCCGACTTAGCATGCACATTCTCTACAACAACGTAGCATCCACTATGTCAGTGTTGCAGCCAATAGTGTTTGTGTTGTTACATGTGATGCTAATAGTTTGATGCAATAGAAAGTTAATTCAAGCACTGTGTACTGTGTTGGGTGGGCTCTAGTCCCACCTTACTGGAATGGATCAGAATACTTTATAGGGATCCAAAGGCTAGAGTGTGTGTGAACAGAACAGAATCCAGGACTTCTGGGTGTCTCCTGTGCCTGATGCTTTTTGCATTGACATAATAGCTGCTAGAAGAACTGATAAGATCTGAATCCCAGGTCAAAAGATGGCACTGGGTAATAAGATGGGAAGAGAGAGTCTTGCTCTATGCGGTTGACATACTCCTGCTCATAGCTGATCATGGAAAATTCAAGGCCAGACTGAAATTCATTTTTGGGAAATATGAAAAATACTCAGGCCTGGAAATTTAACTGGTACAAATCCCTAAGCAACAAAAGCAACTTTAGTACATGTGCCAACTGCACATGCACTAAATGCTCATGTGCTAGCATTGCACATACAAACTTTCCATGCGGTTAAAAGAACCAAATACTCAACAGGCAGTTTTACAATCTACGTTTACCTGAAACATGCAGCAATTATTTTATTGCTCTACATGGAACCTCAAATCAATCAGTTAGTTGCAAGGGTCCGCTTCGCAGCCATGCAAATTCATTGCCTTATTTCTGGCTGTGCCATGGCTGGTTATGTAATCCTGCAGTAGATGATAACAGTGGTGATGATGGAAGGAGTGACACTCCTGCACAGGGCATACTATACGCAAATGAGCCCTGATGTGGGCAGTGGATGCAGCCTTTGTAAAACCTCCTGCCCTAAATACTCCATTTGCAAAACGTCAGTTGTTCCTGGCAGTTAAGTCAAAAGTTCTTGCAGGCCCCAGGATATCATATTGAATAGGTCCCTTTATACGATCAGCAGATCCTGTTTCAAAGTTTACGAATATGTCCTGTAGGAAAAGAAAAAACATGGCAGGTCAGTATCTTATGACATCTAATACAATTAGCTGTGTTAACTGCCTTGTCATTAATACTGACTTCACCTGTAACAGCACTTATAAACTAATAACCTCTCAACCCCTAATCTCCATTGTGACTGGCCTGGCTCTCAGCCTTGGCCTAAAACTTTGTTTGGATTTTATAATGGGAAACTTTAGCTTGTACTTCATTTCAATGGTGCAAAATCTCTGCATTTCATCGTATCTCATCATGATTGATCCTATACTGGCCAATAAACAATAAAAGGTTTGATAACCATCTCAATGAGTCACAATCCTTTTTAGAGCCTTAGGGAGTTTGGAAGACAGGATACTCTGCTATAAACGTGATG
The DNA here is from genome assembly GCA_963921515.1 of Calotriton arnoldi. Lineage (NCBI taxonomy): Eukaryota > Metazoa > Chordata > Amphibia > Caudata > Salamandridae > Calotriton > Calotriton arnoldi. The sequence continues at coordinate 319,852 of CAWUFW010008913.1, read as the reverse complement.
GATATCACGTCCGCCATATTACAACTACATTATATCCTATGGCACTAGTATAACGGCGGATGGGATATCCGCCATGTTTGTGGTGGAGTCACCCATCCACAAAACTATAAATCAGGCCCTTAGTCTATCTTCCAGGTCAAACCTTGACCTAACGTCTAATGTATTGTGACAAGATGGTTGTGCCACAGGCTTGTTTGTCACTGCAGATCTTACATTTGTGCACTAAAGTCTGGATCTTAAATGTCATTGAGATGATTAAACCCCTGCGGTTCCATAAGTTGTGCTTCTGAATTTGGAAGGATAGAGCTGAAAGGATATCCTGTCCTCTGGTATAGCCATGTATGTGTTATGTGATATTTAATATGATGCTTCAAGGCCCCCCTGGTATCCTTTCATGACAGAGATGTGTTATCAGACAGAGACAGGGTACATTGCAGAACATCACCAAGGTCCTTGAGATACAGAAGACTGGGAACCCACCACGTTCAACAATCTGACTTTATTGTACTCCAACCACAGTTAGCCTATTCTTAATCGTTGATTTGTTTGTCTCTCACGCATATGTTTGCATGTTGATCAGACCAAGTGCTAAGCGTGTTATCTCCATGTAAAGCGCTCTGATACCCTCGAGGGTCACGTTCGCGCTATACAAAACTTTCTAAATAAATAAATAAATAAAGACCATCCACCTGGAATTAGTAAGTAAATTGGAGAATCAAAATCGGCGTCATCACTTGCTATGGATACCAATCTTCTGAGCGCATGCCTTTGTGCAGTTAGCTCTCCTGGGTGTTGTGTCCTACCGATATGATGAAATTGCCTACATACAATGGAAATCTCCCACCTATCATGGCATCCTTCATGTCGATGGTTCTGTTGGTGTTATAGCCGACCAGCATACCCCTTTTTAGGACTGGTTATGGCCATGGAAAACTTCCTTGTTGAGTCTGATCTGAAAGAACGAGTGACTTGATATCATGTTGGCACCATTCTGCAACACACTTTTTCTGGAAATTATTATGGAAAAGGCAGCTGTCACCCAATTGCGAGAGCTGTCTAGCAGAAATTGCATGTTACTCATTGGGTGGCTTTTAATCAATACTCTCTCTATGTCAGGTTCATCTGCGGCTTCCATCACGATTGCCAATAGCTTATTACTGCAACATCTGAAGGGCCTTGCCAAATTTAGGGGACAACATTACAAGAACTCTCCATATTCCTTGCGTGGATATTTCAGGAGGGAACAGGGGGTTCCCGACTGTTGCTAGTGGGACTTTCCCTATTGCTACTACTTGAGGCATAGTGTCTCTCCACCACTCCCCACCCATTCAATATATAAGCAAGGTCACAGGGTATGACAGTAGGATTTATCGTTTATCATGCGAAAAGCTTTCTGACAAAATGAAGCCTGGGTTAAAATCTAGGGGCATATTAACAACGGCCAGCGATAATTATCGCTGGCCGTGCTTAGCGATAATTATATTATCTCCGCCTATCTCTGGAATTTATCGCCCTGGTAGCGCGTTATTAACAACGCGTTACTCCAGGGCGATAAAGATTCCAGAGATAGCGAGGTTATCGCCCTTTTGCAGGGAACATCGCTGGTTTTCCAGCGATGTTCCCTTCAAAACGGCGATAACCTTGCTGATACGACCCTGTGGTCATATCAGCAGAATCCATCTCCTATGTCTAACACAGGTAAGTCAGGATTATAGCAGATGTTAGATTTTGGCGAAAACGGCCGTTTTCGCCAAAACTTAACGTCTGCTATAATCCTGTGGGCTGCCTTGTAAATATTGCGATGTGCACATCGGCGATATTTGCAACGTAGCCCATCCGGGGTACGCCCAGTAACGCCCACTTTGCATCTCATTAGAGATGCAAAGATGGGCGTTGAGGGAAAGGGCGATAGTGCAAGGATTCACGCGATAGCGTGACCTTGCTGATTAGGCGATAGGATTATCGCCGCTTTTCGTCCAAAAACGGACGCTAAAGCGGCGATAATTGTTTATCGCCTCGTTGTTAATATGCCCCTTAATTACTCTGGAGTAATCGCAGTAATTTCGGCAATTTTGAAAATTTTGCGATAACATTCACTCGTGTAATTAAGATTAATTTTGGGCAGAAATGCCTACCACCCGAGCAGAGGAACAGAGCGTGCAGGGTTGCTAGCTGCTGCAGTTCGTGTTCTGTAGCACTTAGCACTATTTTTGTAGCGTAAAATGTATCCTCTGGTCCATTTTGGACACAACAGTGTATTTTACACTAAGAAAATAGAATGCTCAATTCCACGTAATCTTGTGTAGTTTTGCTGTAATTTTGTGTAATTATGGTACAGCAAATTATGCGAGTTACACCACTCCTTCATTTTTTTGTGTTGTAATTCTTTTATTAAGAACAAAACCGTATTACAAATGCACAGTTTGGAACAGAATACTCATTGCATTGGGAAGGGGCGGAAGGGGGAGATGGGGCGGAGGGGGGTCAGGGGAGTCAGTCCTATAGCGCAAACAATGCTGATGGCCTCTGTGCCTTATACTTTTTCAATTGTTAAGTGTCTGTGGTCAAGCGTCCCCAATGTGTGTGGTGGGGAGGGTGGGGGGATAGGGCACAGTCAGCTATCAACAAGAGTAGGGGGGGGGCTTGCCCCAGAGAGTAGGATGACGTGGGCTTCGGAAGAGTGAGAGGGGGCGGGCGCAGAAAGCGGAAGGGGCTCCTTGCCATCGATCTATTGCATTCCATGGTGCTCTAATAAGGGTGTGGTCCCTATCAGTGCACGCAAAGGGGGCTGGAAAGGGTGGCAGAGGTCTATAGTGCAGAGAGGGGTCGATGCGTGTCCGAGGGGAAGGGTGGAGGTGGGAGAGGGAAAAGAGCAAGAGCGGGAGAGATGAAAAGGTGAAAGAGTGGGGGAGGAAGTCGTAGATGAGGGGGAATAGGGGAGTGGTACAAGAAAGAGATGAGGGAGGGGCTAGAGAGCGAGGAAATAGAGGAGGGGGTGCCGCGGAGAGGAGTGGAGGGGGGAAAGGAGGTGCAGGGTGGGGGAGAGAGGGGGTGGCGCAAGGAGGATGTTTTGCTTAGGTCAACGTCAAGGCCTCCCAGCTTCACGTCGAGAAGGGCCGTCAGGGTCCGCGGGCATGCAGGTCTCCTTGCTCGGGGATTGAGGGGTGCTGTGGTGTCACACTTTAGGGATCGTCTCTAAAGAAGGGTGCCCATGTCTGCTTGAACACCTCTGATTGGTCTTGCAGGGTGTAGATAACACGTTTGTACGTCGCTGTCTGTATCATCGCCACTGTCCAGTCTTCCTGCGGCGGGGGCCTCCATTGGTGGAGGATACATATTTTGGCTGTGGCCAGTGCCGTGTGGAGGAAGCGGTGCTACACGCGGGAGAGATCCGGTGAGTTCCCGACATCATGGAGGAGGGTCAGGGAGGGGGTAAGGAGGAGTCGCAGTGTCATGGATGCCCCCAGGGCGTTCCCGACCACCGTCCAGGAGGGTTTCATAGAGGATAGGAGTAAGGTCGCAGTGGGTGCCAGTGCATCTCCAGCAATTTGCGTGAGGTAGGAGCCCCGCCCTGTTCAGTCTCACTGCTGTCCAATGCCATTCGTGGAGCATCTTGAAGAGGCAAAACTTTGTGTGCCTCACAGGCTCTCTTGTCCATGGCTTGTAGGATGTCAGCCTAATCGTCCTCCTTGAGTATGATCTGTAGGCGGGTCTGCTATTTGATGCAAAGGTTGTGGAGGAGGGGTTGTGAGAAAAGGTGGCATGTGAGTGTGCTGTAAATCCCCGACATCACTCCCTTATGGCAACCCTATGTGGCGAGATAGGACACCACCGGCGAGGTCTGCAGGGACCATGGGCATGGACCCAAGCAGCGTCTCAAGCAGTGTTGCAGCTGCAGATGGTGCCAGGCCTGTTGTGGTTGGAGACCAAATTCCTCCCTCAGGTGTTGGAATGGTTTCAGGTCTCCATCGTCCAGGTCCTGGTCCAGGTTGTATATGCCTGCCTCTATCCACTAGATAATGGAGGGCCCGTCCATCAATGTGCAGGCCGTCATCGCCTAATAGGGGCACTATGTCATGCAGGTTTGGGTCCACACCAAATAGACGGTTGGCACGCTGCCAGGCTCTTTGCGTGGCCTGTAACTGAGGGGTGGAGGGCAAGACTGGGGAGGCAACCTCTGTAGAGGGGGCCGAGCCCCTGGTTATTAGATAATAGTAAGCATCACAGGTAGTATGACTAGCGCATATGTGAAGCATGGCAGCATGACTATCCTTACTGCCTGTACCCTGCCCCAAATGGAGAACCCCAGGTGTGACCATTTCTCGAAGTCCAGCTTCATTTGGGCGACCAGGGGGTCTAAGTTGTCCGCGATCATCCTATCCAGTCCCCTATTGACCAGGATTCCCAAATATTTCAGGTGTGAGGGCTTCCAGCGGAAAGGGAATCCATGAATAGCCGCCTTTGTGGTACAGGTTGAGAATGGGAGGGACTCTTGTCCCAGTTTACTCTAACGAGACAGAACAGTAAAGCTGTCGATAACTTCCATTAGGGCCATTAGGGAGCGGCGCAGGTCTGTCAGGGTAAGCATGACATCATCCACGTAGTGGTAGATCTTGAACAGACCACCCATTAGAGGAATACCCGTAATGTGGGGTGACTGGCGTATGTATGGTGGCTGCTAAGGGCTCCATAGCCAGGAGGAACAGGAGGGGAGAGAGCGGACATCACTGGCATGTACCCCTCCAGATCTGGAAGGGATCCAATAGAAATCCCCCGCAATTGGCCTGGGCCGTTGGACAGTCATACAGGAGGCGCACCTTGGCTATAAATTGGTCCCCCAGGTCGAATCTTTTTAGGGTTGCGAAGAGGTATCCCCATTTGATGCGATCAAACACTTTTTTGGCGTCAAGGGAGAGGGCCAACGCATTGTTCAGCATGTCTTTGGCCGCCCAGAGGGTGTGGGCGAGGGTGCAGAGGTGGTTCCTGGAGGAATGTCCCAGGACAAAGCCCACCTGCGTGTGGTGTATCAGGGAGGGGATGACTCTGATGAGGCACGCTGCTAGAATGCTGGCAAGAATCTTGATATCTCCATTCAGGAGGGAGATGGTCCTATAGCTGCTGCACAGTAGAGGGTCCCTCCCTGGTTTGGGGAGGACCGCAATCACCGCCCTTTTGAAGAGAGGGCTCAGGGATGCCTTCTGCTCTGCCTCCTGGAAGGCAGCATGCAATGAGTCAATGACCTCCTCACCCGACCACTTATAAAACTCTGCGGGGATTCCATCTTCTCCCAGGGCTTTGTGATAGGGTAGTTTGGAGATGGCTAGCGTGATCTTGGCTTTGCTGATCTCCCTTTCAAGTAGTTCCCTACCCTTTTCCCACAACCAGGGGAGGTTCACTCCCTCCAGAAAGGATTCCACCTGTTCTGCACTGGCTGCCATTTCTGGGGTGTACAGCACCTGATAGAATGATACAAACTCAGTAATGATGTCCTGCGGGCGGCTGGGGACCTCTCTGCTCCCTGAGCGTATGTCAGGGATAGCCATAGCGGCCTCCTGTTGTCGTAGTTGGGAAGCCAGTAGGTGCCCCTCCTTTTCCCCTTGCTCGTAGTGACAACCCTTTAGGCGGTGCAGCGCATATTCAGCTTTTGAGGTATAGAGGTCGTTAAGGGCCATGCGGGCCTGTTCCAAGCGGCGGCGGGTGGGAAGTGTGGGGCAGGTAGAGTAGAGGCAGGTGAGGGATGCTATCTGCCCTTCCAGCTCAAACTGGCAGTTCTTGTTCGACACAACAGCATGTCTCATGAGCTGCCTTTGTGGCTGCCCAGAGGACCTTATGGGAGTCCACCGAGCCTTTGTTATCCGTGATATACACGGAGACATGGATTTTCAATTGCAACGGTACCCACCCTTCTTAATAAATTCTTTGGTCCTTAAAACAGCACTCTACATCATATCCTTTTGCTTCACTTAGGAGGCAATTTGGATATAGAGCAATTGGACTATTCATATTACAGACAATATAGTGCTGGCGATAGTAAGTTAAAATACTTTAATTGGGAATAATACGAGGTGTCAGGATTTCCTCCCTTTGTAACTATGAGGCAAATACAGTTAACTCTACTGGCACTATGTTAGGGCTGTGTGACATTGCAAAGCATTTCGCTTTGCCACTGCTCAAGAATTTTACATCAGTATATGTCACACATACCAATAATGAGCGCTAACAAAAAAGTTCTGCTTGTGATAGATTTGGCAGAAAACTGTTTGTTCCAACATAACGCCACTGTGTTCTATACATAATTTAGGGGTTGCCAGGGGTCGCAGCTGTGACTACTGGCTTGCGCAGTGCGACACCTGGCACTGCCTTGGCGACCCCTTGCCTCAGAGGTGGCAAAATCAGTGTCCGGAACACTGGGGTAGCTCTTCCTTCTGGACGCCGGTTGGGGCTCCACTTTCCTTGTTTTCAGTCATTTTTCTAATTCACTAATAGTGAATAAAATCATATTATTCACTATAAGTGTAATAAAAAATGGAGTACAGTAAGCTGGAACATGACCCTATCTGGCATTAAGGTAAGTAAAAAATGCTTTAAATGTATGTGTGAGAGTGCTTGAGAGTTAAAGTGTGCTTATTCAAGAGAGAGTGTGGAGTTAATGTGTGTATATGTGTAAGCATGTGTTTGAAAGTGGAAGTAAAGGTCAAATGGCATGTGATGTTACTTCTGCTACCACTGGCATTTTGGTGAATTGAAGTCCATGCACTGTGCACAGACAACATTCGCAAAAGGTAAACCTGAAGAGAAAGAATTTGAAAACATTTGCGAGTGTACACAGAAAGCTATGTGAATGGAAAACTTGCAGAACATAGTTTATAAACATTACCGGGTCAGCTGGTTTTAATGGTGTAAAAGATTTTGCTATGTGATGAAAATAATCTTGCAATGAAGGGAAAAACTGTGCTCTGGTAAAGGCAAAGCAGGAATCTTTGCAGTCTGCATGAAGGGAATAATTCAGGGCCAGATGTACATAGACTTCCGTTTACGATTTCCTAATAGCGAATTTTTGCGATTCACTTTTAGGAAATCGCAAACAGCTATGTACAACAGTATGTTTTACATTGTTTGTGAGTCCCAATGGGTGGCAAGGGACCTGCCTCATTAATATTCATGAGGCAAGTCGCAATTTGCGATCCATTGGAAGTGGCTGGCACTCACAGGAATGATGGGCTGCTGGGGTCAGCAGACCACCATGTCTCTGACTGCTTTTTAAAGAAAGCAGTTTTTTATTTTGAAATGCAACCTGTTTTCCTTAAAAGAAAATGGGATGCATTTAAAAAAGAAAAAGCTTCTTTTTCATTTTTTAAGAGTAGGCAGTGGTCTGTGGGACCACTGCCTGCTCTGAAAAAGTTTTGGTGCCCCCATTCACAAAGGGGAAGGGGTCCCTTGGGGATCCCTTCCCGTATTCGAATGGTTTACCACCAATTTGAAGTTGGTGGTAACTGTGAATGATTTGCGACCGCATTCCTGGTCACAAAACATTCCTACATACCAGTGGAACTCGCTGTTAGGAAGGGACGCCCTTGGCATGCCCCTTCCTAATAGAAACTCGCAAACCCAATTTGCGATTTGGTTATAGCTTACTAAATCGCAAATAGGGCTTTGGACATTTAAAAATGCTTTTCCGGGGTGCACCGTTTGCGAGCTGAAAAAAGCTTTGTACATGTGGCCATCTGAAACTCAACAAATCTTAGCTGGCAAAACAAAGTTTGCATATCACAGTTCGTAGTTTCTTTTGGGTCTAGTAATCCAGATCGGCTCAGTGCCGGAGATAGTGTCAAACCCCTTAAATTCCTTGGTCGACATTTGACAAACCTGTCAAGCTCAAGGCACGTGCCCCCAGGGCGTGGTCAGGTAGGTGCAAAATATAGGCGAACACACTGTGGCCCAATCTCAAAGAAGGATCCAGGTCAGCCTCAAGTCAGTTTTAAAATAAGTTCCTCTTTAGTACCAAAAATAACTTCGAAGGCATGTTTACGCCAGGGTTGATTAATGGGGCACAAGCAGTGTTAAAATAGCACTAATCGTAGAATAAATAAGGATTACAAAGGTTTACATTGGGACACCTCCAAGAGCATCTTTCACAAAATGCTGGCATCCATCTCTTAAAAGACTTTGTTTAATGCCATTATATACAGCATAATACAAATAGAAATTAATATAGTAAATAATCAATCACCAATTAATATACTGTATTAAGAACTCGAGAAAAAAATACATTCTTAATAATTTTTGCAAGGGAGGAAAAGGGGAGGGGGAAGGAAAAAACATAAAGGATAAAAAAGAAAACATATGAATATAATGTCCAAGAAAAACATTGTTCTCATCTGCAACTTAGCATAAATAAGTTAACAAGGAACTGTATAATTAGAACTACAACCTTACATTCAAATGCAAAAAAAGAACAGAGAGATAAAATGCTCATGGAGGATAAACGTTTTCAGACCATACAGGACTAGTATTTAAAATAACATTCCCAACCTGGTTAAGAAATGTAGTAAGCGGTAACCATAACAATTGGACATTATGAGAGGATACAGATGGTATCCCTCACTTTCACACTTCAATGACGCAGCAAGAGATCACAAAGTACCTAAGGAGGGGGCTTCTCTAGAGAGTTGTTTCATAATTATTAGTGGTTTTACCACCTGTAAATCTGTGAAAGAAAAGAACAATGTAAGCCAGAAAACTATGAGTGGTGTGGTAGTGTTTGGAAAAAGAAGAGTCAATAGACTTTTTGTGATGTAAAAGTCAAGTTCATTTAAAAGATTAATGCTGTTCAGGAGCAGGATTTATGAAAAAAATATTTTGCATTGTTTGTGAGTACAAATAGTGCAGTGGTTTGGGGTTGTTTTGTAAAGGCCACTCTCTGCAAGGAGGGGTTCTCCTATAGTTGGGCCCCCGCTGGGGGACTGATCCCCCAAAACGCCTCTTGTGGGATACCAAGTCCATTTTGCAGACACTGAGAGCTGGACCTAGGCTTGCAGGTGGTCCCTAGTGCAGGCTGTTGAGCAGAGGACGTCTTTAAGTAGCTTCTGTTTAAGGCATCACAAAATAAATAATCTGGTTGGTTTGCTGTCTCTTCTGTTTACAAAGTTTGTACAGGGGCTGGGGAATGGAGCAATCATGAAGTGAGATAATGGTGAACAGAGCTTTAAGTGGGATAAAAATTCTGGGGGGGAATTGTCTCTAAAAGAGGCATAGCCAAAAAGGTGTGACCAGGAGTCCTTTACAAGGAGTGTGACCTATGTAAATAGGGGAATGTCCTAAATCAAGTGAATCATGTGCCTGACAAATTGCTAAAATCAGCATGCTTCCTGAGACACTGGAGGGTTGAGGACATCAGGCTACAGACGAGCAAATGAGGATGAAAGAAAATCCAGGTCGGGTCGGAGAGATAAAGCAGCCTTCTCCCATTTGAGAAATATTATGATTCACATTTTGCTCTTTCCCTTTGAGAGTCGACCCCAGTCCTGCTTCAGGAAGAGGGAAAAGAAAATATACAATCAAAAAACCGTGACCGATTTCCAATACTCTTCTCCTTATTGTACATAGCGTTGCTGATCTGTCAAGCAGGGTTCTTTCTTTCAGCTCGGTAAACTAAAAGGCTAACTATAGAACCCGAAAGGGACCTGTTTCAGTCACCGTTAATAACTACAGCTGATGCTCAGACTTGGCAGGACCAGCCTTACTTAAAGCACTGATGGGGTGCCTTCTAACAACAACAGATTGTATAACTACAGGTGCATCTCTGCCAAAGCTTCAATGAGAAATAAAGGAATAGGGACAGCTGACCCCTGTGCCAAATATTGACACCGTCAGTGCCAAGACCACCTCTTGGCAGAAGGTGATGCGCTGTCGGAAGAAGGGTCCAGCTTCTGATGTCCATCCTCCCAAAATATGGTCATTACAGGTTGGACTTGATAGATGTGGGTGCAAAGACTTCTGAGAGACAACAATTTTGCAGCCAGTGTTTTTGTCCTGCTTTCATGCCATCCATGTTTTGTGTTGCCCGGCAAGGAATTTGCTTTTATCTTCCCTCAGTGTGATGCTTATTTCACATGGTATCCTGCAAGCTCTCCTTCGCCAATCTACAGACATTTGTTTATATGGTTGGTACCACACAAACATCCAACAATAATTCTCCCTTGGGCAAGACGGCCCAGTCAAAGACTATTCCACTACTGTTTGTGTGGAAAAGGCTGCTTTAATGGAACAGGTGCATATTGCAAACACAACCCTTGACTTCTAGCCTTAAAGGCTAAAACTTGCCTCACTAAAAATTGGTACTATCTAAAATCTTACTTACCCCTACCCCTAAACAACGATCCCAACAAACCTCTCCAACACAACTGTGCTTCACCTCACCTTTATCTACCACCTGAACTTCAGTTAAACTTCTAAAACTGCAATATTTAAACTTCCAGTCTCTGACTGAAAGATCAACTTTACCCCACTTCCCTCAACCCCACCTTCAAGCTGCTTTGACATCCAACTTGTAATCAAACTGTTTTGTCAGCATAAACCTCAAGTAACACCGCCGCCCAGAGAAGCCCTGCCTAGCAGGACTTTTTCTGTCACCCACCCTTTAGTTCACTCTGTCTTACCCTTTCCAAATGTTTGCCCCCAGTGGCTTGCCCAAGGCTTCCCTCTACTGCATAAAGTATAAATCCATACCCATCACTGACAAATGGACCCCATCGTACCAGAAGAACACCTTCTCCCCAAAATGTATCTCAGGATTCCTCACTCTCCCTATCCCTTCTTCCCTGCAGAAATTCCTAATCTGCCTGCTGGCATTTCTCTGTGTCTTATCTATCACCACTGGCTTATCGGCACCTGTCCACACTCTTCTAAGTATCAACTAGGTCTGCAGAACATAGGTGCTCAATCAACGCACCCTATCTTCCTTCAGATCTTTCTTCATAGCCTTAATAAGACCCGAACCTTTCATAGGAGGCAAATAGCTCTCACCTCAGTGCAGTACTATAGCACATCCGGACAACCGTCCTTACCCAACATTCTGTTTATTGCTGGTAACAATTCATGCAACCTCACGCCACTCTTCCCAAACCACTGAACTTTTATCAGCAACTCATTAAGACCTAACTGCTTCCTATGCTGACATGTGGTCACTTGCTTCTCTGCCCTTTTAAAGAACGAGTGTCTATAAATCCAAACCTGCATGCCTCCCCTTGTAGGGACTGGAACAGAACCTGAAAAACAACCAGCAAACAACAATTAACCAAACTTTAATACTCTTCTAAGTCACCACACATATATGTCCTATGACACTCAGACAACCAACTCCCCAAACTCTTAATCTGACCTGCCAACCACCCCCTTTCTTGCGCCTCTGTCACCGCTCAAATCATAAAGGAGTGTGTTCCATACTCCTCTGCCTTTAGCGCTAGTTCCTTAAGTACCTTTCGCAGCACAGCTCATATTGTTTGAAACACAGTTACATGTGACCCATACCTATGGAAGAACACACACTGACCCTTGCTTCCCACATCCCGCTGATACCGCTTCCACCAATTAACCGAGCACAAATTTGTGACTGGAAACACTCAGAGGCACATACTGGCCTGTTTTGCTCTCGGATTGCTTTTTGATTTCCTGACCTTAATGAACAGCATGTCCTCCACATTTTCCACATCCTCTACTGCCACTCCATCTGTGGTCATGTCCAACAACTGGGATACACTGAAAGCTCCAAAAAACATCTACAACATCAACAATGAAAATATGTTTGACTCAGAACTATCACCGAAAAACCTCTAAAACCCTCTATTAGCCCAGCAACGATAATGGCCTTTTCACCCTTTTACGGCTTCCATTCTCCATCGCCCACCGCTCTAGAATACTATGCCCAACTCCTCCGTGTTAGGCTCATAGCCCCACAACAGTTTACCATGAAAAGCAATCCCGGCTAACTTACCTGCAATGGTCAATCTTGACAAACCTTTTTCAATTTTTTATTTGAGCCATAATAAACCCAACAACATCTTCCCACCTTGTCCAATAATCATCTTCTCCTCTTTGTCTCTGTGTTTCTGATTCCAGAAACTCATTCCAGGCTTGAACATATATTCTGTGTGTTGATGGTGCCAATGAACCGTGCTGCACCAATTCCATGATTCTCAAATGCCTATGCTCCACGATTCCAGTGGCATCTTCGTATTCTCCTGGTCTGCGCCTAAAGCAAGCCCATGGAATCTCCTGTACGGTGAACAAGACAAAGCATCGACAATGTAATTGTCAATTCCTGGGACATGCCATGTTGTAAACACAATGTTATGCTATAAACAGTACAGTAGAAACACCTGCCATACTTTTAAATCTTTTGCCAACTGCTCACAATGTTAACAACTGCCATGTTTTCTACATTTAAGAGCACCTTCTTGTTCACAAACCTTGCCCCCCACAGGACTAGTGCCACAACTAGGACAAAAAAGTCCACAAATGCAATGCTGCACCCCCGTATTTCCATTCCCAGGACCATTCCTCCATTCACTATTTGCCGTGCCAAAAAAGACCAAAACCTGCGCCTCCTGCTGCATCAGAAATTTCAGTGTTCCATTCCAGCTCTTCTCCTAGACCCTCCAATGATAAGCCATTGAAATACTCCAAGAATGTCTTCCACATCCTCAAATAGTCCGCACAGCAGCTGAAAACCCGATTCGATGATGCAGAAGCAACAAATGTGAAGGTGAAGCCTAGTCTCCTACAGAATGTCCTGGCTTCCCACACACCCCTGCATGCAAAATTGAAATTCTTAGCGGTACTTGTACTTCTCTCACTTCTACTTCCATTCTTTGCCAAGTCTGGTAACTCAAGCATGACATTTTTCTTTTCTTCTGGAAGTCTTGCTTTTATCTTAACAGAGTCAGTTTCTATTCCAAGGAAAGACAACACCGTGTCCGAACCAACCATTTTTTCTACAGCCAAAGGAACTCCTACATCTTTCATTAGCTCCTTAAAACTGACCAACATTCTGTTGTACCCCTCTGAAGCGGCCGAACCCGTGAAGGAAAAGTAATCTAGATAAAGTGTAACTAACTTGCACCCCACCCTAAATATGAACAACCACTGCAGAAAGAAGATAAATGTATTGAACAAGGCAAAATACACTCAACACCCCATAGGTAGTGCTTTGTCGACAAACCACTCACCCTGAAATTTAGTCCCCAGCAATTCGAAATCCCTGGGGTACTGGTAATATCACTCTTAGCCATCTAAGAGTAGCCATCCTATTTTCTTCATTAACTCAATTGCCACATCCACTGAAGAATATGTGACTGAAGCCAACTCCTCACAATGAAGTCCTTCATCAAACTTCCCTCCAGCCGTGACAATTTTTGGTAATGCCCCTTCTCCTATTTAGGTAATGCACAAATGGGAAAACAATGAGGTTATCCAGTGGCCAATCACAAAAGGGGCCTGCCATCCTTCCCTCCCGTACCTCCTTCTGCAGTATGCTCTTCGCTAACTAACTAACTTTGCCCGATTTCAACTTTTCAGCCACTGTCTTTCCCTCGGTCCCATCCCATTTTCCATATTATTACTCAACACCCTTTATACTAATGTCATAGACATCTGTCATCTAACAAACATGAAATATTTCAAAAACTGCATGGACCAGTAAAAACACAGCGGAAGGGACCTTGAGGGCGTCACATATTCTACTCAACAGGATGAGCTAATTAAAAGCAATTTAATCGTTATTGTAGAATAAACCATTACATGTCAGTTTGCCTGTGCTTTGTGAAGTCTCTGGGGAGAAGATGCATGCTGGGGGTGTAATGGAGTTATTGACAGAGATGGAATCCTTCTAGTCTAAGATGAAGTTTCACATAGGGATGTGGCATAACTAAAACACATTAATAAATCTATTGCTACAGATCACAGGAAATTCATTTCAATTTCAAACATATTAATTCAGCTCAAATATGCAAATTCATAAGTCGGAAAACACATTAATCACTATTTTTAATGCGCGAAATAGAAAACCACAAAAACAACCTAACATACTTGTGGAGAAATTTTCAAAACTCCTTTTACAAAACCTCGATTAAAGGCCCAACATGAATCCCCCCTTGTCCTGGATGCCCTCGTCCCACTGAACCCACCCCTTCCTGGGTGGGACAGTCCTGAAAGGGCCAATACACTACCTGAAGACCACTGGCTGGTAAAAACTGCTGATGCTGGTCCAGTAGGGGCCATGGTATGGAACCACAAATCATTGTTCATTTCCTCCCAATTATTGTCTACATCCTCCACTAAGCGGGCCCTGAACTCATCAAAGCTCACCCATGTGTAATCAGCGAAAGTGATATGGGCCTTCCTAATCATATCCATGTATTTAAACAGGGTTATGCACCTTTCCGGGTATTTCTCACAATTTGCACTTACATATGTTAAATATTTCGCTGACCATTTCTCTATGGTGACTGGTACCCTGGGCCTTTTTTGTGGCTCAAACTCCTCCTCCATTGAGCCCTCCTTATCCTTTACTTCCCTATTTAGCAACTTGAAAACCTCTATATGTTCCCACTTTCAGAATTGCTCCTTCATGGTTGCCATTAAGCGCTTCTTCAGTGTCATACCCACACAAAACAACTTATTCTGAACTAATTACTTTTTTTCTTCTCCTCCATTGCATCCCGTTCTTTGCCTCCCTTCTCCTTCTTTTCCCCTTTTCCCTTTCCCCTCCTGTTTCTTCTTGCCCTTAAGCTCCACCTGGCCTTTCCAGACATTTTTGTTTGCTTCTGCCCCATGTTTTTTTCATGTCTCCACCTTTTTATTCCATTCCTTTGCCCTCCGGTGTGCAAAATTCTCTGCCCACCAATGCCATTCAATGCTACTCTCCTCTTACCCCCTTTTTATTCACTTTCTCTTCCTCCAATTCTTCCTCCTTATCATAATCCAATAGCAACAACTCCTCCAACCTTTCCATTGTTCCTGCCCCACTGGTCCCTAGTATCTCTCCATCACTAACAACCCCATCCAGCCAATCCAAATGTGTCTGTCAAGTGGTCTTTGACAAGGAGGCTGCCTACCAGATTTACCCTGACCTTTCTCCATCCGGTCCACCGCCGCAGTTCGGCCAACTGTCATTGATTGTGCCTTTGCTTTGTTTTGGGTTTTTTGGGCTGCACTAAACCTTCCCCTGTATGGTTGCTGTTCCACTTGACAATCTGTCGAAGCAATGGAGAAGCCCAGTGTGTTGAGGTCACTCACTACATGGTTTGAGGGCACCCGCACTCAGCTCCCTCATCTGCCCATTTCCTGTATTCTCACTCCTGCACCCCTCTTTGTTCCACCCCATACCTCCATTGACCTCATCTTATTTTTTCTTCATTAGGAGCTTCTTAAACCTCTTTCTCTCATTTGTATAAGCCTGCTCTTCATCTAAACTCTCTGGCAAGCTCCATGCCCTCCTTGACGGTCCCCTTTGCTCCATTCAAACGTCACAGCTGTAACAGCTGATTCCATGCCTTCCAGTGGGCCTGCCATTTCTGGGAAAGCTTTGACCCTGCCTCCCTCCTCCGCCACCATCATCCTGCTTTAAAATGCCACACATGCAGGGGCGGGGAGCTCCAAAAGTACAGATTTCACCTGGTGGCATACATCTGACCCCACAGTCTGACCTAAAAAGGAGCGAGATGCTGACAAGATGATGGCCATTGATTTACTTGAAGTGATTAAACATTACAATCTTCCAATGTGGAGTATTTTCAGCATCAATGACAGTGACCTGGATATGAGTGGAATAGAGACGCATTATACCAGCCCTGTGAAAGGTAAAAAAGCTCAGACAGTAAGGTGCTTTGAAACTAGGAAAGCTGGCACTTCTTGGAGTGGCGAGGCATTCATCTTCCTTTAACTGAGAGAAAGATTTGACACTAATGTTGTGCCCTGCTGGCCATTAAAAGTAATTTATGGCATGGGCTAATGAAGATGTCCTGGCACTATCAGAAACCGTGAAAAGAACAACCAATATAATTTTGAAGGCAGTTTCATTTTGGAGTCCTAAATGGATCACAGACAGAGTACGCAGCTAATTTACAGCGGTAAATTCAGTGCCCCACCAAGGACAATTATGTTGCGGAAACAATGTTGGCAGGAAATGCAGAAAATATCCTGTTAGGGAGACGTCTGGGTAACCTTCCCACCTGCCAATCTGGAAGTGGCCCCAAGAGCACATGTGCAAGTGGGTCATCTGACTGCATTGCATCAAGACAATAGAAACCAGGCCAACAACAAGGTAAAAATACAGAAATTGCCCCCGGGTTTGGCATCAGAGTTCAAAAATGGAGAAAAGTCCAGGAGTTTCTGTCAACTGAGAGAAGGTCAAACAATAACACAGAAGGGTATGAGGGACTCTGGGGGGCCTGGGGTGGGCAGTATCTACACCACAAATGGAAGGGGAAGTATGGTTAGCAGAGAATTCAGAATGGGCACATCCACAACAAGAATGACAAACGAGTAAGGGTCCTTCAGTAAATCCACCTAAATCCACTGGACAGAGACATCTATAGACTTTCCTTTTTAACAGGGAGTGGGTGGAAAATGTCATTCTGCTCACAGAATTGCCAGAATTTCGGTCACTCCATGTTAATCTTTAACGTGGAGTTCCATCCAAACTTCTGCCAATCGCCGCATGGCGGAATTTTGCTCCCATTCGAGGAATGAACTGACAATGGGAACAACACGAAGCACCATGAAGTGAGCTTGTGAGCCAGATTTGGTGGCCAGTGGCGAAATTTCCAGTTGCCAGGGAGCCTTCTGACTAAATTTTTTTAATGCAGACAGTTGCGAACAGTCGGAACTGCTTCTCAAGTAGATTTTCTACATGCAGAGCAGCTAAATCAACTCGAAAATACCTTTTCAGGTGAATATTCTACACAAATGGATGGTTCAGGTAGTGCAAAACACCCTTTTTTTTTTTTACAGAAAGTGCCACAGAGACTTTAACTTCCTCTGCCTGTCCAGAAGGCTCCTCCCAGTGCTTTGTCCATCCCCTGTTCATTTTTCATTTGGATTTTGAGGTGAACGGATCTCTCTCTTTGTCTGCAATTCCTGCTGCATATACCATTGGACTTTAAGGACTTTGTTTTTGTGACATATCAATCAAGTAAGTTAAAAAACTTTTGGATAAGGGTGTTGTTAACTAAATGGCATACACACGTGCATATTACCTTTTTAGCTTTTTGGTCCATTTTTAAATTTGATTGTGGGTTGCAGTTGGGGACTATTTTTTGCCTTCACTTTTTAGTTTTTATAAGGGAAAAAGGTTCACAGTAAGTCCTTTTTCTCCATGTTTGTGAAATTTGCACTATTTATTTTACCATGTGGCCTAGTCTACCCACGGGCCATCTAGCCAGCACTAGGCATTGGGTTTATAAAGCAACTGTTTCTGTGGTATATTTTTCAAACATCTATGACTTAGGGATGGCCTTTGATCAAATGAAAAATGGGTTTTTTGTATTTCATGTTTTTATGCAAATTGTAAGTGTATTTTCGTAGGGTAATTTTTTTATGCTTTGGGAAGATGTGTGTTGTTAGGGATTTTTTTATAGCTGACAATTTTTGTTTTTGGCATTGCTGGATTAATGGTAGTGTTTTCTTCCTTGTTTACCATGCCTCCTTTGTTTGCTGGCCAAGTGGCCATGTTTTCTGTCTGGCCAGTGTTTGTGTGTATGTGTGCATTTGTTTGCTATAGGCCACCATTTTGTCTGTGTTTTGCATGCCATGTGGCTGGCGGCCATTTTGTGTAGGTAGTGTCCATAGACCTGCATGTGTTCTTTGTTGTGAATGCCTCCTTGCATCTTATTTTTTGAATATGTGGCCAGCGGCCATTTTGGAGTAGTCAGTGTGCTGCTTTTGCTATAGGCCTGCATGTGTTCTTTGTTGTCCATGCCTCCTTGCTTGCTGTTGTTTGTGGCTGGCAGCCATTTTGTGTAGTAGTAGTCAGTGTTCTTTTGCAATATTCCTGCATGTTTTTTTGTTGTTCTCTATGCCTTCTTGCTTGTTGTTGTTTGAACATGTGTCTGGCGGCCATTTTGTAGTAGTCAGTGTGCTGCTTTTGTCATAGGCCTGCATGTGTTCTTTGTTGTCCATGCTTTCTTGCTTGTTGTTGTTTGAACATGTGGCCAGCGGCCATTTTGTAGCAGTCAGTGTGCTGCTTTTGCCATAGGCCAGCATGTGTTCTTTGTTGTCCATACCTCCTTGCTTGTTGTTGTATGTGGCCAGCAACCATTTTGTGCAGTAGTCAGTGTGCTTGTGCCATAGGCCTCATATGTTCTTTGTTGTCCTCCACGCCTTCTTGCTTGTTGTTTGAACATTGTGCCAGCTACTATTTTGTTTAAGTCAGCGTGCTGCTTTTGCCATAGGCCTGCATGTGTTCTATGTTGTCCATGCCTTCTTGCTTGTTTCTGTTTGCACCGGCAGCCATTTGGGTAGAGGTCAGTGTACTTTTGGCATAGCTCTGCATGTGTTCTTTGTTGTCCATGCTTCCTTGCTTCTTGTTGTTTGTGGTCGATGGCCATTTTGTGTAGTAGTTAGTGTACTTTTGCTATAGGCCTGCATGTGTTCTTTGTCTTCCATGCTTTTTTGCTTGTTGTGGTTTGAACATGTGGCTTACGACCATTTTGTAGTAGTCAGTGTGATGCTTAAGCCATGGGCCTGCATGTGTTTTTGTTGTCCATGCCTCCTTTCTTGTTGTTGTTTGTGGCTGGTGACCATTTTGAGTGGCCAGCCAGTGTGTTAAATCCTTTTCTTCCAGTTTTCAAAGGCATTATCTAGGAACATTGACAGAAGAGGTCTTTTTTTTGTTTATTTTCTCTTTCTTTTCCTAATATCAGTTAATGTGCTTGAGGATGATTGTAATGTGTATGTAAACTGTTAATATATTATATGCATTTTTTCTATTTTTCCCTGCACCTCCTTGCCTCCCATATGATTTTCATAGTCTATAGTGAGACACCAGCAATTATTTTTTAGAATATTTGATTTTCCCCTGCCTGTTATGGGTCTCTTAGGCCATAGGCGCACGGCAGCATTAATTGTTTGAATCATTATTCAGTTTTCTCCAGCCCCCATGCCTGCCATAGGCACACACCACCATTATTTTTTAAGGATTATTCCATTTTCACCTGCACCCTCTGCCTGCTATAGGCACACACCAGCATTAATTTTTTAAGGATTATTCCATTTTCCCCTGCACCCCCTGCCTGCCATAGGCGCACGCCTGCATTAATTTTTGAAAGGATTATTTCATATTCACCTGCACCCCCTACTTATCAAAGTCACACACCAGCATAAATTTTTTTAAGGATTATCCAATGTTCCCCTGCACCCCCTGCCTGTCATAGGTGCACATCAGCATTACATTTCTTAAGGAGTATTCCATTTCCCCTGTACCCCCTGCCTGCCATTGGTTTCTTAAGCCATAGGCACAAACCAGCTTTAATTATTTAGGGATTATTCAATTTTTCTCTGCACCCCCTGCGCACCCTGTCTCGTGACCTTAGAGGCACATAATGCAAAAGATATATTTGTATGTTAATGGAATATTATGTTATGGTTTGGATTGGAATGGATTCTCTAATGTTAATTATTTGTGATGACCTCACTAAATTATATTGTCTGTATGTATGTTCAAACTTCAAATGCCACATTTCACTGAATGTAGTGGCAATCTCTTTCTTCTCCTCTTCCAAACTGGCAACTTTTTTGGCAGGAACACATTTATTTGGGGTCATCGTCAAGTTCTTAACTCTAGCAGTTGGCACTTTGCTACACAAGCGGAAGCCGGGAAAGAGAAGGACTCAGGTGATGTCATCCCATGCCTGCTTTATGTCTGATAGTACTCTGGGTGATGTCTCTTGAACACCTAAAAGCAAACAAAGAAGAAAAACATTCAGTGAAATGTGGTATTTGTAGTTTGAACATACATACAGACAATATAATTTAGTGAGGTCATCACAAACAATTAACATTAGAGTATCCATTTCAATCTAAACCATAACATAATATTCCATTAACATACAAATAAAACATCCCACAATCTGGTGGAAGAATACCATAAAAAGATAGCTGGTGTTGATGAGAGAGGAGAAGCTACTCTGATCACAGTGATAGAAGAAGGAGGAGGTGATGAGGAAGAAGAGGATGACAGCTTTACACAGAGCAGCCCTGTCGCCTGCGGTGTGCCAGCAGTATCCACATCAGCACAAGACTCAGACAGTGTCACCACATACAGTGATTCCCCTAAGATGAACATTGAGTCTACCACCCCCTGGTTCTCTCCGAAAGTCACCTGTGTCAGTGGCACCACAAAAGAAAAAAATCTGAGCTACTATCACAGGCATGTTTAGGCAGGAGGGGCCCTACGAATTCAATTACCCAACCGCACATTTGTACAATGAGAAGCTAGCTAAAATGTTAAGGCTGGACCTCCTTCCTTTTTCTTTTGTTAAAGGAGTGGGATTTTTAGAATTTGTGGCAGCCATCTGTCCAAAATGGAGGGTTCCCAGCTGGGCCTATTCTGCCAGAGTTGCTGGCAAACTGGAATGTCATGGTGAGCAAAAAAACTATGGATTTAGGCCCAGATCTCTATACTGGGGTGAATGTATGAAATTGTTCTGCATTCTGTCCATCAATTGTTCTTTTTGCATTTGTCACCCCGAGTGGGACGGGTATGCCCAGACGTGGGTCCCGTGCTCTCCATGCCACTGGAGTCAAGCTATCCTGGCTGAGTAGGGCTGAAAGCCCGAAATAGGTCCTAGGATGCTTGTTTCCAGTCCAGGGAGGGCCTGGCCTGGCAGTTCGGACTAGACTGTTCCCATTGGGCGCAGGGTCAAGACTGATTTGCATATGGCTGGCTCCAAACTGGAATGGCATGGTGAGCAAAAAAACGATGGATTTAAGCCCAGATCTCTGTACTGGGGTGAATGTATGACATTGTTCTGCATTCTGTCCATCAATTGTTCTTTTTGCATTTGTCACCCCGAGTGGGACGGGTATGCCCAGACGTGGGTCCCGTGCTCTTCATGCCACTGGAGTCAAGCTATCCTGGCTGATGAGTGCTGAAAGCTCGAAACCGGTCCTAGGATGCTTGATTCCAGTCCAGGGAGGACCTGGCCTGGCAGTTCGGACTGGACTGTTCCCATTGGGTGCAGGGTCAAGACTGATTTGCATATGGCTGGGTCCAAACTGGAATGGCATGGTGAGCAAAAAAACGATGGTTTTGGGCCCAGATCTCTGAACTGGGGTGAATGTATGACATTGTTTTGCATTCTGTCCATCAATTGTTCTTTTTGCATTTGTCACCCTGAGTGGGACGGGTATGCCCAGAGGTGGGTCCCGTGCTCTCCATGCCACTGGAGTAAAGCTATCCTGGCTGATGAGGGCTGAAAGCCCGAAACCGGTCCTGGGATGCTTGATTCCAGTCCAGGGAGGACCTGGCCTGGCAGTTCGGGCTGGACTGTTCCCATTGGGCGCAGGGTCAAGACTGATTTGCATATGGCTTGGTCCAAACTGGAATGGCATGGTGAGCAAAAAAACGATGGATTTAGGTCCAGATCTCTGTACTGTGGTGAATGTATGACATTGTTCTGCATTCTGTCCATCAATTGTTCTTTTTGCATTTGTCACCCCGAGTGGGACGGGTATGACCAGACGTGGGTTCTGTGCTCTCCATGCCACTGGAGTCAAGCTATCCTGGCTGATGAGAGCTGAAAGCCCGAAACCGGTCCTAGGATGCTTGTTTCCAATCCAGGGAGCACCTGGCCTGGCAGTTCGGGCTGGACTGTTCCCATTGGGCGCAGGGTCAAGACTGATTTGCATATGGCTGGGTCCAAACTGGAATGGCATGGTGAGCAAAAAAACGATGGATTTAGGCCCAGATCTCTGTACTGGGGTGAATGTATGACATTGTTCTGCATTATGTCCATCAATTGTTCTTTTTGCAGAGTTGCTGTTGCAGCACTCCATCATGATGTGCTGCAATTGTTTGGCCAAGCTATGCAGCAGAGTGCTGTTCACACTATCCACATGACTACAGACATGTGGAACAGTTGTCAAGCAACTGATTACATGTGTACCACTGCTCACTGGATCTCTTTTGTGGGGATTAGACAACAGATATTTGCAGGTCTCAGCGCTGAAGAAAGTTTTAAGGGCGTTCTGCGGCATTCAACAATAGCAATGTTCACCATGGAGAAATCCCATACAGCTGCAAACATCTTGGAAGAGTTTAACAGCAAGTTTTTTTAATGTCTTTGACCCAGAGGTCTAAGAATTGGATTTGTTGCCATGGACAATGGCAAAAATAAAGTTCAGGCCATGGCAGAATGGTGGATATTTCAGGGTCCTGCATTTGGGGCATTTCATCCACTTGATTGTGCAGGACTTTCTCAATAAGAAGACACAGTCAGCAACATACAGGTCACCTGCCAAAGAATCAGAACTCATTACAGTCATTCTTTTAAAGCCCAGAAGCAGTTGAGGATCATTCAGCGTGCTAATAGAGTACCGGTTAAAGCCCTCATACAGGAGGTGCCAACACCGAAGTTGGAACTCGACCTACTAAACGTTGCAAAGTCTGTTTGAGCAGTACAGACCAATCACTGATTATGTCCTTCAAAGAGGAGTGGATGCAACTAGAAAAGCATGACCATGGAGGTGGATAAATGGGGCTAGTCAAATACCTGACACATATGCTACTTCCTTTTGAGGTTTTCACACAGGAAGTCAGCGAGGAGGGCAGTATGATGAGCCAAGTCATCCCGTTGAAAAAGATGCAAAGGTTCACCCGTGTAAATGAAGAAGCATATGAGTTGGTTCAGAGCTTAATCCTTCGCTTGGCTGTTAATACAGGCTGCAAAGAAAAATCGTATCCTCCAAAGAGTACATATGCACCACAATACTTGATTCATGGTACAAACAAAATACTGGCCAGTTTCATTCCTTTATCAGAATGGGATGTTTCACCACACAAAACTTGGGGGCATATTCTCAAGGACTTATCGCCGAGTTAGCAGCACTTTATCGCAGGCAAAGTGGCGATAAATGTATTGCACCATTCACAAGCAGGTGCTAACAGCCGACATCACCAGTTTTCCTGCGATAGCAGCCGCAAAAAACATCGCCACAAATGATACCGGCAACTAACGCTAATAATATGCAGAGTAGGTGTTCCCGTGCAAAAAGCCGCGGAAACACCACTGCGCAACATTCTCAATGACCAACCAGATTGGCGATAAGAATAAAAAACATGCGATAAGGCGCGTTAGCAGCAGGGATTTAACACCTGCTCCTACCTGGTGCTAAGTCGGATGACAACCTGCACCATAAAAGGGAGCCCAGCCCACAGCCACACCAAAAGAACAACAGATGCCATGGAGCTACTGATCATGCAGCTCGGAGCCCCAAGAGGGCCACAACACCCACCGCCACCACCGCCAGGACCCCCCCCCCAGGACCCCTTCCCCCCGCACTACCACAGAGGCAGCGCAGACAAAGACACCGGACCTTCCGAAAACACACCAGCCTCGGAGACTTAATGCCAGAGGAAGTCATTGCCCACTACAGGCTCAAAAGGACAACCATCCTCCGCATCCTGACCCACATTGCCCACAGGCTGACGGTACCAACACAGCGGACAACCAACATCCCTCCGCAGACAAAGCTGCTGGCCGTGCTGCACCTGTTGGCCTCTGGGACCTTCCAACCAACAACTGCCAGAGTCGGAGGAGTCTCACAGCCAGCCCTGTCAAAGTTCCTCACACCTGTCTTGGATGCCATCATCAGCTTGGTACCCCAGCAACTTTACTTCCCACACACTGCGCACGAACAGCTGGAGATCAAGCAAGGCTTCTACGCCATAGCTGGCTTTTCGCACGTGTTGGGGGCAACCGACTGCACACATGTACTCCTCGTGCCCCCTGCCGCCACTGCACACAATTACCGCAACAGGAAACACACGCATTCCATCAATGTGCAGGCAATAGTGGACCACCGAGGACTCTTCACCAATGTTGCCGCCAACTACCCAGGCAGTGTGCATGATTCCTTCATCTTCCGACAGTCCATCATCAACCAGCGCTTCCAGGATGGCACCTATGGAAATGCACTGCTCGTCGGTAAGTAACAACTGAACACACCACACACCTCAACTCCACCAACATACAACTCACAACTCTGGGAATGCACACGTCACAAAATCACATACAACATGACAACCAACATCCCCACATTCCAGACACGACAACACAACTTACTGTGTCAACCTGGGATAGCCATTTACACAAGCCATCAAAGGCATGGCACCTCAGCCACACAATAGCAGAATGTGGGGAGAGGTGGGAACCAGGCATGTGCGAAGGATGCAAGTGACCCATGAATGTGAATGTACACAATGCCAAGTGTGGCGTGGATGTGCTGGACAGACTGCAGACAACAGACATTTCCATGTCGACATACACTGCTGGTGTCTGCAGTGTACTGGACAGTGGACGCTACCATATTACCGCAGCCAGTGGGGAAGAATGCGGAAATGCAGCTTGTTCTGTCCCCCCCTGTAAGCGTGAGCGGAGTGGGCTGGCCCGGTGTACGCCAGGCCAGCGTAGGGGTGTGAATAAAAAGTCTGTTACTCTGGGCGTGGTTCTCTTCCGGAATGGCCGTGTCTGCCAGGGCGGCGCCTCTCACCCCGCCACGATGCCGATGCCATGAGCGGCGGTGCCTGCGATCCTGTGCGCCTGCTGGTCCCAAGACCCGTCTTGCCCGCCCCAGTGCACCCAGGCCTCACTGCTCACCTGCCGACACTGGCGTGTGTCAAAGAGGGCCCACTACGTGCCTGTGCAAGCTCCAAGCCCGAGGTCCGCGACCATGGCAGCCTCCTCAGACCACCACGGCCTCCGCGACACAGGCCCCCAGTACTCCTTTCTCATTGACGTACTCCACCGCTGCCTCCGGCCTACACTGCAGTCCAGTAGGTCACACATTTGGAACTGAGTCTTGATTATGCAATGGCAGAGTACATATGTGTATGGCAGATTTTATATCACCGTACTCCCTTCGATGTGGTGCCACCAACTCTGTGCATAGCATTCCAACGACACGTGTCTGTGGGCCATTGCTGACTACTGCCTTCGGCCTACACTGCGGCCCAGCACCGCGGGTCACCTGTGTACTGCCTACACTGCGGTCCAGCAGGCCTCACACCAATACAATCCAGTCCGGACCAGGCAGGGCATGGCATCGTCGCAGGCTGCACACACGCTCAGCTCTGGTGCTTCTACCTCCGTCAACCACAAATCATCGCCACATGGCATTCCAACGTCGTGTGTGAGAGTACCAGGAGGAGCTGCCTGAACAGCAGTTGGCCTGCGCTGACCGCTGCCTCCGGCCTACACTGCAGTCTAGTAGGTCACACATTTGGAACTGAGCCTTGATTTATTTATGGCAGAGTTTATACCATTGTACAGGCCTCATCGCAGACTGCATCCCCTTTCAGCTCTGGTGCACTGACTCCGTGCCCCGAAATTCATGGACACTCTCTGGTTGAACTTTGGTGATGTCTGAGTCTATGGCCTGGGGGTTATCTTCATCATCATGCAGCTGATACTGACTTGGTGTCAAAAATGAGTCTGTAGCATTCATCTCCTCCATATTGCCTGCGTCTGCTTGGTACTGCCCTCTGTATCATGCCCTGGAAGATGAACTTCCACTGTCCCCCAAAACCCTCCGCGACATTCACCTTGGACATCGACGAGGACCCGCTCAGCTCTCATGGCCCTACCTCAGTGCACCGGTAGTCACCGTCCTGTGGCGGTGTTCCATGTACCGGCCGCTCTGCATCCGGGGCCACTAACTCCGTGCAGCTCAAGTCATGGACCCTTGCTGTTTGGACTGTGAACTTCTGATTGTCTGATCACTGTTGTAGTTGTTGCCAGCACCAACCACTCCTTGAGGGCTGGCTCACACTCACCCCACACCCATCCAGCACAGGCGTCACTGGACATGTGACCCTGGCAATAAAAGGGGCTGGGCGCACATGCCCGTAGCCAGTTCCACAAACTATCTAAGTGTGTCCGTGTGGTCATTGTGTATGCATGAGGGCCCCGGGCCCTACCACATTGCATTGTGCTGTGTACAGTGGACGCAACCATGTCACCTCAGGCAGTGGGTGAGACCTGGGACATGTAGCTGTGTCGTACCCCCCTGTAGGCGTTGCCGAAGTGGGCTGGCGTATGACAGTCCAGCGTAGGGTGTGGATAATCACCCCGGGGCTCTGGGCATGGTTAAGTGTTGGGCTTGCCAATGAAGTACCTAATGCGTATGTCTCTGTTGTAGTGTCGGCGCCACCCGTCCCTCAATGGACAAAGTTGCAATGTAACATGCCCCCGGAGTGCGGGCTCGGCCGAAGGGATAAATGGATGAGTGCAAGCCCGCTCGGGTCCGGGATCATACATGCCAACTGTTGTGTGTGTATCGCTATTACCGCAGCATAAGCCAAAGGTCTTGCCTCGACCACATCGCGAGTTCAGCCAGCCATGCACTCTACATCTGTGTCTGCCCTATCCTTACCATAGGCCTACACACACATGGCCGCACACCTTCAACGCACAACATCACAGTGTCGTTGTCAGGCTTGTGGACATGCGCAGACAGGCATGCCAATGGTGTGCCATAGGAGTGCTGCAACCGCGCAGCGCAAACAAGTAATTAGGCTCGGGGGGAGGGAGGAGGGAGGAGAAGCAGTGAGGCTATGTAATACACATTGATGGCGCTCATTTGCTACAAGCAGTACATGTCAAACAGGAATCACTATGACACACATATCACACGCCAATCAACTAGTGAGCCTGCCAACACATCGTGCAGAACCAACTATTAACTCATGTCTCTCTGCACTGTCACAGGTGATCAAGGATATGCACTCTGCCCTTGGATGATGACACCCCTCCAAGCCCCGAACACAGGCCCAGAGGCAGTACAATGTGGCCCATAAATGCACCAGGAGCATCGTGGATCGCACATTTGGTGTGTTGAAGTCACGTTTCAGGTGCCTGGACATCACAGGTGGGAAGCTCCTGTACAGCCCAGACATCGTGTGCAAGATGATTGTTGCATGTTGTGTGTTGCACAACATATGTGTACGCACCAATGCACCATGGTTACAAGTGGTAGATGCACCGGACGATGATGAGGAAGATTAGGCAGGTGGACCACACCCCACTGCAGCTGCAGCAGGAATAGCCCGTCATTGACAATTTCTTCACATGAGGACGTCACATTGTGACAGTCCTTAGTAATCATGAGACAGTACAAAATGACCACAGGCACAGTATGTGCAAATAAATTCATTTCAACACACATTCCCTGAGTTTCTGTATGTGTGCTGCAGTGTGGCACGGGGATCAGGGACATGATACAGAGTCATTGTGGGTGTGCAGTGTGCTGTACTTAATTGTGCATGTGTGCCATTGTGCCAATCTCCCCCTGTCCCCCCAGTCCCTGGCCGGTACTCACCCTGTTGATGTTGTGTCAGGGCATGTTGAGCAGTGTCCCGATCCCCAACTCCTGGCACCATATCCCGAGTGATGACTGTGGCCACCATTTTCTCCATGTCATCCAGCTCCTGGTGTGCCACTGGTCCCCCACCTCCAATCTGCGTTGCTGCTTTCATGTTAGCATCGAGTTTCTTCTTGGTTTTGCCCTTCACATCATTCCAGCGCCTCTTGACCTTTTCCATTGTCCTCCTCGACACTCCGACTGCATTCACGTTGTTCACGATGTGCTGCCATATTTACGTTTGTGTTGCCGATGACACAGTGGAGGTGACGAACAGTTGTTGGTAGTGTTCTGTCACCTCCGTGACAATGATCCGGTTTTCCTGCGGACTGAACCCCGTCTTCCTCTTCTCCTTGCCCTTCCCCGGGCCTCCTGGCTGGTCGTCTGTGGGGCTTGTGCGGTTCGCGTTTTCCTCTGCACTCGGTCCAGGTGCGTCCATGGTGCTACGCAGTTACATTTTTATATCTTTTTTTCCCTCTGCTTTATAGTGCATTTTCCCGCATGTCGCGTGGGATTCGCAGGCCTGTCGTTGGTTATCGCTGATTTTTGTTTCGCGATTTGGGACATCGCAACTTTTTTGGCGTTCGTGTTTCGCAGTTTTTCGCCGTTGCGTTAATTTTAACGCAGGCATTTGTCGCGTTATCGTGAGACAATCGCATGGTGCGCCGGGTTGGGAATACTGCGTTAACACAGTGTTATTTTCCCGCGATAGACTGCGATGTGAGAAGTTGCGTTAAACGAATTTGGCGATAGTTAACACACGTTCTTGAGAATATCCCCCTTGGAGTGTTGACCAAGCGAGAGACCTAGAAGAAGAATGGATGGAAATTTGAGGCCAGCAGTTCTGGCATGTCTCACAGCCATCACCATCATCAGCAACAACACCAGCAACAGAAGAATCTGGCCCAACCTCTGCAATGGCTTGGTTTCATATGGCAGGGCATACGTCAAGTGCAGAGGTGAAGGCAACAGAGGTCAAGCAAGTGGCAGCACCAATGACTATTCAGAGGATGTTCCAAGAATATATCTAGATGACCCAAAAGATCAAAACCTATTGGACTATTGGTATGGGATGTTGCACCAATGGCCAGAGTTCAGCAGGCTGGCAATAAAATATCTGGCTTGTCCGGTTGCCAGTGTGTCTTCTGAGTGTGAGTTCAATGCAGCTGGAGCAGTTGTCACAGTCAGAAGCACCAGTCTCTCGCTTCAAAATGTGGAGAGATTGTCCATGATTAAAATGAACCAACATTTCATACCACAAGATTACACTGTTAGTGAAACAGCACAGGAGGAGGAGGAGGGCAATTGTTCAGACTCAAGTGTGTTAGCTGATGAATTTCTAGGTGCGCCCTCTGAGTTTGAGGACAAACTCTACTTCCCTGACTAAGTAGGCCACAACAGAACTTTTATATGTACTATTGTCAAGCTGCTGTGCAGAAAAATGAAAAATAAACAAATGGATATAGAAGAGCATTTATATTTCGTGTCACCAATGAGTGATATATTAAGTGAGTGATGATAATTTGTGTGGTGGCTGGAAGGGTGTTGTACAACTAATTTGTAAACTTGATTTGTAATGTTGCGGGACCGATAGGTGATTTCACCTGAATGATTGCCTTGCTTTCACACTTCATTAGATTTACATACATGGCCCACTCCTTTACTGTACTTCTTTTTTTCGAGCTGTTCAGAGATCAGACCAGACAGTATAGTTTAGGTAACAAACTGCACAAAATGCTCAAGGTACTTTACTCTTCTTGTTCATCAAGAGCACTACAGGTCTATCACTCTCAATCTCATTTTGGCCGGGACTCTGAGACAGAACAGCACTATCCCAACAGCCAGAAGAAGGAAGTTATGAATAATGCCTATCAACTTCAATGGGAAACAACAAGACTCAAAGAGGCCTACTCAGTCCTGTGGACTGAAGAGAGGTGTGTTGATTTGGGAAATGCCGAATGGTGTGCTGGCTCAAATTTCAAATTCCTCTAAGTAAGTGGTTGTGGTCTGGGGGGATGTCACTTCACTGTAACTGGAGAAATGTTTCATGATGGGCGCACTCGGCTAAATGTTATGACAGTTGACAGTTGTGCCACTGAACAGCCAGGTACATGCAGCTACTTGTCTGGGATTTGTAGTAAAATTGTTCTCACTTCTCAGTTAATCGCACATACCAGCCTATGCTTTTGCTCTGTCCTCTTGGTCTTCCTCATCTACCATAAAGCTTACCTTCTCCTGATTCTACAATATTGACATTTACTTTTTTGCATTCCACAGGCCTTCTCTTCTTCTGCACGAAAGCTACATGACACTACTGATTACAGGACCGGTTCAACTCTGCACCCAAGACAGACATTCCGAGAAGAATGCAGATGCATCATCCATTTTGGGATTTATATACAGTTTCACTTTTCTTTTTTGAACAATCAAATTTTTTAGAACTGTGTGAGTCCTCCCTAATTTACATTTTTCAAACTTAGGTGACAGAACAATTATATAACTAAGGACTCTGAGGCTGAAGGACTGTTTGCAATGCATTTAATAACTGAACTGTGTCATTCATTCCTTAATTTCCTCCCACAAGAGATTTGATGATGATGTGCTGCTCATTGACCCGATGAATGTTGTGTTCATCTTTGTCACACTGTTCCCCAACTCCTCATTCCCATCTATCATCAAACCCCTACCCCTCTTCCCCAAGGCAGTTTGATCCATTGAGGTGTGACTTAAGAATTTATACCATAAACGGATCACACACTTGGTGTGGTGGATGTGGTGAAAGCAACATCAACTCTCTGTGAGATCTTTCTACCTGCACAATAACCCATGGCAGCCCTACTTACTCACCCAGGCATGAAATGGACAACATCATCATAGTGCAGCATCTTAGTTAGAACAATGTCTGTCCAATGATAGTTAATACTAGTGTGCACTATGTGGATTGATTCACAAAGGTAAATGTACACTTTTGGTGTAAGTTCACTATTGCAGTGTAATTCAACTACCAGCAACTTTACAAGTAGTAACCTTATGAATAGTAACTAACTAGTAGTAATAGTAACTCCTTTTAAAGTGATAGGGGTTACTTACTACTTGCAAAGTTAATGCTCGTAAAGTTGCTGATGGAAAAGTACTAGTCATACACTTACACTGCAAGGGTAAACACTAACATTAAAGGTGTAACATACTTTACTTTTCTGACTCAGTCCTTGTGTTGCTTAAATGCAACGAGGTGTAACCTAACCATCTTCTGAGACCTGACTCCTGACTTGAGAATTTAGTAAATTTAGTTTAAATTTTTTAAATAAATTAAATAGTTACTAGCTTCCCGGATTGCTTAGAAGTTACTACTACTAGTTTTTGAAATATGAGTTTTTTGTGGTGGTGGTCTGGTCTCAGTCTCCGATAATCCACTAACTCTGTGTTTGTTTTCAGTCTAGTTGCATCTGATGGATAATCCTCCTGAATAATCCTACACTTGAAGTTCACCTCATTCATAATAGGTGGGAGTAGGACCTCACTTTGTGATGTTTTCCCTATTAGGACTAGCCCACTAATACCGCCACCATTAAGAAGGCAGTTTGGGAAACCCTGCAATAAGGTTTTTGGGAAGACTGAGAGAGGTAGAAGTCATCACTTCATCTATTCAGGTAAAATCTAGGGGTGGGCAAAAAGTTGGCAAATAATTAGCACGTCAGACCTCCTCCTGGCAAGATTTCTCCACGCAGGCGGTCACGGCAGGTCGTGACCGCTCGAGTTGAGAAATCTGCCATTCACGTTGAGGAAGCTGCTGCTCGAGTAGAATGTCTGGCGCGACGCATAGTGCCATTCATGCTGATTTTACAGTGCGGGGCAAACTCCTGGCACCAAAAATCAGTGCGAGCAGCACAACTTAACAGACTCCGCTGCTGGTGGAGGCTAGAGGCCCATAGGAATGAATGGGAAACCTTTTGCAATTTGCGATTACCAAATAGGTAATCGCAAATTGCGCATGCAATTTCATGGGTGCTAGGGGGCCAAAAGGCCACCCTGATGCACCCCCATAATTGGCTTGTGTGCACATGTGGCGCACACATATGCCCTAAGGGCATGTGTGTGCGCCACATGGCACTTTGAAAAATGTACTTTTGTGCATTTTTCAAAGTTTTTGCAAATTACCATCAACTTGCAGTTGATGGTAATTAGCGTTTCCTAAATGCGAAGTCGCATTTAGGGAAGGTTTGTTGCATCCCAAATAGGGAATCGCAATTTGCGATTCCCTAAAAGCATTTGCAATTTAGGTAATCACAATTAATTGTGATTACCTATTTTGCGAATGCAATGCCTTTGATGCATCTGAAAAGGCATTTTACCGGTCGCAAGCGGGCCGATTCTGCGAATCGCCCCTTTTGCATCCGGGAAAATGCTTGATGCATGTGGCCCCTAGTCCCACAGTACACCCTGGCCGCCAACATAAATTATGATTTTCAACAAATGCCTTCACTTGGCAGTAGGGAAAGTTACTCTGCAGAAAGGTGAGTTAGAGGTATTAAGCTAGGTAGAGGTTTAGCTATGGAATGGCATTGGTTGAGTGTCACTGATCGTGTGTTATACTTTTGCTTAGTAACATTGCTTGATGAATGACAACTTGGTGGAAGGAAAAAATGGAACAGGTGTAAATTCATCATGAAAGCTATGAAATATATCTCACTTGGGTAGAAAAATGTGGCACATATATTGCAGAGTTGGAATTTACAAGTTTGTGGTTGGCCGGGACAGAAGGAAAGAATGAATAAATAAAGTACTAGAAGTAGGTGACTGAGTGGGCACCTGGGAAACACACCTTGTTTCTGTTTGTAATGCATTGCAAACTTCATAATAATGCTGTGCTGTTAAGTGAAGCAGATGCACATTTCACCGCCTACACTACAGCGCTGAATTAAACCATGCTGCAGTTTTCGGTGATGAGATGT
The DNA here is from genome assembly GCA_963921515.1 of Calotriton arnoldi. Taxonomy (NCBI): domain Eukaryota; kingdom Metazoa; phylum Chordata; class Amphibia; order Caudata; family Salamandridae; genus Calotriton; species Calotriton arnoldi. Next base: position 287,264 of record CAWUFW010008913.1, on the reverse strand, counting down.
CATGGGCAGGGAAGTGATGGGTGGGAAATCTGCCTCGCTTAACAAATACAGTATTGTCAATAAGAAAGCAAGATGACTTACCACTTGCCCCTGCCACCATTGGGATTGCTCTCCGTCCGACCGCCTGGGCCTCCTCTTTCCCTGCCAAGCTGCTGGTGCTGGCTGCAGCATTGGTGGTCTGTGCACCTAGAAAAAAACATGATTTACCCATTTAAGATACGAAATTAGCCATCTAAGTAATTATTTTTCACGAAGTACAACTGCAATACCTCACTATAGTTTAGTTAGCAGTATCTTCTGTTGAAACTATCACTTTGGGAGGGTTGTTGGTTGACACCATGTTAAAAAGCCAGGTAAAGTCAAGTTAACCAAAAAAAGATTTCTCCTAATGGAGCGATAAAGCTGTGAAAGGATGAGACTGAAGCGCAATGAAGGAGCGTAAGGAAATGGTCAATGAAAGGCATATTGGTTGGTAATGGGATCCTTTCCTGCCATGCTGCACTGCCATGGAAACTGCTTGTATACTGTATAAATAAGTCAACATTGGGGGCCAATGACCATGCCCACTCTAACTCTATGTCCCTGTACTTTTTGATTGCTTGATCAAGAATGCCTTCTCAACCAGCATGTTCGTTAATAATTTATTTGGGTCTGCGATCCTCTTCATGGTAACAAAAATATGTACTTTTAACAGTACTACACAAGACATGTAACAGAGGGGCAAGGGAAAGCCTACTAAAAAAGAGACCAGAAGAAATCTACAGCCATGAGAAAATCAGCTGTGCAAGCAGGAAATATAGAAAAACAGGGTAATGAGGGATAACAAACATTAGATATTAGAGTTGAAAAAAAGTAGGTAGTCTAAATACACAAGGCCATAGTTATACTAGTGGGGAGAGGTAAAAGTAAGAAATAATAATAAACATGACTTACTGGGGCAGCAGAACCATCTGCCGTGGCCGAATGCTAGTGGTTGTGGTAGTAGTCCCACCAGCCATGGCGCTGGTGGTGGCACCCACCAGGCCCTCAGATGCCCTCTTGCCCTTGAATGCTTATGAAAGGAATAAAAAAGATTAGTGGTACTCTCTACAAAAAACATTTTGACAGGCACAGCATTGCACTTTCTAACTCAGATAGCCTAATCCCAGTTTCCTAAACCTAAAATTACATTTTGAACTACTCATGCGTTGCAGTGAATGATCTTTGCTTCTCCTCCCCTTTGATGTGTTACGTCAATCTCGATTTGCAATGCATACTACACATCAGGGAGATTGTGACTGAATGAGCTAACTAAAGGCATGGAAAGGAACGCTAACTCCCTGACATACTACTATCTTAAGAGTGACAGGACCAGAGGCGGCATCCCTTCTTAAACTTTGCCCAAACAAGCCTGAGCACCTGGCTGGAACTCAATCCAGGCAGTATCATTCACTTGACCTCCACTCCACTCCTACAGGGCAACATCCTCCCAGTCTGGCTGACACCATGCACCACTACTCCCAGGGCCCAGATTTATCAAGGGTTTGTGTTTTCCGTCCTGCCTATAAGGATTGTTTTTGTGCAGGGTGGTGTTCCCTTCCTGCACCAAGACAATCCGGGGTGCAGTGTAATGTGGTACCCTTGCACCAAATTTCATAACTCTGGGCCTGATACACTCAGCAAAGTGCACAGCCAAATTGCAGCGTATTACATCACATGCCCATTTATTTCGGAAGATAGACAGTGGGCACAACTGCAACCACTCTCTGATGCTAAAAGTGCATTTATTACGTGAGTGGCACACACTAAATTTTTTTTTAAAAACACACTTGCCTGAGCAGAACATGGAACCACGCTCATAAATAAAGTGTCCTTTTTGCACCAGAGGGTACATGTGGCCATGATAATTGTTGTAAAGATATATCTATATATCTTTCCTATATATTTACACATATATATATATATATATATATATATATATATATATATATATATATATATATATATATCTACTAGCGGTCGCCAGTGGATAGTTATAGTTAAAACCTAGTTTCCAAAGGAAAAGCATTTTTTGATGTGCTTATAACTTTGGCATCGTTTGACGAATCTTTACGAAATTTTCTAAAAAGTTCCTCTTTTAGGTGAGCTCCTATCCTGAAATTTTGGGGGTGATTCGTGAAGGGGGGGCTGAGAAAAAAGGGGGGTCCCAAAACGTGTTTTCTCCATGCAATTTCCATAGGAAACTTTAGACAAGGCTACAGGTCAAACAGCTGAACGGAATTATGCCAAATTTGGCAGGGAGAAAGGTCTTGGTCCAGAAAGCACGCTTTTGTTTAAATGGGGTAAGTCCGTTCAGTAGTTTTAGAGAAATATCAAAATTTACAGATATCGATATTTGAGAATTCTGACATCTGATTGGCTGAGGCGTTACGAGCACGAGCGTGCGGCTCATAGGTTGTGAACTGTTGAAACTAGGAAGTGTTGGCAGCCATTTTGTGACTGAGTTGAAAGGCGTAGGGCGAAACAAAAGAGAAAAATTGTATAAGAGGGTATAGTAGGAACACTGTGGTCTAAGTTTAAGCAGTCTGTACAGTGCAGAGGCAGGGAGTTTGAATGTTGCGTAGGCCGTGGAAATCACGTCCGCAGAACAACAGTGCGCGGTATTGCGGCAAGGTTGCGTAGGCTCTGGAAATCCCGTCGGGAAAACAATGCGCCGTATTGCGGCAAGCAGTGTGTAGGGTGCACACACAGGTAGTGTGAATGTGCGGTATTGCGGCAATGTTCAGTAGGCTGTGTAAATCATATCGGGAAAATAACAATGCGCTGTATTGCAGCCTTTCTTTAATATAATGCGCAGTAATGTTTACTTATAATGCGGTGTTCACTTTTATCACGGACAGTGTCACTTTCTTAGACGAAATTTAATATTATGTGGGAGGGCGTGTTCTGTTCGTGTGTCTGGAACAAAATGAACGTTTAATTGGCTGAGGTGTTCCAACAACGAGCTCAATGTTCATTGGCTGCGAACCATTGAAAGTAGAAGTGTTGCCAGCCATTTGCTCCCCGTGCGCGGAGTAGCAGGGACATCTGATTGGCTGACGTGTTCCAAGCAGGACCTTCCCAAGCTTAATGTTCATTGGCTGCGAACCATTGAAAGTAGAAGTGTTGCCAGCCATTTCCGCCCCGTCCGCGGAGTAGCAGGGACATCTGATTGGCTGACGTGTTCCAAGCAGGACCTTCCCAAGCTTAATGTTCATTGGCTGCGAACCATTGAAAGTAGAAGTGTTGCCAGCCATTTCCTCCCCATCCGTGGGGTAGCAGGAACATCTGATTGGCTGACGTGTTCCAAGCAGGACGTTCGCAAGCTTAATGTTCATTGGTTGTAAACCATTGAAAGTAGAAGTGTTGCCAGCCATTCCCTCCCCCTCCGCGGAGCATCAGGGACATCTGATTGGGTAACGTGTTCCAAGCAGGACCTTCCCAAGCTTAATGTTCATTGGCTGTAAACCATTGAAAGTAGAAGTGTTGGCAGCAATTCCCTCCCCGAAACACCATGGACATTTTATTGGCTAAAGTGTTCCAAGTACAAGTTTGCTCATTATTGGCTGGGAACGGTTCACTGTTGTGAACCATTTTGTGACGCACTTCAATGGAGTACGGGAAAAGAAAGTAGGGGAGGGTAGGAACACTATTAACTCTGTACAGTGGTCACAAGGTGGTGGAGAGGGTTTCTGAAGGTAAAAATTGTTTTTTATATATTTTAAGGGCCATTTATATAATTGGCGTGGGGTGTACAAATCACGGCGGGAAAATAACAAAGTGTGTTGCGGTCTTCTTTTTATTAAGTTTGCGGGTGGGATACTTCCCAGGAGCACTGTTTAGTTATAATGTGGTGTTTACTTTTCTGACGGGGAGCTGTGGTTGCGCAGCAAAAATTTCAGTCTAGGTATGAAATAGTTTTTATTAAGCAATTACAAATATACTTTCTTCGGAAACTGAAGCTGTATATATCAAAGGGGTGACAAATAAAAACGCAATTCATAAAATATCCCTTAAGCGTGGGCACACCCTCCCTTTTTTTCTGCTATAGTTTGTAAAAGTGTTGCCCCATATTCTTGATAATATAAGAGGGCATGAGTTACTTTTAGATAAAGTAGAAAAGAAGTGCTACAAGAAACACTCCCGCACTACATCATTTCAGGCCACAAGAACAATAACAAGTAAAAAACAGTTAAACACAAATCACTTTATATTACATAGAAATGTACGCTTTATCATTTTTTATCATTTCTATTCTGTAGAATTCGGGAAAGTTCGGTCGTAGTGCTTAGAGGTCGCTCACTGCTCCGCTAACAAATCACGTACTCCTTTAAGAATATATAGGATAGTAGTATAATAATATACACTGCTGGTCGTATATATTCTATAGGGAGAAGGTAAATAGGAACCGCAACAGACAAAAAATAGAAATAGCAAAAAAACATTCAGAAATGTAGGGTTTATCAAAGGGATTCACTAAGAAAGTATCTATGGGAACTATTTTTTTTTAAACTGCAATTTCCAAAAATATTGTCAGTGTAAAAATATCTGATCAAGTAAGTTATAAAGGTCAGTAAACTGTATTTCAGATGGTTAACTCCTGGCGGCGACAAATCTCCAATTCCTGTTGTGTGGAAATATCACACTCTTACAATATACACAGTGTCACTGATGGCACACAAAAAAGAAAATGAAAATGAAGTCATCAATACAAAACAAGATCCATAACGAAATACTTTCCAGCGATGAGTATGTTCAGAGCTTCTTTTCTCCGGGACTTCGAAATCTTTCATCTTCGCGCCAAAGGGTCATAAAGTGCTCTGAGATCACAATGACTGTTATAATTATAATATACATATTCACGGTATATGATCCCAAGGAAGAAACAGAGTAAGAACGAGAAGGTGCTGACGTTAAATATAAATCTTTAGTCTTCGCGTCGACGGGTCATAAACTCCACTGAGGTCAGTATAAATGTTAATATTACAATATACATACTCACACTATATGACCTCAAGGGAGAAATAGACTAAAAACCAGAAGCTGCTGACGTTACATATAAATCTTTAGTCTTCGCGCCGACGGGTCACAAACTCCTCTGAGATCATAATGTGTGGTTATTATAATATACATACTCACACTATATGATCTCAAGGGGAAAATAGACTACAAACTAGAAGCTGCTGACGTTACATATAAATCTTTAGTCTTCGCGCCGACGGGTCACCAACACTTCTGAGGTCAAGTACAGTGTCAATATTATAATATACAAAGTCACACTATATGAGCTCAAAGGAGTCAGAACAGGAACAATGTTTGCTGTATTCTGTCTGTTTCTGAAAACAAGCTGCTGACGTTACATATAAATGGCAAAAACAACCAATAACACTTTTTTCTAAATACAAGTGTTTAAATATTGACAAATAGCTACGTATTATAAATATCTAGAATGCCATAATCAAACAATTTACAACTCAGGATTATGTTTTGTGGCCGCAAAAGAAGAATCCGACTCTGGAAAGAGCACCTGCATCACTGAATGGAGACGCGTAAATAACTCGCAAAAACTAAACTAATCAATCAACGGGTGTGGTTTATATACTTTTTGGTTATTGAGTAGTCTATGGAAGGAAGATACGGCTCCGCCCATTTAGATGTCACGTTTTACAGTTGATACGTGCTCACGTTTTAACTGTTTAACTTGTGCACGTGTTGGGAAAAGTTACAAAATGTGAAGCGGGAAAAGTTTCGATTTCGATCCTAACACGTATAAGGTCCTTAATATGTACATACGTTGGAGAGCTTAAAAACTGTTACCCGGAAAACCGTGTCATTTCCATTCTCATGAGTAAATACATTTATTAATTGCTGTAATTCTAAATAGAAGACATAAAAAAAAAGATCTTTCAGAATAGAAGAAAAAAAAAAACGTGATAATATTTCTCATCACTATGGTTTTAAATTTAAAAAATGCAAGCATTTGTAAAGCGTACAGCTACCCCTGGAAAGGTGTGCCGGCGCTCGGGGGCGTCGGAAAGATTAAGCAAGGTGTTGCCCACAGTGACATAGTGGTGGGCTAACGTGCCGCTGGAGCCGGGAATCGAACTGTGAACGCTGTTGTTCGAAGTCAGGTATCATAGCTGCTGCGTCACACTTTTTCCACACTTATATGTTAATTAGGGCTAATTAAGTTTTAAACATTGTTAAATTATAACTTATAACAGACTACTGTTACAGTTAGTTTTTCACTACAAAAAGTATGCACGTCTTTTTAAAAAAAAGTTAAAAACAATATAGGTTTCAGGGACATTGTAGTTAGAAATTAGCATTTATAAAACCTTTGAAATTCACTGAAAAAGCCATAGGTTTTACAGACGTTATAGTTAGAAATTAGCATTTATAAAACCTTTGAAATTCACTGAAAAAACCATAGGTTTTACAGACGTTACAGTTAGAAATTAGCATTTAAAAAACCATTGAAATTCACTGAAAAAATCATAGGTTTCAGGGGCGTTATAGTTAGCTGGACATTTCACTCGTACAAAACCATAGAAATTTCACTGTTATAGTTAGTTCAGCTAACTATAACTCACGCCCACGCAATGCACTGCTCATGACATCACATATTACATCATTCATGACATGGTCAGTGACATCACTGATGACATCACTGATGACATCTCAAATGACATCACTGATGACATCATCCAGTGACTGTGTGTTTCTTTAAAGTTTAAATATGTATTATATATATGCCAAGGTGTATTGAAGAATGAGTGGGTGTATAAGTGTCTGGATAGAGGATTTAAGTAGGTGCGTGACTGACTGTTTAAGTGAGTAATTACATGTGTTTTACTGAATGCATGGGTTAGTGACAAATCTGTGTGAATGTCTGTATTAGTCTGTCTGTTGTTGTATAAGCTGCTGCATGGGTTGGTCAGTAGCGACATGAGTGTCTATATGGGTTATCGATTGGTTGCCTGAGTATTTGTATGGGTGCCTGAGTGTGTGTGTGGGTGGGAGGTGTGTGACTCTGTGCATAGATGTTGGAGTGGTTGATTCACTGGGTGTATGGGTTCAAGAGTGCATGTGGAAACAGCTGTATGGGTGGCTGAGTGTGTGTATGGGTGTGTTGGTGAGTGAATGGATGTCTGAGTGGTACATGTCCAAGTAACTACATATGTAAAAGGCAGTGTATGTGAGAGTTGGAGTATATAAATGACTATACGTGAGAGTCAGTGATTGTGAGAGTGGCTGTATGGATGTGTGTGTACTTGTATCAGTGATTGCATAAGAGAGTAAGTATGCGTTTGTTTCTGTTTGAATAAGTGATGTGGTGTGTGTATAACTGTATAGGTCAGTAAATGGAAGTGTGATTGATTCTTTGCATGACTGACTAGGTGTGTGAGTAACTCTGGATGAGTGGTGATGTGTGAGTATCTGTATAGGTGTATGAGTGCATATGATAGTGCTGTAAAACCTATGGTTTTTTCAGTGAATATATATATATATATATATATATATATATATATATATATATATATATATATATATATATATATTATAGCTAGTGATACAAACAAACACAATTAATACACAAATCTAATTCACATTTTATAATAAATTACCTCATTAACATTATATATAAATATGTAATATTTATACATAATTAGTCAAAGCATGAAAAATTAATATGCACATGTATTAACCACTGGTAAATATATTTAGAAAACAAAAAAAATATTACTCACTGAGCCCCGCAACCTCGACACCTAGCAGATCAAGCAGGTCCTGCTCCCAGTCTAAAATGTTGGCCCAGCGGTGCGTCAACTGCTGCTGAGTGTGCTGGACCCCTGTGCTCCACTGCACACACCTTTGCACTCGCCCTAAAGCAGCCAACGCTCCCACAGCGGGCCTACTGCAAACATGCAGGGGAGGAGGAGCTGAGCCCAAAATATTACTGCAGCCATCTCCACCTTGCTAGAAATGGGGCGTGGCTGCACCCCTTCACACCTCTGTCGCCCACTGAAGGTGCAGGTGTCAAAGGCGCTGCCTGCTTCTTCTATAGCGTGGGATGGGAGGGAGTCAGACTGGGATGGGAAACTTAGGAAGAAAAAGGAAACAGGAGGAGGACAAAGAACAGCTCAGGAAAGGAAAACAAAAACAAGGTACAAAAAGTCATGAAAAAACACCCACAGAAACATAAATACACACAGAGAAAGAGAAACAGTAATAGAAATAAGTAAATAAAAGGTAAGATTGGGAGGTGGGTGATCAGATGGGGGTGGATTAGGTAGGATTGAAAAGTTGGTAAGGAGCAGGCAGGAGAAGCTAGGCAGAAGAAGGTAAAACAAAATGGCCACACCCTTGCGCACCACGTTGTGCCGTTCATGTTGATTTTCAGTGCGGAATGAGTTCTTGGTGTGAAAAAAGCAGTGCGAATGGAAGGACGAGCATTTTCCGCCCATTGAAGTAATTTAGCAGAATCTCGCTGAGTTTTTTGATAACTCTGCAGAAATCCATGGAATGAAATTCCACAAGTTCCGCCCAGGCCTACTGTTTAAGCACTTATTTAGACTCAATGCAGCAAGACATATAGGAGGTGATTATGATGTTGTGAGGAATCACTTCCGCCTGACACCGACTCGGTCATGGGACCCACCGACACCCGGTCTGCGGTCCCGACTGACAGATTCCAATGCGACTGAACAAAGTTCGTCGCATGGTCCCTTCCCTCAATGGAGCTCGTGTTATGGCAGTAAACCGGCCGTAACACAAGCTCCCATTGAGGAAAGGGAGGTGCAGTTCATCCCTGAACCCTGTGGCAGGCACCTCAATGTGCCTGCCACAGGGTGCAGGGATCAATGGTGCCCCCTCAGCCTCCAACCAGAGGCCATGCACCAAAGGGGGCCCTGCTGGGGGCCCCCATACATGCTTTACGACATGGTTTCCATGTCGGACAGACCGGCATGGAAACCATGTGGGAAACCGTGATCGTAATCTCAAGGGCGGAAAGACCCGCCCTTGATATTACTTGCGAGCTTCCAACAGGCAGACTGGCTCTCCAAGCCAGTTGGAAGCCAGCCGGAATGACCGGCAGGTTTACTTTCTGACAGCCTCCAACATAATGAGGCGGTCGGAAAGTAAACCGAACGGCTAATTACGATGCGCCCGAAAGGCTCCAATCACAAGTCAGAGCCTTTACGGGCCGTATCGTATTCGGCTCCATAATGTGCAATATAGAATTAAGCATAGAAGTTAAGGGAGCACTAGAGCAAAGTAAGTCATTTTTAGAGCAGATACAGTTATTGTAGGAAAAAAAGAGTGCATTGCATTAACTATGACAGAACAGGAAGTTCTAATAATCTTTCAGAATTTATTAAGAAAAGCAGACAAATAATTGAGACATTCATTCCCGAGCTAAAAAATTTTAGAAAAAAAAAATCAGTACTTTGTAATTTTCTAGGATCATTGCTATTTATACATTTAGCACACATGAATATTGTTTCCAGTAGTTCATTCTAAGGGGCCATTTATTTGAGCCAGTTTGGATGAAGACACCGAACCACGGGATATGACAATTCTATATCCCACTAATCTTCCTTTTTCTGAATGAATTTTAATTAATATTTTCTCAGCAATATGTCTCACAGACAGAATGAGTTAAAATACAGGAAAAGAGAGGCAATAACCAGTACATCGTGGTGACATACTTTGTGTTGTAAATTTCTCCTATTCTGAGTTTTCATCATGATGATGAAATATAACATGCATAATTTTTTTTTTAAACAAACAGAATTCTGCATATTTTGCCTTTTTACCAGTCTTTTCGTAAGATAAATTGCCGCAGGTTTGACCTGCTGGAATTTATCAGGTGAGAACTGTGATGGTGTGCTTTTTATCACATACCTTATAATTCCAGTCCATGTTCAAACTCTTATTTGCAGAGACATCAGAATTTAGCCCTTGACTTGCAATGAGGACCAAGATCTGATTGCCCGGAAGCTAATATTAAGTGACCTGGAGTTGAATAACTTAAAGATATTATTGCAAAATCCTTCTCTCCAGTAATTGAATTCCTGTGACGATTGAATTGAACTAACCTTATAGTACATTAGTAAAGACCTTGATTCATTTTGAAATAAATGTGAACTAAACCCAATTGTAATTTGCTGAACAGTTGAAGGTCTGCAAATGTATGAAAGATGTTGAAGATATGCAAATTGGAAGTAGCCATAATATATTAAATCTAGGGCCAGGCAAAATTAAAATTATGCTGCATAATTTGTGTAACTAATTTGAAGAATTTGGGGGCATATTAGCAACAACAGGCGAAAATTATTGCAAACGGCGCTTAGCGCATTTTTTTAACGCCGCCTATCGCTGGATATTATCGCGGAGATAACATGCTATTAGCAACGTTTATCTCCAATGCGATAAAATATCCAGCGATAAGCGGCGAAATGCGTGAATATCGTTGGAAATCCAGTGATATTCACGCATTAACGCCATGGTGGACTTAGCCTGACAATCCACCTCCCATTCAACAAACAGGTAAGTCATGTTTTTAGCAGGTGTTAAATTCCAGCGATAATCGCGCTTAGCGTGAATTTTTTTATCGCTTCGCCTGCGTTGGTAATAGGGGGAAGTTGTGTTAGCAACTGTTTTCAGTCGCTTTTAGTTGGGAACGCCTACCTTGCAAGTCATTAGCGATAATTATCGCTGGCATGCAAGGCGATGGGAAAACCTGCCGCTATCGCCAGAAAGCTGTCGCTAACGTCTGTTAGCGACAGCTTGCTGATAGGGCGATAAAAAAAATCGCCGCTTTGGCGGCAAAAAGTGCCGCTAAAGCGGCGATGAAGCCCTTGCTAATATGCCCCTTAGTGTCACGTGAAATTCCTAAAGGGACGACATTGCACCACGTCATGTAATTGTGCTGCTGATCGAGGCAAAATTATAGCACAGGAGCACGGGAATAGCCCGAACATTCGTAACAGGACTTGCAGATGTTTGGTACAATTATGGGTCTTATTTATGAAAAGTGACGCATCGCTGCGTGAAAACAGCGATGCGTCACTTTTCACTGCGCTCTCCCTGCGACACCAATGATGCTTCATATTTACAGTATGACGCATCATGTCGTAAGAGTTACAGATACGTCAGTATTTTTAACGTATCTGTAGGCGCAAAGTGACGCATTGCTGGAGTGTGTCACAAAAGTGACGCAACTCCAGCAATGTGTCCTTTCACATGGGGCAAGCCCCATGTGAAAGGGCCTGCGTCAGTCTTACGCCTGCCATGAGGCAGGCGTAAGATTTTGACGCATTAGCGTCCAAGAAATGGCGCAGTGAAATCTTATAGATTTCACTGCGTCACTTCTACGACTCTTTGTTGCGTCAAAACTCCCCCCTTGCATACATTATACCTGGCGCAGGTATAATGTTGCACAGGGGTTTACAAAGTGACGCATCTACCTAGATGCGTCACTTTGTAAATATGACGCACCATGGCGCATTTTTTACACTGCTGGTGCGTCACAAAAAGTGACGCACCGGCAGCGTAAAAGTGACGCAAGGGCTCATAAATAAGCCCCTATGTTTTTATGCTAATTTGTTCTGCAAAGTGCGTCCCTGTGTCAAAAATTGACACGAGGATACACTTAGAGCTGAAATATAGGGCAAAATGATGGATTTGCATTTTGTGTAACTACGAATAATTTTGTATAATTTTCTCAAAAGTGCATATAATTACATGAAAGAAAGTTTGGTGAATTTTGAACACCCTTAATAACATGCAGCTCATCAAAACAGGCAATGATTAGAATCATATTTAAGGACTGCCTATCTTTTATAGGGATTCAAAATGTTGAGCTGTAGCGAGATACCTCACAATGTTGATGTGAGCTGTGACTTAAATTCCAGAAGACCTGTGTGCGAAATTTATGCAATTTGCTTTTGCATAATTATGCAAAATTACAGCCCAATTTTGTGAAAGTACGCCTAAATACATATAATGCAAATCTGTCATTTTGCTCTGCATCTTAACACAACATGCATCCTTGCATCAATTTTTGGTGTGGAGACTCATTTAAACAATGCATGGCCTTTGTACCATATCAAGAAGTTCTAAGCCGTCTGGCAGCTTCCTTATTTGACCTTCTTCCTCTTTTTACTCTAAAACGGAGGTATAAACAGACAGTTTGCTAAGATGGGCAATCTTTCTATATGTTTTTTCAAACAGAAAATAGCATGATGGGATAATACTATACTGTGATAATAATTGAGCGTCTTCAAGTCTTGGAAACACAAGAAATGTCCCTCAGATAATCTCTTTATATTTCCTCTTGATCCCCTAGTCTCCAAAAGCAGCTCTTGTGGCATGAACAGTAGTTTGCAGTGCTAATCAGGCAGATGGTATTGAATTTGCTAATAAAATAGATCAGTCCTTGCACATATCTATACAGCACTAGCATATGTTTGTCTAAGATCATTTTTGGGGATGAAATTTGCAGGCCGGGTTGTCACTGGGCAAGGTAAAGAGAAAATTTCTCTAGCAAGCAAACTTTTGTTGGGAACCTCTTATGCTTCCAGTGTTACCCATTTGGTTCCAGTGCTCTGAAGCTCTGCACCTGGAAGCAGAAATCTGCCAGAGGCAGAAGCTGCATAAGACAGACAGAAAGGCATGGAGCAGAGCTGGTCAGCAAATGAGCGCAATGCAAAAAAGTACAAATCAGACAAGGTGGGGTGGGTAGGGATCAAGAGACAACAGAGGGGCACAAGTGCAGCCTCACTATTTGCTTGCTTTAATAACTCTTTATTGCTTGATTAACAAAAACCATTGCACTAATTGTGTATGAAGGTTCAGTCTTGAAGCGCTGTCTAGCTCGTTGGGTATGAGTCTATTCAAGGAACACAGTCTCACTCTGTAAGCACTAATTTTAGGATGAAACCAGGCAAGTTTAGGATGAGCCCTTCACTGTTGTGCCCAGTCTGTCTCATCAGTGGAAGTGGCACATCTTGCTGAACAGTCTGTCAATCTGATTTAGGTGTGAGTCCCACATCTTAAGAGACAGTCTCACTAATTAGTTGTGAAACTTACATTTTGCAGCAGTCTTATTCAGTACATTTGGGTCTCGCTTCTTGGAGACAGGCTCTTTTGTAAATCTGGTTGTGGCCCACATTGTTGTGCACAGTTGTCTCTCATTGGGTTCAAGTCTCAGGCCTTGGTGTACAGTCACACACATTGGGGCAGATTTACAAGCCCCTTGCGCCACTTTTGCGTCACTTTTAACATGGGAAAAGTGACGCAAAAGTGGCGCAAGGGGCTTGTAAATCTGCCCCATTGTGTTTAAGTCCCACTCTTTGATCTCACATTTGTGGCGCACTCTGACACCTTACTGTAGTGTCACTTAGAAAATGAAAACCTCACACCTCATTATTCGCCTTGGGGGTTAGAGTTCTTTATTATTTGAAACTTTCCCTATTCAAGGGGTACGGGTAGCGTAAGGGATCAAACCTGTGTTGCATTTGGGAGTCAAAGGGTGCCTAATTACAATTTAGATACCCTGTCATTTTAAAGAATCATGGTCCACGGATGTGCACAATGAATTTTCGCCCAGAGCTCCACAAATCTTAATCCTGTATCTCTGTACCGTGCATTCTTGACCTTCCTATCTCTACAAAGACTTTTCCTAGGAGAACCATGGCCATGAGTTTAACTGTGGAGTGGTTAAAAGACAAGATCAAAGAATAAAGCTGGGGTTTCTGCCTAGAAACCTTCTCTTGGGTCAGTGAGAACACCAGATTCAAGAGGGAGAGAAGGCCAAAGAGTGGCAATAGTGAACACAGGCATGCAGGGCAGGCCCAGATAGGGATTAAGGCACACATACATGTAAGGTTGATAGACGTGAACACACCACCTAATAAATCACATACAATCCGAGGACTCAAAGGTCAATTTATTAGAGGTCACCAACCAGGCGTGGTCCAAAAATCGGGTCTATGGGGTGGAAATGATATAAAAACAATGTTGCTAATTATGATTGCTTACATAGTCTATGTTGCTGATGGGCACAGGCATTCTTCATTAATTTCATGCTATGGTATAATGGTAAAATGATCAGTTTATGGGTCTGGGTGGGGTGCCTCTGAGAGTCCACTTATGGTGCTGAACAAGCTGTAATTTTACCCTGCTCACAATACTAATAACTGAGTATGAATGAGTGTGTCCTGCAATTCATAGAACATTTATAATAAAGTTGTTAAAAAAAGAATGAAAAAATAGCAATGAAGTATGGGGTTGATTAGAAGAGACAGTGAGGTAACACAGCAATGCTCACAATCGTCATCATGTTACTGCAAACAGATGGAGCAGGAAAGTCTCAAGCCTGAATCACAGCCTGAGGTCCACAGTGAGGCAGACACAGAGATGGTCCAGAGGCAGCAAAGGGACAGCCTATAAGAAGGCTACATATGATGCAGTGTGTCACTAGAAGAGAGGCAGGTACAAATACACACTCCATCTGGATTAAAACAACTGTCCACTGTCCATACTACCACACTAAATAGCTTCTTTGATGCAGGAAGAGCCAGGGACACCCTTTGCAGAGAGGGCAGAGTGACAGGGACAAGTTTGGAGAGAAGGGGGCTGGGGACACACAAAAACAAGCTGGGGTTGCTCAGCAAAACATGGTTGCTGTGACAGGCAGGAAACTGTAGGGACAGCCTATGTGGAGACTGTAGCGGTGTTGCGATATACGTTGGTGGCTTCAGGTGGATTTACTACACGTAAGGAAAACAGGTACAGGCATATTCCAATACAGGCACAGACCCCATCAGGAGAAGATGTAATTAGTAGTTTGGCCCATCTCTTACAGTAAACCCCAAACACCAATGCGTCATAGTGTTCCATGACATCATTAGAGGCCTATTTGACAGGGCACCACACATCGTCCTCTTTGCAACGAACGACAAAATGCAAACAATTGAACAGAAAAAGAAAAGCAAACCTGGAAGAAAAGGACAGCACTTAAACAAAATCAACAAACTTGATCATCTGTCATACATAGCTGGCGTGGAGGTTGCAGGAACCCAAGCTGCTCTAATCCGCTGTGTTTATCCTTTCTTTGTTTTAAAACGCTGGCCAATATTCAATATCCAGCGCACAGAGTTGGACACTGTAACAGGCTCTCTAGTTGCCAGAGTCATTATGTTGCACCCATCAACTTCAATTCTTCACATGAATGTCATAAAACAAACGTGCATGTATTAAACCTGAGAGACTCTACCTCGTGATCCAGAACAGCATCATGAAATATACAGTGACACTTCCTAATTTTAATTTTACTTGCAAATTGTATTTCTATAGAGCTTATCCCCCTGAAGAGACATTGAAGCACTTTGCGGTGAGTAGCAAGCAGCTCCGGAAGAAATGTATAGAATTACAACGCGTGCCTTTACCACATAGATGTCTTTACCATGCATTCTTTTGCCAGGCATGACAAGTAAGATATATATATATATATATCTCGCTCAAGGTACCCATAGGGTAGGAATGCACTCAGACCATTGACGTGCAAAAAGCCTTTATTGGTCAAAATGTTGCCCTTGGACAGAATGCTTCCACAGCTTCTCAATCAGTTTCCGGTCTATTACGCCTTTGAAAAAGAAGCATGAAGCTTCGAAACGCGTCGGCGTAATCGACTGGAAACTGATTGAGAAGCTGTGGAAGCATTCTGTCCAAGGGCAACATTTTGACCAATAAAGGCTTTGTGCACGTCAATGGTCTGAGTGCATTCCTACCCTATGGGTACCTGGAGCGAGATAGATATATATATATATATATATTTGAAAGAATGCCCTTCGAGTAGAAACGCACTCACAGGTAGGTGAAATTCTTTAATGTGGATCTGTGAACGAAATCAGCAGCGTTCCGCAGTCAGTTACATCTCAGCCCTCCGCGTTTCGGGACCACTCCCTTGTTCACGGGCCAGGTAGGAGCAAGCAGCCATAATAGCAGTCACCTGATATTTAAATGTAGTTCCGCCCCCAGTGGGCCTCATGTGAGTTCCGAGCATTCTGGTTCAGGTAGTCCTGCTGACTTAATCCCCATGTGGGTTAGCTGCAAAGCCCGGCGAATTAAAAAGTTACATACCCCAGTGGGTTGACGACAGTAACGCCAAACTGAGTCTGCCACAGCATTTGCTTGTCACACATACAGAACCTCCTGTTCTGATATTGGATCCACATGCGTGTCACCACAGATCCGCTGTAGCTGCGGCGGTGCGTCTCCGACGGCTGGACAGGCCGTTTTTACATGAAATTGAAAATTTGCCCTTCGAGTAGAAACGCTCTCACAGGTAGGTGAAATTCTTTAATGTGCATCTGTGAACGAAATCAGCAGCGTTCCGCAGTCAGTTACATCTCAGCCCTACGCGTTTCAGGACCACTCCCTTGTTCACTCGCCAGGTAGGAGCAAGCAGCCATAATAGCAGTCACCTGATATTTAAATGTAGTTCCGCCCCCAGTGGGCCTCATGTGAGTTCCGAGCATTCTGGTTCAGGTAGTCCTGCTGACTTTATCCCCATGTGGGTTAGCTGCAAAGCCCTGCGAATTAAAAAGTTACATACCCCAGTGGGTTGACGACAGTAACACCAAACTGAGTCTGCCACAGCATTTGCTTGTCACACATACAGAACCTCCTGTTCTGATACTGGATCCACGTGCGTGTCACCACAGTTCCGCTGTAGCTGTGGCGGTGCGTCTCCGACGGCTGGACAAGCCGTTTTTACATGAAATTGAAAGTTTGCCCTTCGAGTAGAAACGCACTCACAGGTAGGTGAAATTCTTTAATGTGGATCTGTGAACGAAATCAGCAGCGTTCCGCAGTCAGTTACATCTCAGCCCTACACGTTTCGAGACCACTCCCTTGTTCACGGGCCAGGTAGGAGCAAGCAGCCATAATAGCAGTCACCTGATATTTAAATGTAGTTCCGCCCCCAGTGGGCCTCATATGAGTTCCAGCATTATGGTTCAGGTAGTCCTGCTGACTTAAAAAAGGCGGCATTGGTATCAACCCACTGGGGTAGGAAATGTTATGAAATGGGAAGCGGCGGCAAACCCACTGGGGTATTACAAATGCAGAACCACTATGACCATAGTGCATCTTGCTCACATTGAGGCCCACTGTGGGAGGAACTGTTTAAAACCATGTGACTGCAACAATTCCGCTTTTCTCATTGTAGGCCTGTGAACAAGGGCGTTGGCCCGAAACGCGTCAGGCTGCTGTTTAAAGGATCTAAACGCACTGCTGACTACGCTACAGGTTCCATTAAAGAGGCTAAACTCACCTGGGAGTGCGTCTTCTCTCGAGGGGCAACCCATTTGCTAAGTATTACAACGGCCGGTCCAGCCGTGGAGATGCACCGCCACTTCCAGATGGCGGATCTGTGGTGACATTGAGATGGAACCAAAGGCAGAACAGTGAGTCCATGATGGAATATGGATTATAAGTAGCGGACTCAAAAAGGTGGCATTGGTATCAACCCACTGGGGTAGGAAATGTTATAAAATGGGAAGCGGCAGCAAACCCACTGGGGTATTAGAAATGCAGAACCACTATGACCATAATGCATCTTACTCACATTGAGGCACACTGTGGGCGGAACTGTTTAAAACCATGTGACTGCAACAATGTCACTTTTCTCATTGTAGGCCTGTGAACAAGGGCGTTGGCAGGCTGCTCTTTAAAGGATCCAATACGCACTGCTGACTACGCTACAAGTTCCATTAAAGAGGCTAAACTCACCTGGGAGTGCGTCTTCTCTCGAGGGGCAACCCATTTGCTAAATATATATATTGGTGTGAACAAGCCTGTGGATACAGGCGAAACGCGTTACCAAAAAACCCGAAATGCAATGAAATAAAGAGATCTCGAAAATACGCCACTGAAGCAAGGGACATTAAGAGAAATGAAAGGCTTTTATCCCTGCGGTAAGTGCAAGGCCCGCACAAACAGTAAGAGAGTACTAACATATGAGGTAACAGGAATGAGGAAACGGAAGATGATAAGTAAGTTCATGACGTGCCAAACAAATCACTCTGTCTATTGTCTGATCTGCCCATGTGGGCTCAAATATATAGGCAGTACAATACACAGCGTGAAGATCCGCGTATTAGAACATATGCGCGCAATTGCGAATAAAGACCTGAATTATCTAGTCGCCAGGCATTTCGCAATTAAACATCAGAGCAATAGGGACCTGTTGCAGTACTTCAGCATTGATCATGTACCAATAAACATTAGAGGTGGTGATAGAGTCTTGAGACTGCGGAGACTAGAGTCTCGATATATCATCGACTTACAAACTAAGGCACCAAAAGGCCTTAATAGTGGGGAAGAACTGGCTGTACATCTGGGCACTTGATGACCCAGTGAGACAGTATAATGACGTTCCTGGAAATAATGAAGTCGTATGAGATACTGATCTCTTCTTTTTGAAATAGATATGTGACTACAACATTGTTGCCGATACACGGCTTGATGAGGATTTTGATGAAGGACAAGTTTAGGACAGAGGAGGGTAACTAGAGTGGTTGCCGATTCACGGCTTAATATGAACAAGCAAATGTGAATACCTGCCATTATTCTAATGCAATTTAATATTATATTGTGTTCCCCGTCTGAGCTTAATGTCTGTATGGCGTCTGGTATTATGAAATAATGATTTGGTAATTTTCCGATGCATGGGTATAACAGTTGAATGCGCCGATACACGGCGGAAAAAGCTATGATGAAATTAACTGTTTATATAATGTATAATTGTACCATGTTATAGGGGAACTGGATCTGTTTTAGATATGATGTATAAATTTATAACATCAGAAAAAAACATGAATACCATCAATATGGCGCCCGATATACGGCAACATGGAAATGGTCCGCTTTCAATGTTGTTGTCGATAATGAAATGGCATTTAAAAATGGCGCTTCTCAGTGTGGCGTGTAAACACTGAAGAAGGAGTCTTCCGAAACGCGTTTGTTGTGCTGTAATAAAAACATCGGTAAACTGCCCCCGTGAGTGTATATATATATATATATATATATATATATATATATATAAATATCCACGTCGAGGCTCTATTTTCGGCATCCGGCGCTCTCATGACGGTGCGTTGTGGAGACGGCGGAGCCCAGCCGTTATGAAATTCCCAACAGTATTAATAACAGAACAATTCCACACGCACTCACTGGCAATTGCTGTAAACTTTCTTGATTTTATTAAGGCAGCAAAATATCCGACAAGTTACAACCCAATGCGTTTCAGTCTGCCCTCAGACCTTTCTCACGGGTAACCAATGCTAGTGTCAAGACTTGTATTTGAATTAACCCATGATGTTACATCACATCAAATCTTTCAAACCTTTTGAAGCTAGTAGTTACAAACTTTTGTAAAATCCAACAGGAATAATGAATGTGGTGACCGATTACAAAAGAACAATGATATCTCAGGATACGAATTGAGAGCATAGAAAAGGCTTTCTCTTGTAACAATGAATGTGATGTCCGATTTAAAATTAAAGAATGATAATTAAGGATATGATTTGAGAGCATAAAAATTAGTTTTTTTCACTGTCACGTAACACAAATGATTTCACTATTTATATGATTGTTATGTTATTCATACAATGGTCATGGTTTTTATGCACTACAACTCCCAAAATGCCAAGCGTTGTCAAACCAGGATGTGATGTAACATCATGGGTTAATTCAAATACAAGTCTTGACACTAGCATTGGTTACCCGTGAGAAAGGTCTGAGGGCAGACTGAAACGCGTTGGGTTGTAACTTGTCGGATATTTTGCTGCCTTAAAAAATCAAGAAAGTTTACAGCAATTGCCAGTGAGTGCGTGTGGAATTGTTCTGTAAGGAATACTGTTGGGAATATATATATATATATATATATATATATATATATATATATATACATACATACATACATATATATATGTAGTTCTCAAGTTTAGGTAGAAAGCAGTTCCAGTACAGAGCACTCTCAACACCAGCGACAATCTAAATCTGGGGACCCCATCCCCAAGGGCCAGCCTAAAGTGTAAGTGCCCTCGTCGGGGGTGGTGGTCCCCAGGGCCATCTACGTCTCCATGAGGGGGGCCATGCAGCTCCCCTCCTTTTTTAGAGGTTGCCCAGGGGAGGTGGTGGTACACAAGGCTGAGGGGGGTCGTGCGGCCCCCGCATCCAATGTACGTGAAGGCCTGGGGAGGTGGCAGTCCCCCGGGCTGGGGGGGTCTGTGTGGCCCCCCACTAATAATAGTTAAAGACCCAGGGAGGTGGCATCCCCGGGGATACAGGGGGATCTACGCAGCCCCCCTGCATTTTTTTTCATTGAAAATCCCCAGGGAGGTGGCGTTCTCCAGGGCTGGGAGGGGGTCCAAGAGCCCCCACCCATTTATTAAAGAAGCAAGCCCCGGGGAGGTGGTGGTCCATGGTGTGTGGGGGAGCTATGCGGCCTACAACAAAGCCCCCCCACCGCTGAAGGCCCACCTAAGACACGCACCTCCGAAACCCTGACATGCATCCTCCTCAACGTACGCTCCCTGCACCGACACGCCGTACAGATCTGGGACCTGATCGACACCCTCTCGCCCGACGTCGCCTTCTTCATGGAAACTTGGAGCAACACCACCTCCGGCCCCGACATCGCCACCGCCATCCCCGACGGCTACAAGATCCAGAGAAAGGACCGCCCAGGAGGAGGACTCGCCATCGCACACAAGGCCCCCCTCCGACTCTCCACCTCCAGTACGAGTGACCCCGACTCCAACACAGAACACCTCCACTTCCAGATCCAGACCAGCCCCAGGACCACGCTACGTGGCACCCTAATCTACAGACCCCCGGGGCCTCGCACCCAGTCCACAACTACCATCACCGAGCTCGCCGCACCCCACGCCATCACCTCCACAGACTACATTCTACTCGGAGACCTGAACTTCCACCTCGACAACCGCAACGACCCCGACTCCACCACTCTCCTCGATAACCTCGCCAACCTCGGACTGAAGCAGCTGGTCAACACGCCCACTCACAGAGCTGGACACACCCTCAACCCCATCTTCGCAGGAGGAACAAGCATCCGCTTCAGCCACACCACCCAGCCCCACTGGACCGACCACCACTGCGTCCATTTCACCTTCAACACCACCACCACACCCAAACCCGCCCCACGCCCGCCACGAAGGAACTGGAGCAAGGTCACAGAGGAACTCCTCAACAGCACCCTCCTCCAAGACCCCCCCTGCGCCACGACCGACACCAACTCCGCAGCAAAAGAATTTCACCGCTGGAACTCCTACTGCGCCGACAAGCTCGCACCCCTCCGCCACCCCACAAAACAACGCCCTCTGAAGGCCGCCTGGTTCACCACAGAACTCCAAGAAGCCAGGCGCTCCTGCAGACGCCTAGAGAAAACCTAGCGAAACCAGAAAACCACGGAAGCACAGAACAACCACAGGAGCGCCCTGAAGGAATTCCACCAGCGCATAAGAGACGCCAAACGGACCTTCCTAAGAGACAAAGTCCAGAACAACGCAACCAACGCAAAGGAACTGTTCAACGTCATACAGCAGTTCACCAAACCCCCCAGCGAAGCCACGGACGTCACACCTTCCCAGGAACTCTGCGACAAGCTCAGCTCCTACTTCCATCTGAAGATCCAGGCACTCTATGACAACTTCAGCGAACAGACGCCGGACACCACCCCCCACCCCGCCACCGCAGACAAGCCAACCGTCACGACCTGGAACCCTGCCACCACTGAACACATCACCGCGAGCATGAAGGAAACGCACTCAGGAGCCCCAACGGATCCCTGCCCACCGCACATATTCCACAGGGCCGCCGCCGCCATCGCACCCGAACTAAGATGGACTATCAATGCCTCCTTCAGATCCGGCATCTTCCCAGATGACTGGAAGCGGACGGAGGTGAAACCCCTCCTCAAGAAGCCAACGGCCGACCCTACAGACCTGAAAAACTACCGGCCCATCTCCCTCCTCCCCTTCGCGGCCAAAGTCACCGAGAGACTCGTTAACGCCCAGCTGACCGCCTTCATCGAAGAGAACTCCATCCTAGACGCCTCACAATCTGAATTCCGCAGCAACCACAGCAACGAGACCGCCCTCCTCGCCGCCACGGACGACATCCGCATCCTACTCGACCAGGGACACAGCGCGGCCCTTATCCTCCTCGACCTCTCCGCAGCCTTTGACACCGTCTCTCATCGCACGCTCACAGCCAGACTTCACGACGCGGGGATACAAGGAGCCGCCCTCGACTGGATCCAATCCTTCCTCTCCGGCAGAACCCAGAGGATCAGACTCCCTCCCTTCCTCTCCGAACCCACTGACATCAACTGCGGAGTACCCCAAGGATCATCGCTCAGCCCGACACTTTTCAACATCTACATGGCCCCCCTCGCAGCCATCGTCAGACAGCATGGGCTCAGCATAGTATCCTACACTGATGACACCCAGCTCATCCTCTCACTCATGAAGAACCCCGAAGACACCAGACTCTGCTTCCACAAAGGAATGAAGGACGTCGCAGCTTGGATGAGAGACAGCTGCTTGAAGCTCAACTCAGAGAAAACCGAGGTCCTTATCCTAGGCTCCTGCACCCCCGCCTGGGACAACACCTGGTGGCCCTCCGCCCTCGGAAAACCACCCACCCCTACAGACCACGCACGAAACCTAGGCATGATCCTCGACTCCTCCCTCTCCATGAACCGCCAGATCAACGCCGTCGCCTCCACCAGCTTCAACTCCCTGCGCATCCTCCGCAAGACCTTCAAATGGATCCCCCCCGATTGCAGAAGGACCGTCACCCACGCGCTCATAACCAGCAGACTGGACTACGGCAACGCCCTATACGCCGGAATCAACAGAACTCTTCTACACAAACTCCAAACCATCCAGAACGCCGCAGCCAGACTCGTCCTCGGAACACCACGTCAGGAGCGCATGACCCAACACCTACGAGACCTCCACTGGCTCCCCATCGAGAAGAGGGTCACCTTCAAGCTCCTCATCCACACCTACAAATCCCTCAACAACATCGGACCCAAATACCTCAATGAGAGAGTCTCCTTCCACGTGCCCAAGAGGAACCTTCCCTCCACCGACCTCGCCCTGGTAGAGGTCCCACGCATCCGCAGAAACAGAGCAGGTGGGAGAGCTTTCACCTACATCGCAGCCAAGACCTGGAACAAGCTCCCTGTGAACATCAGATGCTCCCCGACCCTGCACACGTTCAGGAAGGACCTCAAGACCTGGCTCTTCGACTGATCCGGAGCTGCCCCCCCCCCGCCAGCGCCATGGGACCCTCACGGGTGAGTAGCGCGCTTTAAAAAACCCTGATTTATTGATTGAGAATACAGTAGGAAAATCCAGGTAGGTGGCGGTCCATGGGGTTTAATTAAAACCTAGGAGGGGGGCCCTATGTGCCCCCCTCCTTTATTTTTAGCATGTTCTGGGATTTGGTCCACCCAGGGGCTTTTTTTAAAAGACGCACAGGAGCCAGCATGTTTTTTTTTTTTTTGCCGCGAATTCGCGGATCTACAAGCGACACTGCAGCAAAAAAAAAAAAAAGCTTTTAAACCCTGTCGGGGTCCCTGTGGGACCCCTCCACCATATCTGGAGGGTCAGGGTATTCCTACCCTGCCCCCTTTTCTTTATTTTTTACTTTTTTCTGGGACTCGGCTTCAAGTTGAGTCCCAGGATGGCTGCCAACACTTCCTGGTTGAAGTGTTGGCAGCCAATCAAATTTCAGTTGGGTTTCTGTAGGCTGTTGGGCTCCCAGATATCTATATTTTTTCAACTTTAAATATCTCTGAAACTACTGAACGGATTTACATCAAATCACAAAAAGCACGCTTTTTGGGCCAACATCTAGCTTTCCGACCACATTTGGTGTAATTCTGTTAAGTGGTTTGGGCTGTAGTTGTGTCCAAAAAATGAAAAATCCCCATATACATAACATGGGGGAAAATGCGTTTTGGGACCTCCCTTTATTCTCAGCCTCCGTATGACGAATCACCCCGAAACTTTTAACACAGCAGCTGACCCAAAAGTGGAAATTTTGTGAAAATTTCGTGAAGATTCGTCAAGCAGCGCCAAAGTTATTGGCAAAACAAAAAACACTTTTCCTATGGAAACTTTGGTCCTAACTATAACTACCTACTGGCAACTGCCAGTAGGTAATATTTATATACATATATATACACACACACACACACACACACACACATATTAATGTATACACATATACAGACATCCATTCACACTATAGTTAATCATATTGCTATACAGGGCATGATCCTATATGTCCATATATATCCTCATGTACATACATGCAATAAAATTTACATGACCAAACAAACACATGTATTTTGTGCATAAATATACATAGAAGTATTTCTATTGTTGCATGTTCAATTTTATGATGTTTTATATGTCACTTGTTTGGAGTATTTAGTGAATTCTGTTCAATTGTGTGAACTTTAAGGTGTGAATACATCTCTGGACCAGAATAAAAAAGTTTGTCTATTGTTGAAACAGAAATATAAACCCATATAGATACCCACACACATATATGCACAAAACCCATATACATACCTACATTTATATATGGAAAGGTGTACGTAAGCAAGACACATGGGCTGAGCACACTTCAGTGCTGAACATAAAGACACGGATGTGCAAACAAGACACCCATGCTGGGCATGCTTTAGTGCGCAGCAAATATACTATGACAGGCAAACAAGACACCCTAGCTGTGCGCACTGCAATACTCCAGATACCAATACTGAAGAGCAAATAAGACACCAGGCACAGCACAATAGAGCAAAAAAGACAGTCAGACTGGGCACATGAGGCCAACATTTCATTTCTAATATTAGATTCACAGCAATCTAGGCTACAAAGAGAGCAGTGTCCAATAGGTCAGTAAAAAGCCATAAGGGAAAAGGTGAGAAATCCAAAGTAGGCTCATACATTACAGTGCATTTATAAATATGAAATTTGTACAAGGCCAACATGCAGGTTGTTAGAAACTGGGTTACTGGTTGAGGGATGTGAAACCCTACTCAAGCAGCAACCACAATCCTTGTTAGGGTGAGGCACATGAAAACCCCCAAGTTAACCTGTGCTCAACCTTCTGGTAGCTTGGCACAGAGCAGTCAGGCTTAACGTAGAGGCAATGTGCAGAGTATGCAGCACTTCAATCAGCAATAAAGTGTAAACACAAAACAGGAAAAATCCCACACCAATTGAGAAACATAGAGCACAATTTAACCCCTTCGATGCTCGTGACGAGCTCAGCTCGTCATGCTGCGCGGTAGCGCTGTGCGCATGACGAGCTGAGCTCGTCACGACCACACCCGCGATCGGAATGTCCAGCACACGAGCGGAATTCCAATCGCGGTCAAGGGGTTAATAAATAAATCAACACCAAAATGACAAAAATCCAATCAGTAGAACGGGAGGTATGCAATTATAAAGATTTAAGTGAAATTAGCGCAAAAAGCCCAGTCACAAATTCAGGTTGACCACGATGGAGCGCAGGTCGGATACAATGACCGGGTTAGTCCTGCTGAAAAGTTACCTTCTCCAGTCCAGTGCAAAGATGGTCATTGATGCAGTGCGAAGAGCAGGCCTGGGTTCGCAGACGGTGGTTGCTTTAGCTCGAAGATCCTGTTGTCATTGTGAACAATCTTGCCCGAGCTTCGCAATGGCTCTTCCTGCAAGTAGTCGCTGCTGTAGCGCAATGGGTCAGGTTGATGGAACTTCATGTTGGCGGGCAGTGCAAACCACAATGTTTTGGCACCGACGGGCCCCTTTGAGGTCACAAAGAGTCCAAAAGCTTCAAATCAGCTCCACTGAGGCCACACCAAAGGTCCTGGGCCTGAGGGGCAACACTTGGGTTTCAGGGGATTACTCCAGCTGAATGTGGGTGTTGGTTCAGGTGGTTAGGAGCCTGTCATTTTCCTGTGGCTCTGAACAGTAGAACAGCAGATTAGCCCTTGGAGGCACTCTGGGAGTCCTGGGTTCAGGTGCAGGACCAATCCCTCTGACTCAGGCAGGAAGGCAGCAGGGCAGCAATCCAGCGAGGCAGTAGTCCAGCAGGGCAGCAGTCCAGCAGTGTGGCAGTCCTTTCAGCAGCATTGCAGTCCTTCTTGCTGGTAGGGCTCTACAGGTCCAGAAGTGTACTGAAGAGTTTGTGCAAAGGTCCAATATTTATACCAGGTGCCTCCTTTGAAGTGGGGGAAGCTCCTAAAGGTTTCCCTTTGAAGTGCATGGGGTTCCTGCCTCCCCTGTCCTGGCTCTAGACTAACTACAGGGGGAATGCCACCCTTTGTGTGGATAACAATTGAATTGCCAATGCTGACGATCCTTTAATACATTCACTTGTTTCGTGGGGGCGTAAATTAATTCCTGCGACCACCATTTATTTTTTCATATTCGGAAATATTCATAAATCATTTTTGCATCAAAAACTCATTGTCAGTTAACCAACATACATGAAAAACAATACCAGCACATTTTTTTCCCAAACACATTAATAACTCACAAAACATTTAAAGCAAATCATAACTTACACATGTGAAAAACATCAACAACCAATTCACACCTGTGTGTACACCTATATAACCTTCGATCCTGGTTCTGAATTAAATAGCCCATTGAGAGTCACAGTAATTTAATCATTCACCTAGCTCCTATCAGTTGGGAAAAACCAGAAGCGTGATAAAAATAACTTGAATTCAATGAATGGTGCCAGGGATCTATTCTTTACATCAGTTCAACCTAATCATGTTCCCTGTACACCAATAATATCTTTGAAACACGCTCTCTGGTGTGCAACACTGTTGACGCGTTTCAAACTCTAATTAATTTGGGGGCTCTCCTCAGGATGCAGAATGACTGGATACTTAATTGTACTGCAGAACCGATAGTATGGGCCTCCCAATCTTCCTTCTGTGTGAATGTCCCAATAATTTTCAAATGTAGTAGTGTACAGCCAACTTGACAGTGGTGGGCTGCATCTTTCAGGGAGAATCAATTTGAGGGAGATTTCTCTTCACTTTTAAACGCTTGTGAATTCTTTCTTTAAAAAATCAACCCTTCATGGAAGCATGCATTCGTCAGTTGATTCTTCTTTGTCAAGTAGATTTTCATTGTGCAACTTTCCAGGCTCTTTTAGAAACGAAGTTCAGTCATGCATTAAACAAGTGAATGTATTAAAGGATCTTCAGCATTGGCAGTTCAATTGATGTTCTATTGTTGGTGGCCTAGCCTTGCTGACGTGGTATTGGCCCAAACCCTGTTTCTCTTTGTTAACCCTTTGTGTGGAGGCAAGCCATAGCCTAAACAAGTGGAAGTAGAGCAGTGCCCAGCTCTGCCCTCCCATCCTGCCAGTGATGGCCCATCCAGGCACACATTAGCTCTCTATTGTGTGTGGCTGTCAGTGGCGGCTCCTCCGCTAAGGCGGCGGAACGTCGCCCCACTGCTTTTAAGCAGTGTAACTAAATGAAAAATAAAATGATAATAGTTGAATGTTATTATCATTTTATTTGTTCCTGCTGATTTGCGGCCGGGGCGGGCAGGGTTGCTCTGCTCTCAGAGCAGGGGAGGAGTGGTTTGCCCTCTCCAAGTGCGCATGAATGTGTGGCCTGCCCTCTTGGGCCGGCCAAACATTCATGCACACTTTGCATGTTCTGCATGCAGGCTGCATTACAGCCTGCATGGAGAACATGCCCAGGCCCCCAATCCCTGGCTGAGTGCTGAACTGCGATGCTCAGACCAACCACAATGCTGCACTGCAGAATTGTGATTGGTCAGGGGAGCCTTGGTGCTTACTTGTTCATGTTCCAGTCGAGTCCTGTTTCGGAGGAGAGACTTAAGAGACAAGGCAGCGTAAAGGTACATTTTATTTCATTTTTTTACTTTCCTCTCCCCTCACCCCACCCCGCCACCCCCGATCTGTGCCAGCCGCCACTGGTGTCTGTCTAGAATGAATACAAAAATTCCAA
Source organism: Calotriton arnoldi (assembly GCA_963921515.1). NCBI lineage: Eukaryota > Metazoa > Chordata > Amphibia > Caudata > Salamandridae > Calotriton > Calotriton arnoldi. The sequence continues at coordinate 259,141 of CAWUFW010008913.1, read as the reverse complement.
TTTGCAACTACACCAAGTCATGTTACCCAGTGACAAGCTGCTGATACTAAATGACTGAGGCAGGAAAATGCCACCTTTCTAAAAGTATTTTTATACCACAGGGCAACCCAATCTTCCCCCACGGAAGTGGGTACTAGGAGTTACATATGAAAAATGTTTCCTGAGGAATTATTTATTCATCATTTCAATAGTTAGACAGCTCATAACAAATGATCCTATTTTATCCCGTCAATCAGTGGCTCATGTATTCGAAAACACAAGCGTATTGTTTTTCACCAAATATATTATTCTTATGGTTTTACACAAAATATATTATTCTTATAAATCTTTTCTTATATGACTGCATCAACATTTTTTTTAAGACTGCTTTCATTTTTACATATAAATTGTGAACACAGGTAGTACAAAAATGTATACAGCAATACATACACAGTAGTACATCACCATATCAACACTGGTGCTGCCACAAAATCACTCATAAATTAATTGCATTCATTCATTGCAGGGATATTAGGAAGCGTAACATCCTCTTAACAAAATAGAAAGATAAATCCACAGTTCCAGAAGTTAAATCCCGACCTTTTAACTTGGTCGAAAAGGACTGGAACACCACAGGATGTGATTAAAGATGTTAAAGAGTATAACGTGTCGACATTTCGGTCTCAAGTGGCCACAAAGGTCTGCGACACCATCATCAGGACTCAGTTTTGGGAAGAAATCAATCCTGCAGACACTGATCTTAAAAGCATATCTTGCTCACATACAGCCAAAATGCCTTAACCAACAGATATATCATGCCACAGCAAATTTACAACGGGTCATTCAATCAATACTGCTAACATTACTGCTTGCTCAGAAATGCAGATGGCGGGGTGTAGTTATGTCCCAGCACAGCTTTTATACTAACTCTTGAGTCGTGCATACAGATAGGGGTGGACCCCATCTACGTGGGACGTCTGTCCCACGTAGATGGGGTGGGAGTGTGTCCCAGCACAGCTGCTCCCATGCACATTCTTGCGTTCTTCAATACAGGAGAGGTTGGAAGCTATGCCCCAGCACAGCTCCAATGTAAACTCTTGGATCCTGCAACGCAGAGCCAGTCTGGCCTTTTATTTGGGTGTTGGGAGGGGAAGGAATTAGAAGGGAGAGCTGACTCAGTAATGCTGGTGAAGCACTTCTGTGTCCCTGCTATGTGAATGCACAGTTTGGGGAGGAGGCTTTTAGGCAAATGAAAAGGCACAATATGGCGCGCAACCCCACCTCAATGGAGGACAGAGCGGCACTGCATAAAATGATCCTTATTCAGTGCTGAAGCATGCATCCCATGAGCAGTTACTGGCAGCTGTCCAAGTACAGACTGGTGGATTCATCCCATCAATGAAAGTTGCCTTTGGGCAAGAGCCAAGACACTAGGGACAGCGCCAGGACATACGGCGGGCAGAAGCAATCTTCATCCAGAAATACTGTACTCTGGTATGCAAAACCACAACCAATAGGCAGACTCTAAAGCAGAGTACCCCCATGCTCCAGACCATGCATGGCTGGGGCACACCTACAAGTTTGAGGCACATACAGGTTACTGTGCATGGGGCACTCCAATAGCCTCTGTACCCCAAACATTTATGAGTCCACTGAAAGGCTTCTGGTTTCCCAGTCGACTTTGAACCGAAAATGCATCCATATGTAAGGATTTGCTTTCATTACCTACTTTTGCACTCCTTGCACCACCCTAACTTAGTTACCTGTGGGTGGTGATGAAGGTACTATGACTCTACTGCACTATCCCTTGGCACAATGCCTGGCCCAATATGTTCTGTAACTCTTCCATGATGCTACAGGCACTGGCCTCAAGTTTGCATCCAAGAGAGTAGCCAGAAAATGTAAATACCCCCCACTTTGAACCAAAGCTCCTATGTAACCAAGCAAGAGGAGCCAGGAGAGTTTGCTTGTCTCTTCCATCCAAGCATCTAGCCATTCAACTTTTCATCCTTCCACCTATCCATTCATATCCACCATTTCACCTTTACATTCTGCCATCCATTCAGTCTTTCATCCAAGATTCAGTCTATCACCATTTCTTCTATCTGTCCACCCATCCATATCCAAACATATCCATCTAACTTCAAACCTATTCATCAAACATCCATCCTTTCATTCAGTTATCAGTGGTGGCTGGCACAGGTAAGAGCGGTGGGGTGGTGAGGCGGGGTCAACAGACGACTGGTTAGTTAAAATTAAATAAAACCACTTACTGGCGATGCGGCGAGTGCAAGGTAAGTGTTTTTATTTATTTAATTTTAACTAACCTGTCGTCTGCCGACTCCCCCCACCCCGCCCTGCTCCACCTCTCTTACCCGTGCCGGTCGCCACTCTCAGTTATCCATCCTTTCACTTTACCACCCTCCTTCATCCATTCATCCATATATCCATTCTTTCAGTAATCCATACATCCATCCACTCATGCTTTCACTCATCCATCCATCCTTACATTCCATACATCCTCCCTTTCACTCATCCAACCACACTTTCACTCTTCCATCCATTCTTTCACTAATCCATCCATCCCATCCACCCACCCACTCATCCATCCATTTACCCTTACCCTCTTCCAGTTATCCATGTATTCACTCATTTATCCATCCATTCACCATTTGATTCATCCTTCCATCCACCCTTTCATCCAGCCATCCATCTACCCTCCCTTTCACTCATCCATCAATTCTTTCACTCATCCATCCTTACATCCATTCTTTCACTCATCCATCCTTACATTCATCCTTTCACTTAGTCCAGCCATCCACCCTTTCACTCAGTCCATCCATCCATCCATCCATCTATCCACCCACCCATATACCTTTTCACGCATCGATCCATCCTTCTCCCCATCCATCCATCCTCTCATCATCCATCCAGCCATCCATCCACCCTTTCACTCTTCCATCCATCCTTTCTCTCATCCATCCATCCTTCCTCCCTTTCACTCATCCATCCTTTCACTCGTTCATCCATGCATCTATTCATCCACCTTTTTACTCACCCATCCTCCACCATTTTACTCACTGATTCATTTATTCATCCACCCTTTCACTCATCCATCCTTTCACTCGCTCATCCATCCATCCATTCACCCTTTCACTCATCCTTCCATTCTTTCACTTATCTGTCTTTGCATCCATCCTTTCACTCATCCATCTATCCACACTTTCAAACCATCTATACATCCAGCCTTTCACTCCATCCATCCACACATCCACCATCAATTTACCCTTTCTCTCATTCATCCTTTCACTCACTCATCATCCATGTTTCTCTCATCATTCATCCATCTTTTCTCTCATCATCCATCCATCCTCCCTTTCACTCATCCACCCATCCACCATTTCACCCACACATCCATCCATCCTTCCACTCCCTCACCTCCCCACCTTTTTGAGTTTATTATGAGCTTTTGTCTGCAGAGTTGCAGACAGAAAATGCCCATCAAAAACCCCACCCCCTCTGTAGCTGCTAAAGCGGGGGGTTGACGACGCCCCTGTTTGCATCCCATACTCATCCTACCTTTGGCTGTAGACTGGGTCTGGCAATGCATGCTACGAATACTGGACTCAAGCTTGAGTGCTGTGCTCCTCCCACCCTCAATTGGTTTCAAGCTTGCATCGCATGCTCATTCCTCCCTAAGCTGTGGAATTGGGTTGGAGATGGGTGTTAAGGGTACTGGCCTCATGTTTGCGTGCCATGCTCATCCAGCCCTCGGCTGTAGAATAACACTGGTGCTGGGTAGTAAATGGTACTGGTACCAAGCTTTAGTGCCATTCTCTTCTCACCCTTAGTTGTCGAATGTGACCAGGGTTGGACTAGCACAGAAAATAGGCCTGGGCACCAAAATAAAAGTGGCCCCCTTTAGTAAATTAGATAGCTTAAAAAAGTGGCTGATGTTTACAAATTTTGGCAGTTTCGCACTTGTAAAGACATGTTGTTTACTATTTTTTACGGTATAAAAGACTGCATGGATTTGAGCTTGCTGCAGACAATGCTTGTTTTAATATCAGGAAATTCAACAGTAAAAACCGGCCCACCAGACCATAAAACAGGCCCATAAACAGCCAAAAAACCCAGCCATCACACTGACTTTTCAGAGCAGCCCTTCGGCACTGCCCAATTACTCTGCAGGCCAGTCCCACCGTGAAAGTGGCTGGTTCTGGGGTGCGTACATGACTCACAGCACTGGAAAGAAGCACTTTCTTCTTTCTAGATAATGCTGACGACATTGTGTAGATTCCTGAGCATAAGAGACCACAGACAGAATAGACCAGGACAGCTATTTCTGAAGGTCATTCCAGATTGGACATCAGCCCTATATAATTCCCGTGCAATGAACCGTCTAATGAAAAATCGACACCTGAACACTATTTATATCACCAGTGGCGTAATATAAGCCCTGGCAACCCCTGCGGGTCGACTGGGCTCCAAGCTCCAGAGGGGCCCCCTCAGTAAAAGTGGTAGGTGGTGAGAGGGGGGTCCCATCCTTGTACCTTGCCGGCGGGGGGGGGGTGCTCCAGGTTCGTTACAGCACCAGTGGCGGCTGGTGACATTTGAAAGTGGTGTGGCGTAAATGTTCGTGATGTGTGACCTGTGGCGAGCAAGCGCAGCGAGTGAGCCAGACTGTCATAAGAGGGATGTGGGGAGGAAGGGGTTCTTCCCCTGAAAACATTTTGGAAAAAAAGAGCGGCAAGTGCTGCATTTTCAAGAATATTTGAGAAAGCAAGAAGGTTAATGACGCTATTGTGAAAGTGTAGTTATGACATCAATAAAGAGATTTCATATGATAATGACGTACTTAGCTGCTTATTCAGCAGAACCACATAACTGGATAACAGACTTTGAGTTAACAAGGCTGAGTACCTCACAGATTTCCTTATTTATTGATATACCTTTACAAGTGAAATCTACTGAGGAAATACAAGTTGGCACAGGCCCAGTTTGATTGTGAGTGTCCTAGAGGCTGTCCTTGGCACATGCACTAGAAGGTTGGCAGCCTCGGTGATTCAGGTTTACAGATCTTCAGCAGAATGTCTAGAAGTCAAACACAGCGAAACAACTTCGTTTCCCGAGGGCCTTTCTTTTGTGTTCTGAAAGAAATGGTTCCCAAGCACATAGAGCCTTGAGATACTTTTACACACAAGGCTGCGCTAGTGACAGCTGACACTCAAAGGCTTTTAAATTGCTCGTGTTATTTTATATATATGGCAACGGCATCTGTTCTTCCTGCCTCTGCACCCTTGGTCGCTGCAGGTCTCTTCTGTGTACACAGCACAGAAAAGGAGCACAATTATACGTCAACTAGCGGTGGTTCATGTTTGGAGTGCCATAGCTTTAACGATTCAGCAGCCTGTGTGTTTGCACAGTCTCGTGGGGGGAAACAACACAGGCCCATGATGAGGCAGGATAGAATCTCTCTCACATTAATCTCTACCTGATCCTCCTGTGCTTTTTGGTCTCCAGAACACGAAACTGATCAGAGAGCGCTTTGAGTTTGTTGTAACTGCAGTCATGTTCCTATGACCTGCAGGGTACAGGTTTCAGTAGCGTAAGGGACATTAATCCTTCCTAGCAAGATAAATTCAGTTTTGTTAAGTAAGAGTAACAGTTATTTACAGTGCTTAGAAATGGCGTGGTGGGTGGAAGCAAAATGATCACAGTAGAATGCTGATTCCAAACCCCAGTATATATGCCTGTAGGGGGAAGAGTGTGCTTGGCTACCAGATGGTTGCATGTTAACTGGGACATCAGGTTCCAGTCGCAAGTGTTCATTTAGCAGCTCCAATGCATTCTTTGTGTGGTGGCCCTGAAATGTTAAACAAAAAGCCAGGCTGTTGGAGGCCAAAGTGGAGAAAAGAGTACACTGGTGGAGTAAGTCAGTGCGGGACCCCATCTTTCCCCCGAATGTTGTATTATTATTTGAGCATTTGTGTGTTGCGCACTTTGAATATTTCTGTTATGCGCTGATTAATTATTAACATAAATACGCCAGAACACAATCCATGTATTCTTTTGGAAGAGCACATGCCGAGGTATTCTGATTGTGCTATCACGGAAAAAAGCAGAAACCCCACACAAAACAGAATGAGCTCATTGCAGGAAACAGACTAGGGGAAAAACCCTGCAATCTTTCCTACTCGGTGTTCACAGCGTGGCTAGATTTGTGTAATGTAATGGCACATGCGGTCACGTTTTAGCACAACCAGCCTAAAGTAAGACCGCAAAGGTTTGGTGAGACTTAGATTATACAAGCAGCTAGTGGCAAAAATTCAAGCTAACATAACTAGGCAAAAACAACGCAATCGAAATACTAGTAAGCAGAGTTTTATTCAGAGAGCCACACGATCAGCAGAGCTCATGTAGCCAATCAAAGGCGTAGCTTTCACTAGGGCAGAAGTTGCAGTGACACTGGGGTCCAGCCCAGTGGATCAGACAGTTACAGGGCTCGGCTTAGAGTATGTTAGCCATGGTTGTTTGCTAAATATTTTATCTTGGTCACTACTTTTTACCTCCCTGTGCTGTTCAGAAGTAGAGCTTGAGAGCTTGAGAATTCTTATTTAATGAGCAACAAAATAATGAACACACTGTAAGGATATGGCTGCTCTCAAATTACACACATTAATGTTTGAAGATGTGAGGGTTAAACTAGATTTAATAAAGCAAAGCAAGCAATGCAACTTTATTTCTACTATCGATGATTTCCTTGATGCATTGCTCATGACATGCCCGCCTGCCCTTCATTATAATTATTTCTCAACAATGGCCCACCTGGAGAAGGAAGGATGCAGCCTCTCTCTGTTATTGGTTATTAGGATTGCTCCGGGCCCCTGCTGACATGTACAGATTCAGGGCCTGTGAATTGGATAGTGGAGATTTGGTTGCTGTGCCGGGGAGAGGGTAATAACTGCTGCGTGGAGGGCTGGTGGAGGCAGGTTGGGATCGGGGTTCAAAAGTGACAGAGCGTAAAGTGGTGTGAAGTCGGGTGCATGTGGACAGAGCGTGAGAGATCATGGGGCATGTGCAGTGTGAGGAGGCCTGGAGAGAGGCTGCGAGGAGCATGTGCATGTAGAGGGGCAGTGTACGAGAGTGGGAGCTAGGAGCACTCAGGCAGACCATGTCAGGACTGGGAGAATATTCACATGCAGTGTTAGGAGCCCGCAATGGCATTAGGCTTTTAACCTTCAGTCCGCAAACAACATCAATTTCGTGGGGACCATGAAGCAAATGTGTTTAAAGAGGGCGCTACAGTCTATCCGTACCCTCTCAAGCTCGATAGATCCGTGAAAATACTAATTGTCAATGTCACTGCATATTGAAACGAACATAGTCGATATGAAATAAAGTTATCATAATAAAACTACACATCAGGGTTTTGCAGCATAAATGTGTCGAGTACAGGGAGGTGTGAGAGGATCGGTTCTCCTGGTGGGCGACATGTCTGGTGCAGGCGACATGGTGGTCAAGGTGCTGGAGAGCATTTGTGAGAGGTGCACCAGGGATCTAATTACGGCTGTACTAGGAGGGGGTCTCCACTCCGTATTATTGGCACATCTGGGATGGGAGAAGGTTGGGGTTTGCGGTGTCAGGCACTGGGGCGCTACACCCTTTGCTGGGGGTGGAAAAAGTTAGGCCTCAAGTGAACCTACGGTCGGGTGGGGGTTGTTGTGTAATGCCCACCACCTGCAAGGACCGGTTTCTTCCAAGCACTGGCAGGGTTTTTAAGGCCACCTACCTTGAGACACGATTCCTCTGTGTGTGGGATGCACAAGGGAGGCAGTAATTTAAAAGCAGCGTTTGAAAAACTGAGACTTGACCCTATCTCCGCCATTTCGAATGCACCCAGCCTCGCAAGGAATGTCCCTATTTCACTGTAGACCTCCCGGTTATTGGTGGTCGTCGTGTATGTGCGTATTTGGGGTAGCAGTGACAACCCACACCAGTCGCGGCAGGCATGACTCCGGGGGGGGGGGGGAGAGAGGGAGTACGCGCGGGGATGGAGGGGCGAAAATGAAAACAAATAAATTTACCAGGATGAGGCATCTCTTCCGCCGGTCCCGCGTCGCATCACATCTCCGAGTCCTCTCACAGACGTTGGCAAATCATAAGACTGGATGCGACTGGGGGCAGCTACTCGGCTGTATCCTGCCATTTGACAGGGCATGGGGCGACTGTACGTCACCGCCCGAGCAGGATCCTATCTTGACACTCCTGCACTACACTAGGCATGCGCAGCATACCTAATGTATTGTCAATGGAGTGGGGTGCTGAAATAAAAAGTGCCCTTCTCGCAGATGCGCAGTTGAGTCCAGTTCTGGACTCCTGCTGCTCTCGCGTGCGTGCGTGCGTTTACTGTTGACTATGACTCATGCGCACTTGAGGCTGTGAAGCAGGCAGCTGCCAGCACAGGCCGGAAATGTAAACAGACGAATTGCGTCTGCCGTCTGCTTACATTTCTTGCTGCCAGTGAGCAGTTTTTCTTGTTGATTCTGCCTAGTGGGGCGCTGCCCCGGCGCCCCTATGGACCAGCCGCCGCTGCTGTTGACTATGACTCATGCGCACTTGAGGCTGTGAAGCAGGCAGCTGCCAGCACAGGCCGGAAATGTAAACAGACGAATTGCGTCTGCCGTCTGCTTACATTTCTTGCTGCCCGTGAGCAGTTTTTCTTGTTGATTCTGCCTAGTGGGGCGCTGCCCCGGCGCCCCTATGGACCAGCCGCCGCTGTACAGCACTGTAGATCACATGAGGAAACAGAAGTTCTGTTTCAGATAACCCCTGGCTGGCGCTGATGACAGACAGCATGAAGAAGCTGAAGTCTGACCTGCCAGGTGGCGTTCGTCAAAAGTGACGTGTAACGAGCTTGGAAGGCGAGCACACTTGATAAAGATGGCGACCTGAAGGTGGCGCTAGCAGTGTCAGGCACGCGCGGCGATCCCCTCCTTCCCATATGATAAGAAGGCTTGTAAACCTAGCCTTGCTCGCGCTGTGTCTCGCGATGGGAGGAGGTAAACTTGCACCACCCAAATTTCTTAAATTTGAAGTGCTCCTGTAAACACACCTGGAAAAAAGGAAAGGAAGAACAAATACCTTATAAATATGCAAAATACCTGGGATAATAGGTTAAATGAATCCCATTGACTTTTAAAGTGTCCATCAAACGGAGTGAACAACAGCGTTATATCAGTTTCTCTACCGCATGCCAGATGCTCCCAAGTTCACATAGTTGTGGCACACACATGTACAGGCTCATAGAAACAGAAGTTTTGGGTCATCCATGTTCAGTTTAATTGAAAAAGAAGCTGTGTTTCGTCTTTCTTCAGTCTCACAGAAATCAGCAGTATTTTAAAAATTTTCTCCACACTTCAGAAGACAAACAGCTTGTTGCATGACTCATCAAACACCAAATGAACTTAACCATTTTTAGGTCAAGCTCAGAGTCAGCGTGGAAGCGCTGCTCTGTTGAAGATCTGCTGGAGTTCAGTACGTGAGGGAAGCCTCACCCACTCCCCCGCCCATATTTTTCTTTGGCTTGTGTCTTTGTCCTTCGTAAATGCTGCCTTCGGATTCGTTTATAGGCTTGTTAGTCCCTCCTTATTACGGCCATGTCATCATTTGTATTCTCCCATGGCTACTGGCCCCTTTACTTCGAGTGTTACACGGTATGTGTTATTTAGACTGTGAGCACTATTTTCTTTAATGAGGTTCTCCTACTGCCTTCTCTACTCCCTCCTCCCTCCCGTTGTCCATGCCTTTTCACCCTCTCCCCCCCCTGCACTCCCGTTGTCCGTGCCTTCTCACCCCCTTCTCCCCACGCCCGCAGTCCTGTTGCCTGTGCCTTCTCTCCCCTCCCCCGCCCGCACTCTCGCTGTCCGTGCCTTCTCCCCCTCCCTCCCGTTGTCCGTGATGACTTCCATTTGCAATGCAATAAGTCTCGCGTAAATGCGAGTCCGATCGCATTGCAATTGCTTGTTTAAATTTATTTAGCGAACAGATGTTGAGCTCTTAACACGAGCGCAGCACGGCGCCCACTTTAATGTGTTATCACCGGGGCAGCGTGCCTTTTATTTATTAGATGTATCTTTTGCCTTCCCTGTAGTAGACTGTATAAAGAAAAAAGATTAAAATGATAAAGCGCCTGTCCCGTAAAGAGTGTGTGCGCAAACGTTGTGAGTGATTTCTAAACACTCTCAGTACGTTTCAGTTGCTCGTTTAAAGAGGGACACAAAATCCTTATGACATGATGACCAGGGCACGAGTCGGGGTACCACGTGGGTGGACGGCGTCCCCCCACTTATTTTACCGGGTGGACGCCGTCCCCCCTGCTCAAAAGCTGGGCTTTCTATGATGGCGTCACTTGCCCGCACGGCCGCCCCTAACTTTCTTAGATGGCGGCCGTTGACATACCCGTCGATCTCCCAACGACAGGGCTGGCTACCGCGTAGTTTCAACCCTCCCGGCTACGGGACTTTAATCCTGGTAAGGTTATCCTCGCTCCCAGTACAGGGGGGTTTCGCCTCTGGGGCCCTTCGCCGTGCGAGATATCAATGAACAGGAAATGCGTTGTGTGTTGGTCAATAGCGTTACTGTAGTTTTGTTTACACACGCCCCACAGCCGCCAGTAAATATTTCCTTCACGCTGTTGTTACAAGTGACAAACCGACATTGCCCGCGCGGTGGTTACAACTTCCTTGTCACGTATCGGTTGTTGGAGAGGAGAGAGAGGGCAGCCGTGAGGCAGAAATCAGCTTTCGCAGTGGCCCACCTGCCATGTTCTCGCCTCTCTGTACGAAATCCTGCTTCTTAATGGTTTTTGTATAGCGCATTGTTTGCCTACTACTTGGCATCTGGGCGCTGCTGGCAGTCTATTTAAGCTACTGTTTAGAGGTGTTGGAATTACCCATTGGACAGCATTCCGTAGGTTGTATTAATACTGCAATCACCTCCTGGCGGTGTGGGTGTGCTTAGTCTGTTTGTGGGTGGTGGGAAGTCCCCATGTCGACGCTCTCTTACTAAGTGCTGTAAATAGCACGTATCATTATTATTACCCAAGTGATTGGTACTCAGTTTACCGGAACCGGGAGGATTAGTTGGTTTTTGCCATGATTTGAACTAGTAAACTACAGATTACCGTGTATCTTGAATGAGTAGTTGGCTCGCTGAGCCACCCTCCTAGTGAGTTTTGGAAGTAGGCTAGGATGAAGAAGGTTCTGTTCTTGCCATCAGCTTATTGGCTATCGTTCCTCTCTCTCCGTGGTTTATGTCTAATATGCCTCAGTTTCACAAATATTGATACTCTTGGATAATTTTGTGTGTGCCTCTGTGGCTGTTGTAATTTTAGCTCTTTGACCCACTGATTGTGGATCGCTGCTGGTGCAAGGACGGGTTTTAGTGTTTCTGTATGTTGCAAATGTTGCACTTTAAAATGAATAGATATCTTCCACAACACAAGTCTCCAGGAATGTTGGACCCCCAGCACTTAATGTCTTTACTAATGTAGTTGTACACCAAACTTCATCCACATTTAGGCTGTTAATTCCTCTATACAGGGAACTTAAGTCACAGGCTTAAGCACTGAGCAGCTTCAATTGTTAAATCTTGCAATACGTGCAAATGATAGATCTGCTGCACATGTGATGTCACTTCCTGTCGTGATGTCACTTCCTGTTGTGATTTCACTTCCTGTAACACCACCTAACTTGGAGAGTCCCCCCACTTCTTTTTTTAGGACTTGTGCCCTGATGATGACACACTCTTGAAGCCTTCCAATCCTTTCTACGATTGCCTTGCATCTGGGTGTTCTGTCACTGGCTCGCATAATTTGTTTCCTGGGAGTTGTAGTTCACACAGAAATTGTGACACTATGGCACAGAGCTGGGGGTACTGGGAGCTGTAGTCACACTGACACTTTTTTTCATGGATTCTGAAGGGTGTGGAGTTCCTGCGGATTACGAGTCCCAATGAGACGTTCTGCTGACAGGCTCACCTTGGCCTCAGTTACCCGGGGTGCAGCAGAACCTTACAACCGGCCCAGGTGAAACAGTGCTGACCCAGGGCTGCCGAGTAGGTCAGGGGTGGAGTAGGTGATGTCAAACTGGAGCAGTGTAAAGGGTGGAGGATAGTGGGCCTGGGTGTGTTGGGGCTAACTAGAGAGTGTAGCGGGGAGGAATTAAACAGAGGAGTGATGTTGTCATTTGCTGGAGTGAACGAGTTTAGATTTTTTCCACAGATTATTTAACGGCACTTGCCAAGATTTTACTGTTAAAAATGAAACTCCTTTTTCATGTTGGTTTTGCTTATTGCCAAGATTACTTACTGGTAACCTCAGTGGTAGAAGCGGGCTGGATCGGCAGGGCACAGCGTGCCCCTACTTCTTAAATTTAATAGATTCCGTTCCCCTACTTTTTATTTTAAACAGGCATTCCAGGATGGCACAAAGAGCCAAGGCCTAGAGATAAGACTGGGTGTTCGTGGCCGTTCGGGGACGGACGGGCAGGCAGAGAAGGAAAATTACTCTGTCTTTTCCTTCTTGCCCAGAGAAGACAAGGACAGTGTTGACTTCTGCTCTGCTGCTGGCAGCTGCCCCCCCCCTTTCTTACTCTTCCTCCCTTTCCTCCCTCTCTTTCTGTCTCACTCCTCCTCACTTATTGAAAACCCTGACATCAACAAATTGTTATTCACACTCAAGCACATTAGCGCCACTTTACTGAGTTTGCCAGTGAAGCGCTACTTTTGTTTTCTCGTCTTTCTTTCAACAACATTGTTTTCCCTGGGTGGGGAAGTGCACCATTCCTGGAGGTACTGTTCAATACATGCTTGATGAGTGGATTGGAAAACAAATTGTGTACTGCGGCTCTGTCTTCAGGGATGTGGTCTTTTAAAACCATACTGCTTATTTTTTGTAAGGATATAAGCAATGGGGGGGGGGGGGGGAGGGGGCGGAGCTTGCCTGACTCGAAGATGGCCGCGATTTAGAGCAGCTCCCCAGATCGCCACCTAAAATCCGGCATAATCCTGACATGAATCCAATCTGGGACCCTCACAGGAGGGGTCGCTAACTTGCTGCTGACGAGTGCTACCGGAGGAGCCCAGCGGTTCCGTGATTGAAGTCGCCTAGTGTGAGTTTCTATTTGCGACGACTGCGGTGCCTCACAGGAGCGTGAGGCCGCTTAACTGCGCAGATGAGACTTCCATCCTAATTTTGAGCGAGACGGCCGTGAGCGCGCCCCTCCAAATTGCGGCACGGAGTGCATTGGTGCCGCAGTGTGTTGCAGCTAACGGAGGCACATCGGGTTGCGGACGACAGACGGAGACTCAGTTCAGTGGACTGTGTAATCGAACCGAGGCAGGGATGTGGAGTCATCCGGTGGACGTGCATCAGCGCAGTAAGTGGGGACGCTTCACCGACCCGTGGGACCCCTCGCTCCCTGGAAACACAGCCCCCGATGGGAGTGGAGGTCCGAGGTTGATAGTGTTGGCGGCATCGCACCAGTGCGGGGACCTGCGTCAGAGGGCGATCGAGGATTGACCGCCCAATAAAGTGCGCAACGTGTTCTGGGCCCAAGATTGCTTTAGCTCGAGCAGCCCCGCCTTGAATTGTATTCCTGTGTGCCTGATTGCTGAGGCTGACTTGGGCACGCTGCCTCTGGATACCCCTCCGGCACCCCAGGATCAGAACCAGGCGCGATGGAGAGGCATGTAAAAGACGGCGGTAGGGCCCTGAGCAGCGCCGGGCCTCTGTAGTACCATTACCTCTTTGTGGGCACGGACTTTCTTGGTGTAGGGCAGCATTACCCTGACGCTGATAGTGATTGGTGCGGGGAGAATTGCGGCCTCAGCTGACACGCCAGGAGGTGATCATTGTGAACTGGAAGGCTGGCTGCATGGGCTGCACAGGGGCACACTGAAATCCTGGCAGGTTGACTACACCTGCCCTGTGCAACCACTACACAGTGCTGGTACAGTAGCCCATAGAGTGAACGTCTTTGTGAATCAACCCGCCACACCATGGGTAAAACAGACAAGCTCCAATCAAAATTGCAATTTGACCTCTGTAAAACCCCACGATCGCGGGATCTCACATCTACGGATCAAGATGACACGTCTGATGATCAAGACGCAGCAACAGACATGGAAGTGAAACAAGCATTGCGCACTATACAGCAAAGTCCATCTAAAATAGACAGTAAAATCGACGCAATGTCGTTCCGCATGGATAGGATGTCAGAACGTCTTGATAAACATGGCAACAGGCTTAATACAGCGGAGCAACGAATATCAGATATGGAGGATGTCGTGCGGGCGGATGCTGCGACGGACAAAGAAAGAGATAATCTTGCGTGCAGTACAGGCCAGGGCGGAGGATCTCGAAGCGAGATCAAGGCGAAACAACATTCGTATTTTGGGAGTGGCGGAGTCATCCAACATTGGAAATATGGAACAACATGTGGAGAAGTTGCTCATCACACTTCTGGGTCGGGACACTTTCTCAGAAATGTTTATCGTGGAGCGGGCCCATCGCTCCCTGGCTCCTCGTCCGATCCCAGGGGCACCCCCTAGACCTATAATTGCAAGGTTGTTAAACTACAGGGATTGTGATGCAGCCTTGCAAAAAGAGCGTGAACTGGGAACTCTCGCCATGAGGGCGCAGACATATCACTATTCCCGGACTTTACGGCACAAGTGCAGGAAGCAAGACGGCTCTTCACCCCGCCAAAAGAGACTCCGAGAGCTGAACTTGGAATATAGTATGCTATATCCCGCCAAACTAAGGGTCAGAGCGGACGGTAAGGTTCACTTTTTTACAGACCCTAAAGCCGTCCTGCGCTTTCTTAAAGATAAGGAGCAGCACCTGAAACGCCGGGGATCGCCTAGTAATTCTCAGTCCCACACGGATGACCCCTGGTCACAGTGGAAGAACGAAAAGACTGAAAGAAGCTGTAACTGACGCTTATGGGGGGCGATATGGGTGATGAAGCGATTATGAGTGCAGCACGAAACATGCACACAATGAAACCCCGGTGCGGTAGGAACTGTTGATCAATGTTGCGATTGGGATATACAGTCCATGTTTCATTTTTCATTATTCAGATGTAATGTACCACTGTGAGTTGTATGGTGCTGTTAATTATGTGATAGACATAATGTAAATAACTTTCTTGGATTGGTCTGGTGAATAACTGGTCTAGGACACTGCACCAATGTTGCAAAATGGCTGTATAGTAGCACCCCTCACAGCAGTAATCATTGTAGTTGGCAGCAAATGAGGGAGGAGATATGGTGGCGCGGGGTTGCAGGAGAGATGGCAACATCTGCCCCCAAGTGTATCACACTATATTGCTTGTTTTGCTGGGTGTTTTGTTATGTTAAGGGGTAATGGGAAGGGTATCAGGGCAGCCGCAATAGTTGTGGGTTCTCGTGGCGTGGGCGGGACATTTAATTTTGCATGCAAGGTTGGATGCAGTTCAAGAGAAGAGATGCAACACTTCAGTATTAGGCATGACGTATGTGCATGGGCCCATTTTTCACACTTGACGTACTCACTCAATGACATCTGAGGGCGGGAAGACACAGTCCTTACATCTTATGACCTGGAACGTTCGCGGCTTAAGCGATAGCAGGAAAGTTCGGAGAGTGGCAGCCTACTTAAAGAGACACTCTGTGGCTATTGCGATTTTACAGGAGACACACCTTACTGCGTAGCGTAGAGGGGAGGTACATCGTAAATTACAAGGGCAGTGTTACTCCGCAGAATATACTTCACATGCCAGGGGAGTCCTGCTATTGGTGGATAAGAGGGCAGGGGTTGAAATGACTGGACTGTTAAAGGACCCTCGGGGCAGATTTGTGGTAGCCCTTTGTATTAAAGGTGATCTTAAATTCCTCGTGGTCGGTGTATATGGACCGAATCTTGATGATCCTTCTTTTTATCGTTCGTTAGCTGCGAAGTTGGTGCAGTGGGAGGGTATCCCGCAGACGTGGGGTGGGGATTTTAATTATATTCTTAATCCAGACATTGACAGTTCCCAAGGTCCGCCCGGACGTCCAGCGGCGGTAGCTATAATGGACATCATGCACACTGGGGGCCTCATTGACGTTTGGAGGCATAGAGCACCCTCAGGGAGAGGTTACACGCACTACTCTTCAGCCTATGACACTCACACTCGCATTGATTATTGGTTAATTTTAGGGGGCTTAAACAACAGAGTTACGGCCTGCACTCATCTCCCCATGACATATTCTGACCACTCCCGCTTCAGCTCACAATCCAATATAGATCTCCCAGGGTCCCAGCATTTTCTTGGCGATTTCCTCCCTACTCTTTATTAGACACTGTTTTTAAAGCAGGTTTGACAACGGCAATAGAGGTATTTTTCGCAAACAATTTAGGTTCGGTCCCAACATTTGCGACTGTCTGGGAAACTTTTAAGGTGTATATTAGGGGGGTAGTTATTTCCACGCATGGAGGAATATTGCGTTCAATTCATGGTAGTTTAGCGACCTTAGAAAAAGAAATTGGGCAAGTAGAAAGGGAACTCTCTGAGACAGGCGGAACTCAGGCCGCTGCACATCTTAAGCAGAAATTAGCAGAGTTTTTAGACACCGCAAATGATGAACCTAAACATATGGGGAAGTACGTCACAGCACGCTGTTACGGGGAGCAGGAAAGACCTGGTGCCACGTTAGCTGGGATACTGAGACCTAAGAGGGAATTAGATAAAATGGTAGGCATGATGGACAATGATGGACAACCTCTGTACACCACCGAGGAAATTGCAGACCATTTTCGCTCTTATTATCAGACACTATATAGTTCACCAATCCAGACTGATAGCGTTGCCCTTGAGGAGTATTTGTCGTATATTAAAATGCCGTGGTTAGTGACAGAGCACAGGGCGCACCTGATGGCGCCCCTGAAATCAGATGAGATTAGAGATGCACTGCGCAGTATGGCTGCGGGATAGGCTCCGGGGGTGGATGGACTCACGGTGGCATTTTACAAAGAGTTTCAAAATTTATTGATCCCCTACCTCAAAATGCTTTATGAAGAGATGGCAGAATCAGGAATTATGCCCCCCTCCTTGCGTGAAGCCGTAATTGTCACACTATTGAAGGCAGGCAAGCAACCTAACCACTGCTCCTCATATAGGCCCCTGTTTCTGCTCAATGTAGATGGTAAAATCTATGCGAAAATCTTGGCTAACAGGCTGGCTCCTTTGTTGCCCGGCATTATCCGCCCTAAGCAGGCTGGTTTTGTACCTAGTCGTAATTTGTCACAGAATCTGAGGACATTATTCGGAGTGGTGCAGAGATTGAACCCAGAAGTCAAGGCTGCGGCAGTATTTCTCGACACCGAGAAAGCCTTTGATTCTGTAGAGTGGGGGTTCATGCTTGCAGTACTGTGCAAAATAAGTGTTGGGGAAGTTTTTCTACATTTAATGTCGGTACTATACACATCACCCACTGCCAGAGTAAGGATTGGAGATGCTGTCTCCCATCCATTTAACATCACGCGAGGCACGAGACAAGGGTGCCCGTTGTCCCCACTACTGTACGCGATAGTGGCTGAGCCATTGGCCTGTGCCATTTGTGAATATCATGAGCACAGAGGGATGTGGTTCCCTGAGTACACACTGAACACTTCAGCATATGCAGACGACACTCTGCTATATATCCATAACCCGGAAGAAAATCTGTCACCCATCCTCCGCGAGGTAGTCCAGTTTGGCGGGTATTCTGGGTTACGAATCAACTGGGACAAGTCCATCATATTTCCTCTCACCCCAGTCACTGTAGAACCAACTATGGAGTTCCCATTGCGATGGGCCACTGAGGCAGTGCGATATTTAGGTATAAAAATTCACACTGATCCGGCTGTGGTAATCCGGGAAAATTATGGGAAGGATGCACAAAAACTAGTTGAGGATGTGGACAAATGGATTAGGCTTCCACTATCGTTAATGGGAAGAATCACTATAATGAAAATGGTGATTCTTCCGCGCGTTCTCTTTTTATTCCAAAACATACCAATTCCTCTACCACAGGCCCTGTTTCAACAATTGCGTACACAGCTGATTCGGCTGGCTTGGGCGGGGAAGCAACCACGGATAAGGTGGGATTCTCTCACTTTGCCTTATGAGTTGGGGGGGCTAGGTGCTCCAGATCTAGAGAAATATTACAGAGCAGCAAACAACACATTTGCCCATTATTGGATACACGGCCCACATGACACACCCTTCTTGTATTTGGAGAGAAATGCGGCAGAACTGCTTACATTACCCCAGACACTTTTCCAACCAGTCTCCAGACGACTGCAAATCTTTGATTCACTGGGCATCACAGCGCAGGCGTGGCAGACATTATTGCACATGCAAGCAGGGGCTTTCCTATACTCGCCAGAGATGCCACTACACTGGTGCTTATGGTTCCCACTGGGGCAGGACGCGGGAGCAAGGCGAGCACTGCGGACTGTGGGTATTCACAAAATGGGAGATTTTTTTAAGGATGGAACACTGGGCAACTGGGAGGATTTACAACATCAGGAAGTGCAACCGGCAGGTATAGCGTTGTTTCACTTTTTCAGGGCTAGGCACACCTGACATGCTCTCCTGGGCGATGATATGTTGGAACCGCAGGCCATGGGGGCTCTCACTACTCTCATCAAATGTAGTGATCCCTTTAGATTGATCTCTAGATTCTACACCAGTATGCAGGAAGCCTGTCGGCTGAAGTCCTGAAAGTCAGGCTGGATTGGCAACGGGACCTGGGTGCTCCTTTAAGCGATAAAGAATGGCAATATTGCTGCTCCCGCACCCGGGCCGTCTCTATCAATGGGAGGCATAGGCTCATTCATTTGACATTTTTACATAGAGCTTATTGCACCCCAGAGCGGCAGTTTCGATATGGGCTGACAGAGAGCTCCCGTTGTCCAAGATGCGGGATGGAAGGGGCAGGCTTCTGGCACCTGGCTTGGCAGTGTCCTGGGATTCAGTTATTCTGGGGTACAGTGTTCCAGGAACTAGGGACCATTATTAGTACAGATTTGGAGCCGGACCCCAAGATGGCGTTGCTGGGGTGGGATTTAACTGTGGAAAAAACACTGCGCCCTTTACTAGCTATTGGACTTCTTTTGGCAAAGCGGCGTGCGGCAATTCGATGGGCAGGTGGCCCGTTACCAACATTGCAAGAATGGCATACTGACATGCTGTATTGTAACACGCACGCTGACGTATATAACGAGCTGCTCCCTCCCATGAGCCGACGCAAAAGCTGTTGGGGTCCATATCAAACATGTCTCCTAAGTAAAACTGTCAGCACAGGATTGGACCCAAATGATAACACTAATACGACTTAGTCCCAGGAGTCTCACGTGTGGAAGAGCACGGAGCATGGGGGCTGTGGCGGGGTCTCACAAGTAGAGCTGTTTAGAAAGTACTTGACCTTCGATATGTCTTCTGTCAGTAGAATTGGTCAGGAGACAGTATGTGGGCGCATGATTTGCTCCAGGTGCAGTCACTGTATAAGTTGTATCCCTCAGATGCCTGCCTTGTTATGTATCAGATTGTAAATGGCCATATGCACTGTTATGCTGCTATGCATGTACGTGATATAACTGTTTGCTAAGTTGTGTGTATTATGCAATCCAATAAAATCAATAAAAAAAATAAAAAAAGGATATAAGCAATGGACATTCAAACAGGTCCCTTCTGGGCCCTGTAGTCATGTCCTTAACTTTTCATGCAAAAGCACTCACTGGTTTCTGAATGAGTATAAAAGCGTTAAGGTAACCAGGTTGTTCTGCTTACATTTCACCTGCTTTACTTAATCTTGCATTCCCTTGAGTGTTTGCTTTTTCCAGGATGTTGTTACTTTTTTTTTTAGGCAGCATATTACTATTGTCTAGTGCTTAATTTGAATTGAGTCGCATCTAGGTGTTTATAGCGGGGCACAATTGGGTTGTAGCTGAAGGCAGTGTGAGTTTCTCACAGAGGGGCAGTATGATGTTTAGTAGGGGAGAGGATGAGGCACTATGGTCAGAGCTGCCAAATTTGAAACTGGGGAACCAGGTTCAGCCTTTATGACCAGTCCACCAGACCACATTCCCATGCTAGATCTTAGGAGGCCCTGCAAGACCTTAGAAACCCTGGTGTCTTAGCACCAGCAGGTGGACCCTAGTGGTGGCAAGTGTGGGTTAACCTTGAAGGTCTGTTCATCACAATCCATACTGAAGTTCACCTCCAGTCTTGCAGGCAGGCCTATGAAGCAGCACACCCTATAGTGACAGTGACTCTGTTACTGAGGTCACAGGACCCTTGAGCATGGCGCATCATGTTTACAAGTATATTATGTTTCTAAAAGCACTTGCTGCCTCCTTCCTGGCCTCCAGCAATGTTTGGCAACAATAAAAATGTCATTATAACTCCAGTGATTAATGTTCTTCCTAGAGAGATATGGAGTTTTGTCAAGTGGAAGTTTTGACTGGTGGAAAGGTAGTGCAGAGGGTTAATATGCCTGCTGTAAAGAACATGTACCATGCAGATCACAAAGTGCACATAATGTAAATAGGTCAGTCGGTTACTGCTTTTGTCAGTGAGAGCCTTTTGTTACGTGCAGTTTATAAGTTAGAATCCTAACATAGAACAGTGAGCAATTAACTGTCATCTAAGAGCTGCATGCAAACTGCAAGGTATAAATTAGAGCATTATGGTTTTTTCCCCCGTCTTTGATTATCCTAATGTTGCAAAAAGGGTTCATTTGAATAGAAATCAATTCTGGTTATTAAAGAGAACCCCCAACCATGGTATTACATTCTAAATTCAAAGTTTGTGTTTCTCCAGACCAATCACTATTAAACTACACTGCCTACTAGTATGGTTGTCATGTGACTCCTACACCTCGTAGTCCTTTGTCTTATGTAACATTTCCTAAGCAGTGATTTACACATGTATGATTGATTGTCTCTGTGTAATGTGTGTGATGTAAAGTGCTCTGACACCCTACACTGGTAACAGTGTCGCTGTAAATCAAATTAAATGTATTTGAGCGAGAGTGTGGTTATGGAGACTTGAGGGGCACTGTTAAAGGGTTCTAGTGAGGGAACCCGTGGCAGAGGGAGTCATTGGGGGGCACCAAAAAAACATTGTCCCGCAGGGCTCCACCAGCACTAGCTGTGGCCCGTTCAGGCAAGAGTGGTGAGGCCGGGTTGGAGGGGAGTATTCGACAACGACCATGAGGGAAAATTTTAAAAATAATTAATTTTCCCTTGTTGTCTGTCGAAATCCCCCCCAACCGGCCCCACCACTCTTACCTGCACGGGCCTCGGCTGACCACCACTAAAGCCAGCCTTGCCCTTGAGGCCAGTCCGCCTCACCCATCAGTACCTCCATTGGCCTTGCTTCAGCAGTAGTAGCTGCAACTCGCCAGGGGTCGGCAATGCAGGATTTGCATGCACACCAAGCTAAGTTCACAAACTTCACGGTCTCTCTGCTTCATGCACAAGCACTTTTAACATGTGCTGCCTGCTTTGGGGCCACTGGAATTATGCAGCAATGGAGGACAAAATTATGCCGCAGTGTTGACTAAATTATGCAGCAAAAAAAGGCTGCAGCGTAATGAGGTATATTTTCTGTTACACATGCTAACAGTCTCTGCAAAGATTGTGCCTTATTAGTACCAGTGTAACATACACATGCAGCAGTGAGAAAGGTGATCAGTCAACCTTTGCAAAGGGCCATCCACTTCACAGCAACACAAGTCACATGTTTTAGTAACTTTTGATCCGTTTGAGCTACAAAGAATTTATTAGTTAAAATCGTCAAACTATGCAGCAGATCTTGTATTATGTGGCAAAAATTGCGGAGCCATAATTATATAGAAAACATTAGCAAACTAGGATATTTTGCCATTCATGTTTGAACTGCTCTTGTGGAAAAAGGGAGAAGTGCTGATGACAGAAACTGCATGGCTCTGAGACAAATGGCTTGTGCTTCCACTTTTAAGTGTATTTGGAACATTCTGTCATTGGAAATGTATCCCACTTTGTGAATGTATTTTAATGTCAATAACTCATATTAATCCATAAATAAACGTGTATCCATTGGTTGAATTAAAAACGTAATAATCTGTAACTGGATAATGAAATGCCAAACAAATACTAAAAATTAGAATGATTTGCTCTTTCTGGCCACACCTCTGACTCCGCCCAGTGACCCAATCCTCGGTTTTTTCCCGCACTCTGATTCTCCGCCCACAGTTCCCCTACTTTTTTTCCCCCACTTCGACCACTGGGTAACCTGCACCATCGCCCATATCAATAGGGCCCGATTTTTGTTTGCTGATATAGGTGAAAGTGAAACACTGTACCCTGTTTCAAAAGAACTAATTCATGTAACGTCTGGGGCGAGAGACGGATGTGACAGATAATGGCTGGTAAGGGGACGCAAGGATCACAGGTTAGCTTAACAATCTGCAATGCTGAACAGTTTTTAGGTTAGCTGTTCAATAAGATCTAAAGTTTTGTTAGGGGCCGCCAACAGTGATCATAAAAAAAAGAGCCGCGCGTGGATTTTGTTTTTTAAACATTAGATCAGGTGTGACTATTAGATGCATCAGTGGCAGGAGCCTACAATAGTGTTTAATTTCACCTAATATGGCCATCTTCACCTCACACTCGCCCTAATAACACACGCATTGTCTTGTTTCTGAAATGTTTCCCAAACCAGATCCGAACGTTTACATTTACTATAGAAGTAAGAACTGGAACATTAGAATACAAATCAATCGATTTTTTATGTCTTTAAAATGTGTGTGTGAGGATTATTTTTTTGCATTAAATCCCCTCTGGTCTTTAAAGTAGATTGTAAATCAACATTTAGGGTCTCATTTATGGGAAGTGTCGCATCGCTGCGTGAAAGCAGCGATGCAACACTTCTCAGTGCGCCTTCCTTGCGACCCGAATGATGTGTCATATTTACTCTATGACGCATCATGTCGCAAGGAATGACAGATACATCAGTTTTACTGACGTATCTGTCAGCGCAAAAGTGGCGCATTGCTGGAGTTGTGTCGGAAGCGTGACACAACTTCAGCAATGTTCCTTTCACATGGGGCAAGCCCCATGTGAAAGGGCCTACGTCACACTTACGCCTGCCATGAGGCAGGCGTAAGGTTTTGACGCATTGGCATCCTAGAAGTGGCACAACGAAATCTCATAAATTTCACTGCGCCACTCCTACGACCCTTTCTTGCGGGGGAACGTCCACCCTGCATACATTATACCCGACACAGGTATAAAGTAGCGCAGGGGTTTACGAAGTGACGCATCTACCTAGATGCATCACTTCGTAAATATGGCGCAACATGGCGCATTATTTACGCCGCTAACAGCGGCGCAAAAGTGACGCAGGCCTTCATAAATAAGGCCCTTAGTCCTTTGTCCACATACATGATTGAAGCCTTTACCATAAACATCCTAAGATACCGTTGAGGTGGCATTCGTATGGAGGACTGGCATGAGCCAATCAGCCTTCCCGTCCAGCGGGTCACACTCCTAACAGCCTATCACAACAGTGGCGCTTTGTCTCATCTTTTCCCTCCAAAGTGGCATCCACGGCACCGACATCTGGTTCCGCAGCCTCTCTGGCGCCAGTTCCAGCAGCAACTGCGCCTGGGGTACTTAATGGGCCAGTGGTGTGGGTGCAAGCAGTGGTGATGGCTTACGTCATTAACAGCTATGAGAAACCTAATGAGAGAGCCGCCCGCATGATCGGGACTTTGCTAGGTGAGGGTAGGTTAGGATATGGTGATGTCTGCCGCACTCATGGAGCCACTGGGAGCATGGGTCCGTAACAATTTACAGAAGTGGCTATGAGTAAGTCAGGGTGGGGGGATAACAGTGCTACCAGGCGAGGAGCACATACTTGTAAAGTGCATTCCTGCTCTGTAGTGTCGCTAGGCATAAATACACGACACCGACACGTTTCTGTGGTGGGAGCTTTATTTTCATACAACCACTGCTTTCCTGTTCCTGCTCCAATCTCCCCTTTCGTCTCATCCTCTTCTGCCTCCCATTCTCCTCCCACCTCTCGACCTCCTGTGCTGGTTCTAGCGCCCAGCACGTCCTACAATATTACATCTTCCCCCTTCTTAAACAACTTGAAACACCTCAGATGTGTCCGTGCATATCAGAGTAAATAATAAGAGAAAACAACATAGTTACAGTTCTTCAATCAGGCGAACGGGTCTTCGATGAATTCGCTGCGGCCAGAGAGCTACCTCTTGAGTCGCCTGCTCCCCTTCGTCATGAGACGTGGAATGTCGATGATCACTTATTAACTCAGGCGCATCTCTTTTTGCCACACTGCTGGGTGCAGTCAACGCTTCTCTGACATTGGGTGTGCATTTCTGAAAATGCGTCACATTCCTTGTGATCCTCTTGTCCTCTGACGCAGCCGTGATCATGGTCCCTTTTTGTTTTGTCACCAACAGAGGGCATGCATGATATCGACAGTCTGCTTTTCTCTGTTGTTCTTGCCGCACCAGTACCCAGTCTCCCTCCTGGATGGATGGCTGTGCAGCTTTTCTCCGTCTGTCTGCGTATTCCTTCATCTTCTCCTTTTTCAGTCTGTCTCTTGCTGCTAATTCTTTGTGCTCAGAGTCTTGATGAATACCGCTAGCTACGTCTTCCCAAGCTGATATTCTTGTGCGCACTGTGCGACCCAACATTAACATTGCAGGACATCTGCCTGTGGTAGTATGTGGTGTGGTTCGATATGCTCTTAACACCTCATTTAAAGCCACCTGCACATCACACTTTGAAAGTTCTGCCTGCTGGATGGTTTTCTTTAGAGTGGCCATGAATCTTTCCACCATTCCATTGGCCTGTGGCCACAAGGGAGTAATCTTCCGGTGTCTGAAATTCAGGTGGTTGGCAAATTCTTGCCCATTGAATGGTGGGCCATTATCTGTTTTCACTATCTTCGGTATGCCCCATGCTGCGAAAACCTCATCCAGTACAGGTATAGAGGTAGCAGCTTTGGTTGACGCTATGAGGTGCGCAATTGGGAAACGTGAGTATTCGTCCATTATGACCAGAATATACTTGCCAGATTGCAATGGGCCAAAGAAGTCTACTGCGACATGATGCCAAACGCCATCCGGCAATTCAGACATTTGTAGAGGCGCAGGTGGATCCTCTCGACTTACTAACTGACACTGCGGGCAGTCTTTCAGTGTAAGTTCAACCATCTGATCAAGCGTAAGGAACCAGACTCGCTCCCGCAGCGCTCTCTTCGTGGCTACAATACCTCTGTGCCCTTCATGCGCTAGGTTAATGACTCCTTGGCGCAACTGTTTCGGAATGATGATCCGTTTGTCCCTTAGTACAAGACCATCTGAGGGGATGTCTAAAAGAGGACAGTTCATGACTGTCGATTTGTTCACTCTGTCCGGATTCCTCCAGATGCCTCCAGCTGTTTGTCTGAATGCGATGTTTTACATTTTGTAGGGTGGCATCTTCATTGGTGGCGTCAAGGATGGCCTCCAACGGGACTGCAGGTGGTTTGGCTTGAGCCACTACAAAATGGATGTATTCCTCAGCTAATGATGGATTGGATTTGGACGTTGCCTTGGGATGTCTGGA
The DNA here is from genome assembly GCA_963921515.1 of Calotriton arnoldi. Taxonomy (NCBI): domain Eukaryota; kingdom Metazoa; phylum Chordata; class Amphibia; order Caudata; family Salamandridae; genus Calotriton; species Calotriton arnoldi. Next base: position 233,469 of record CAWUFW010008913.1, on the reverse strand, counting down.
CATATAGTCAGCTGGATTTGCAGCTTTTCCCGGTTTGTGGATGATGGTATAGGTATACTCTTGAAGGCGGATGCCCCAACGCTCTATTCTGGGTGGCATTTTGGCTCGGGGATTTCCGAAGATGGTTATCAGGGCCTGGTGGTCCGTGATAAGCATGAAGAGTTTTCCGTAAATAAAGATGTGAAAATGTTCGCAGGCCCAGACAACCGCCAGGCTTTCCTTTTCGGGCTGAGAGTACGCTCTCTCTGTGTCGGTGAGACTCCTACTGGCATATGCCACAGTGTACCGCTGATCACTGTCATATTGAGCTAATTTAGCTCCAAGTCCTACGGGACTCGCATCCACTGTGATTTCAGTTTTCCGTCGAGGATTGAAATATGCAAGGTTGTTGGCAGATTCAACCGCAGCTTTGATCGCGTGGAAGGCTTGATCACATCCTCGTCGCCAGTTGTAGTGTCGCTAGGCATAAATACACGACACCGACACGTTTCTGTGGTGGGAGCTTTATTTTCATACAACCACTGCTTTCCTGTTCCTGCTCCAATCTCCCCTTTCGTCTCCTCCTCTTCCGCCTCCCATTCTCCTCCCACCTCTCGACCTCCTGTGCTGGTCCTAGCGCCCAGCACGTCCTACAATATTACACTGCTCCAACCTCCCTCCCTTACATGGAACTTCCTCAGAGCCTTGGTTTCCCCTCCTTCCTCTGCTCGTCCGCAATGCAGGAATATATCTTATACATGCAACCTGCAGTGCACCATGGACACTGCTTTTTTTCTGGAAACATTAGCCACAGTAAAGTAATTAACCTCTGCTTCCTTTCCTTTGAAAGCATAAGGATAGCAGGGAATTTACATGTATGACTGGTGAAAAAAAACATTACGGCGTGGACAAGATGCTTGGTTGAAATTGAAACTCTTGGCTTCTGGCGCGGTGTGGGAAGTTGGCTTTGCACAGTCCATATTCGTTAAATGCTGAAACTCATAAACTTTAATCTGTTTTTAAAACCTTTTTGTGTTAGGAAGGCAGCCGATACTTACTGGATCTGAGACCACATGCTGCGAACACACTTTTATTCATGCTGTTATTCTGAACACATTATATAATGGTCATGATCTCATGTAACCCGGTCACCTTAAGGGGCCAGCAAAAAATATGCATAGCAAATAGCATTGTTGAACACATTGACTGGGTTTTAAACACGTGGCATCTTGTGGCTTTTCTAATCTGTGCTAGAACACAGTACATTGGCGATAAAAATTAAACCTTTTACTTGATATGGGAACATGCTCGCCTTTTCGAAGGAAAGGTGCCTTTTGTGTACATTAGGCTGTCAAAAACTGTCCCTACCTGTACATTTGTGTGTATATATTGCATATTATTGAAATCTCTGGCCTTTGGACATAACAAATATGCCAGTATGTGAAACCGTCGTCGTATATAATAAAGCTGTCTAGAGTCTGGCCAACAATTAAAGATAGTTATTAGTCCAATTGGAATCAAGCACCTTCACTACTGTAAGCATGTGCGAACGTCTCCAGAGAACCCTAAATGACTGCAATACAACGCATTGAAGGATCGCCGTCCATGAACAGATCTCTATTGGTCTGGCACTTCGGAGACAGCCTGAACTCACATATAGCAAGGTTCATGCACTGCTAAAACAATTGGGCTTTTGTAAATTCAGTGCATAATTTACAGCGGGAGATGTGTTAAATCTTTCATGCTATTATTTTAAGCATAACTTGCCCCTAACGCTAATTCTTCAGGCAGTTCAATACTCTAGTGATGCAGTCGTACACCAAATGTTATAGTGGTGTTGACTTGCATCGAGGCACTTGTATTTCTGTCTGTGCACCAAAAAGCCTTGGAATGTTTCCATAAATGTTTCCTGAGGAAAGCATGTATTCCTGAACCAGACTGCATGACCCAGTGTGTAGTAATTGTATAGCTCTTCAATCCCTGGCGGCACCCTGTAGGTCTCCCAATGAAGCCGCTGTTAAACGCGTCGGCTGATAGCTCCCATTAGTTTTTGCATGTCACTCGGTCTGACACAGCGCTCCATTCAGCCGTCTAGTCCTTCTTGCCCACAGCTGCTTCCGGGTAGGTGACTCAGCATTAACCTTGGGCGTAGCGGGGCTACGCGGAGGGCCACGGAGTTGAGAACAAACACTGCTACGCCACCCGCCTCCACCCCCTATTAACAATTATAAATGACGTAAAAGTAAAGAAAAACCACGTACCTGGACTGCGGCGTCCCGGGCTGCCCTCCTCCTCTTCCTCGCCATCTGTGCGAAAACTGCGCATGCGCGCGCGCTTGCGCATTTCTTGCGAGAAATGCGCGGGCACGCGCACATGCCCAGTTTTTGCAGAGACGGCGAGGAAGAGGAGGAGGGCAGCCCGGGGAAGCCACAGTCCAGGTAAGTTATTTTTCTTTACTTTTATGTAATTTATAATTAATTGTTAATAGCGCGGGTGGAGGCGGGGGCTGGCCAACTACACTCCGCCGCGGAGTGTGCGGAGATTTGCCTTCTCCGCATTCTCCGCGGAACGCAGAGGAGGCAAATCTCTGCACATTCCGCGGGCGGAGCGGAGGTCTCCGCCTGGGGCTACTCAGCATCAGCGCAGCACCACCTCAGCACAGCACCAACTCAGCATCACTCAGCACCACCTCAGTCTGCCCTTGGAATATGGCATCTGCTAATTCTTCCCTAGTGACCGCCCGCTGCTCGTATTGCAATTCAGGTATTATTGCCCAAACTCCACCCTCCCGTTATTTATGTCCCCCCCACCCCTCCCATAACAAAAAGAAAGCTATAACAGACAAGCATTAGAATGGGCAAGAAGAAATTGGCAGCATTGCAAAGACAAAAAAACGAAAAGACCTTTTTTTATGTTAATTCTATTTTTACTAGGGTCGTTCGAATATGACACTTTACAACGCACGCGTTACAACGCCTGTCATTACAACACATTTTTTACATCGCAAAATCCATTACAACGCATGTCGTTACAACGCATAATCCATTACAACGCAATTACTATTCTAACTCCGCCGGGGCGTTACTTTGGGGAATGCGTTGTAATGGATTATGCGATGTAATGACATGCGTTGTAATGGATTTCGTGTTGTAAAACATTCGTTGTAATGACACGCGTTGTAACGCGTGCGTTGTAAACGATGTTTCCCGGGTCGTTCAGTTGTGCATAATGTCTTCTTGGTTATATATATGGTGATAGAAATGCTTAACACTTTTTTATTATAGCTTTTCAACATGCTGCACAGCAGCCACACTGCTCTACAACATAACCTAAAGACATTGGCAAAGCCAATAGCTCTGGCTAAACACTGATATGGTCCCAAAGGCGATACCTATTGGCTATGCCAATGCTTGTTCTTCTTCCATCTGAAAGCTGCTTGAATTAACCACTACAAACTAAGCAGTCTGTCTAGGGTGACCACATCAATCCAAGTCGTTACAGATACTGTCTCCAACCCTACATGTTTCACTTCCAAATCATTGGTGTCAGGTGTGTTAGTCTAATTAGTTCAGTGGAGGCAAAACAAAACTACATAACCCAGAATGTAATGGGCTATCACAAAGAAGTCCAGGACTGGGAACAGTGCCCGGAAAGACCTGAGGGGCAGTGGTCCCCCTAATTTTGACAATGTCGTAGCCCCTGGATCCTGATGAGACAGTATAAGTGATATTTATCCTCCAGCACACGCTAAATCAACATACAAAATTGTAATAATGTAAAAACAATTCACAGCTTCTTTTGTTGTTGTGTTCTTTAATTAGTTCTTAGATCTTTAGCCTCTAGCCAACAAGCGTTTCGTTGCCTCAGGGAACCAACCCCGCGACTTCCTCAGGGCTGATTACTTCTTGGATACTGTGTATCTGTCTGCCGGTTATACTTCCGTCCCGGCCTGCAAGACTATAGATGCCGGGTCAAATCCCCCAACTCTTCAGACATAAGCGTGTTCTTGCTTGGACTGTTTACTTCCATTTTCATCTGCGTACCCTAGTTCGGTACGGCGCCGAAAAATCCTTCCGCGACGAGAGAGTGTGAACAATTCAGAGCGCACACGCTCTCGTCACTGAAGGAGTTTTCGGCACCGTACCGAACTTGGGTACGCAGATGAAAAAGGAAGTAAACAGTCCTACAAGAACACACTTGTGTCTGACAAGCGGAGGGATTTGACCCGGCATCTATAGTCTTGCAGGCCAGGACGGAAGTATAACCGGCAGACATAAAAAGGAAACCCATCAGAAAGCTTGCAAGCCAAAAAGGATCCAGTAAGATTGATCCTAGATTTTTCAAATGAATCAAAACAAATTGTGAAGATCCTACGAAAGGATTGGAAACTACTGCAATTAGATCTAACAGTGGGAAAAATCATGGGTACCCATCCAAATATCACATTTCGTCGGGCAAAAAATCTAAAAGACAAATTAATTCATAGTCACCACCAAGGAAGTGGGAAAGCGAAAGGGATACAATGGCTAAAAACGAAAGGCTTCTTAAAATGTTACAACTGTAAAGTTTGCCAAATTGCCCAGAATAAAACAGAGGTGAAACTTCCAGATAACACCATGTGGCAGATCAGGGATCTAATAACATGCAAGAGCCAATTCGTTGTATATGTCGTGGAATGTCCTTGCCCGTTAATGTACATTGGCAGTACGATATGTGAGTTAAAGAAGAGAATATTAGAACACGTCCGTGCGACGATAAATAGAGATCGTAGCAATGCCATCGCCAAACACATGGAAGTGGAGCACAAAGGAGATTGGAAACAATTAACTTTTTATGCTTTGGAGTCGATCCCACTAAATGTAAGAGGAGGAGATCGGGTAAAAAGTTAAGAAGAAGAGAATCAAGACAGATTCTGAACTTCAGAACACTGATGCCTTATGGACTAAATCAAAGTGAGGACTTACATGTCCATCTTTAGGGAGATGAACTGGTTTTTAGTTTTGTAGTTGATGGATGGAAAAGAACTGTAATAAGAAAATAAATAATGTGAGAATGTTTGTAAAATAATAATTGTGAAGAAACATCACACATTAACAGATTTTTATAAAAATTGTCCTTCTAGGAATAATGGCCCCACTTAAACAAGGGAATAAAGTCACCAAATAGAGATAGATATGTAAAAAATGAATAAATGGTATAGGCCCACTGGGGGGCTCTGATAAAGAAATGTGACAAAATTTATAGCCTAGGGTAAACAGGGATGAACATCTCCTTGTTTAAAATAATGATCATCGGTGAATGGGTCGTGTACCCTGTATAATAACCAGGTTGTCAGCAATTATAATAGAAACTGCCCAAAGGGAAATAGTCGGAAAAAAGGAAAAATATGAAGGCCCACTGGGGGCGGTAGTTATACATTGAGACTTGTAAATATAGGATACATTCCTTGGTGATATAGAATATAACAAAATCATTTCCTTTTTGAAGTAGTGGTAAAAGTAGATGTGAGCAAATAAATTGCTCAAAAATTAAGGAGGTTTTAGCGGAGTAGATAGTAGATAGTCATAAAAATATATGTAAAGGCACGGAAGAAATAATAAATATAAAAAATATATATATATATAAAAAAACGAAGAATAATTTTGTAAGATTAGCTGAAGTGATGTACACACATAGGGTGATTTTTAGGTATTTTTTAAAAAATATGGGCAATTATAAATGTTCTCACTTTTAGTTTAAATAACTGACTACATATCCCACAATTCAACATGGAGGGTTTGATCGAAAATGATGATGTCAGAGATCACATGTTGTTGGAAAAGTGTATTAATTGGAGGATTCAAAAGTAACATGTTAACCGTGATCAAGTAAACTGTGTTTACGAAACGGGTCGGTTGTTCCTCTAACTGGATACTTTGTGGAAAATAAATTAATTGGAGAAGATTACACTTTGTGAGTGCGGTTTCTATAATCTGAAAGGATTAATGTGGATAAATTAATATGGCGGGGCTCTGCCTTGGAACCTGCACCGGATCAAGAGCGCCAGGGGTCCGTACGAACTCGAGCCAGGAGGGAGTAATATATATATATATATATATTTTTTTTTTTTAATTGGTTTACTTCATATTATGTAAATCATGCAAAAACAATGCAAAATCAGTTGCGCCCAGTTTCCTCTGGTCGACAGGGCCGGACTGGCTACCGGGCGTTTTGGTGTCCTGCCAAGCTGGGGGCTGATTTCACTGCGGTGGGGGCTGATTTCGTTGATGGGGACCTGCGTGTGCTTTTAAATAAACATTGCAAAACTAATGTTTTTCAGCACACGCAGGTCCCCATCAACGAAATCAGCCCCCAGCTTAGCAGCACACCAAAACGCCCGGTAGCCAGTCCGGCCCTGCTGGTCGAATTAAAACTTGCTTTATTATCTATTGTAGAACAATTTTGAAAATAGACGCACCTTGATATTTATGCACTAGAGCAAAATTTCTGTGTAATGTCCAAACTTGTTTTTTTTTAACAATCAACAGAGCTTTATGCTTATAGCATGTCTGAAACCAAACCTGGATTGCCTCATAACTTTTGTGGTAAGCTAGGTGAACAACACAAGCTATTTATGTATAAAACACTACTATAGGGAAGGTTGAACCCGTGTCAACAATATTTTAAACTCAAATTTTCAATGCATTTCAGGTTAATTGTCACTCTAATAAAACCCAGCCAAGAAGGAAGATGACGCAAAATGTTTCTTTACAAGTTCACCTTTTAAAGTGCTTTACTCCGCACACTGCCAAATATATGCATAGCTTTGCGAGATTAGCTTTTATTCTTCACGATTTTCACAAGAAATTGTGAAATGCCTGAAAGTGTTCAATGTCATGAGCCTGCCAAGTTTTCGCTTCAACCAGAAAAAAAAATCACATTTTCGTTTATTTTTCACAGTTGATATAGGACAGTTAATTAAGCATCAGCCCAACAAACTTTTAGCTAATTGTGGATTAGAAAGAACAACACACAAGCACAACAAGTTCTGCCGCCCTCCTTTATCTATGTACCTGTCCATTGTGATTAGTGAGACGAGACCTGTTCTGCATCCATCAACAGTTCTGGCAACGTTGAACTTGAATTTGTTAATTAAAAGTAGTGGATTTTGTTTGTTTTGGAGGTTTTATGTGCGCAGGGGCTGAAAACTATAGCAACATCGTATTTCAAGTATTTGGGGGCATATTATCAAGAACGGCATTAAAATTATCGCCACTTTAGCGGCAGAAAACTGCCGCTAAAGCGGCGATAATGGACTTGATAATATGCCCTTGAGAATTCCAATAGAAGCCCATGTTGACACCAGAACATGGGCTTCTATTGGAATTCTATAGGGCATATTATCAAGCCCATTATCGCCGCTTTAGCGGCAGTTTTCTGCCGCTAAAGCGGCGATAATTTTAACGCCGTTTCTTGATAATATGCCCCTTGGTCTTTATTTTCGGCCCTGAACTCCCACGGAGAAATATTCTGAAGTATAAAGGAAGCACTCAAGTTTCCACAAGGAGCGAAGTGAAGGTGGTAGAAAGGGGGCTATGGGCATGAGGGTGGGACAGAGCTGAAACAAGAGAGTGCCAACTGGTGGCTAATTTTGAGTACCAAAAGTCGTCTGAACTGGGGTGGTGAAGTGAGCTAAAGAATGATGATGGATTCAACCCAAATCTAATAGTGACTGGGGCGTGAGTGTCTGAAAAGTTTCAGCGCTCCATCCATCATGTTTGTGTTTGCTTATTCTGAGTATCAAAAGGAGTACTCCTGCAATCCTAATTTACCTACTAGTAAATGCTATGTACAAATCTGCAGCAAGCGATCCATGCCTATTTCTGCCCAATCTCTTATTTGAGGAGTTCTCCACCACAAGTGATGAAGACTCAGCATGAAGAGGGTTAGACCTGGCATCATTGGCGTGGGTTTCCCCTGTATTTTTGCCTTTGCCTCCTGTTATTTTGCTGTGTGTTGGACTTTGTTTTGCTGGTCTAGATGCTTTGGGCACTTTGCCACTGCTGTTCAGTGCCAAAGTGCTCCCTGTAAATTGTTGTTATGGATTGGTGATTCCATGATTGGCATATTTGATTTACTAGTCAGTCCCTAGTACAGGTCACTGTGTGTGCCCAGGGCCTGTTAATCAAATACTGCTAGTGGGCCTGCAGCACTGCTTGTGCCACCCACATAAGCAGCCTGTAAATGTAACTCAGATCTGCCACTGCAGTGTCTGTGCGCAGCTTGGTACTGCCATGTCGACCTGACAAGTGCACCCACTTGCCAGGCCCTAACCGTCCCTTTTCTTACATGTTAGTCACTCCTAAGGTAGGCCCAAAGTACCCCTGTGGGCAGGGTGCAGTGTATGTGAAAGGTAGGACATGCCCTGATGTGTGTGGCATGTCCTGATAGTGAAATGCTGCCAATTTCGTTTTTCACTATTGTAAGGCTATCTGTCCCATTGGATAGAATGGGGAGTTTGCCCATAACATTTTATGAGCATTACTGCCCATGGAAACAAGATTGGAAAATAAAGTTTGATATGCCCGAACTCAGAATCTCCTGCCAGGAAGCTGCACCAGAGAGGACAGAACTGGTTTTTGCGGGGCAAAGAGCTTCTCTGCCACAGAGAACAAAGGATTTTGTATTATAAAAAGAGGGGCCCAGACCCCAGACTTTTAGATCAGTTCTGGGAAATCAAGAGGAACCTTTGCCAAGGGGAAAAGCTGGAGAAACTGAGGACGAATACTGCCCCTGTGCTGATTGCTGTCTTGGGTTGGCCTGCAGTGGCTACTTTCTGCCAAGGAAAGGAAAAGGACTTTGGTGTGTGCTGTGTCCCCTGCTTGAGGAAGATGTCCAATGGCTTGAAGAAGAGCTTGCCTCCTGTTCTGAAGTCGCAAGGACACAAAGACTTCACCCCCAGCTCCCCTGAACTTCCTTGCTGGGAGATCTGACCTGCCAAGAGGTGCCTGTAACTGTTCTGGGCCTCTGGAGGGTGTTCTGGCTGTGGGAGCTGGAAAAGCAATGCAACGATGAGAAGCGCGATGCATCCGTACCTGTTTCCGACGCATTGCCGAAAAAACCAATGCATCGCCTGCCTGCGGCTCGAGAAATCGCCGCACACCGCATTGGGTGCATCGATCTCCGAAGTCCGAGATCACCGCACCTATTCTGACGCAAGCCCTGCTGTGCGGCTGCAAGAACGAACGCATCATCACGGATCGTCATGCACCAGGTCTGTCGCATCATTGGGGGACACAGTAAGAAACTGACGCATCACCTCCCCATGGAGTAAGAAACCGACGCATCACCTCCTCTCCGGTAAGGAACCGACGCATCACCTCCCCTGTGCAGCAGTAAGGAACTGATGCATCACTTCCCCCAAAGCAAGGAACCGACGCATCACCTTCCCTGCGTGCAAGGAACCAGCGCATCACCTACCCTGCGACCCTTTTTGTTTGTGTGCGCGAAGCATCCAAAGTACTTTGTGTGAAAAGTGTTGCATCTGCAATGTGCTTTGAACAGAACTATTTCTACCTCTTGATAGTCATATTTTTATTACTGTATTGTGGATTTTTGTTGTTTTGGTCTTGTTTTGGTTTAGATAAAGATTACTTATTTTTCTAAACTGGTGAGTTGTCCATTTGTAGTGTTTTCACTGTATTACTGTATGTGTTCACAAATGCTTTACACCAGGTGTCGTGTAGTTCCTATATTACCCATACAGGATCTGCGCGTTCGGATAACAAACTGTGGGTTGGGTGGCAGACTAACTCTGAGCACCCCCACCGAGAAATGTTAGCCTGTTTGTATTAGCTAGTTCACAGTGCCACTAGCGTCTCCTCTTATCGGGGAGAGAATAGTTTCTGGCAACCTCAGAACATGACAACCCTGATCCCTCATGATCGTGGAAACAATGTACTACTTTTCGCTCAGTCACTCGTGCTCACTTATCTCGTCTCAGAGATACACAGAATAAACAGCCTGAGCGTTTCAATAAGGGTTTATTGAACAGTCGTTATTCTTGTGTAGAATATATGAGCTGCAACAACCATTAGACAGTAGCAGAGATATATGATTAGCAGTACTATGAATATAAATGGATAGTACAGTTCTACCATCTTGCACTACGCATGAATAAATACATGAATATAAAATGCATTGATAAAAGAAAGCGCGTACTCCTACGATGCCTATCTAGATGTACCTAAGTGTACCTAGCATGTGAGTAGGTGTGAAGCCAAGAATCCCTCTAGGATTTAGTCGAACCCCATTACCTGAAGTGAGAATGTAGGAGCCCCTCTTGGTCTCGAGCTGGACACCCTGCGAGGGATGTTCAGACCACTGTCAGCTGGAGCGTCTGCATGCAGGAGCCTCAGCGTCTCTGGTCAGTGTGTCGGCCTGGAAGTCTTGGTTCCCTCTAACTAACACTAGCAAGAGGTGCTATATTTATACAAAAAGTATCTAGGGCTCCTTTGTCCCTTGCTGCTTGTATTAGCCATCGTTGGATTTGAGGATGACGTATGGGATGAAACGTGTACGTAGATGTGGGGAGGAAGGTGGTGTAGCCCCAGCCTGATTTCTAAGAACCCTTATGAATATCCATTCATACTGTGTGAGTCTATTGATGGAGTTATAGGACTCTATTGTTCAGGAGACACCCTCCTTCTGCACCCAGGACTAGAACTAGGTAAAGGTTCAATCCTAAAAAGGCTTGTTACAGTGTAGTGTAGGGGAGGTAATGTAGGTGAAGGGGTATGATGTTCCCCGGGCCTATATTAGGGTACCTATATGAAACATTTACACACTGCCTCTGAGTTAAGCCTGTTTGCTCATGCCAAGCTACCAAGGGGGTGAGCAGGGGTTATTTTAGAAGTGTATCCCCCTTACCCTGACTAGGAAGAAGGGTCCCTAGTTGGACAACGGTGCAAACCATTGCCAACTAGAGACCCCCATTTCTAACAAAGAGTACTCTGCCATTAGTACAGTTGGGTCTGGTGACATAGTGGACTAATGCATCCATGGCAGGGGCTTTTGTTTGACCTCATGTTCACAGATTAAAATTCCAGTAGGCCCACTTCACCTTTCATCCTTCTGAGGTCGATAAAATGAGTACTATTGAGTTGGGTAACAATAAACATCTGTTATTCAGCACCAAGATACTTGTGCGCTTTACAAATACCCATGTTAAGTTACAGAGAACTGATGTGGCATTAGCTATTGACTTAGGAACTGGAATACCAGATTTGAGTCCTAGCCTTAGCTCAACACTCTGTGATTCTGGGCAAACCACTTAATCTTCCCGTGCCTATAAATAAAAATTCAATCTGCTGCTGTTGTTTGTGCGACTTGTGTTTTTTCATGCTATTTTAAAAAAACTGAAACGAGTGCAATTCATGCAAAAAATATGGTGCTAAAGAACAGTCACATTTTGCATAATTACCTATAATGTTGCATTATTTTCCTAAAATTTCACATAGTTCCATGAAAGCAAATTACATGAATTTTGCACACCCCTAGATATCAGTTCTGTTGTCTAGCTTTCAGTTGGCACATATGACTTTGACCTTGCTAATACTTACAATTTGCAATGAGTTAAAGTAAAGAAGGCATGACCGCAAGTAACTCTGTCTTGAAGGGAAATCAATAATGCACCTTGTCAAGAGTTGTATATTGAAGTAAGCGTCAGATGTACGCAATGCTGGATACTGTTACTTCATCATTCCAGACTCACCAGGCCAGCAGATGACAGGCTAGCCAAGAGATAAACCCCTTGAAAAGTTTCTAGTTTTTCAAGATCTTGTGGTGTTTCACTTTTCTTTCATGCTCATTAAAGGTATTTTCTAAGTGATGATGTAAGCCATAAGAATGCGGGTGGTTGCTGGGTTGGAATTTAGAGTGCTGGGAAAGGCAGTTGGACTTAGCTGTCTGATGGATGGGGTCTCTGTGTACGCTGTTCTTAATAAACATCTCTGACCCTCAAATTGGACGAAGTATCCTTTGCTTTACAAGGAGGAAGCTCACTTCTAGAGATCTCTAAGAAATACAATAGATTTTTCAAGAAAATGTGTGTAGTGCTGCTAGACGAACAAGGAAAGACATCAAAAATGTCCAATGTTGTATCTTGTATTCAGTATAGGCAAGGGAAAGAACAGGCCTATTCAACACTTTGGGCCTCATTGCAATGTGACTTGGAAAGCCTCCGACCGCATCACATCATAGGTTTCACTTCCGACTGCCACATTACAATTCAGGCGGTCGAAAGTGAAACCAGCCGGTCATTCCGGCTGGATTCCAATGGGCTCAAGGAGCCCATCAGCCAGTCGGAGGCCACACCGTAATCTCTAAAGACGGTGTTTTTGCGGTCGGGATTACGATGTTGGTTTCCGACAGGCTTTCCATGTCGGGTTTCCCAACATAGAAAGCCTGTTGGAAAGCGACTTTGGGGGCCCCTGGCAGGGCCCCCTTCTCACTGCGGCATCCAGTTGGGGCCGAGGGGGCAGCAATGTGGCCCCCCTGTAATCCCTGCACTGTGTGGCAGGCACCGTGAGGTACCTGCCACATGATACAGGGATTAACAGAAACTCCCATTTCTCTATGGGAGCTTGTGCTACGGCCGGTTTACAGCAGCAGCACAAGTTCCGATAGAGAAAAGGGAGTATGCAACCACACCATGTGCGGTCGCATTGTGATAGCAGTGTCGGGACCACCGACCGGAGGCCGGTCAGTCCCGGGACAACATCGTAATAAGGCCCTTTATCTGAAATGTAAAATAGCATTTGTTAGCAGTTGTTTGTGAATAATTATGTTATTGATGTCAATTTATATGAACCACAAAATAAACTGAATTGATGTTAGCACTGTTAAATGTGTGAACCCAATTCAACTTAATGTTTTAGGAAGAATAAGAGTTTGAGATAGCACTCCAAAGATTAACAATTATGCTTTACGAGTTTCAGAAACGTTTTACAGCAGGTGCATAATCTTCTGAACTATTTTATTTACAAAGATTAAATAATGCCCTACTAGGTATTGAATGATTTCTGCAAAATCCACTGGAACTCAATGTGCTATTTTATTAGCAGGCCAACATGCAGGCTGTGCATTGTACACTGAGGCATGTGGCAGACAGATGCACCCCTCTGTGTTACTTTATTATTGAAACTCAGGACAAACTGAATATACACAGATATGTGTATTAGCGACTCCAGCTACAGTGTTATACCCTGTGATCTCCTGGATTCACATGGATCTCTGCAGTACAGCGGCTGCTCCTCCGCAATGGCAAAGGAGCGTCGCCGTCGCCCCACTGGCTCAGAGCCAGCAGCTGAAAAATAAAACGATATCTTACTATCGCTTTATTTTTTAGCTGCTGGCTCTGAGCCAGCATGTGCAGGGAGAGGCAGGGCCGGGGCATGGGAGGGGGGTGGAGGACTGGTTTGTGCACTTCTAAGTGCGCATGTGTGTTTCGCCTGCTGTCTTAGGCCGGCCAAACACACATGCCCACTTAGGTTTCTCCAACCTGGCTGTATTGAACAGCCTGATTGGACGAACAGCACAGACTCTCTGTAGTGAGCGGAGCATCAAACAGCCCACTCAGACCAATCCCCGCGCTGCTCTCATGCTTGAGAGCAGCGCGGTGATTGGATGAGAGCCGTGATCCTGGGACAGTAGCTGCAGCAGAGGAGCGCAAGGCGGCCAGCAGCACCAGGTAAGTGTTTTTTGTTTTTTTTCATGTTTTATCATTAACCCCCCCCATCGCACGCTCCACCCGGCGTGCTTCCCGCTGGCCCCCTCTCCCCCCTCCCGTGCCCCCTCCACCTGCCCCGCCGGTATTTTTCTGTGTCGGCTGCCACTGCTGCAGTAGATACCTTAACCCCTCCTACCTTTTTACCAGCACATACATTAGACCAGTGTATATATATATATATATATATATATATATATATATATATATATATATATATATATAATATATATATATATATATATGATCAGTACTCCTTTTCTTGTTCGATTCCCTGAGCTCCGGAATCAAAAAGGCACAGACTCCTCTTATTCAGTGCAAATGTTCTTTTATTTTTCGTGCTGTGCCGCCATGACGCGTTTCAACCCACCAGGGGCCTTGATCACATGACCTGCTACATTTTTTCCCCATTTTTAAAGTGACAAGTGCATGATTAATTCATAAATACAGAAAACAGACTACCCGTCTGAACTCCGATATTGCACTACAAAGTTTGACAAACATATAACCATATATACTGTTTAGCTGATTCTTAAATATTTAAAATCTATAAATATTCAAGATTATTAAAAACAACCATGTGCAAAATTACGCAGTTTTTACTGTTTAAATGCATTTGATTTGCAACCACAGAGTTCAATTTTTTGATTTTCTTATGGGTCTGATGCTTAGAATCTTAAAACCATGTGCATAATTCACAATATTACTGTATAAATACGTTTTCCAGAAACACAATTGATTTTTATATGCCTAATGCTTAAAATCATGAGATTAAGATCACAGCATTAAAACCATGCGCAAAATACGCAGTTAATATATGACAGTATAAGTACATTTCTATGGTTTACACACGCAAAGAGCATTCCTAAATATCACATGCTGGTTGTTGCCTCACTTGGTTCTTTTTTTGTATCATGCCCAACCAAAACTTATTTCCGAGATCAGCCTTAAACAGTATGTCTAGTAATTATTGATGTCCATATGGGCATACTGTTTGTTATTTGTACAGTGCAAATAGTAGTGCAAAAGAGTGCAATTAAAGTGCAAATGTTGTGTGTTCCTAATGCTGCCAGAGCATGAACACACCAATAAAGTGCCATTGTGCATTAAAATGTTGGTTGTGACATGAGCCCATGTTCACAACAAAACAAGAGAAAAAAAGGGGTATATGGGTAAGAGACTCAGCGTATTAAAATCCTATAATAGGTGTTCTCTGTTTTTTTATATTGTACAACCAGCAAGATTAAAAAACTGCAGTTATAACCAGGTATACAAGTCTTCTGTTGTGTTTAGCCCTTGTGGGCTCTTGCTGTCTAATTCAAGGATATGCCTAGTTTCTAGTCGCCTTAGTGTAGCATCCCTGTTTCCTCCTCGTCTCAGAGGAGGAACACAGTTTATCACATAGTATTTCAAATGGTCTAAGTTGTTTGCATGGACCTCTTTGAAATGTCGGGCCACCGGATACGTCGTATCATTGTTGGTTATGGCCCGTAGGTGCTGGAGTATTCTCTTGTGGACCTGCAGTTTTGTGCTTCCCACATATCGCAGTCCACAAGAGCACTCCAGCACGTACACAGCGAACTCTGATTTGCAAGTTAAGAACTTGTCAATTACAGTAGGTCTATCCTTGAAGGGTGTTTGATAAGAAGTCTTGCTTTCTCCATATTTGCATGCCCTGCATGACATACATCTAACAAAACCTTTTCGGTTAGACAGCCAATTAACATTTATTTATTTATTTAAAGAGTTTTATATAGCGCTGGCTAGACCCGAAGGTATCAGAGCGCTTTACATAAGGTTCAACAATGTAACAGAAAAAGATCAGCAATTACACATTACGTCAAAAAATAAGCAATACATTAAGAGAGGAGAGAAAGGAGAGAGAAAAGTAGTAGAGGGGGGAAGGGGAGTTGAGAAAGGGAGGATGAGGGAAGAGACAACAGTAGAGACGGAAGGAAGTCTGTCTAAAGACCGACTGGGTAGGTGACGTCCAAGGAGGGAATCCACGGCCCGTCTCCCCTTTAGCTAAACCAGGTAGCTCCATCGGGCATCAGACAAAATAGTTCGGTCTCAAGTGGCGAGGGAAGAAGTTCACAGAAAAACAGGGTGGGGACAAAGGGCAAGGGCAGGTGAGGGCAAAGGTCAGAAGCTGGAAAGAGAAAGAGCGGTGAGGGGTGGGGGAAGGGAGAGGGGGGAGATAAGGTCAGGAGAGACGCGGGAGAGTTTGCCCAAAGTCCGGCTGGGTAGGTGATGGTCAAGGAGGGAGTCCAAAGTCCATCTCCCCTTTAGCTCGCGAGGTAGCTCCACCGGGCATCAGACAAAAATAGCTAGGTCTCAGCTGTCTAGGGAAGTTAGCAGGGTAAAGGTCCTGGTGGGTGGGTGGGGACAGGGATGGGAGAGGGCTGGTTGAGGTCCCGACGGTGATCAATGATTAAAGAGCAGGGGAGGAAAGAGCATCGCAGAGGGTCTCACTGAGTCGGCCATCTAGAACTCAGGCAGGGGTACGAGTCATTGCAAGTTCGGATACAGTCAGTCCCCATGAATCTCTATGGCCCAGAAGGGAAGTGTTAGGGCGGCCATCTTAAGATCCGGTCGAAAACGCTGGGGCAGAGACAATTAGAGCCATTTGCCATATAAAGATCGTCTTGGAGACAAAAGCGGCCCCACAATGATAGGCATCTTCCAATCAGTGGGCACAGGTACAGCAACGATCGTCCAGCATGCCCAGGTCTCCTCGCGCAGCACCCCAGGAGAGGATGAGACGCTCTGAAAAGTCCTTGTTTCGCCACCATTTTAGGGTCAGGCACCATCCACGAGGAGATCGTCGAGGAGACTAAAAACGGCCTCACAATGAAGCGCTCCTCACAGCCAACAGGCAGCATCAGCGCAACTGGCCAAAATCGCCCAGACTTCAGCGACAGTACGGTGATAGCGCGCCCCTCCCCCCCAGGCACCGGGGGAGATCTCACCTCCGTTAGGACTCGGTGTAACCTCCAGGTGTCCCGCTCGTCATGCAGGCAGTTGACCGCAGTGAGTAGTCCCCCGATCCAGGGGTGGACCCAGGGAGAGGGAACTGAAAGATGGGCGAACACGGAAGCCGGCGGCCACACGGAGCAGCTCCCATGGTATTGGGCAATACCTCACCGCTTGGCAGGCGCCATCTTGGCCTCTTCATCGGCGGGGACATCAAGGCTCGTTTCTTCGAGATGTCAGATCGGAGAAGGGCGCTAAGGATCTACTTGGATTCAGTGAAATGAAAGTTAAGGGATCCAATATTCCTGTCATGGTGTTTTTTTAAACAAATCATTGCATTAATGTGAGTACATTCGTCGAAGAGAACTAAGACTAAGAGACCCACAGTGCATGCAGTTGTTAAGGGAATCCTAAAGGCTGGAGCAGTACACCATCGATGGCATTGAATCATCTTGTAACCTTGTATATCAAGCCCCAGGGAGTTGCGTTAATTCTTCTGGCAGCGAAACGGTAACCAAACAACTATTCATTTTTCAAGTTACTCTACTTTTCACTGTCCTTTTTTATCAGAATGCACCCCAAAGTACCCTTTTATGGTGGTGTAGTATCACGACTTCATAGCTGCAGTGTGAAGACAAGTTTCTGGGCTGCTGCTTACTAAGCAATCCCCTGTTCTAGGCGCCTTTCTGTATGTTATCATAGGGGTAGATGGCATTCTCTCCCCTATGACGGGGTCACTTTGCACCAAGTGCCAATTCTTTTTTACAATTTTTCTTAGGCTGTATCTTTGCTTATTGTATGTTAAGACCAGTCTGGGGCTGCTCTCAGTGGTTACTGCGCTTGATATTTGCTTGATTTTACTGGCTGATGGCTTGAACAATAGGTCCTCATGTGGTTGGGCTCTAGTTCGACGGATTGCCTCATCCACGGTTCGCTCTAAGTAGCCTCTGACTAAGAAGCGAGATTTACAATCCTCCTGTGCTTTTGTTAGGTCTGACTCACTGCTGCAGATTCTCCGTATCCTTAGCATTTCACCATACGGGATACTATGAATTGTGTGTTTAGGGTGAAAGCTACTGGAGTGTAGTACGGTGTTGCCAGCAGTGAGTTTGCGGTGCAATCGAGTTTCTACCTTGTTGTTGAGCACATAAACCTCTACATCTAGGAAGCAGATGGAGCTGTCACTAATATCATACGTAAGCTGTAGATTTATATCATTATTGTTTAGCTTAGTGATGAATTCTTCTGCACTATGTTTGTCACCATGCCATATCACAAATAGGTCATCTATAAACCGAACCCATTTCACTACATTCTTTGCCAATATGTCTGCATACTTTGATTTTACGACCATCTCCTCCCACCATCCCATGTGGAGGCAGGCGTAGCTTGGCAAAAAACTTGCGCCCATGGCTACGTCCCTCACTTGGTGATAAACCTGTTGCTGAAACAAAAAGTAGTTGTTATTCAAGCAAAACTTTGTTAGATCTATCAACATTTTGTTATGGGAGTGGAATTCTATTGGTTTCATGCCTAGAAAATGTTCAAGTGCTCTTATTCCATCTTGGTGATGGATTGATGTATACAGGTTGCAAACATCCATTGATATTAATAAATAGTCACTTTGCCACTGAACACCATTCATCTGTTTTAAAAAGTCAGTGGTGTCCTGTATATATGATGGAAGAGCCTTTACGAGTTCTTGCAGGAATGAATCAATGTATATAGAGACATTTTTATTCAAGCTTTGTAATTGCAGAAATAATGGGCCTGTCTGGTGGTCGTAAACTGTCCTTGTGAATTTTAGGAATAAAATATATCACAGGCATGATTGGGTAATCTTTTTTAAGAAATTTGAATTCATCATGATTAATTAGGCCCATACTTTTCCAAGCTAGTAGTTTTGCAGAAAGTTCGTTCTGTGCTGTTTTCGTGACTTGCTTAGTACTTAGTTTATAACAGTTCCGATCTCCCAACTGCCTTAGTGCTTCCTCCATGTACTGCTCCTTTGGCCAGATGACCACGTTGCCACCCTTGTCTAAATTTCGCACCACCACTGAATCACTATCACGCAGATTTTTAATCATTTGCTGGTACTTGTGATGATGTTTGCTACGATTTCTAAGGTTATGTTGTGTTTTAAAGTTTAATTTCCTTATTTCCGCTGTAATTATTTCATTAAAGGTGTCTTTAGAGTCTCTGGGCATTACTGGCACGAATTTGGATTTGGGTTTAAATTTGGTAATTGGTGCAGCATTTGTGTTGATTCCTTGCTGCCCCAGAAGAGATTGTGTGGACTCTATGTTAGCTAGCTCATTTTCATTATTTTGTACACTTGGAGATCCCGTAGTAAGCTGACATCTGAGGCTACCAATGAGGTCATAGTGTTTTGCTGTGTCCCTGGTTGTACTGATATTGTAGCCTTGTCTTGTCTCAATTGATGGTATTTTTGTAATTTTAACTTTGAATACATTTATAAATGTCAGCTCGTGTCTGGGGATAATCGAAATTACTCTCGGGGCAATATGTTAGCCCTAGCTCCAACAGTTGTTTTTCCGCTTCATCTAAGTTGATATCTGATAGGTTAATGATGGTTTTTGCATTTGGTGTTGCATGAGCTACTTGTGGTGCCACCCTCTGTTGTTCGGTTTTCTGTTTGTTCGTGTTTTCGCGCCTTCTTCTCCTTCTACTTCTCTCGCGTCGCTTTGCGTTTCTCCTTTGTTTATATTGGGTTTTACATTCCTGGGACGTAGGGTCTGTCGTCTTTCTTCCCTTAAAAAATTCAGCTCTTCCCCTATTGTGTGCTTTCATACTTGTTGTTTTGTCCCTCCTGTCGCTTTGGCATTAGGCTCTGATTCTGACTCTGTTTCTACAGAGGAGCTTAGCTCAGACAGTGAAGACGCAGTATATAATTCCCTACTAGGGCCAGCTGTAGATCCTGCATCCATTCTTCTTGTGCCTCCTTTTTATGCTGCCTTAGCCGCATCATACTTGCGAGAAAAGGTGAATATTTGTCCTTGCTCGTAATCATTTTTATCACGTTGAAATTTAAATGTTTTTCGTTTTTTGATGGTTTCTTCCTCTTTTTTCAATCGTGATATCATCTCTTCCCTCATTTTGGACATCGTTTCACTTCCCTCAATATGATCGATTTGTTGATTAATTTCATCAATTTGTTTCTGCAGATCATTTCTATCGATGTCAGCATATTTCACCAAAATTTCTACCAGTCTCCTCGATGACTCTAAGTTACACTCACCCCACTCCCGTAACATATTGGGGTTGGGATTGTCGTAGCTTGGAGCAAGCATGATGCGCGACCCTCGGGGGATCCTGCCCACCTCCAGATATTTAGAGAGGGACCTGTGCTCCCACCATTTTGCCTGTTCGGTACGCATCAGTTTCTCCAATTTTTTATATAGTTCTTTTATGTTCACACTGCCCCCGCTATTCCCGTTTTCCCGGTCTGCGTTTGAATTGGGGCACTTGCTGTCTCAGAAAACATTTCTTCCGCCGACTCTTCCCTTCCGCGTAGCACGTCAGCGGCCATTGTATAGCACTTAGTTAGATACACGCGATAATGCTGCAAACCTTAGCAGTTTCTCACTCTCACACACCTCTCACCGGATTGTTTTGGATGTTTCCTACCTCCGGGCTCCCGCCTGTGTTCTCTGCGTCCTCCGACACAAGTCCCACCGCTTGGCCACAGTCAGTAGGTATAATTCCGTTATCCGGGGGCTTTGCAGCTTTCTCCTCCAGGAGATTTCGTTTTCCGGTTCGCACCAGACTCTACTTCCTGCCGTGCTGCCCTGATTGAGAGGGGTCCGTAATCTCCAAGGAAGCCGCCTTGGAACAAAATGGTCAGTACTCCTTATCTTGTTCGATTCCCTGAGCTCCGGAATAAAAAAGGCATGGACTCCTCTTATTCAGTGCAAATGTTCTTTTATTTTTCGTGCTGTGCCGCCATGACGCGTTTCAACCCACCAGGGGCCTTGATCACATGACCTGCTACATTTTTTCCCCATTTTTAAAGTGACAAGTGCGTGATTAATTCATAAATACAGAAAACAGACTACCCGTCTGAACTCCGATATTGCACTACAAAGTTTGACAAACATATAAGCATATATACTGTTTAGCTGATTCTTAAATATTTAAAATCTATAAATATTCAAGATTATTAAAAACAACCATGTCCAAAATTACGCAGTTTTTCTGTTTAAATACATTTGATTTGCAAACACAGAGTTCAATTTTTTGATTTTCTTATGGGTCTGATGTTTAGAATCGTCGCGATTGGAGCGAGGAATGCTGGGCCGTGTTACTTCGAAACGCGTCAGGTTCTTGGATGTTGCTGAACTGCTTTAGCAATTGATGATAATTGGCGGCCGGCCCAGCCGCCGGGAGAGCACCACCCCATGGGAGGGGGCCAAGAGGTCTGATAACTATCGGATCCCTATCTGGGGACACCGTGATGGATTGAGAGAGGGGCACGGTCATCAAGGCCCATCTGTGGGCTTGAAGTTGGCGGCAGGTCATTATGTGGGGACTGATCTACATCAGCGTGGACTACACGGCCCAGCATTCCTCGCTCCAATCGCGACGAGCGTTCTATACAGGCCGGGTTTTCGGGCATATTCATGACCCATCATCCTTTGCTCTGAGCGGGAGGGGTGGCCCATCCAGGGCGGGCCATGTGGCATTTTAAGAGGCAGGTCCACGGAACACACACTTTCAGCATGTCATTGCCTCTGAGGAAGAAGTTCTAAATACTTCGAAACGCGTCAGGTTCTTGGATGTTGCTGAACTGCTTTAGCAATTGATGTCTCTGCACCTCTTGTACCAATAAAGGACTTGTACCTATGAACAGTGTCAGAGTGCCTCCCATTGCAGGGCAACCTTTGGAGCGACGATAATTGGCGGCCGGCCCAGCCGCCGGGAGAGCACCACCCCATGGGAGGGGGCCAAGAGGTCTGATAACTATCGGATCCCTATCTGGGGACACCGTGATGGATTGAGAGAGGGGCACGGTCATCAAGGCCCATCTGTGGGCTTGAAGTTGGCGGCAGGTCATTATGTGGGGACTGATCTACATCAGCGTGGACTACACGGCCCAGCATTCCTCGCTCCAATCGCGACGAGCGGTCTATACAGGCCAGGTTTTCGGGCATATTCATGACCCATCATCCTTTGCTCTGAGCGGGAGGGGTGGCCCATCCAGGGCGGGCCATGCAGCATTTTAAGAGGCAGGTCCACGGAACACACACTTTCAGCATGTCATTGCCTCTGAGGAAGAAGTTCTAAATACTTCGAAACGCGTCAGGTTCTTGGATGTTGCTGAACTGCTTTAGCAATTGATGTCTCTGCGCCTCTTGTACCAATAAAGGACTTGTACCTATGAACAGTGTCAGAGTGCCTCCCATTGCAGGGCAACCTTTGGAGCGATGATAATTGGCGGCCGGCCCAGCCGCCGGGAGAGCACCACCCCATGGGAGGGGGCCAAGAGGTCTGATAACTATCGGATCCCTATCTGGGGACACCGTGATGGATTGAGAGAGGGGCACGGTCATCAAGGCCCATCTGTGGGCTTGAAGTTGGCGGCAGGTCATTATGTGGGGACTGATCTACATCAGCGTGGACTACACGGCCCAGCATTCCTCGCTCCAATCGCGACGAGCGGTCTATACAGGCCAGGTTTTCGGGCATATTCATGACCCATCATCCTTTGCTCTGAGCGGGAGGGGTGGCCCATCCAGGGCGGGCCATACGGCATTTTAAGAGGCAGGTCCACGGAACACACACTTTCAGCATGTCATTGCCTCTGAGGAAGAAGTTCTAAATACTTCGAAACGCGTCAGGTTCTTGGATGTTGCTGAACTGCTTTAGCAATTGATGTCTCTGCGCCTCTTGTACCAATAAAGGACTTGTACCTATGAACAGTGTCAGAGTGCCTCCCATTGCAGGGCAACCTTTGGAGCGACGATAATTGGCGGCCGGCACAGCCCCCGGGAGAGCATCACCCCATGGGAGGGGGCCAAGAGGTCTGATAACTATCGGATCCCTATCTGGGGACACCGTGATGGATTGAGAGAGGGGCACGGTCATCAAGGCCCATCTGTGGGCTTGAAGTTGGCGGCAGGTCATTATGTGGGGACTGATCTACATCAGCGTGGACTACACGACCCAGCATTCCTCGCTCCAATCGCGACGAGCGGTCTATACAGGCCGGGTTTTCGGGCATATTCATGACCCATCATCCTTTGCTCTGAGCGGGAGGGGTGGCCCATCCAGGGCGTGCCATGCGGCATTTTAAGAGGCAGGTCCACGGAACACACACTTTCAGCATGTCATTGCCTCTGAGGAAGAAGTTCTAAATACTTCGAAACGCGTCAGGTTCTTGAATGTTGCTGAACTGCTTTAGCAATTGATGTCTCTGCGCCTCTTGTACCAATAAAGGACTTGTACCTATGAACAGTGTCAGAGTGCCTCCCATTGCAGGGCAACCTTTGGAGCGACGATAATTGGCGGCCGGCCCAGCCGCCGGGAGAGCACCGCCCCATGGGAGGGGGCCAAGAGGTCTGATAACTATCGTATCCCTATCTGGGGACACCGTGATGGATTGAGAGAGGGGCACGGTCATCAAGGCCCATCTGTGGGCTTGAAGTTGGCGGCAGGTCATTATGTGGGGACTGATCTACATCAGCGTGGACTACACGGCCCAGCATTCCTCGCTCCAATCGCGACAAGCGGTCTATACAGTCCGGGTTTTCGGGCATATTCATGACCCATCATCCTTTGCTCTGAGCGGGAGGGGTGGCCCATCCAGGGCGGGCCATACGGCATTTTAAGAGGCAGGTCCACGAAACACACACTTTCAGCATGTCATTGCCTCTGAGGAAGAAGTTCTAAATACTTCGAAACGCGTCAGGTTCTTGGATGTTGCTGAACTGCTTTAGCAATTGATGTCTCTGCGCCTCTTGTACCAATAAAGGACTTGTACCTATGAACAGTGTCAGAGTGCCTCCCATTGCAGGGCAACCTTTGGAGCGATGATAATTGGCGGCCGGCCCAGCCGCCGGGAGAGCACCACCCCATGGGAGGGGGCCAAGAGGTCTGATAACTATCGGATCCCTATCTGGGGACACCGTGATGGATTGAGAGAGGGGCACGGTCATCAAGGCCCATCTGTGGGCTTGAAGTTGGCGGCAGGTCATTATGTGGGGACTGATCTACATCAGCGTGGACTACACGGCCCAGCATTCCTCGCTCCAATCGCGACGAGCGGTCTATACAGGCCGGGTTTTCGGCCATATTCATGACCCATCATCCTTTGCTCTGAGCGGGAGGGGTGGCCCATCCAGGGCGGGCCATGCAGCATTTTAAGAGGCAGGTCCACGGAACACACACTTTCAGCATGTCATTGCCTCTGAGGAAGAAGTTCTAAATACTTTGAAACGCGTCAGGTTCTTGGATGTTGCTGAACTGCTTTAGCAATTGATGTCTCTGCGCCTCTTGTACCAATAAAGGACTTGTACCTATGAACAGTGTCAGAGTGCCTCCCATTGCAGGGCAACCTTTGGATATATATATATATATAGATAGAGATAGAGATAGAGATATATATATGCTAGGATATCTCAGTTGTTAAAGTGCCTGCTTCCGTTAAATAAGGGTAACTTCAAGGTCGTAGGTTTGAGTAGCGTTGCTGACAATTCAGACTTTTGCTTCACTGGAACAAATGAAATATGCAACACTGAAATGGGTAATTATTACAATCATTAACATTGCTGCTAAACTGAAGACTCTTATAACAAATGGCACGTTAAAGCATGTGTAAAACTGTGTATGCACCAACATATTAAAAAGGTTTGCATGTGGGTTTGTCATTTTGCCATAAATAGGGCTTAAGCTTTGAGTTTTGTTTCAAGCAAAGGTGGCAGCTTAAATTTATAAGATGGAAGAAGAGAGAACAAATAACTGATTTAATCAGTTTGTTGTGTTTAGCCTGAAGAATAGAAGCAATAGTGCAGGCCATAGAAGGTTGTTAAAATTGGGGTGGAGAGGGAAAGTAGAGGCAGTGGGTTGAGATAGCTAGGTCTGTTATAAAGATAAAGGAGAGAAAGGAAGCTCTAGATTGGATAATGAGAACAGAAAAGCAAGCAAACGAACAGAAGGGGGAAATATGGCAGCCAGCTAGGAGTGGCTGCGGGAGCAGGCTGAGCAACCCAATCTCAGCTTGTGAGCGAGTGGATATGGAAGCCTCCCAACCTCCAGACCTTTGCTGTGCATACTATACAATATCAGAAATGTGGAAATAATGACTGTGCGTATGTTGCATACACAAAGGCTCAAGTTTAGTTCTACAAAGTTTGACTTTCCCACCCACAAATACTTGAACTTGGTTCAGTGCACCAATGCTTGAGCATGAAGATCCAGGTTGTTGTATTACCAGACAACCCCCTCAACATACTTGTTGATGTGGTGTCCTTCATGGAAGTCATCTGGGTGTAGTCAGGGGTCGCAGCTGGCCTCAGAGAGGGCAAAACCTTTGCCTCCTCTGAGGCTAGTGGTTGCAAAGGAAGTTCCAGGAGTAGCAGGGAGCAAGCTTGAGGTCACAGCCATGACCCCTGACTACCCCCAAATGACATGCATGGTGTCCTTGAGTTATGGGTTACTAACAGTCCCTTAAAAAGGGGTCAGGGACGTATTAGTAATTAAAACCCAATTTCGTTCTTTAGAATATCACACACAAGTGCTGTACATGAACACACTTTATGCTTAAAATCGGTTATTTCACCAGTTTCATCTTGTTGCTTAGCACATGAATAATAACCACACACATATTCTCAAACCTTCACTAATATATGTAACTAACTATGAGAACAGTATGAACATTTCTAACATGGTTGGAATGTCATTTGGCAACCTAACACCCTATAGACTACCTTTATGCATTATACTGTGAGAGCATGAAGTAACTTAACTTGCATCTAGTGTTTCTTGGGGTTCTATGCACTGTATACCTCTTTACCGAAAGAAGTTGTAATTATCAGAAGTCTGGTAAAGAGTGTTCCCTTGAAAAGAAAGCACATCAGCTGGGCTCAGCTGCTCTCCTCTCACAATTAGCTCATATCAGACCTCAGCATAGAAATGGATGCTGCAGCAGGATATTGTGTGATAATCTGGGGAAAAGACCTCTCTGCCTTAGTGGTAATTTCACAGGGTTATTATAGTATTGACTGTCGATCTTTACCGTACATGGGAAAGTTCAGGGAATTTCTATTAAATTCCAGATATAGGGCCTGGTTACGAGTTTGGCGGATGGCATACTCCGTCCCAGATGTGACAGATATCCCATCCGCCGAATTACAATTCCATTATATCCTATGTACCTTGCAATACGGCAGACGGGATAGCCGTCACGTTTGTGACAAAGTATCCCATCCGCCAGACTCGTAATCAGGCCCATAATCTGTATGCATCGATATGATAATATTAAGACGTACTAGTATAAACCAGTATGACAAAAGTACGTCTATTCAGACTACTTTGTTTATGTTATATTCAATATCTGACCTTGTAATATAAATTACATGGAACTTGTTCCAGACTGATGTCACATTGGGTGTTTTGTCAAGGTCGTTGTCTGGATGATTTGAGACTTTCACAGGTTCTTCGAAAGAGAAGGACAGAATGTATTTAGGTCAAAGGTAGACAGTTAAGTGATTGAGGCAGAAAATGCAGTCTTTGCTTGCAAAAAATGGGGTTTGGCCTCTAGTTCTTTGTGACAACCCTGGTTTGTACATCGAAATCTGACTTAGCTGGGTCAAATGTATGTATATGAGCGATTCTATTCATTTTATGAGAATACCTGTATAAAACCCATGCTCTTTGAAGGAAGGTATAAAACTCCATATCTAAAATGAATCTATAAAATCAGCATGAAAATGACATGAATATGTGTAAAATATCATGAAATATATAAAATAGCATGAAATAATGCAGCAAGCTTTGCACAAATACCTCTTTTAAGCATTGCATCTCTCAAGCAATAATATAAAATGTTACGTTTTATTAGAGACATTATCATAAAAGGCATTGTCATATCATGATGTCTAATAAAAAGAGATGTATTTTGGCAATTAGGCAGACCATGTATGATACTGAATATGGCTAATTGGAAAAAATAATACGGTATTAAAAAAAAAAACTGTTGATATTTTTCATCTTCATTACACAGTCTTTGCAGTGAATACCAGAGTCTGTGAATGTTCCTTGTCAAAATCATGGGATGGCTCTTAGTAGTCAACTGAGAAAATTTCTAAAATATTGGGCGCTCATGCAGTATAACTGTGATCAAGGTGACAGATGCTCGCTATGTACTGCTTTCATGTGAGACGTGCCTCCTCCATTTTATTTATTCACAAAAGTCATTCTTCATGCTGGATGGTAATTTTAAAAATCATTCTTTATTGATATATTTTTTCATAAATCCAATATCCAGAATATAAAACCAAATTCATGGAAAGATCCTGCACAGCCGACACGTGTTTCGCCCTACAATGTCAGTCAGACAGGGCTTTTTCAAGGCTTTCATAACAGTGATATCATCATGTCCTAGTCACATTTGATGATTCACGATATCATCTCCATCCAAATCTTCTTAGCCTGCAGCATGCACTCGGTGTTCTCCAGACGGCTCCAGACTCCTCCAGCGCGAGGTCTTAAAGAATGATTTTTGAAAATTACCATCCAGCATGAAGAATGACTTTTGTGAATAAATAAAATGGAGGAGGCACGTCTCACGTTGAAGCAGTGCATAAAAAGTGAGGTATAAAAGGTTCAATGCCTCGAGAATAGCCTCTCTCAAAACTAATTTAAGGCATTTCTGTCCAGGAAGAGACCGTCTGAACCTTTTTTTAAAAAACCCTAGATGCTCGCTATGTGCCTGTTTTCTTTAGCTCTGAAGTGGATGGGCAAAGAAATGGTTGTAGTTCTATGGTGCTCAGAGATGGTGAGAGTACGCCACTCAGAGGCTCGAATGACAACAGTGTTGTGAGCCAATCTTCAGGAAGTTCCTCAAAGGGGGACGGTGTTGATGCTGGTCCATCATAATGAGCATCATGCAGTATTGGCAAATGCATTTGGCGGCATTGCCTCTGGTGTGATTACGACAGTTGCAGAAGTGCTTCCACATCTGGGAAAGCTACTGCGGGCTGCTCCAAGTGTAGATCCAGAATGATTTCAGTTGGACAGTTTATGCACCAGACTATAGGTTTCACTTGCAGAGCATTCATTTTGCAAAAGGACCACATACAGCTCTCACTGAGTTCAGAAAGCCACTTATGTCCCAGTTAGTCTGCTAAGGTTTCTCTGCACTTTTGCTCAGCTGGATATGTGGACTCCTAGTTTTTGTTTTCTTTGACGGATCAGGGGGAAGATGACAATAGCACAGTCGATTAGCAGAGGGATGGTAGGGAATCCTCCAAAAAGACTGGAGAACAAATAGTGAAAAAAATGATGGTATCAGTTAGAACACAGCTTAAAATCCGTTACCAGACCAGAGCTGATGTTCTTAAAAAAATGCACAATACCAGTTGTTGTCAACACATTGAAATTGTAAGAATGATATCAGAAAAATGAGTTGGGTATTGTGTTCGTAACAGCCTCTGAATCTCTGAAGCAGTTCTGGCTGTATGTAATTCATAGGTTTCTGCCGCGGAAGTCAAAGGGACTTCTTTTTGTAGAAATAATGCAACCAGTTTGCTAATTTCATCACAACACATTTTCTTCATATTAATTCTAGGCCAAGCGACACCTTTGGTTACGTGTTGAGGTGGTGGGTGCAAGATTCTCCCACAACACTGTATTGTTTTGGAAACTGTAATCAGGTTGGGCAGGTTAGCCTATTAATTTCCAACACTCAAAGAGAGCTCCAAGTTATTCTAGAACTTTTCCTCATTTTGTAGTACTCAGGGTCTAGAGATAAATGCTCAAAAAAACAATTTTATGGAGATCAATCCTAACAAAATATTTAGGGGCAAAATGTCTCTGTGCGACATTGCTTTTGAGAGACTTGTGGAATTTGACTACTTTGGATTCCGGTTGTCTGGCTCTCATTTTTGGTCTCTGCAAATCTCGAAGAGCAATGTTTTGCTGAACCTCAGGGCTTTTGTAATTGTTAGGCCGGACAGATGTACAACATTCTTTCTAGTATCCCGGCTCCTGAAATTTATAGTGTGCAAACAGCTAGTGCTGCTTTGTGTGTTTCAGAACTCGGGGTGCATTGTAATGTTGAGGACATTGGGATAGCTGAAAATACATTTATAAAAATCTTGTTGAGGCTCCCGATGAGTACACTGTTACTGCCACACAGATTGGAGTTAGCACTGAAGCCAATACTGAGTTTGCCAAGCTGAGGCATATTTTTTTCTAGCTTTGCATATGGTCTATTGATGAGCTGGAACCCTATAGAATGGATTTAAGCAATGATGCTAAAAATTCTAAAGCACTGAAAATGCCCTGGCTCCAGTATATTAAGGCATCATTGATGGATCTTGGTCTAACCATCTATTGGAACAATACCTCCTCTTTCACCTGTAGTACTAGGAATATTATGAAAGAAAGATTTTGACAGTATGATTGGAAGAAACTACACATATCCTCAGCCCTGGGGAGTCGGTCCAGCACATTTCTGGCACTGAAATGTAAACATAGATTTGAAGAGTTGTTAGATAACATCCAACTTCCATTAACCAGATGCTTGTAGATAAAACTGAGACTGAGAATTCTCCTTTAACATTAGGTGGTTGACAAAAGTGAAAGTAAACTGAGTCTTGTTTGCCAGTGAACTGATGAAAGTGAGGAACATATATTGTTTTTTCTGCCCTGCTTGTTTAAAACAAAGAGCTTGATAAGTTGTACCACTCTGTTGCGTGCTTAGAATGAGACATTATATATCCGTTCGACCATCTTCAGGACGATGAGTTTAAGTGTTGAATGACCCTTTTAAAAAATTCCATGGGTAATTGCGTCAGACGCCGACTGCAGGGACAGCGGCGCGTCGGAGGAGCAGCGCCCTATCAATTGCTAGACGGCTGCGAGCACGGAAGTAAATCCGTCAGGATTACTCCATTCGGGTTGCAGAAATTGTACGGACCCACAAAATAAGACAGTTTTTCAATAGCTTCTCTTCTGATGTCGGAGACGAATAAGGTTTTAATCTAATACAGAGTCAGTCACCATTTGCAATTACCCATGGAATTTATTAAAAGGGTCATTCAACAATTAAACTCATCGTCCTGAAGATGGTCTAACGGATGTTTACTCCAAAAAGACCGAAATGTCAACAATCACATCTATTTCCTCTGTGCTTTACCTTCCAGAAGGAATTGTTTTCTGTGTTGATCAGTTTCATTTTCCTTTTATATGTTTTGTTTGGAATAGATACTCACATCGGTGATCATGAGGTGCTAGAAAGAACGAATCATTTGTATACCTCAGTCACCTTGTGCTGTTTTAGTCTTTTGTACCCTTTAATAAATCTTTCTTTGTCATAAAGTTTGCATTTTGAAAAATGTACACCCGTTTGAATAGTATTTTTAGGAGATTCATTCTGATACAAATGAGTAAACTCAGTTCTTGATTAATCAGTTGTAAGCTACTAAGTGGAGCTTGCGATCATCATATTGTACACGGAATGTCTGACTAAGTGCATCTAAAGAAAATCCCTTGTAGGCACTATTACCTATTGCTATATACACTACCCAAGCCTCCTAGGGTGTATTGGGTTCCCCACTTTTTCTTACTGTTATTACAAGTCTGGCGGTCCATAGACCGCCAGATTCGCGGAAGCGTTTCGGTGGTGGTCCAGCCACAGTCACACAGGCGGCCCGACCACCGTATTATAAGTTTGGTGGTCGGACCGCCATTTTACCACTGCAACCACCAGGGAACAGCATTCCCTGGTGGTGGCATGGCGGTCAGGGGCTCAGAATATGCTGGCGGTGCTACTGTGGCACTGCCATCCATATTTTGAGTTTCCCAACTGCCAGTCTTACATAGCGATCAGCACCACCATGTAAAAGCTGGCGGTGGGGAAACAAAGTGGGCCCTACAGGGCACCCCTGGCTCCATGAAGGTAGGTGCATGCCGGGGGGCACACGTTGTGTCCCCCATGTGCAAGAACCCTACCAGTTCCAGCACAGCATGGACTTTGCAGTCCATGCCGTGCTGGAACGCGCTGTGGTGGTCCCAATGGCCGGGCCATATTAAAGGCTCAATGAGCCTTTTTACTGCACTGATGCAGGACCGCCACACTGCCCGCCTGGCAGACAACAATTTGTATTGTAAACTGACGGGCGGGCAGCGTTCGGGTTTGGCGGTGCGGGAGCGGGGTGGTGGTGAACCGCCCCGCTCCCTCACCACCAAACTCGTATTGAGGCCCTTAATGTTCTCCACACTTCAAAACACAAAGTGCCACAGGACTCATCACACGCTTTGTGAACTTACTTCCTGCTTCCATGAACCACTACCAACTAAGCATTTTGGCTAGGGCGACCACCTCACTCTATCTCAAAGCAGATACTGTCTCCAACTCTGCATTTTCACCTACAAATCATTGATGTCCGGTGTGTTGGTCTAAAAAGCTCAACTGAAACAAAACAAGATTACAAAAGCCAGAATACACTGGGCTATCATACACAAGCCCAAGAATAGTGTCTGCAATGACTTGGAGGGTAAAAGTCACTCTAAGTTTGGCAATGATAAAGCCCCTGAATCTAGATGAGACAGTATCTTGACAGTATCTGGAAATGAGGCAGCGTGAAGGCTTCGACCAGGAAATGGAAATCAGAAGGATCACCATGCTTGTAGTGTCTCATCCATAGTGGTCACAGAGTAGCAGCATAAGAAGAGTGAGTTGATGACCATCAGGGATCGAATCATCTTCCCAGGGCTTCTAGTTCTTTAGAGGATCCAATGCACTGACCACATTCTAATGTGGTAGTATCTTGACAGATCCAAAGGTTTAAGCTAGGGAAACCACAGTGGTTACCATGTAATAATGACTCACAGAGACAAAAGAGATCAGAAACTGAGTTGGTCTTGTATCTAAATGAGGATTACAGATAGGTCAAGACTAGCAGGGAAAGCAAGGGAAATGGAAAAGGAACCAAATGAAGGTGGTTCTGAAAGAGCGGATGCTGCCCATTCTACTCTTGGTATGCTGTGCAAGAGAAGTTGGCTCCAGAACAGCTAAGGTGTGCATGTGATGTGCAAATTTAATTTTCACAAAGTCACTCATGCTAGCATGGTCACCCACATACAACCCAGTCAAATAATTTGGAGACTGCATCTAAATATTAGGTCTGATCAATAAGGAAGGAGACAGCGGGGTTCAGATGGATCCTGAATTCCTTCCCCATCCATATACTCGAGGGTACTCATGGGTCTGACCATAAAGAGGTTGCATCAGGATTGTTCGCTTTTGCTTACAATCATTAAAAATTCAAGCTCCCATTTAGTTAAACCAACTCTGGAGCTTCTAAGCAACTGAGATAGCCCTATCTCCTTAGAGGCTTGATGAAGTAGGTTTAGATTAAAGTAGTTATTATCATTATTTGCCACTTATATAGCCCACAATCAGCTAATATTGTGGGATTACACTGCTTTTAGTAGTCTGAAGATAACATTCCAAACATTTCATAGTAGACAGGAGTTCACACCCCATCTCTTCCACACCACACTGTTGTTTAACAGATAGATAGCAGGTAAGATGGCTCAGTGGATTAAGCCAATACTGCTGGCACTTTTGTCAGACTTTTGCCCAACTTAAAAAAAATAAAACTTTTCACTGTTTTTATAAGTCCTTAATAAAAAACTTATTAACAGACTCAGTTTGAATCAAACATAATCCCATATTTCTGTTATGAAGTTTCACTTCCTAAATAAATCATGCAGAATTTTGTTTGTGCCTAGTTTTCCCTAATACCTAGTGCACAGAAATGTTGAAAGGATGTTTTTCCACCAGTGAAAAGTTTCTGTGCAGGGTCCAAGTTTTTTTTGTTTTTGAATAATTGACATTCCTTTATGCTAATAATATGTCTAAGGCCCAACCTGGATTGCTTCATAACCTTTGATGGACGTTACGTGCACAACACAAGCTGTTTATGTATAAAACACTACTGCAGGGAAGGTTTAATCTGTTTTATGTAGATATGAAACTCAAAGGTTCAATACATATCAAGTCAATTTTCCCTCTAATAAAACCAGTCCAAGCTGGAAAATTGCACAAAATGTTTCTTTACAAGTTCCCAAATCAGTGCTTAATTAGAGCCGGTGGTTGCAGGTGCAGGCCACCGGTACTGGTTTTTGGGGACAGGCGCTTATTTTTCCCCATCAGACTTTGAACCAGAGCAAGACAGAGGAAAACACAAAAGGGGGAAAGAAGAAGCAGGAGAAAGGAGGAAAAATAGTGATATAGGGAAAAAACAGAGATGAAAAACAACCTGCAAGAGTGACAAAAAGGGGAGGGAAGTGTCTGGTGGCGTATTACAAAGGCATCAAGTGGAATCAAGACTACGCTGCCTTGATTTTCGGCACCCCAACCTTCGATAGAGCCGGCCACGGAATTCTGAGCACAACTGAGGCCCGGCACTTATTCTTTTACAAATTAAGCCCTGTCCCAAATATTGCATAAATTTGCTCTTGAAGTGTAGCTTTTGGTCATATTAGGATTTTCAATAAAAATGGGAATTTTATAAAACTTTGAAATGTCGTGAAGTTTGCAAAGTTTTCCACTGGACGAGAAAAAAGTCCGCATTTTTTAGCATTGTTTACAGCTGGTCAACTGATAGCTGAATTAAGCTGATGAAAAACAACCTCATAAAGAAAAAACACACAAAGCACAACAGGTTCTGCCGCCCTCCTTTATCTACGTACCTGTCCGTTGTGATTAGTGAGACTAGACCAATTCTGCATCCATCAACAGTTCTGGCGACGTAGAACTTGTATTTGGTAATTAAATGTAGTGGATTCTGTTTGATTTAGAGGTTTTTATGATCGCAGGCCTGAAAACCGTAGCAAAATCGTAATCCAAGTAATTGGGTCGTTATTTTCGGCCCTGAGCTCCCAAAGAGAAATATTCTGAAGTGTAAAGCAAGCACTGAATTTCCACAAGGAGCGAAATGAAAGTGATAAAAACAAGGAAGTGGCCTCTGGTGACTTATTTTGAGTACATAATGCATTACTCCTGTAGTCCTACATTTCCTACTCACAAATGCATTTTACCAATCTGCGGATGGAGATCTACGCCTTCCCAATCTCTTATGTGCAGAGTTCTCCGTCACAAGTGATGAGGAATCAGCATGCAGAGTTCTCTGCCATGAGTAAAGAGAACTCTCCATGTGAAAGCCTCTATTTTAGGCTTATATGTAGGAGGGAAAGAGGGACCATTAGGAAATGAGCAACATCTACTACAAAATGGTTGGAGTTAAGGGAAAATTAAGGAGGAGGTTCTGGGTGGCAGATCAAATACTGAAACACAGTCTTGAATTGCTATCCACAAAATTTACACCTAAATCTGATGCGGTGTTACGGCAACACTGGCATCTTTGGAACTGGAGAACTAGGTTTGAGTTCCAGCATTGGCTCAGCATCCAGTGATTCTGGCTAAATCACTTAATCTCCCTGTGCTTACAAATAAAAAGGAATCTGTCTTTGTGAAATGAAACTGGCTTACATTTAAAGCACTCCAGTGCTGATGGGACGAGTTTGTGCTATATCAAATTGCAAAAAAAAAACCATCTACTACAGTAGTATGGCATGAGATAATGTAAGGTAGAAATCTAAAATATCACTCAGCAATAGGGAGATGGTTGGCATGATAGGGCGATAAGGAAATGTTCAGTAAAAATGTAACATTTTAAACTAAGGGGGTGATTAGGATGGCGGGCGGATCGCCATCACCAGCCAGGCGGTGGCGAGCCGCCCGCCATCTCCACCCGAATTGCCCCCGCCATATTATGATGGCGGGGGTACCGCGGCGGACGCAAAGTTCGTCCGCCGCTTTTCCGCCGGTCGGCAATCGTTCCGATTGCCGGCCGGGCGGAGCTGGGGCCTAATATGGTGCGGGGCCTAGCAGGCACCGCCATCCATATTAGGATGTATGGTTTTAAAGGCCTTTCCATGGCGGCGAGGCCGCCATGGAAAGGCTGGTGGGAATCGCTTTGGGGGCCCGTTGCGGACCCCTGGGGGGTGGGGGCTGGGGGCTGCACTTGGGGGTACCTATGGTACCCCCTACATTGCCATGCACAGGGTAGCAGGCACCGCGCGGTGCCTGCCACGTTGTGCATGGCAATGCACAACATGGTAATTTGGCATTGCTGCGGGTGCTGCTGTAAGCAGCACCCGCCGAAATGTCAAATATGCGGAATGCGACCGCCAGGGTGGCGGTCGCATCCTAATAAGCGGTGCAGGACCACCGCACGTCTGGCGGCCGGTCCCAGCACCGCAAGGATGGCGGGCAGACTAAAGTCCGCCCGCCATCCTAATCACCCCCTAAGTTATCTCATGTATCTATAATTCATGTTCTAAGGTAACTATAACTCGTGCCCCCGCTATGCACAGTTTTCTCAGCAATAATTCCATTGCAAATGTTGCAGTGATATTATCAATGATGTCATAGAAGATGTAATGAGTGATGTGACATGTGGACTAATTAGTAGTGCATGTTACACTGCCCCCTTACGTCTTTTTTTTACGTTTTTTTTTAGGACTCGGGCCGAGTCTGAGTTTTAAGATGGCTACCTCCACTTCCTGTTTGAGGTTGTGGTCACCAATCGATCTCAGTTTGAGATTTGTCTGCTCTGCGGATTGTCTGCGGCATCATAAATGCAATTTTGTTTTACCTTATTTTCACCAAATCTACTGAACGGATTTACACCAAAACACAAAAAATAATTGTTTCGGAACCAAGATCTAGATTTCTACCAAATTTGGTGTAAATCCGTTTAGTGGTTTGGGCTGTAGCTGCGTCTAAAGTTTGTATGGAAAAATGAATAGGATAAATGTGTTTTGGAATCCCCCCTTTTTCGCAGCCTCCACTTGATGGCTCACCCCAAAACTTTCCATTCACAAACTAGTCAAAACGTAGCAATTTTTCGGAAGGTTTCGTGGAGATTTGTCAAACAGGGCCAAAGTTATTAGCAACAAAAAAGATGCATTTCCTATGGAAACATGATCCTAACTATAACTGTCCAGTGACAACCGCCACTGGGCAATATATATATAAGCGCCAGTGGTGCTCGTGAGCTGTGCTTCACGAGTGCTGCATTAATCCAAAAAACGACTTCCCTCCTTTGTGAACAGAAAATCACGGCACTCCGGGAAAGTTGAGATCAGCAATTTAATCTTCGTACGGAGGAGAAATACGCATCAACGAATTTCGGCATTTGCACGCCTTTGTTGTGCTTTTACAGTTACTCACACACCTACTTACCTGTGTCTTCGTCTTACTTTAAAAAAATTCTAAATGTTTTTTTCTGAAGTATGTTGAAGTCGACTTTGCTGGATGATGTCATCAGTGAGATGACATCAGTGATGTCACTGACCATGTCATCAGTGAAGTGATATGAGAGGTCATAGGCAGTGCATTGTGGGTGGTGTAAGATATAGTTAGCTCAGGTAACTATAACTGCTGAAGTTCATTGGTTTTGCTCAAGTAAAATCTGAGCCTAACTATAGCGTCCCTGTAACCTATGTTTTTTCTGTGAATTTCTAAGGTTTTTTAAATTATATTTCCTAACTATAAAGTCCCTGTAACCTTTGGTTTTATTCAGTGAATTTCTAAGGTTTTTAAATTCTATTTCCTAACTATAATGCCCCTGTAACCTTTAAGATTGTGTGTGTGACTGTATAGGTGGGTGTGTGAGCTGGATGGATCTGTGGATGGGTGTGTGAGTGGTTTTGTAGGTGTGTGAGTGGGTGTGTGAGTGGCTGTATGGGTCAGTGAGTAGGTGTGTGAGCGGCTGTATGGGTCTGTGAGTGGGTGCTTGAGTGGCTGTATGGGTCTGTGAGTGGGTGTGTGAGTAGCTGTATGAGTTGGGGACTGGGTGTGTGAGTGGCTGTATGGGTCTGTGAGTGGGTGCATGAGTAGTTTGTGGATGTGCGACTGGTTTTGTGAGTGGCTGTGTGGGTGTGAGTGGCTGCATGGATCTGTAAGTGGGTGTGCAAGTGGCTGTTTGGATCTGTAAGTGGGTGTGTGAGTGGCTGTACGGCTGTGTGGATGGGTATGTGATTAGTTTTCTGGGTGTGTGAGCAGGTGTGTGAGTGGCTGTATAGGTCTGTGAGTGGATGTGTGAATGGTTATGTGGGTGTTTTGCTGGGTGTGTGAGTGGCTGTATGGGTTTGAGAGTGGGTGTTTTACTGGTTTTGTATGTGTGTGAGTAAGTGTGTGAGTGAGTGGCTGTGTGGGTGTGTAAGTGAACATGTGGGACTCTGAGTGTATGTGAGAGTGGCTGAACGAGTGTGTGAGTGGGTGTGTCAGTAGCTGTGTGAGTGACTGGACCCAAACAGAACCTCACCTTTCCCTTTTTCCAACAAGAATTTAGAGTTTTGTACAAAATATCTACCCAGCCAGAGTACTTTATGCTGGTTAATTACTAAGTGCTACCTCATTGAGTAAATGTCAGGATTTATAAAGTGATGCAAATCACCCGTGAGGGTCTCAAGGTGCTGAAGTTGCAGGCTGCTTCGCGGTGCTCTGTTCATTCGAACACCAAGGTCTTGAGTCCTTGACCATTTGTAGACTTGTCTGGAATGAGTATGTGGGGTGATACCATTGAGGCCAGAGCGCCAATGGATTTCTGATGAAACTCAAATCATGGGATATTTGAAGTGATGCAATACTACAGGAAAGTGATAACATGCGCTATGCATACATAGGTTTTAAAATACTGACGCACAAATGATACCATACAGCATTAGTCATTATGGCAGAAGTATACTCCCTGAACCACTCAGACATGATCAATGTGGGATAGATGGTGCGTTCCAACTCCGGAAATGTGGAATTAAAATTCTGGCACCACCAGTGGACATAATGACAGCAATTAAATTAGCTCACTCCCACTGTTCTGTGTGTAAGCTGTGAACTGCCTACCACATTATCATCCTCTCAGGCTCATAAACTAAGGAGGGATGAGCCTCACAGCAGCATCTGGTACTCAACATCAGGGTCTAAATGCCTATTGTGGGGTGCAACAAATAAATTGTTCAGCGTTCGGATCTTGGGAAAATCACTTGCCTCTGTGTCCCTTGCATTCAGTCGCATGGGAAAGGAAGCAGAAAGATTCCTGCGTCCCATGTATGCCAGCTATGTGCCAAGTCTGCCTCTCCATGAAACCCTTAGTACAGTTTACAACTACAAATAGTTTTAATCAATCCTGTTCGCATCTTGGATGCATTTTCAGACCTGCTGAAAAGTTATGGAAGAACTTATTTTTGATTCCAGTTGCATATTTAAACTATCTTTGGTGATAATGGATTTCACTTATTTTCTTCAGTTTACCACCAGAAAGACCCTTCCTTTTTAGGTGCCACCCCCCCACCCCAAGGCCAGTGTCCTAAACAAGTATTTGCTACAAATGGGTACAGTCGAAAACATTTGTGTCTCGCCAAATACAGTTTCAACGTGGGACGGGGAGGTTTTAAGTTGTAAAAAAGAGAAGCTACATATGCAACGCCGAATTTAGAAGGAAGCAGTATATAAAGCATATTGTGTTTTTATTATGAAGAGTCTAAAATACAGGCACCCCGAGGCCAGGCATCCCTTCTTGGATTACACGAATATAAAACACTATAGCAGGTCAAGGCATATCCACTTAGATTCATAATGACTACTTCAAATGAAAATCTGAAGGAGGTGTGAGACTCCCAAGTACTTGAACATTGTACAGCCTTAGCATACTACCTCTAGTTACCCAATGAAAGTACTGCAGGCCAGACACGAGGGAAGAAAGTAACCACTTTAGATAAAATGATTGACTGCACAGGCCAGGGTCTAGGCTCTATGTACACAACTTAATACAAACACACATATACCTCTGAACAGGTAGGTCGAGAGGTGGGAAGGCAGCAATCTGATGAGCAGCCGGGGCCCTCCGGGGCCAGAAGCAGTGCGCTCCTTGCCCCCCTCCTTGGGGGTGATGCTGCCTGAGTCCTGCGAGCCATGCGGCCCCCCTCCTCTGGCTGATTTCGCCCTGGGGTCCCCATCCTCTGGCATCACTCCCACAAGTAGGGAGCAGCAAAAAATGTTGCTCCCTGTGTGGGAGCTATTTTTTCATCTGTTTGCCTGCCAAAATGTCCACTCCCAGTGGGCGGGAGCAGTTTTCCTGCTGCCGCCTGCTGGGAGCGGTCTTACTGTTTGCTCTCGCTTGGCAGGAGCTGTCAAAGCTCCTGCCAAATGAAAGCAAACTGGTAAGCCCCAGGGTTGGGCACCCGGGGATATAGGGAGCCAGCCCTGGGGTGGCGGTCACCAGGGTCACTAGTCGCTCCAGGAGGGCGGCCACAGAGCTCCCCTCCTTTTGCTTGCACAGGGCCAGACCCGGAGAGTTGGTGTTCCCCATGGCTGAATACGGCCTGTGAGGGTGGCCCGTGGCCCCCATGCCCCTTGGTATAGTGGCCATGCTCTGAGAAGCTGGTGGTCCCAGGGGCCAAATATGACCCAGGTAGGGGCTGCAATGTCCCCTCCCCCTTTTTTGTTTATTTATGGCCCCGGGGAGGTGGTGATCCCTGGGGCTCTCAAGGGGCAATAAGGGTGGTCTGCGCTGCCCCCCTCCTATTTAACTAACAAGCCCCGGAGAGGTGGTGGTCCCCGAGGCTGAATATGGCCCAGGAGGGGGGCCGCCCGACCCCCCTTCACCTTTTTAAAAGTATTGTGCCCCGGGGAGGTGGCAGTCCCTGGGGCAACCTCAAAACCAGGAGGGGGTCCATGCGGCTTCCTCCTATTAGCAGGCCATGAGATCTCTGGGTCCGTTAAAGGCCTACAGAGGGGGGCCACGTGCCCCCTCTTAATTTTAGGGACAATGCCCCAGGGAGGTGGCGCTCCAGGGAGATGGCCGTCCCCGGGGCACAACCTGGCCTTCTTAAGGACGGGGTCCACATGCTACCCCTCCCCCTACCCCTTTTTATCATTTATTTTTGCCCCCGGGACCTGGCCCACCTGGGTGCTGAAAGAGAAACAAGCATGTGGTTTTTACTCAGCAAATTCATGGATTCAACCATGATTTTGCAGCAAACATTTAAAAAAATGTTTTTTTTAGCCCTGATGGGGCCCCTGGGAAACTTAGCACCAGGGCTAGCGGGTCAGGTAAACCTAACCTGCCACATTTTCTTTTTTTTTTACTTTCTTTTTGGGACTCAGCTGAGTCCAAGTCCCAAAATGGCTGCCAACACTTCCTGATTGAAGTGTTGGCAGCCAATTAGGTATCAGCACAGGGACTACTCGATCTGCTGAGGGTCCGTGTCCCTAGATACACAAGTTTGTTTTTCCTTTAATATCTCAAAAACTACTGAACAAATTTACACCAGATAACAAAAAGGACTCTTTCTGGACAAAGTGCTACGTTTCTGACAAACTTGGTGTAATTCCATCCAGCTGTTCAGGCTGTTGTCGTGTTCAAAATCCCTATGGAAAATTGCATGGGGAAAAAGCGTTTTGGGGCCCCTTTTTTTCTCGGCCCCCGCTTGAAGGATCACCCCAAATCTTTCAACATGGCAGCTGAACTGAGTTTTGACAAATTTGTGAGGATTTGTCAAACCGCGCCAAAGTTATTGGCAAAAAAAAAGCTTTTCCCACGGAAACTAGGTCCTAACTACACCTACCAACTGGTGACTGCCAGTAGGATATCTATATATATATTCACTGAAAAAACCATAAGGTTTTAGGGACAGTTATAGTTAGTTGGACATTGCACTCGTACAAAACCCGTGAAATTCCCCCGTTATAGTTAGTTCAGGTAACTATAACTCGCGCCCCCGCAATGCACTGCTGATGACGTCACATATTACATCACTCATGACATGGTCAGTGACATCACTGATGACATCACTGATGACATCTCAAATGACATCACTGATGACATCACTGATGACATCATCCAGTGACTGTGTGTTTCTGTAAAGTTTAAATATGTTTAATATATATAGGGAAAGGCGTAGTGAAGAATGAGTGGGTGTAGAAGCGCCTGAATGGATGATTTAGTAGGTGCGTGACTGAGTCTATAAGTGAGTGATTAAACGTATCTTACTGGATGCATGGGTGAGTGACTAAACTGTGTGAATGTCTGTATCCGTCTGTCTGTTGTTGTGTAAGCAACTGCATCGGTTTCTGACTAGCTAAATGAGTGTCTATATGGGTTATGGATTGGTTCTCTGAGTATCTGTATGGGTGCCTCAGTGTTTGTGTGGGGTGGGGTGTGTGTGACTCTGTGCATAGATGTGTGAGTGGGTGATTCACTGGGTGCATGGTTTCAAGAGTGCGTCTGTGATGGACTGTATGGGTGGGTGAGTGTGTGTATGGGTGTGTTAGTGATTGAATGTATATCTCAGTGGTACATGTGTGAGTAACTACATATGTGAAAGGCAGTATATATGTTGGTTGGAGTATATAAATGGCTATAAGTGAGAGTGTGTGATTGTGAGAGTGGCTATATGGATGAGTGTGTACTTGCATCAGTGATTGCATAGGAGCGTAAGAATGTGCTAGTATTTTTATGAGTAAGTGAGCTGGTGTGTATAACTGTATAGGTGAGTAAATTGGAGTGTGATTAATTATTTGCATGACTGACTAGGTGTGTGAGTACCTCTATGGATGAGTTGCGTTGTGTGAGTGTTTATATAGGTGTATGAGTGCATATGATAGTCCTGTACTGAGTGACCGTAAGTATGAGTGACTGTACGGGTGAGTGAGTAGATGTGTGTGTGTAGACCTAAGAATCAGTGAGTGGGTATGTACTTATTGGTATTGGAGTGTGTATCGTTTTGAGAATGGCAGTCTGTAATTTAGAGTGGGTGTTTCAAAACTTATATTAGGGTGTGAGAAGATGCATTAAATTCTCACATGGATGATGTCATCAGTGATGTCATCAGTGATGTCATTTGAGATGTCATCAGTGATGTCATCAGTGATGTCACTGACCATGTCATGAGTGATGTAATATGTGACGTCATCAGCAGTGCATTGCGGGGCGCGAGTTATAGTTACCTGAACTAACTATAACGGGGGAATTTCACGGGTTTTGTACGAGTGCAATGTCCAACTAACTATAACTGTCCCTAAAACCTTATGGTTTTTTCAGTGAATTTCTAAGGTTTTTTAAATGCTAATTTCTAACTATAACGTGCCTGAAACCTATGGTTTTTTCAGTGAATTTCAAAGGTTTTTTAAATGCTAATTTCTAACTATAACGTGTCTGAAACCTATGGTTTTTTCAGTGAATTTCAAAGGTTTTTTAAATGCTAATTCCTAACTATAACAAGTCTGAAACCTACGTTTTTTTCAGTGAATTTCTAAGGTTTTGTAAATGACAATTTTTAAATGTATTAATTGTTATATTTATTTTTTTCATACTGATTTACTACATTTTTAGAAACAATTTTTTTTTACATATTTTATTTTTTAAATTACATTGTAATTTCATTATACATTACAAAAAATACTTTCTCAGAATGAATTACTTTAGTTTAAATACTTTGCACATAGGCAATAGACTTTTAAGTACAGTAGTTACAGTTGTTGCAATGGGCAACACATTTTCAAACACAATGCAACATTCAGCTCAATGTGAATTTCTAGTTAAATGCAATTAGTTACTTTATGGATTACTTTTCTAACCACAGGACTGGATCCTAGATTCAGTCCTGGGACATCTCCTGTAAACAGTTGAGTAAAAGCGTTTTGGTTACAGTAGTGATTTTTAAGGAATATTATTGTATTTTAAAAGTTGACACTTAGAAACTTTTTCTCATAGAATCACCAATGTTATCCTATGGAAGGAAATTCACTTAGCAGGTAAAAACTGTTATCGTTACTTTTTCTTACTCAGTG
The DNA here is from genome assembly GCA_963921515.1 of Calotriton arnoldi. Lineage (NCBI taxonomy): Eukaryota > Metazoa > Chordata > Amphibia > Caudata > Salamandridae > Calotriton > Calotriton arnoldi. The sequence goes on along the minus strand of CAWUFW010008913.1, from coordinate 190,645 downwards.
TTGGATCCTGGATCCAGCACTGGTGCATCTCCTGTAAACAGTTGAAAGAATGCGTTTAAGTCATACAGGCGATTTTTAAGGAATATTTGTAGTTTGTGAAAATCGACACTTCGAAACCTTTCTGCTGAAAACCAGACAATGGATTCCTATGGAAGGAAATACAAGTTACTGGTAAGTACGGTTAGAATTACTTTTCAGGGTCAGTGCTGGGCTAAAAGATGCAGCACTGGGTTCTCTCCTGATAACAGGTGAGTAAATTGGAATTCGTACTTTGGTTGATTTTAGAGGAATATTATAAAGTTCCAAAACTCCACACTTAGAAGAATTTCCAAGTGAAACCAGTCAATGTTAGCCTATGAAGGAAATTCAAGTTACTGGTAAGTACGGTTAAAATTACTTTTGAGGATCAGTACTGGGCTGAAAGATGCAGCACTGAGGTCTCTCCTGATAACAGGTGAGTAAATCGGAATTCGTATTTCGGCTGATTTTAGAGGAATATTTTAAAGTTCCAAAACTCCACACTTAGAAGAATTTCCAAGTGAAACCAGTCAATGTTAGCCTATGGAAGGAAATTCAAGTTACTGGTAAGTACGGTTAAAATTACTTTTCAGGACCAGTACTGGGCTGAAAGATACAGCACTGAGGTCTCTCCTGATAACAGGTGAGTAAATCGGAATTCGTATTTCGGCTGATTTTAGAGGAATATTTGTATGTTTCAAAAATCAACACTTAGAAACTTTTTCAGCAAAAAGCAGGCAATGATATCCTATGGAAGGAAATTTAAGTTACTGGTAAGTACGGTTAAAATTACTTTTCAGGATTAGTACTGGGCTGAAAGATGCAGCACTGAGGTCTCTCCTGATAACAGGTGAGTAAATCAGAATTCGTAGTTCGGCAGATTTTAGAGGAATATTTGCACAATGGTGAAGGGAGGGGCGGGGCCTGAGGTGACATCTGTGCAAACGCGCCCTGTGGCGCGTTTTAAGTTGGGGGATTAAGTCCCCTTGAATCATGAGGGTCCCTAGGGGCCAACTAGCCCACCAGGAACCTCCAGTATGCGCCAGGGGCTGCGTTGCAGAGACGTGTAGAGAGGCCACACCCTTTTACACCTCTCTGCAACGCAGCTCTGTGGCGCTTTCTGGATGTACCTGTTGGGCTAGTTGGCCCCAGGGACCCTCAGGATTGAAGGGGATTTAATTCCCCATCTTAAAACGCGCCATGGGGCCTGTTTGCACACATGTCACCTCAGGCCCCGCCCTCCCTTCACCACTGTGCAAACGCGCCCGTGGCGCATTTTAAGTCGGGGGATTAACTCCCTTGAATCCTGAGGGTCCCTGGGGTGCAACTAGCCCACCAGCTACCTCCATTAAGCGCCACAGAGCTGCGTTGCACAGAGGTGTAAAAGGGCGTGGCCTCTGTCCACCTCTGTGCAACGCAGCCCCTGGCGCATACTGGAGGTTCCTGGTGGGCTAGTTGGCCCTCAGGGACCCCAGTATTCAAGGGAATTCGTTCCCTCTCTGCAAACGCGCCAAGGGGCGCGTTTGCAGAGTGCTGTCAAAGAGGGGCGTGGCCTCCTCGCGATGCCGTTTTAAATTTTTTTTTTTTTTTTAAAAAGGGGCTGTGTGGCCCCCTTTTTAGTAATTTTTGAGCCTTGGGGACCCCATCCCCCAGGGCCTGTCCCCCTTTTTTAAAAAAATAAAATAAAAAAAGGACTGGGAAGGGGACCGCGTGGATATATATATATATCTATATAGATGTCATGGAACATGTCATGAGTGATGTAATATGTGATATAATTAGCAGTGCATGGCAAGAGCGACACTTATTGTTATAGTGAACTTCAATAGTTTTGCCCATTTAAAACAGTATATTTTAACTGATATTTTCACTTCATAATAACATTGCTTTAACCGTTGTACTTTCGGTGAATTTTTAAGTTTTTTTTAATACAAAGTAAGATATTATTACCACACCTAGCTATAACCACTTTACATTTATATATATATTTACCTGCGAAGTAAAGTCATAGTTTGGTCAAAATATGTGTGGTAGAGACACATGCACTGTAAGGCCTGCATTGTAATGGCATGCGTGGTAAAGGCTGCGTTGTAATAGCCTGCGTGGTAAAGGCTGCGTTGTAAATGCTGTTTCCCAATGTAATGTAACATAGCTTAGAAGTTGTCTGTGAATAATTATGTTATTGATGCCATTTCATGTGATCCACAAAATAAACAGAATTAATGTTAGAACTTAAAATGTGTTCACCCAAATAGGCCCAGAGAATGCATCCTATCCACAAATTATTATACATTTTATTAAGTGGTCCTGAATTTATGAAATGGAAAACCGATACAACAGTTTGTCTTGTGTCCACAAAATAAACGGAATTAATGAAGGATTACTGCAAATCCCACGGGAACCGACTGTGCTATATTATTACCAATCAACGTACAGGCTGCGGATTATTCATGTGGTAAACAAATTAGTCCTGCTTCATAATTAGGGCTCCCAGTTTTATGGTATTTATTTTTAAACATTTCCGTCTGTATTTATCCATATTTATTTTTTGGTCATTTTATCTGTATTTATCCACATTTATTTTTGACGCAAGAAAAAAACCCGCTAAAGCTAGTATTTTTCCACATTTATTTAAATTGACATGCACACTTGCATTAGGTTGTTATAGGTGTTTTTTTTAAATGGGAGCCTATGCTAAGTGCACTTTACATATTGGGAGCAAATTTCGTCCCTGTCCTCTAAGAAAAGATGCGTGAATTAGTGATTTTGATATGGTCTCATTTGCACATCTGTCTTGCAAAATGTCAATGCATTACTACCTCTTTTACTCACATTTAATCAGCCATCACAGAGAGTGTCTGCTCGAAGAATATCAGATCATTCTTAGTGTTAATACTTAAAAGATAGAACAGACGGGTCAATGTAATCTACGATGCCAGAGGAGAAGGGAAGTAGGAGGGCTCAGGGAGACAGTTCCTTATGCTTCATATATGTTCTTCTGGTGATCAGTGCTGCACGAGGTGCGTGGATCTTGAGTCAGAGTCAGTATTTTTTTTTACCTGTTTCTTTATTCAGATCTAGTGTTTCCAGAAAGCCCTGTGTACGCAGAACACCAGTTATCCAGTCGTTGGGTTAATATTTACATCAAACAAATCACTGCATTCTGACAGTTGTAGACTTTGTCTGCTTCAGTTAAGGCAGAGGAGCTAACGCATATGATAACTATATTATGCACCAAGGAAAGGAGAATTGAGTTCATGGTGTGAGGTGTATGTGGAATCATCTATACCTTGATATATGTTTATATATCAAATATGGGATACGTCAACCCATTGGACGTTGATAAGCGTTTTTGGGATAAATTGGTTGTAAATTGCCATGTCGCTGTCCCTTACCCACTATTTTTGCTCGAATAATTTCAGCAAAGATTTTGGTATTTCTTATTGCCAGACCTGCCAACTCGCATTGGGCCCTGGTGTGGTTCAGTATATTGGCACTGTTCGTACAGCCATCTACTAAACAGCTGATATCACACTGTGAACACAAGGTGAGATGGAGACTCTTACACTGCGTGGGTTTCAAGTTCACGCGTGGAGGATCTGCATGATTTTAAGTCTTTACAGGTTTTGCAGCCTCACCAGGCATTGCCGGTGATCTCAGGATCCTATGTGTTTTGAATGGGCAGGCACTGCCAGCCTCAAAGACCCACTGACACTCCTTCACCCTGCCCCCTCCCATGGATGCTTTGTCAGTGATGGCTCAAATCCACACCTAATCCCGGCCCGCTTCTACCAAGGCCACTCCTCTCACCCGTAGGCTCCGATGGTGAACATTATTTTCGAGGTTGAAAGCGGTTTGTATTGTACTTGTTCTGCACTCCATTTTACCCCCGGGTTGTAGCTGGGGTAATTTAAGAGCAAAATCCAAGTGAGAGCTTGTTGTGCTTAATTTAGTTTTGCCTCCTTCACCCTCCCATACAACTAAAAACAAAAGGTTGCTGGAGCTGCGGCCGGTGTCCTGGGGTGTTTTCACACCTCTTAATGGACATCAGCTGCTTGCACTGCTCCAACAATTATCTTGCGTGAACTACCACTGTGAGGGGTGCTGGAGTGTCTCTGCAGACACGGCGCTCCCAGTTCCCCGTCTCTGGAGCAGTTTCAGGGCAGCAGTTTCCCGTTTCTTTTGGCCGCCCCTGTGCACCTCTGACTCTGATTTTACAGAGGAGCACAGAGGCAGGAGGAGCATTTGTTTTGTAGGTATTTTCCCATTTTTATATATAAATACAGACCAAAAACAAAAAGTTTTCCGTCTGTATTTATATGTAAAAATCCGTTTAAACGGAAAACAGGGAGCCTTATTCATAATTCAAACCAGCACAAAACAGATATATGTATCAAGTGCATTAACGACTCCAGCTACTGTGTTATATGTATCCTGTGAACTCGTGGATTCACATGGATCTCTGCAGCAGGTACCTTATTCCCCTATGCCATTTTACCCTCAGATACATTGGACTAGCAGATAGACCATAGAACGTTGTTAATGTTTGGGTGGAGAGTAAGAGTAAGGGCAGTGGGTTGAGGGAGCTGGGTCTATTATCGAGGCAGAGAAGAGAAAGGGGCAAGATCTTGTTTGGGTGATGAAAACAGAGGGTGTGGGGAGAGTAAGGGAGGTTTATGGGTGTGTGTGAGAGAAACCAGAATGTTTAGAATGTGCAGTGGCTTAGCTAGTGTGCCAGGACCCTAAAGACGAGCAAAGAAAATGGACCCACCTGCACCCAGGCCATGACGTAAAAGGCAGCCATTGTAGAGGAGCAATGCATGCTCGGCCTCGGAGCCTGTGCACCTGCTGTACTAATTATATATGCACCCCTTTGAAGCTGAGAGATGTCTAGAGTGGAATTAGTAGAAAAAGGAAGGTAGTTAGATGACAGGGTGGAGAGAGATGACAACTACAACTATTTGTGATGTACAGTTAATTGTTAGATTTAGAAGCAGACTACAAACAAGCATATGTCGTGTTGCATATAAATGGCTGTAATGCACACCTGCGAGGGCAAGGGGCACTCTGTATCCACACTAGAAAGGGAGAAAAACATTTTCAGTTCTGCCTTGGCAAAATGCAGTGCTCAATGGTGCAATTGCACTGAATCAGTGTGCGTCCTTCTCCTATATGCAAAATGCTCCTGCTTGGGCCTCTCCTGTAACAAGGGCTAAGGGAGGCACTGATGTAAACATGTATTTGCAAGTTCCATCAGATGTAGCACGCTACAATACACTTCAACCCCCTATTCGCCCACCCACTTTGGCCACCCAGTGCAGAATTATTTAAATTAAGTGCAAAAGTATTGTAGTAGTGCATTTCGATGTTGACCTGTAAGCCCATTGTACTGTGTTTCCCTTGTTTACATTTTAACTGGTTTGCTCTCAACCATCTTCAGGTCTTTGCAATGGTACCTTTCCAGATTCATGTGCATGTTATTTTTACCAATGTGTGCTTTTTCCTTGGACCATTGCATTGTGTTTTTGTTCACTCTGAGGAAGGGAGAAGTGTTGTACCTGCTGCTCAGCCAGTGTGAGTGTGGTGTGGATGATGTCGCGGAATGTTGGATGAGTGAGGCTGGCAGTTGGAGAATGGGCTGAGCAGCAGGAAGGCTGCTCCTGGTGGGGCTCTCTGTACCTTTTACTAATTCTAGGATATGTCCAGCTAAGAATGCATCTTGCCGCAAGTGTGGCAAACAAGGCCATTTTGCAAAAATTTGTGGTTTTCGTGGTAGTGTTAATGTTGTGTATACAGAAGAAGATAAGTCTGATCCTGTGTGTGAGGTCGTGAGTTTGTTAACAAATTTTGTGGTTGTTGTCAAAGATGATTCCGAGGATTGTGTCGATCCTGTGGTTGAGGTTATGGTGGATGGTAAGTCTCTTCAACTGTTGGTGGATTCAGGTGCACGTATGACTATGATTACTGAGGAGTTGTTTGAGAGATGCTGGGGGAACAAATCTCTCAATACACCAGACAGATGTCCCGTTTCCTATGAAGGCAGGAAGATTGATTTGACAGGGTTTTTTGAAACCTCTCTTGTTTTTAAGGACAGACATATTCAGGGTAAGGTTTATGTGGCAAAGAAAGGACTCAATATTCTCGGAAGGTACCATCAGGGTTTGTTTGGCATGCCACTTAGACCCTGGATGTTAGAGCAAGTTTCAGTGGTTGATGGACATTCTCAAAGTGAGAGTTTGTCTCTTGGTCCAACAGATTTGTGAAGGTTTTTGGATACAGATTGGGATGCTTAAAGGCTTTAAGCATTTCATTAAAGTCTAAGAAAATGCTATCCCAATTAAGCACAAGTTACGCAATGTGCCGTTCAGTGTCAGAGGTGATTTGTCAGCAGAACTTAAGAGAATGTGTGAGTCGGGAGTCATTGAACCTATCAAACCCTCCCTTTGGTTGTCTCCTTTGGTGGTTGCACGGAAAAAGAATGGGAGTCTCAGAGTTTGCATAGACTTGCGCAGTTTGAACAAGGAGATTTGGGTAGACTCACATCCCCTACCCCGTATTGATGACATTCTATCAAAGTTTGCTAGTGGAAGATATTTCTCCAAAATTGATCTAGCGTCAGCTTATCAAGTTGAATTGGACCCTGTCACTAAGCATTTAACTGCTTTTGTGTCACCTGTAGGGACATTTCAGTTCAGAAGGATGCCTTTCGGTTTAGCTTCGGCGCCATCTGTTTTTCAACGGATTATGGAAAAGGTTTTGGAAGGTGTCACGGACACAGTGGTGTTCCAAGATGACATTTTGGTGGCTGGTAAGAGCAAAGAATCACATGACAAAAATCTTGCTATGGTTTTGGAGAGGTTGGAAGGTAAAGGTATTGTGGCAAATAAACTCAAGTGTGTTTCTGGTGTAGAATCCATTGAGTATTTGGGGCATCGGATTTCTGGTAAAGGTATCGTTCCAAGAGAAGGGCTTATTGAGGCCATCATCAATGCCCCTTGCCCCACTTCCAAGGAACAGGTTTCTTCATTTCTGGGAGTTTGTGAGTTCTACACAAAATGTATTCCTAATTTTGCTGCTAAGACTGTGCATTTGAGAAGTTTGCTAAAGAAAAGAGTCACGTTTTTCTGGGATGATGCCTGTCAGGACGAGTTTTCTCAGATTAAAAAGGAATTGGGGTTGTGCAATATTCTTACACCTTTTGATCCTCTTTATCAGTGTACACTATCTGTTGATGCCAGTTTATATGGTTTAGGGGGCATGATTTCTCAAGTTAAACAGGGTAAAGAATACACTGTGGGTTTTGCCTCTCGAGCATTACGACCAAGTGAGAAAAATTATTCGGTCATCGAACGTGAGCTGCTGGCGAGTTGTTGGGCTGTGGAAAGATTCAAATGTTTCTTGTGGGGTAAAACTTTTAGTCTACTCACCGACCACAAACCCCGCATTCCCATTCTCGAAGGTAAAATTGTTAAAGATCACACTCCGAGAATTGCTAGGCTAAGTTCGAAGTTGTTACAGTATAACTTTGTTGTTGCACACATACCTGGTGGAAAAAACACCAGGGCTGATTTCCTGTCTAGGTCTCCGTTACCTCTAGGAAAACAAGATCTTGATGACGATGCTGATGAAGAATGTCTTATTGCTGCAGTCTGGGTTGTTTATCTGAGCATGAATGGTTCTGTGGGATGGAGTTGGATGTTGTACTCAAGAGAGTTAAAGAGTTCATTGTGTCTGGGTGGCTCAAGGAAAAACATTTAGATAGTGATCTCCATTTGTTTGCGAAGATTGCAGATTAACTCACTTTGGAGGGTGGTGAAATGATCATGCGGGGATAAATTTGTTCCTCCTGATTCTCTGAGAACTCGTATTGTCGATTATGGCCATGAGGGTCATCTTGGACAGACAAATACCAAAAGAAGGATTCGCGCTGTGTATTGGTGGCCTTCCATGGACCGCCAAATTAATGATGTTGTGGAAGGATGTGTGACATGCTGTAGCAGCGACAAAGTCATAAAAATAGTTTCTCCTCCTGTGCAAGAGGTCGAAGTTCCCAACGGTCCCTGGTTGAAGCTAGCTATCGATTTTGTGGGACCTTTCAACATTTTGCCTAACAAGTACAAATTCGCTTTGGTTGTAGCTGATTATTTCAGTAAGTGGTGGGAGGTCCAATTTATGACTGATCCCAATTCTCAAGAGGTCATCAAGTTTCTCCAAAGTCTGTTTGCAAGAGAGGGTTTCCCTAAAGAAATTGTTTCCGACAATGGAGTGCAATTTACTTCCAAAGAGATGTCTGATTTTTTGAGTCAGTCTGGTATTGCTCACAAGCGGGTGGCTTTGTATTAGGCCTGGGCGGTAAATTTCGTTCCGCTCGCGGAATTTGCGGAATTTGGGTAATTTCGCGTTCCGCGGAGAACGTGGAATTGCCAAAAATTCCGCGATCCGCAGCTTTGCGGAATTTTTTGCTTGTTCGCACTTTCAAAGTGCGTGTTCGTGAGATATTTCCCCCCGAGCACACAAACAACGTTCGCGAACAGGAAAAAAGCATCGCGAACGGGCGGAACAAGCAATTTCGCGTGTTCGCGGAACTTTTGCGTGCTCGCGGAGATTTTGTACCGTTTCGCGGAGCTTTGCGTAGCGCGACTACGCAAATTCCGCCCACCCCTACTTTGTATCACCCACAGGCCAATGGTTTCATTGAGCGCACTAACCATATTCTATTTGAGTGTGTTCAGTGGGCTGTTTCTTCTAGGACTGATATCAAGGAAGCGGTCCAAAGCATGCTCTGGGCACATCGCACTACTCCCAGTCCCATCACGGGTTCCAGCCCCTTTGTGCTTCTCAGGGGTAGGGAAGTGTCTTTTCACATGTGTCCTGCCTGGATGAAGAAATGGGGTTTACTGACAAAATGTGGGGAGTCTCAAGCTGAGGTTGTGACACATGCTCAATCTGTTGTCCCGATTCCAGCAGATTTCAAGTCTAGTGTCTGTGTGGGAGATTGGGTGAGAATTAAATCTCCACTTAATGTTTCTAAAGGCTTGTCAAAATTTGGTCCTCCTGTTAAAGTAGATGCCACTTCACGTTTTGTTGTACGAGTCAATGGGAAGAATTGGTGGAATCTATCTAGGATTTACAAGGTTCCTAAGAGGGTCATTTTACAGTTAGGTCTTGAGTCTGGAGATGTGGTGGATTCTCAACCAGCACAGTTCAGACCGACTCAGAAAGAGTGTTCCTTGCAACGGTTTGGAAAATCTTCTTTACGCAGGAGTGGTAGGATTAGTGTTCCGCCCAATCGCATGAATTTGTAATCTGTTCTTTATATCTTATTAATATGTGGCTTGTTCTTTTTCGTATTTCTAGTGTATTTTGTACCTGCGGATGTACCATTTTTGCATTTCATTTTTCTTTTTTTTTTCCCGTTCTTTTTCTATTATCTTCTTTGTTGCATTCAGTATTCTCTTTTTGGTTTTTTTGTTGCCATGGGAAGAAAGGAGATGTTGTAGTAGTTTCTCCTATCTTCCTTGTACTATCTATGATGTCACTGTCATGGTAATAGAATGTCTTAGTTTGAATGCCAGGAGCCAGTTAGTTCCTGGAAGCTGTGGAGATGAACAGCCATCAAGGTACATGCTCTTACACTTACCTGTCTCAGTGTAATCACTACAAGTATGTTTATTACAGTGGCAAAATCACCTGTTGTGTTTGAATTTCGCGTTTCGTCTGTAACTTCAAATGTCGGAGATTACGCCATTACACCACTTCATGTAATTCAGATTTTATTTCAGTAAAGCACATATCACACTAACACAGGAATAATGCAGGAAGGCTTCAGGCCTGGACTGGCCACAGCACTGGTAAAACAATTGAAGTAGGGTCATGGGGACATGTCAGAGTCACTACATCCCACCCTACTCTGAAAGCAGCCCTCTGGCCTGCAGGTTACTGGAAACATTTCAAAGTTGCCTAACGGTGAGCCCAAACCTTGAAGGCATATCCAAACTCATGCAACAGTTGGATGCACTATTATTTTTTACTGCCCACTGATAACTTAGCGGAATTCATTTTGAGCTGTTTTTTTTTTAGCTCAACAGCACTGCTCAGGCAACTTTTGATAGAAATAAATCTTTTTTTTGTTTTTTAATAAGGGGGGTGCATATTGAGAGAGACTGCTCTACATACATTTCAGCTTCCTGTTCCTGTTCTGAAGACTGCTGCCTGGTCTTTGTGAACTCCTTTGTGATTTGTGTTTGCATATTGGAGGAAAACATCAGTTATCATTTGTCTGCAATCTCTGATTTTTGCATTTTTTTGGGATAAATCTTTTAGGTTTAGTTCCGTACTTAGCAAAATATTTATTGATGGACTGGTATTTGAAGGACAGACACCATCCATTTTTACGTTATGTTCATTTATTTTATTTTGTGTGATTTTTCCTGGAGGACTCGAATCTGGACTAGGGGATGCAGGGCGGGCTCATTGGGGTAGTAAGTGACAACAGTGTAAGGGCAATGGCCATTTTAGAGTGATAGAGGCCTGGGGATATATTTCCTCCTTTTCCTTGTGTTTTTTGTCCAGATTTATTATTATTTGTTTTTAAATGTCCTAGTTTGCTTTATGCCAGATATGTTTTTCATTGTTATTTTAAAAGTGTTTGACTTTCCTGCTGATGCTGTGCTAGAGGTATTTTCAGGCTGTGGATGGCCTTGAAATCTTGGTAGGTTGAGGTAATTTTTTGCCTGCATGTGCCTATTGGTGACTGGGAGGTGGGGAACAGCCCCAGACAGCAATTTATTTCCCCCTGTTTTCAGCCGTCTCGATTCCAGTGTACTTTCTACCACTTAGGGGCCGATTCCAATGCTGTCGGAAACGGCTCCGATCGGAATCGGCTGTTCAGATTCCTTTCCGACCGACCCATTTTGACGGGGTCGGTCGGAAAGGAATCTGAACCAGACTTCCAAATGGCTTGCGACGGGCTCCGAGAGCCCGGCTGCCATTCGGAAATCCTCCATCAATTCCTAGGGTGGCTCTTTCTGGCCAAGGGATTCCAATGGAAGTCCCACAGGCTTTCTGTGCCGGCCTTTCGGACACAGAAAGGCTGTTGGAATCCTACTTTGGGGGACCCCAGCAGGGCCCCCATTGGTGCAAGGCCTACAAATGGTGGCCTAGGGGGCACCTATGGTGCCCCCCTGTTGATCCCTGCACCTGGTGGCAGGCACCTGGAGCCTGCCACCGGGTGCAGGGATGAACTGCACCTCTGCTCTTTGCAATGAGAGCATGCATTCCATTCCGAATGCATGCTCCCATTGTAAAGTATAGGATTAGGTTGTATTCTACTTCGGCAGGAGGTCGTTCGGTTCCAGTTCCCAACCAATGTCGGACGGACTCCGGTCCGTCCGACATCAGAATCGGCCCCTTAGTGTGAGTGGGAATTTGTGTGTGAGAGAGATGGCTGATTATTATGCAATTTCAGCAACTTTAAACATTATTTGGCTGTGGTAATTGTTGTCGGGTTGTCTTTGGTTTAATCAGTTTTTGCCAGTTTCAATGTTGCTATACAGTTATGTTGTATCTTAATTGATTTTTACACTCTCCCTGCTGCTTTACTGGTGCTATACCAAACAATTTGAGCAGTTCTTGCCTTGCAAAGCTGCATGTGGTTCTTTGTTATGGAACAAGGAGCGACCCCAGGGCCGGGAGGTATTTCCTCTTTCTCCAACATGTCTCCACTTGTTTGCAATATGCTCATCTATCAATTTGTTAAAATAATATGTTTGCTATGCACCCCTTTTCTCTTTGTCCCCAATGCCTCCTCATTGATTGCCAAATTGTCATAAACCATTTTGTGAAACTAGTGTGTGGTTGTTAGGCAGCCATATATCCTTCATACCTCCTCCATACATGCCATGTATTGCCCAACATTTTGTGAATCTAGTATATGTCTGTTAGACTATATTTTCTTTCTTTTGTTTTTTGGAAATCTACTTAATAATATTCTGCATTGTTACATAAACACCCACAGTACTGGTAGCTATACATACATTGGAGAAATATATAAGATATAGTGTGCCTTTGGGAATACATACACCTGGCACCAAGCAATACATCAACCTTTTACCATGCTGTACCCTGCTGTTACTTTTTTGTGAAACAAGTCATTTTGACAATAATAATATAACTATAGAATAAACAAGCCATTATCCGAAGGGTAGCACACACTGAGGCTGCCATTTTCTCTTTATATCCATTCCTTCCCCTTCCTTACCAATCCATGTGCTCATCAACCATTTTGAGAAAATAGTGTGTGTCTAATACTTGATTATTAACCATTTTTAAACCCTTTTAAAATATTTCTGCCGGGAGATTTGTATGATATGCTGCCTTTGGAGGTCCCAGATATTTTGCTAATATATATGTTCACTGAAAAAAACAAAGATTAAAGTGATGTTATAATTAGAAAAAGTGGCTGAACAGAGTTACACCAAATTTGGCAGAAAGTTAGAACTGAGATTTGGTGTAAATCCATTTAGTTGTTTTTGAGACATTAGCATTTAATGATGGACCCTGGTTGGGCATGAGGGTTTAACATTTTTAGGTCGAGCATTCGAGACCTCTTGTATATACTTTAGTATATACTTATATGTGTATGTACTTTGTGGGCTCTGGAGATCAGCCCTAGAACTTGTCTGCTTCCACTTAGGGACTTTTTTTTCTGTTCAACTGCCTCTATTTAACTGTCTTGATAAAAAACAACCAGTAGAGGTCAGTAAAATACCAGAATTGCTTTCTGCTGAGGGACTTTATTTTTTTTATTTTTCTGGCAACTGCCTCTATTTAACTTTCTTGATAGAAAATGACCAGCAGAGGTCAGTAACATACCAGAATCACTTTAGCATTCTCTATATTCCACTTTTATATTAAAAATAGATCTTTGGACTATACCATTTCCCGCTGAAAGGCAATATTTCTCTCCATGTGTTCCCATACCTGGCGTGTCACGCAGTTTGGTGCTTACTTTCCCTCCATGTTAAAGAACAGTAGATGTTTCAGCACCCAGGCTAATGTGCTGCATAGCTAAATACATATAAGGTCCCAAAGGCGAGACCGATTGCATTGCAAATGCTTGTTAGTAAATAGCCTCCACCAATTGGCTGCAGGCGCTTTTAATCCTGTCGTCCATTTCAGTACTGTGTGGATCTGCAGAAGGACCCACTGTGCTGAAACAAACTGATTGATTGACAGCAACATTGGTGAAAATGTTGTAGTCCATCAATAGAGGGCTCAGGGACTCAATTCTCGAGTCCTGAAGAAAAGTGAGAAAGAAACATAAGTGGGCAGGGTGAACACATTCTGACTTCCTCCACCTCCACCCCAGGTCCATTTAGGGAGGTCACTAAGGGTCTGTCCTCTTTAAGTTAAAATATGTTTTCAATTTAGTGTTGGTCGTGGGAAATATGATTCCAGTGACTGGCACTGCCAATCTGAGAGTTTCCTGTGTGGTAGTGCTGTTCCAACACAGTACTGCAGTACCACAAAAACATTTTAAAAGTTAGAAGGTTCTGGAAGACCAAACCCTGCAGCCAACTACCATTGTGTAGGCTGTTGGCCACATGCATTGGGGGCAGGCCCCTGCAGTGAATTGGGGGCAAGTCCAAGCCCCCACTGCACATGGCTGAAGGTAGTGCGCGGCGGGGGTTGACGGCAGGGCCTGACCTTTGGTTGTGCATGGCAGGGGTTTGGTGTGTAGGTGTTTTTTTTTCCTTTGGGTTTCTGTTCCGCGGATTCATCGCAGATTTACAGTGGGGTTGTGCTTAGTGCTGCGATGGATTAGTGGATCCATGCTTCGGTCCAAACCAAAATGTTGGCCAATTTTTTGCCCATGAGGGGTCAATTACAGATCCCTCCACGTGTCCTATGGGGCCAGGATGCCTCTATCCTGTCCCTTTATCTTATTTTTCACTCCCCCCCCCACAGCTGACTGAGAAACAAAATGGTGTCCGCAACTTTCCTTTCAGGTTGCGTCCAGTCAATCAGCCTCCGTGCCCACGGATCCCTCACAGATACGAGCCTCCGTACCTGAGGATCCCTTGCCGGTACCTGCGGTTCCCCCGCGGGTGGATCCACGAAGGATCTGCTTTCCTAGATGTACACATTTTAATTTCTTTAATAACTCCCAAACTACTGAACAGATTTACACAAATTTACAAAAAGGGCTCTTTCTAGATCAAGATCTACTGTTCTGTAAAATTTGGTGTCATTCTGTTCAGTAGTTTGGGCTGTAGTCATGTTCAAAAATGCAAAATCCCTATAGACATTGCAGGGGGGAAAACCTTTGTTCCCCCCCCTTTTCTGTGTCCCCGCTTGACGAAGCTTCCCAAAACTTCCCAAACAGCAGCTCAAGTAACTAGTACACTAGGTTTCAAAATTTGGTAAAGATTTGTCAAACAGAGCCAAAGTTATTAGCAAAACAAAAAACACTTTGTCTATGGGAATAGTTGGTCCTAACTTTGGCTACCTACTTCCTATTACTAGTAGGTAATATATATATATATATATATATTTAACCTACTGGTGATAGCCAGTAGGTAGTTATAGTAAGGACCAACTTTTCCCATAGACAAAGTGTTTTATATATATATATATATATATATACACATACATACATACCTATGTAGATATGCCATAGAACATGTCATGAGTGATGTAACGTGATATAATTAGCAGTGCATGGCAAGGGCGTCACTTATAGTGAATTTCAGTAGTTTTGCGTGCTTAAAACAGTATATTTTAACTGATATTTTCACTTAGCTATAATATCCCTTTACCCGTTGTTTTTGTCGATGAATTTCCATGTTTTTTTTAATACAAAGTAAGACATCACCACACCTAACTATAACATCACTTTAAACTTTGTTTTTTTCAGTGAATTTCTAGTTTTCTTTTTAAACAAAAAGTAATATGTTATTACCATACGTAATGCCAACCACACGCTGTGCATTGCCTTTGGTCGTGTGCAGCATGGGGTTTGGCTACAGGGCCTTGTCTGCAGCCAAGTCATGCAGCCAGATCGTGTGTCCAACGCCCCATGGGAAGCCTACTTCACTGCTGTGCCTGGCCTTCAGCTGTGCATGGCATGGATTGGTCCACTGGGCTTCGCCTCCACCCTAACCAAGGCAATGGTGGCAGTTCCTGGCTGTGGCCAGGCACTATGGCCAACTCTCACAAGCAGTCAACCCCATGCAAAACCATTAACACCAAAACATAAAATGTGACTGAGCCTATCAATATGTGTAAAGTGCAGCTTCCCTTCTCAAGCCAAGAGTGGACCCAGGGACCCCTTCTCCTGGGGCCTTAGGTGATGCCCCAGTGCCCACCCGGGACACCCACAAGAATGTATGTTGTGGGCCAAGGGGAAGTCTCATGGTAAAAACTAAGTTTCTTTGCCCGCAAGAGTCTGGGCAGGAAAACAAATGTCTGCTCCCACCTGGCGGGAGCATTTTTAAAGCTCCCACCAGGTGGTAGCAGACATGCCGTTACTGCCCGTGCTCCTGCGGGCAGGGAAACTGCTGGGTCCCGGGGATGAGCTCCCTGGGACACAGCTTGTGAGCCAGCCCAAGGAGATTGGGTCCTAAGGGCCCTTTCAGATTCTGGGAGGGAGGGTCATGCACCCCTCTCCCCTTTCAAATTGTATTTGGCCACACATGATGAGATCCCTGGGGCCTTTTCAGGCTCGGGGAGGGGGCCGTGTGATCCCCCTCTCCATTGTGATTGTTATGGCCTGTGGAGATAGGGCATATCTTTTGGTAGCACAGGAGCCTGCACTTTTTTTTTATTTTGCTGCAGATTTGATGATCCTCTGCAAATTCATGGCAAAGTTTTAAAATGTTCCCTCTGGGACCCTCCACCCTCCTAGAGAGACAGGGAATCCCTAGCCTGCCCCCTATGTCTATTTTTAGTGCATTTTCAAGGGCTCTGGATGAAGTCCTGAGTCCTAGGAGGGCTGCTGTCCTGTCTAAGTTGACGTGGAGGCAGCTAATCAGATGTCTTCTGGAGATCTTTGGGCCCGCGGATTAATTGCTCAAAAACTACTGAACGGATAGACGCCAAATCAAAAAGAGTACACTTACTGGACCAAGGTCAAGCTTTCCGTCTGCCAAATTTGGTCTAATTCTATTTGACAAGTTTTGCGGTATTGCTGTTCTATTTCCTGTGGAAAAATTACTGGGGAAAACACTACTTTTTCTCGCCCCCCACTTGACGGATCACCCTGAAACGTTCCATGAAGGACTCTTGCAAGATCGCAACTTTAAAAAAAAAAGAAAAAGAAAACACCAGCTGGCATTTTAAATTAAATAAATGTAACCCCCAGGGTGGGCAAATGCCAGGGGGTCATTAATATTACTTGTATGTGATGGGGGTGAGGGTGGTCTCCTTCCTTGTGCCACTCAGGGCCCTGGGGACCCAATACCCCGGGGCCAAGTCCACTTTAAATGGGAGGAAGGAATACAGCTCTCTCCCCAAGCCACTAATGGGCCCTGGGACCCCATCCCCCTGGGCTAAATATTCATTATAGTGGAGGAGGACATGTTCTCCCCTCCCTGAGCCACTAATGAGCCTTGGGGACTCATCACCCAGGTCTAATTTGTTAAAAAGGGGGAGCGGACATGGGGCCCTCTTCCCCAAGCCTCAGTTTGGCCTCGGGGACCTCCTTCCCCAGGTACAAAAAAAACTACAAAAGGAGGAAGGGGGCCATGTGCCCCCTCCCCATGGTGGTATCCACCCCAGGGACCCCAACCCCCAGTGCATGATACTACAGAGTATGCTGGGGAGCCCATCCGCAGGTCACTGTGGTTCCCTGTCCGGAAAAGTGCAAGCATACAGCACTCTCCCTGGCAGGAAACTCCACTTTGCTCACACCTGGCGGGAGCAGTAGGAAAATTCTTCTCTCACCCAGGTGGGAGCAAAGGAAAAGTGCTGGCTCCCATATCACCCAGTATGGTGCTGGCTGGGGAGCTGGCTGTGGCCCCCAGGGCCCTGGGGCTCCCCCTGTGTCCACAATGTGGTGGTTTGTGGGTGCCCTGTTGAATGGTATCGCCCGGGGCCGCAAAGGCTTGGGGAGGGGGCTGCATGCTACCCTCCCCTTAATTTGAAAAAAAGCCCTGGAGGATGGGGGTCTCCATGGCCTTAAGTGGCTCCGGGTGGGGGGTGGTGTGCCAACCTCCCCTTATTAACAAAATACGGTCCGAGGGCCTGAAAAAGCTCAGAGAGGTGGGCTGCGCCTCCTCACCTTATAAAAAATTATATATGGATGTCCCAGTGAGCACCAGGACACCCATAGTAATTTGTTTTTTTTTAAAAAAAGAATAATAAAGGAGCAGCATGAGCCGTGCATTTATTATTCACTGCTCCTTTGAAGGAGTACTCCATAATGCCCTGCATGGGCTTTTTTTATGCTGCTGGGGGCTGCATCCTGTATGTTTGCCTGGAATCCAGGGGAGAGCCATCGCGTCCTGCTAACTCGCTGGCATCGATACATAAAAACTCAAGTTACTTTGACTTATTGGCACAGGGTCGCTGCCTTCATCTACTCTAGAAGGGTTTGTATCAATATTTCTACAATCGAGGCCCAGTTTAAGCGACAATTGTGGACAATTGTAATTAACAAATGATCTGTTTTAAATTAAGGGCCACTGTCGTCGTTATTTGCTGATTGTCAGATTTTTTATTCTAACTTTCTCGTATTTTAACTCAAAGAGCCCCGTACTTGGCCCATTTATAGCACTCACACCACTTGCTTTGGTTGTATAGTAGCCCTTGCCAAAATCAGGCAAATAAACTTAAAGATGGTGAAAAGAAAAGCTACTGACAAAACCTCCGAAATGGGAGGAGCTAGAAAAGTACCCAGGCACTCAGCAGAAATTTGCACCATAGACGAAATATAATGAATTGATAGTGCAAGTGGAAAGTCTGCTATGGCCAAATGAAAAAAGGACCCAAACAGGCCAGAAGGTCAAGGGGGGCATGCAAAAGGGCATCAGATCATTTCTTAGTAAACCAAAAGAAGATTGCCTGCTCTCTCCAGCCCCAGCAACACAGCTGGCACTGGAGAGAGCTTCAGTGCGCATGAGGGTTTGGCCGGCCTGAGACGGCTGGCCAAACCCTCATGCACACTGTAGCAGTGCCCACCACTTCCCCACCAGCAGTGTCCTCGCCCTGGACCCACCCCCAAGGCTCGTCAGAGTCCTGGGGGTGGGTCCAGGGGGATTAAAATAAAATGGGTTTAAAATCCGTTTTTTTTAATTGTTTTTTTTTAGGGTGGTGGCGGGGGGGGGGGGCAGCGCTCCTCAGCTCTAACGGAGGGGCCACCGCTGGGATTTAAAGCCTACATAGTGAATAGTAATCATGCCAGATTTGCAGAGGAACACACTAGAGAGAGAGTGATAGGCCTTCCGACTGCCCTGACGCATGATGCCCGCACTTGGTGGGAGCCACACTCAAACGGCCAACATAGTGAAAAAGACGGGCATCTTTATAGGAATTTAAGAAATGACAGCAGCAGGGACAGCTATGAATCACTCATCACTCAACAACCAACATGACATATTCTTAACCAATGTCCCAAAAATCACACAAGGCACTAGGGAAATGTCTGATTCACTCGTAAATAAAGCCATTCATTGGCTGAGACACACTAGAGGTTGCAAATCCATCATTAGAGAGACTCACATGTCCACCGCTCAAATGATTTTCATATATCCCTATACTAATTCACCACTAATCCTGTTTGGGTTCCAGAGTAGCGTGCTACTCACCGAAAAGTGCTTCAGCGCCTCATCAGGGGTAGCAAGCGCTATATAAATGCAAACCCTACCTTCTTGTATCCCTCCACTATACTTTTTCAATCAAATTAACAGACTTACATGTCCATCGCTCAAATTAATTTCATATTTCCCTATACAAATTCACCACTAATCCTCTTTGGGTTCAGGAGTAGCATGCTACTTTCCGAAAAGCACTTTGACGCCTCATCAGGGGTAGTAAGTGCTATATAAATGCAATTTCAATTACAATATATTGAACGCCACCCGAATTAGGAGCGCTTCCTCATCCAAAGACTCGATAGGGCTGAAATTGAGGAATCATGGCCTAGCAGAAGGGCAAATCACATTAGAATTGAGATCTAAGCAACCCATGAAGTCTCAGATAAGACTCAAGTTAAACAGCCCAAATACTTTTCAGTTATATTCGGACCGCAAGATGCCTGAGACCCCAAACCGCCATACCTCGAGTTATCATTCCTCGGGGTCCATTGGTAATCTCTCTGAAAATGACTGACTGAGTGGTATCCTGTCGGGGTCCATGGATGATCTCTCCAGAAATGACTGACTGACAGTAGCGGCCCGTGGTGGGAGTTCTGCCGGGCGGTGACGTGGGGTGGGGGAGGGGCAGGGTGAGGGGTAGTAAAGTACGGAATACGGCCGTATAGAGGTAAGTAGACATATAAATAAATAAAACGAATTTCGTTGCGCGCGCTGCATCGCATTTGGCGCCCACGTCACCGCCCGGCAGCACTCCCACCACGGGCCCCTACTGCTGAATGGTATCCCGAGGGATGATATTGTCCTCGTGGCCAGCACCGAGAGAGCAGCAGCTATCCCTTGGGGTACTGGAAGTTTAAGCATTCTATATAATAGTGGAATTGGTGAATAAAACATAAGAAAACACATGAAAGCCCCAAATACTCCATTAGCCCCACGGACCCCGAATTATGGTACATCGACATATAAGGGTGGGAGAGAGAGGAACCAGGATGATTCTGTTAGGCTGCTATCCTGGAACATCACAGGAATCAGTTTGAAACTTGTGGATCCAGATTAGGGGGCCTTTATAGATCTACACCATATGATACTATGCCAGGAAACATGGGCAACTGTTCCAGTACAGAGGTCTGGTTTTGTCACTTTTAGCATCAACGCAGTACGATCTCCAGCGGGCAGAGCTTCAGGTGGTTTATTGATTTGGCTGAGGCTAGATCTATTCCCCACAATTAAAGTGGTCCCCTCATTAAGTAGGGGCCTGTTGGGGCTCGAAATTAAAATAAAAGTACCATCAGGGACCATATATATTGTCATTGCAAACATCTATATCAGATCTGTCACCCCAAACGCAGAGTCCAACACAGTGTATCAACTTTCAGATATGCTGACTCAATTTCATCAGAAAGCCCACAAAATTGTAGCAGGACTCTGCAATACTTACCTAATGGATGAAAAGATACTGTTTGACCAATCGATAAATCCATATGAAAGCTTGTTTAGCTGGAGGGTGCCCTAGAGAGGAGGAAAATAGTAATCTAGGGTGGCAGTACAGATAAAAGCTTTGGCCACAGTGCATGGGCTGAGAATAGCAAATGGCAACATGAGATCTGACTGTCTCCTTTTTCCAACCTTTAAAAGCGGCACAACTACCAGCAACATAGATTATAAATTCTTGGATCAAGCTCTGTGGCCATTCCTAATCTACATGGAGGTCGTCCCAAGACCAGACAGCGATCATCAAGCCTTGGGCGCCAAGTTTCTCCCTTCATTATTCTTGAATCTGAATTTGGAACCAGACATCAATAATGCCCCTATTGAGGCAATGAATAATAACAGGAATGTTAAATGGTCAGTTATTGTGGACAATATATTAATTCAGATACAGATCGATGAGCTATTCACAGAACATTTTTCACCGCTTAATTCCATTCCTACAATGGAGCTTAATTTTGTCAGCCTCCACTGCCAATTAATGGATCTCCTAAGGAACTTCTTTGTGAAGGTAGGCCGTAGGGGGGCATCACCAAAAATCTGCACCCAGCTGGTTCTCCAAAACGTGCCACCAAGCAAAAAACCAATTAATGGAAACTATACAAAGGGGTGTTCGGTATGACATAGGAGTAAGAAAGAAATACGAGGCAATCTTAAATTGGGAAATAGAGTGATGGTCAGAACTAACAGATGAGCTTAATAGAGGGGATACAAGGGCTTTCTGGAAATTAGTATAAATTGGAACAAGTGCCATCGATAACCATCTTGTAGCAGTGCTACCAGAAAAGTGGGTGGCTCATTTTAGCACCCTTTATAATGAATGGGAACAGTTTATGGTACATGTTAACAATTGAGCTGAGGCCCCCGTGGCGGAGACCACAGACCTAAGTACCATTGCAAAGGAAGTTGCTAGAAGCCCTTAAACAAAATGAAAAATGAAAAAGCTCTTGGGATGGATGACATCCCAGGAGACTTATTAATACCAGTTGTGTAAAGCGCGAGCAATTACCCGAGGGTGTCAAGGCGCTGGGGGCCATCGGGAAGTTTAAGCCAGCTATTGCCCAGAGTCACATGGTTGCGGGCTAACCTGCCGCTGGCACCGGGGATTGAACCATGAGCCCCCGTGTTCCGGAGTCAGCAACCCTGGCCGCTGCAGCATTCTCCATCGGAAGTTTGGGTGCCATATCTAAACGCCCTAAGTAATACCATCATGAGGGGTAAGGCTATTCTGGCATCTTGGCAAGGAACAACCATTATTCCGATATATAAAAAGGGAAGTAGAGATGTGCCAGGAAAGTATAGGCCCTTAAGCCTAATTGACAATAGCCAGAAAATATTCTGCAGACTGGTCCTGGGCAGAATACAAAATTGGCTACTTGACAATTCCATCCTCGTAGATACCCAAGCGGGATTTTGAAGCGAGATCTGTACTTTCAATCAGGTCTTTAATTTTAAAGCGCTATTCTGGAAATACTTTACCCTGAAACGTAGCATTTATAGATCTGAGAGCTGCGTTCGACCTCGTTCCAAGGGACAATCCATGGAAGGTTTTGGAAGCCTATAAAATTCCAGGCAATCTTCTCTGGACACTCATGCGAAAGTAAGATGGAATAGGGGCGGGAATCTTATGGATAAGATCCCTAAAAAATGGGAAGTCAGGCAGGGATGCATGCTCGTGCCCACATTATTTAGCCTGTATATCAACAGAGCAGTGGAGTGGCTAAGTGGGTGCAGGCACAATGCTCCCAGGTCAGCGGGTGTCTCCGTCCCGCTTCTCATGTACGCTGATGACTCTCTCCTTATATCTAGAACCCCTATGGGCTTACAAGCTGAATTTGATTCATTCTTAGATTTTTGCTCACACAGAGGGCTAGAAATAAACCCATCCAAGTTCAAGTATATGGCAATAAATTTGCACTGTAGCTTTAGAGGCAGGATGACCATTGATGGTGCCCAGATAGAACAGGTTAAAAGTTTTGACTATCTGGGAGTCAGAATGTCCGATAACCTGATTTGGGGTTCCCAATTGGCCAAAAGTAAAACCACACTTTCTCAAAGGGCAACGGTAGTTGGTATAAAGCTAAAGGCTACCTCAGGTGGATGTGTGTCTCCTGCCCTAAAGGTGTATAGGGCCACAGCCTTGGTAGCAGCCTCCTACGGGGCTGAGATCTGGGGCTATGTCGATGCGGGTGTGTTAACGCTAGTGGAGAATACATTTATTAGGGCGCTATTTAATCTACCAGCGAGCACCCCTCTTTTACCAGTGAGATTTGCTTTAGCACTTTAGCCTTCATTTGGTAATTGCTCTAAAACCCTTGCTGTTTTGTGTGTGGCTTTGGTCAACATCGGAACTGCACACTTCTAGAGTAGCTAATCTTATGTGATAAACAAGCCCGCACCCCATGGTTAAAATACGTTAAGAATTTATGTGGAATTGTTAACAAAGGAGAATTGTGGGATTGCCCAGCCAAAATAACTAAGGGCACAACTGAGAAACTGAAAGGAAACTACTGGGAAAACGTGATGATCCACCTCTAGAATGAATATCCAGAGGGAACCTAAGCAGGGCAGTTTCTGTTGTACAAATGTGCACCTAGATTCCCATTTGAAGCTAAAAGATTAAGGGGCTGATTAGGCTGTCAGTCGGAGTTTACTCCGACTGACAACCCTGTAGTTTCGAGACAGACCGACCTCGAGTCACCGGTCTGAAACCGCAATTGCTATGGGAGCTTGTGCGGCGGTCAGAAACCGGCTGCAGCACAAGCTCCCATTGAGAAATGGGAGTCACTGTAAATCCCTGCAGATGCCCCCTCGGTTCCCAACCAGAGGCCATGGAGAATGGGGGGCCCTTCTAGGGGCCCCCAAAGTCGCTTTCCGACAGGCTTTCCATGTCAGACAGCCTGACATGGAAGGCATGTCAGAAACCGATGTCATAATCTCGACGGAGGAAACGTCATCCTTAAGGGATTATGTTTGGTTTCCGACTGGCCCGTTGGAAGCCGGCCGGAATGGCCAGCCGGTTTGAATTCCGACGGCTGTAATCGTAATACGGCGGTCAGAATTCAAACCAAGGATGTCGGTCAGAAAGCCTCCGACCACAGGTCAAGGCTTCCTGACCGTCATCCTAATTAGGGCCTATATGTGCAATTTAAATGTAGTGTCTCACAGTTACAATCGTTCACTTCAAAATGGGGCAAGACAGGCCATCTAAATTATTGCCCCTATTGCCCACAACATACGGAGATGGAGGCCCATTTCCTCTTCTTTTGTCCAAAGTATGCATTGCCCCCACAATAAATGGACTACCGTACTGTGTAGGAACATGGGCGTGAGGCAGCACAGGGATGCCCTAAGGATCCTAAAGAGTGACATGAGTGAACATTTAGCCTTTGCAGTATTCCGATATTTGCAAAGGGCTTTGAATATTAGAACAAAGGTGTTCCCTTTGACCTCTCCTCACACATACTACTAGGACCTTAGTGTTAATTGGTCCACCCTAGCACCTTTCTGCATTCACCGAGCACCCTGAATAAGAAGCCATTGCATGAACACAATTATTTGCGATCCTAGTGATCCGAAAGCCAGCGACTGAGGCTATATTACTAACATTAGTATAGAACATATTATCCTTAATAATTCACAATTTGTTGGCCGTCAGAAGGAGGATTAAGTACAATGTTTTTTAGAAGCAACTGTGGAATGCATATTATACGCTGGTCTTAGCTGCTCAGCTATCATGCTTGGACAAATTCTTAAAGCTGTGTTTTAAATTTTTTCGCTCATTTTTAATACTAACCTTGTGATTATCGAGTGCCATGAATATAAATTTTTGAGATCCCAGTACAGCGAAAGCCAGCATTTGAGGCTATATTGTCATTACTTGTATAGAATATAAAAATATTTCATGAATTTATAATGTTTTGCCCGTTAGACAGCAGACCAAGCTCAACGTATTTTATGAGTGACCAAGGAACGCATATTTTAGGTTGTTTTTAAATGTTCAATATTTATTATGCTTTGCATACATTTTAACACTGTATATTTTAATCCTTTCTACAATGTATGGTTGTTAAACTTTTATGGCTGTCTCAGCCGAAATAAAGTTTATTTATTTATATATATTTTTTTGCATGGTGGTGCACCTAGAATAGTGAGGGGCACCATCAAGCCTTTTTTTAATGGTTTTGGGGGCTGCTGCTAATCCAACAGTCTCCCAGCAACATTAAAAAAAAAAAAAAAAAAAAAACTGTAAATCTCCTGCATCAATAAATCCATGACCCCAAGAGAACTTACCAGATTTTTTAAAGCACTCATTGCTTGAACTCTATTCTTTTCAGTTGGTGTGTCAGGCCCTCTTGTGGTTGATTTTATCATTGCATTTTGGATCCCGAAAAATGTTAAAAGAAAGACTCATAGACATGTTGTTTTAATTCCCCCAAAAATGTCCTTGACTACTTATTTTAACACTTTTTACCCACAAAATGAAATGTAATCATAACTAGGGGTGGGCGGAATTTGCGTAGTCGCGCTACGCAAATTATCGCAAAAATTTTAAAAATCTCCGCGAGCACGCGGAACTTTCACAAAGACGTGGAATTGCTTGTCCCGCCCGTTCGCGATGTGTTTTTGCGTGCTCGCGGGGAAATATATCGCTAATTGGCCCATGCGGTCGCTAATGGGCGCGTCCATCTTGTTTTTCACTTGTCCCGCCCACTCGCGATGGTTATTTCCTCTTCCGGGTCGCGTATTGCGTGCTCCCGCCCGTTCGCGATGAGTATTCCCTGTTCGGGAACGCGTATTACGTGTTAGCGACGCTTTATGCGTGCTCGTGGGGGAAATATCGCGCGAACTTGCCCACGCGGTCGCAATGGGCGCGGCCATCTTGTTTTTCACTCTATTGCTATGGTTCTGGGCCTGCTTTTCTATCCTCCCTCTATCTTTGCAATCCTTTGTTCCTGTACACTTTTTAAAAATCTTTTTAATTTATTATCTATTTCTCTATTTTCCTGATTCTATATTTTGACTTTTTTTCTACTTTTTGTGACTTTTTTTACTACTTTTTCACTCTTTTGCTATAACTTGCTTTTTTCATTTCTTTTACCTACTTTTAGAATTCCTCCTTTTTCTTTTCCGCCCCATACACACACCCCCCCCCCCCCCGAGTCCCAGAACCATGCCCAAGGGTGGGGGCAAGTCAAAGGGCAAGGCTGCTCGCAGCCGCGACCGCCTTCCCTGTGGAAGGCGGTGCCCAAAAGGGGTGCAGGAACGGGCCATATTTGGTGAGGCGGAGGTGGCCGCACTTGTTTTTTTTGTGCAGCGCCACCTCCCCTTAACCCTAGCAGCAGGCGGCAGACCTGGGTCCGGGTACGGGCTCCGGGAGCGGTTGGGAAAGGTGCGCTGGGCAGTGTTTCACTGCTCTGGTGTCCGACGCACCAATAACCAGCTGACACACCGGTGGTCCGATATCCTGGACCGGGAGCAGGACCTGCTGGACCTGCTAGGAGTGGAGGTCCCGGCGCTTGGTGAGTAGCTATTTAATATTACTACTTTGTGTTCTTCTGCTCTGTGTTATATATTGCGAATATATTTTTTTCCCCGAACAGCAAGAATGCTGCTGTTTACATTGCAGGTAAATTAAGTTTAAAAATCTTCTGTGATTGTTGTGACACAGGTGCTCGGCGCTAGTAATCTTACTTGTTTGCAACTTTGCGCTCGCTTGGCATGATTATGTAAGAGTTTACTTAGTTTAGAGAACTTAAGTTAGGTAATGGTAGAGAGACTCTAGTCCTTACTTTGTCTTCCTGCCACTAAGAAGAGATAGTGGTGGATTGATAGGTTTAGTTACTCATTAGTAGGTAATTTTTTAGTGGCCTGCGTGACGCATCCTCTGTCACGTCACGTCCGTATTGCTGAGTGCTGCTTACCCCAGTCCTTAGTAGAACCTTTTGTAGTTTGTTTAGTGAGTGGTAATAGGCTTATCACTAGCAGAACATCAGCAGCAACCAACCAACAATTTGGTGTATGCTAAAATTTATGCATGTGTCCTCCATCTATGCATTTTTGAGGACTAAAATAAATGAAAATGCAGACTTAGTGAACAATTGGACCTTCTGGAATAGGTGGCTAGGTCAGGTGGTACTTAGGCTTAGTTAGTATTCTGGAATCAGAATGGAACACTGGATTAGTGTTATAAATAAATAATAAGACGGATCGCGAATCCCGCAATATTAGTCAACCAGATTAGATAGGTCAAATTGTTGTAACCATAAATGTTTTTTGAGCGTTTTTCAAAATATTTTATTTGTTTCACTTTCACACCAATCATCCATGTTTGTCTCTTTCTTTCTTACATCTTTCATGACCAGCACCCAGGGGCAAGAAGACGGGGTTGGAGTCGGCGAGAGCTGGTGAAGATGCCTCCCAGGGCCAGGGACGCTCCTCTACCGAGGGCTCTGCTGCTGGCCCCAGTAAGTCCTCCTGTTGTTAATATTAATCAATCAATCAAAAAAAGCTTTATTTCGATCGTGTGGCCATAAAAGCACATAAAAGACAATACAATACATTTTACATAGCAAGAAAAAATATTAAAATATGTCATCATACAGTTTATATACATTAGTGCTGTATTAAAAGATGGTGCAAATCTAATTTGTGGAGAATTTTCTAAATCATTCTTAAATGCGCTCCCTCACAACAGTACTCAGTGCTAAACTTAGGTACAAGACGATAATCAACAAAGGATAAATGTTCTACCTTGAGTGCAGGAGGGGTTAAAATATCGCATATTAAAACAAATAGCCAATTCATTGGTATGTATAAAACTCTAACAAATGTTAAAAAAGCTTTTGACTTTATCTAGTAAATAGATGTAACAATGTTAAAAAAAACGCATTAAAAGTAGTAATATAAAATATTTTAAAAAGGAGAAAAGAACCCAGAGGAAGAAAATTTGCGATAACAATAATCATACAATGGATATGTGCAAACATAGCATAGCGGCGTGTATAGAGGGTACTAGAAACTAGGGATTTCGAATGCACCACATCGAGTAAAGGAACCTAGAAATGGCGAACACAATAAGTGTGTCAGTTTCATACTTGAGAAGCCTGTAGGCCTCTGTGCAGTGTCTAATCCCCATGTTTCTACAGAGTTGTAACACCCACTTAGACCTTGGCCTTTCATAGGCGGGACAAAAGAAAAGGACATGTAGTTCAGTTTCTTCGACTTGGTCACACCCTGGGCAATCAAATTTGTGGGCTCCCTGCCAGTTGTTAGTAAATGCTCGAAGCGGGAGCACCCCGTGTCTAAATTGAAGAAAGAGTTTCTTTGCCAATAATGGTTGGATATGATCAAGTGCCGGTTCTGCCCTATATTGCTGCTTGATGTCCAGAAACCTGGAAGTCAAGCTACTTGGTTTAGTCCCCTGACATAGTAGTAGGGCCAGTTTAAATTCTCTGTGGGAGTCGAGTAGTGCCTTTCTGGAAATTGTGTGACAGGTCTCTTCTGGTGTGGTCCACATATTTGCCCTCCCTAGTGCCTGACAAGAATTCCTGATATAAGCTAGCCAGGGAGTTTCCCTGCACCAAAAGGGTCATGACATCCTTCAACTCCTCTTTATAGTCAGCTAGTTCAGGTGTACTCCACAGGCGACGCCAGTATAGGAGGGGTCTAGAGGAAACTACATCTGCTATAGGGCCAATCCCTAAGTCCATCCTGAGCGGTGTTAATGGGGTACTCATAGGGAGGCCCAGCAGTTGCCTAAGAAATAGGTTCTCGGGCATGGATAGGGAGGTTGATGGACAATGGCCCCATAATTCTGCCCCAATATTAATAATTATACTTCCCTAACTTTTACTGCACCTTATTTTTTCCGAACTATTATTTCAATTTCCTAATTCTATTTTTTACAAAATCTTCTTCGATCTAGACAATCTGTTTCTAAATTCTTGTTATCCCTGCCTCTAACTGCCTCTGCTATGACTCTGTACTACTACTATTAGTCTGTCTTTAGCAAAGCTTGCCCAGGTGGCCACTCTTTATGTAAAAGGTTTTAAATAAAACTCAGGGGCATATTATCAAAAAACGGCGTTAAAATTATCGCCGCTAAAACTTCAATAGAAGCCCATGTTCTGGTGTCAACATGGGCTTCTATTGAAATTCTCCAGGGAATATTATCAAGCCCATTATCGCCGCTTTAGCGGCAGTTTTCTGCCGCTAAACCGGCGATAATTTTAACTCTGTTCTTGATAATATGCCCCTTAGATTCACCAATCGCTCTAGCCACTGAGTCCAGTCCTTTGGGTTGTCCACTTCTATTCTTCTTAATCTTGAGGCTTTGACAATTCCCACCAACAAAATGCCCAAACAGATATTTTACTAATTTTTGATAGGATACATAGGACATACTACTAATGTTGTAGGGATTCTGCACATACAGAACTATGCACAAGAAAATAGGACGTTGGTGATAGGAGGTTGGACCTTCCTCACACCGTCCTCACCCACAATCCCCTGACTGACTAGCTATAGTGTCTCAGAGTCATTAGCTCCCGAACCCCCGAAGATACCCAATGATTAGACAACCCAGAACATAACACTACACTCCCGACCTCTCACACCCTTTCGCTCACTCACTCGTTTAAGTCCACACCAAATACCACAGAGTCTATGTAAGTTCAAAAGGTTTATTTTCAACTAACAAGCTCTGTAGGTTGTTCTAGAATGCAGTATAATATGAGCCAGCACCAATAGCAAAATGCATAAGATTAAAACAATAAACATTGTTACAACTACAGTCCATAGAAGACAAAAGGGGAAATCATAAATCAATCATGATGATAACTGAACAGTGGTGGAAGAACCACCCTCCCTTGCTAGGAATATAGTTTATATAAAATTATAAATGAAGATCTCTGAGCCAATTCTGGGGACCCCTCACCTTAGAAGAACCTAGAAGTACTGGTTACATCATAAGCTCCGCAAATCTCTGGTTTGTAGAAGGGAATCTTCCGTCTGTTATGAGAAAAATGGTGCGCGTTAGTATATTGCAAGCATTTCTCAGTCGTGCCAAAAGTGTAGCATGTTATGGCTAAGCAATACGGACTGACCACCAGAACTCCATAACAAAGTGGCTTGTTTTTGCGACCTTGTACGCAGCGCTCTGACAGTAGCAGTACTATGAGCTCATGTGGACTCAAAGGCGTCTTACACAACAAGCTGCTAAGTAACGTGCGCAAAAATAAAAGACACAAAGCTAAAATGGTTGCATGGCTCAGGCTAACGTAGCAAAGACTAGAATGACCCTAGGGACCATGAAATAACACTACTAGTGTCTACTGTACTCTAGTACCCGATTTGTACTAGTGATGTATGTTATATATGTATGTATTTAACTTTTTTTTCAATCTTGCTAGTGAAAAAGAATAAATAGGGGGATGTGTGTATGGCATCTAAAAAATGTGTAATGTTTCTAGGCATAATACCGACGACCACCAGTACCGGGGCCAGCGGCAATGGCGACACGGCCACAGAGGGAGCGGCAGTTGCAGGAGCTGCAGGGGGGGAGCCAGCAGCAGTGGCGGGCAGTGGTAAGTTATATTCCTTACTTATTGACATTGATTACACTCACTGCAAGGGTGTACTGTACACTGTACTGTTGAGACTTAGTAAGTAAGAAGCTGTTGTGAACGGTTGGAGAAGACACCCTTTACTTAGCATTAGTGGCGGGAGTGTTGAGTAACCAATGTCCTCTTCTATCTGACTTCAACTCAGCTGTGAAAGTTTTATGGAGAAGACTAAAAGTCAGATCAGATGACCTTGATGGATGGGTTGAACGAAAAGGGAAAGAAGGGTGGAAGGAGGAAGGGCGTGCGAGATGTAATATTTATGACTGGCAGAGAAGAAACGGATATGAGCTTCCCCACCTGCAACGCTATTCGTGATGGAATAGCCCCGGGGACCCTTTCTTCAAGGGTCCCCGGGACTCGGACCAAGTAGGTACACAGGCGGGATAGGACCCTTGAAGAAAGTGTGACTACAGGGCTATTCCATCACGCCTAGCGGGCCCCTGTGACACAGTTTTTCTCCGCAAAATGGAGATGAAGGACTGCGTATAACAGATTAATCATCTGTTATTTATACAAAAGGAGCAGCTACTCTGCCCTTTTTTCGTTCACAGGATAGGGACTCCCCTTTCACTGTTGTTCCCAGGGAGGACGACCTCTGCCCTGAAGAAAGTCCAGGACCTTTACGGCCATCCCAGGACTGAAACATGTTGGCAATAGGGTCATAGGACCATTATCACTCCCATTGACCCATTTCTTTTTAATTATTTTTAATATCCCTGACAGACCCAATAATAAAGGGAAACCGGGGCCTGTCGGAGGATTTTTATCTATAATCCCCCTGGTCTTCACTTTCCAAAGAGCTTCCCAACACTGTGGTTGAGCCCACCCCAACTTATAGGCGTTGGGGTGACCCGATGATGAAGCATGACACCACTAGGGTGTGTGAGGGTAACTAAACAAAAGGAATTGCTTCCTTGCGCACCCTTGGGTGTCTGCAGTTCTAGATCTTCACATAGACACCTCCCTATCGTATTTAGGTAACACAGTTTTTATGTTAACCATTGGCCCCTTTTCCCATACCAATACCGCAATGGGTTTTGATCAATGTACACCTCTGTTGGGTCATCCAGATAGGCCTGGACCATCCGTTCAATGTTCAGGGGTGCTACACTTTGTTCGGCCTCTTTTGTCTTTGCATCAGCACTGGACCTAGCAAGTCCTTGCTGTAAATACCAATCCTTTAACGATTTTACTGGGGCTGATGATCCGGTTCTTGCTGTTGTCGATAGTGTTGGTGAGTGTTCTGAGCCAAACGCACTGCCCTCAGGCTCCGAGTTGAACTTGACGCCGGATGCCCTGCTGCAGTACTTGTTGTGGGTTTATGTAGCAGGCTTTTAATTACCAGCCGTTCATTTTCCAAATTACTGGCTGCCTCAGCTATCCAAGTTTTGTACCGGGCAAAATCCACTTCTGAAAAATGAATTAATGTCTTACTGTTCAGTGCCAATTTGGACCGTGGATCCGGAATTGTGGCACAAATATAATGTTCTTGTGACAAAATCTTATTTTGCACCCTTGTATTCTCAGCTAAGCGACGGGATAAGCTCTCCACCAACTCATATGCTTCTTTTTTTTCCTCTACACCTTTGTACGCTTCAGACACCTCCTTCAGCTGTTGCTCTAGCATGTGCAACAATGGGATAGCTTGGCCCATAGTACAGTCCTCCTTGCTGACTTCACGTGTGAAGACCTCGAAAGGAAGAAGCATCTCTGTCAGGCATTTAACTAGGCACCATTGGTCCATCTGAAGGGTCATGCCTTTCACAGTAGCATCCCCTCTTCGCATGACATATTCATTGATTGGTCTGTACTGCTCAAACAGATGGTCAAGCATGTAATAAGATGAGTTCCAACGTGTTGCCACCTCCTGGATGAGTGCATTGACTGGCATTCTATAGTCACGTTGAATGAACCTCAGCTGCTTCCGAGCTTTAAAAGAATGGCTGAAATGAGTGCATATTCTTCGGCAGGTGGTCAGTAAGTTGCTGACTATGGCTTCTTTTTTCAGAAAGTCTTGAACTATAATGTTAATGCAGTGCGCCAAACACGGGACCCTGAAATAGCAACCAAGCTCCATGGCCTTAAGTACATTACTGCCATTATCTGTGGCAACAAAACCAATCTTAAGCCCTCTTGGCGCAGCCATTCAAAGACCTTGCTGTAAACTCTTCCAAAATGTTTACAGCAGTATGAGATTTCTCCATGGCGAACATAGCTACAGTTGCATGTTTCTGAGTAGCATTAAAAATCTCAGCTGTGTCAACAGCACCTACTTTAGATAGCTTATCTCTAACCCCCACAAAAGAGACCCAGTGTGCAGTGATGCACATGTAATCAGTGGCTTGGCAACTGGTCCACATGTCTGTTGTCAGGTGGATATTGTGAACAGCACTCTGCTGCAAAGCTTGTCCAACCAATTCCAGCACATCGTGATGTAGTGCTGGAACAGCAACTCTGGCGAAATAGGACCGGCTGGGAACCTTCCATTTAGGGCAGATGGCTGACACAAATTCAAGGAAACCCACCCCTTCCACAAATGAAAAAGGGAGAAGGTCCAGCGCTAACATTTTAGCCAGCTTTGCATTGTACAACCGTGCCGTTGGGTGGTTGTGTTGGTACTGCCCCTCCGACCTAAGCATGCTCTCAATGGTAGGCTGGATTATTTTCCTTTGTGGTGCAGCTGTTTTCTTAAACCCAGTTAGGCTCAACGACGCACTTTTTTTCATTGCAGTACTTCGTTGCCATGGTGTCTCAGTCTGACTCTTACTGTGGTGCCACTGAGATGTTGCTGAGGATGTGGGCGGTACCACTACACTGCTGGGGACAGGGCTAGAAATGTCTCCCTCTTGTTCACCTTCCACCGCGATCATATCTTCCCCTAATTCTTCATCCCCAACAACAGCAATGGGTTCAGTTTTACTTTTTTCTAAGTGAAGTAGGTGAGCCTCCCACTGGATACTGTGGTGTATTTTGAGATGACTTGTTTGGCCTCCGGTACCATAGTTTG
The DNA here is from genome assembly GCA_963921515.1 of Calotriton arnoldi. Taxonomy (NCBI): domain Eukaryota; kingdom Metazoa; phylum Chordata; class Amphibia; order Caudata; family Salamandridae; genus Calotriton; species Calotriton arnoldi. Next base: position 157,691 of record CAWUFW010008913.1, on the reverse strand, counting down.
TACCAAGCTTATCCCGCATAACAGTCTGTCGACAAATTGAGCATATAGCAATGTTCTCCTCCTTACTGCTAACCGAAAAGAAGTCCCAAACTGGGGAGGAGAACTTTCTGGCGCTGCTGGATGTGTCACTTTCAATACCAGATGAACTGGAGGGTGGGCCTGGAATTTGACTCTGTGCAGTTACACTACCACTACGTACTGAGGTGGTGGTTGAGCTGGATGTAGGTCCCTGCCGGGCCTTTGCAAATGCAAATATGGAAGCTGGAGGTCGTGTTGGTGTTACCTGTGTTGGTGGTATCCGTGCTACATCCCTTGCAGCGATTTTGGATAGGGTAATAATGTTGGTCTCCATCTCCTTTGGGCCGGGAGTGATGTTCGTGTTGACTGGCTCTTCATCATCATCATCCCCCTCTTGTACATCTACCTCCATAACTCTAAGGCTTTCTGGAACCTTCCTTTTCACTAGCCTTGTCTTGTGGCGTGCATCACTCTCAGACTGAGCTGGTGGCTTCCAAGTGGCATCTCGATCATCAGAAGCGGGGCTTGAAGAAGAAGATGATGGACTAACCCTCCTTTTCCTTGCTGGGGGTCTGGAAGACAATGGATCTTCTGAAACAGTGGCTTGCTCCTCTTTGTCTGCAGGAAGCTCGATTTCCTGAAATGCCCCTACTTCAGGAGGAACAACTACTATTGTGGGCTGTTGTTGTGGCTGCTCTTGCGGCTGTTCTTGCAGCTGCTGCTGTACTTGCGGCTGCTGCTGTTCTGGCGGCTGCTGCTGTTCTGGCGGCTGCTGCTGTTCTGGCGGCTGCTGCTGCGCCTGCTGCTGCCCACTTATCTGCTGAGTTTCCACCTGCATTGATTGTGTACTACTTTGCGATAATGACATTTCAACATCGCTGCTCGTTAGTAGACTGGCTACCTCTGCGACACTCATGGGCTTGGGCCTAGGTTGGTGGGACTGGCCCGCTGATGCGGAGGTGCTGCTCCCAGCTTGGTCCCCGAACAACGCTGCTGCAGGCGTAATTTTTTTTCCCCAAAAAACACCTGGAACGGCACACCAGTCTTGGTTAGTGCCACTTCCTTTTTCTGATCCTTCTTCTCACTGACAACTTTCTTGGTACTGGAGGACCCGTTACCTTTCTTTGGGCCCATCTTCTTCAGATGTCAGCAGGACGCAGGTCCACAAGTTGCAGAGATGTCTGTGGTCACACGTGGACGTGACATGGTGCGCAGCAGGACTTCTGTCTGGCAGTACAACCGGTGATAATGACACCTCCTCCTCTGTCTTTTTGTGCACCTAAAAGCAAAGAAGCCAGGAGAAGAACATCAGTGAAATGTTGCATTTGTTGTTGTGGTTCAATTACTACTAGTACAAAAAAACAAATAAAAGATATAACTTAGTGTAGCCATGTGTGAGACTTTGTCAACAAGGGCTTTCATGGTATACTGTGTACACTACACTCTCAGGAAGAATAGGAAAGAAGAAGAACAACAGCAAAAATACAAATGTAATGGAAGTGGACCCTGTTTGGCATTAAATTATTTGCTCATCACATCATTCAGGTAGCTGCTGCTGGCAAAGGGGATGGATGGAAGCAGTAAGCCAAGAGGAAAACCATGCAGGCCTATATGGCAAAAGCAGCACACTTATATAACTCCCACCAGAAATGGCCACTAGCCACATGGACACTCAAATCACAAGCAACAAGCAGGAGGTCTGGAAAACAATGAACTGAAACAGGCCTATAATAGCCAGGCAAAGGATGCATGCTAAACCACACTGCTTTGCCTTTAATGCAATAAAATGCAAAAACGAAAATCCACAGGGCTAAACAAAGTCTGCAAGGTACACAACAACACACCACACACAACAAAGGCATTTATTTAACACACACCCAAAAACAGAAATACCCCCCAAAAAAACACATTTTGCAATTCAATCCATTGCCATCCATGCCCCAAATGATGTTTAAATTCAAAAGAACACACAGAAACAGTTGTTTTCATGCACCCATGACTACCTCTGAGCCTACTGGATGAAAGGCCTGTTGGCAGACTAGGCCACAAGCTTGCAGGCCTATGGCAAAAGCACACTACCGGGCTTCAAAATGGCCACCAGCCACATGGCCAGGCCCACACAACTACAAGAAACTGAAGACAGACAATGCAGGCCTATTGCAAAAAGCACACTGCCTGGCTTCAAAATGGCCACCAGCCACATGGCCAGGCCCACACAACTACAAGAAACTGAAGACAGACAATGCAGGCCTATTACAAAAAGCACACTGCCTGGCTTCAAAATGGCCGCCAGCCACATGGCCAGGCCCACCACAACTACAAGAAACTGAAGGCAGACAATGCATGAATGCAGGCCTATTGCAAAAAGCACACTGCCTGTCTTCAAAATGGCCACCAGCCTCATGGCCAGGCCCACAACAACAAGAAGCCTAGGCCACAAAGGAATAACATGGAGGCCTATATGGCAAAAGCAGCACACTAATAACTCCCACCAAAAATGGCCACCAGCCACATGGACACTCACAAATCACAAGCAACAAGCAGGAGGCCTGGAAAATAATGTACTGACGAAAGGCCTATAATAGCCAGGAAAAGGATGCATGCTAATTAAACCACACTGCTTTGCCTTTAATGCAATAAAATGCAAAAACGAAAATCCACAGGGCTAAACAAGGTCTGCAAGGTACACAACAACACACCACACACAACAAAGGCATTTAGTTAACACACACCCAAAAACAGAAATAGCCCCAAAAAAACACATTTTGCAATTCAATCCAATGCCATCCATACCCTAAATGATGTTTGAAATAAATTCAACACACACCAAAGGAACAGTTGCTTCATCATGCACCCACCCATGACTAGCTCTGGGCCTACTGGCTACCCACAACAATTTCTTTTCAAAATAATGATAAGTACCAAAATTGTAGTTGCAGCAACTGCAATGCCCCAATCAAACAAACAACAACACCAACTTACTTGTAAAATACCAAATCCAAAAGTCCTCAAATCCAATGATAATGATGCAGCAGACACAAAGAGTGATCCTTCCAGCTCAAAATCCAAAGGAAGAATGAACAGGAGATGGACAAAGCACTGGGAGAAGCCTCCTGGACAGGAACAGGAAGTTGGAGACTCTGTGGCACTTCCTCCCTCTCCCCAAAAAAAGGACTCCTAACACAAAAAAGGACAGCCAAATGTCAATCTGAGGAGTTTTTTTCATCCAAATCATCATTTACAGGTTTTATGCTGCTCGAGATATTATTCTTCTCCAGATTGAAAATTTTGCGTGTTCGGGATCGCGAGCTTCACCAAACTTCCGCCGGATGGCGCGTCCAAATGACGTGTTCGCGATCGCACACTCTCTCTCGCGGTGGTGAATGACGTGTTTGCGATCGCACACTCTCGCGGTGTCCGATGGCGCAGCGAATGACGTGTTCGCGATCGCAAACTCTCGCGGGATAGCGAAACCGGCTACCAACATCTCGTGGCGCACGCGAACGGATAGGAAAACACGTCGGCGAACGCAGGGATCCCGGTAAGTCGACCGCGCACGCGAGAACGCATTTTTAAAGCGCGAACAAGAAAAAAACTCCGCTACGCTGCGGATCGCGGAAATTTCGACATTTCCGCGTTCTCCACGGAACGCTGTATTGCCTAAATTTCGCAAATTCCTCGAGCGGAACGGAATTTGCCGCCCACCCTTAATCATAACTACTATGTAAAAACAAAGAGTTGCAGACATGTTTTATTATTTAAAACTTTATTAAACATTTTCATAATTATCAATATTACTAAACATTGCATTGTGTGAATTATTGAAATCTATATTTGATTACAAATATTTGTGATTTTTGGAGAAAGATGATAGATCTTCTTTATATATATATTGATATATTTGCCGATTGATAAAGCCCATAGGCTCACTTTTTATTTTTTGTTGTTGTGACTCTTTGACAAAGTCAGTAAGTCTTCCTGAGTGTGGCGAGGTCCTGTGAGACCAACCACACGCTGTGCATGCCAGAAAGCCATGTGTGATGTAGGTTTGGCTGCCTGCAGGGGGTTGGCTGAGGATATCCAACCCCCCCACTGCGCACTGCCGTAGGGTGTGCATGGCGGAGGGTGGCTGCCTCCGAGGGTTTGGCTGAAGGGCTTGGCTTTTTGTATGGTAATAAAATATCACTTTACCTTTAATGAAGCCTAGAAATTCACTGAAAAAAACAAAGGTTAAAGTAACGTTATAGTTAGGTGAAAGTTTCAGTGACAACGTAATGTTTTAAACTAAAAAAAACACTGAAATTCATCAGTTGTAGTTATTTCTAGTAACTATACCTCAAGCCATAAGGTTTTTGTTAGTATGCAATAGTTGCAAGATTGCCCATGGAGAAAGCACACACAGCTAACATACCTAAAAAATTCACACCAAACTATACACATTGCTTGAACCCATGGGTGTCAATGACAGTAACGTTTTCAAAGCAATGGTCAATGAAAAATACTTTAAAGTGCTCGGTTGGGCTTATTGCACCAACCTGATTGTGCAGGTCATTTTCAAAATGTAAGATGTAGACCTCAACATATTTGTCACCTATTCAAGGATTTTCACACATTTTAGCAGTTCTTTTAAGCTGGGAAGTGTTTGAGTATCATTCAGTGAACTAATATGGTCCTTGTAAAAGCCCCCATCCAAGAGGTTCTCACTTGCTTGAAATCCCACATGTTCACATGTATGAGCAGCACAAATCTATAAATGCATATGTGCTAAAATGTAGAGCAGATGTTACTAACAAAGCCAAGTCAATGGATATTGACAAATCGGTGCTGAAAGAGTGCTTGATCAAAATTCTAAGGGTCTGATTTAGAGCTTGCTGGAGTACTTTACTCTGCAACTCTGACATCCCAGTCTCCAAAATAATTGATGACTGCCAGCCCCACAGGTATCTTTTTACATTGGCAGGAACCACTGTCATGGCGGTCCCTTTCAATGTCGGAAAAGTTTGACAGATGGCTCAATCAAACATAACAGTTGGTTGTCAAACTTTTCTAAATTTTTTAATTTTTCAAAACAACTGCCAAAATGGAAGTTTGTTTTGGAAAAATGTAAATCAAATTACCCTCATATCATGAGAGTTTTCTCCCATGGTGTGAGGTCACTCTCTGTTATTTCTACTGTCCTTCAGACAGCAAAAAAAGCCATCCGACTGACCACTCTAAAGTGGGTGGACAGTCAGATGGCTTACCCACAACGACCTGGACTTTGTTGGGCCGTTGGAGGACTGTGTCACTAACATAGCCGAAGTAGGGTCCATTGTCAACATAGTATTGGTTCATCCGCCTCTAAATTTGATGGGAGTTCCGAGAGTTTGACAAAGAGTAACTTCTCTGCCGAACTCTAAATCAGCCCCTAAGTCATTTTGGCAATTTCACATGGAACGTCAGGAAAGAAGATTGTATAATGAGCCAACAACTCATTGTTGCACTTGATCTAGGTTCATTTTTGGTAAGTGGAAGATAATAATATTTTAGTTTAACAGCTGAACATGAAGAGAAGACCAGTAGTTACTTAATTTGGCCTTTTTTCTCTATATCAGTCCTTACTAGAATTCTATACATCGGTAATAAATCACCAATCAGTAGAGCAGTTTTGTGTGTCTAAGGTATACTATTATATAATTTCGTTAGATTAACTATCCATTACATTCTTGATACTTCTCCTTCCTATCCCTTTCCAGTAAGTCCAGCAAGGAAAGAGAAGGAACTTGCAATTAGGCGGACATCAGCACACTCCCTCATGGTCCAAGGGTATTTTGCCATCCTTAAAATAATTCATACCTTACTGATCTCAACCCGAGTCAAGTGCCCAATATCCCCATATTTTCTCAAATTTTTGGGGCATTCCCTGTCAGTATATATTTTCTTTTCGGCTGTCATCCATTTTTCTTTTCCCCTCTACCTCCCCTGCACTTAGAGCACCTCTACACTCCCCCATTTATGAGAAAAGTCGCTTTTCGTGAAAGCAGATCCCAAGTTTATCAGTGTTCTTTTGTAACTCATTTTGCCTGTATCTCCGCATACACCCAAGAGTATGAGGAAAGTGTCTGTCTCAAGCACAATTTCTGTATTATCGTCATCTTTTTGCGACTGGCCTACATTATTTCTGAATTTTTGGCAGTCCCATATAATATGAAGGGATCTGCCCTTCTGCCCACATCCGCGTAGACATCTATCATCAATGACTATTTTATGCACTAAGGTTCTACTGTAGTATATTCTATGTAATATTTTCAGCTGGAGATGTCTAAAATTGGCTTTTGTTGTGATATCTCTTGGGAATCTAAGTGCATCTTCCCACATTTGATCTTCTAATTCATCACTGTCCTTTTCTCTCTATGTAGTTCTGTTTTTCTGTGTTTAGCATTAATGTGTTACGGTGAGTAATATGATTCTTGGGGTCATCCGTCCATCCAGTAATCACCTCTATTATGGGAAGTTCTTTTTCTTCTTCTCCTATTGATATTTTGGAATACAGTGCATGCCACAACTGCAAGTGCTTACATTTCTATGAAGCAGACTTCTTGTACTCAGTCTCTAAGTGAGCAAATTGCAATATCCCACTTGCATCCCATACATCTTCCTGTGATGATATACCAATATCATCCACCTTCTATATCCCAGTAATGAGTAGGGGTGGGCATAACTGGCATAATTCTATGTAACCTAATTACTCGTAATTCCTGCAAAATTACACATAATTATACATAAATATGTGAGAAGTGCAATATAGCATTTAAAGCTATTTCCTTACTGCAAAATGCACCCTCACTTCCAAAATGAGTCTAAAGATGCATTTTGCGTTAAGAAAAATAGCACTAAATGCAACAGGACACGAACAACAGTAGCCAACAGCCACTCACTCTCTCTTAGTTCATTGTTCATGTGCTCCTGCGGTAGGATCTTTGCGCAAAATTACTCTTAATTACTCAAGATGGCGTAATCGCATAATTTCTGTACTTTGGCCTCACAAGATTAATATGTAATTACTGAAATTACTCCCATTGCTCCGGCGTAATTAAAATGTTGCCTAGGCCTAGTAATGAGGCCACTGTTTTCAGTCATGTGTCCAACCATAGGAGCGTTTTGGGGGTCAGCTTTTTTTACCATCCCATTTCTCAGTTCAAAGTATGCCACATTTCAATCACTGTATCTGTATTTATGGCAGGGGGTGTGTGTCTTCCACTTTTCTTCCAGGAAAGGATAGGGATGCATGTACCCCTTCCTTCCTAGTGCTAGCCAGTCCAATCTGTATACCAGGCCATCCAATAGGGCATAGGCCTATTCATTTACATTGCGATCTGGGACGCTTCATAGTATTCTTGGGCTACACCGCCTTCATATGTCGATTGCTGTAGCGTTTTCAATGCTATTTGCGGTGGACTGTCTGCCCATATCAATACCCTTTTATTTAAATCAATGTTTTAAAAAAAAATGATTTAGGTATCTTTTATGGGCTAAGGCTGTGTCCTTGCCCCTTTTTTATTTGCCCTTTATACTAATAAATTGGAATTGGTATTAGAGGAGAGTGTGAAGGACATCCCATACGTAGAGTCTGTCCCCCTCGCAATACTCCTCTATGCAGATGACGCAGTGCTCATGACTAGAACTCCAAAGGCACTGCAGAGACTCATAGAGGAATACATACGCTTTATGGCAAGCTTGGATCTATATGTCAACAAGACTAAAACATTTGTGTTAATTGCAGGGGTGGGCTCTAAAAAATCCCCGAGATTCTACATAGGTAACAGAAGATTAGAAGTGGTGAATAAGTTCTCTTAATTGGGATTTCTTTTTGATCACAAATTAAACTGGAAGGAGATGGTGACAAACAGAGCCAATTTTATGGAAACAAGTATTGTGGCAACTTTTAGATTCTCAATACACTTAAAAACCTATCCCGTAGATGCTTAAGATTTATTCAGCTAAAGCAAAGGCTATTGCCATATATGGGGCTGCAATTTGGGGAATGGTGGAAGTTGGAGAGCTGCGGCGCGAGGAGGACACTTTTTGTAAAAGTCTATTATCTGACCCCTGCGCGAATTTCATCTGCCACATTGAAGTAAGTTTACCCTTCATCAGTGATGTGATTAAACTGGCACCTATACTATTGTGGCACTCAATGTGGGAAAGGGAAAGTGTCAAACTGAACCAATCAGTGGTAACAGATATTTTAAAAATGGACCATTCACGTAGAAGTCCATGGTTAACTTATATAAATACCACTTTGACATTGTTGGGCATCTGTGAATTGTATGATACCCCATCATTGTGTGTCACCTTCCCGAAGCGTAAACTAAAACAACCGTTCTTGGCTAAGACAGCAAATGATAGAGCGGTCAAAAACTAATATAAAAGCACAATCATTTTATATCAGAACCTACCTCCCGTAAGGCCCGGCGCACTTTCATATCCGGGCTTTGTTCAAAACTTACAGCATCGATTTATTTTGATACGATTCTGTTTAAACCTTATTTCACTTATGATTGGTTTCCTGAAAATACATATTCACTGACTCAGCTGTCACCCTGTCCCTGTGACGGAAATTCTACACAGACTTTTATGCATTTTTTATTCTTTTGCTCTTTATATACCTTAGAGAGGAAAAATATATTGTTCCCTTTCTACGCAAATATGGTTTTAGACAGTGTCTTCCAGCTCTATCTTTTATTCAGCAACTAGACGATGTTTACGTATGTCACACCATTGCTTTTTTTCTCTGGGCAGTTATTAAACTCCGACGATTATTTTAGTCATGATGATTCTCACTAGGATAAGTATTGTTTAGCCCTGTCAGTCTTGCAAACAGCCTATTATAATGGGATGGCATACAATTTTAACTGACTAGAGGGAACGCGGGGCTTAGATATTTATACTGTTTTATAGATCTGAATCTGTATGAGACAGGATATAGATGAATTATACTTTTGACTGTAATAGGCTGCATGCTTAGGGCATTGTTTATTCATTGCACATTCTTGGGAGCACAGAGAATTTTATTAACCAGAATGAAATATGTTCTGTTTACTTTTAGAAATGATGTCCGAGTACCAAAATGTTTTATTTATTTATTGTACTTTTATGGATTTTAATTGAGGTGAAATAAAGTTTCTTGACTGACTGACTGAACTATTTTGTAATACATCTATGAATCTGGGCAAGGCAACCATTTCATACATGCCGCTCACCCAGTAGGGAAATCGAAAGATTACGCCAGTGCAGACTATCCCCCTCTGGTTTACGCAGCAGGGGGGCAAAATCATCCTCATAGTGTGTCTGTTCTGTTTGGGGAACCCACAACCTCAGATACTTAAAATGGTAAGTCTCTAACATCAGGGGCAGTAGCAAGTCCCCTCCTGGAGTCCACCGCTCTAGAGGGTAAAGTAATGGTTTCTCCCAATTAATATTCAACCCAGAATATTCCCGATAAATGCAAAATATATCTTTTAGTCTACAGAGGGAGGTCTCAGGATTGGCTATGGTATATAGCTGCCTAAGGTTGAGTTTAATGGATTTCTAGGGCATAACACCCATTTAATCTAGGTGGACCATTTGAGTTATTCACCTTGGAGCCTATTTACCGGTGTTTTGGCCAAAATTTTGATGTTCAAATTCAGTAGTGATATTGGTCTATATGATTCACATAGGTCCTTAGACTTTCTTTCTTTGTGGATTACCACAATTGTTGTGGTTCTTAAGTCTGCTGAAAAATTCCTGGTGTGGTATGCCTGAGTGTGCATTTCATGTATTGGTTTAATCACTATTCTTGCCATTTAAAAAAAAGGTCTACTGAGAGCCCATTTGGGCTTCATGTTTCCACAGACTGCATTTGTGCTAGCGCTAATTCTTCCTCCATGATATCCTTTTTTAATTCTATTTTTAGGTGTTTCAGAAGTTGTTTGGTGTTGAAATACCTAAATAAATGTGACAGGTCTGCAGGACATGTTGTTAGCTTGGACTTATTAAAAAGTGGTCTTTGTAGTCCTGTTCTATTTCCAGGTCTCCATGTTATCCTACGGGAATCTCAAATCAAGATTTCTCAAACATGTCTTTGGCTCTCTTCCTGGCCACTGAGCCACGCTAAGAATTTTCCTGCTTTGTCACCTGTCCCTTATAGCCTTTTCTACAATGTGCGGTATTCCTCCTTTCTTGCCAATATGTACCTCATCTTCCCTTGACAGGTGTACAGTATATTCGTTTTCTAAGTTTAGAAGTTTCCGTTCTATATCAGTGATTTACTGCTCCCTTTCTCTCTTACTTCCTCCTTCCCCTGATATGATTTTCCCTCTTATTTCAGCCTTGCATGACTCCCATAATATTCCTGCACTTTGTACTAAGCCAGTATTCTCTGAAAAGTATGTCTCTGTTGCCCCTGTTTGTTTTACCACCTCTAGGCTAGACATATGCCAAGCTGCCATTCTTCATTCCTTCCATGTTCTTTTTTTCAGTGCAGTTAACATGGCGAGAAGCAGGGAGGGATCAAAAATCCATCTCACCAGGTATTCTGCCCTGGAAAATATATACAATGTAGTCTGTGGCACAAAAACATAATATATAATGTAGAACAATAATAATAATATTAGAAGCATTTCTCTTCTCGATGTAACTTCTCCAAATGTCCAGTCACCCCATAGCTTGACTGATACTAACTAGTCTCTCTGTTTGGGTGTTCAATATTTGCTTCCTGCAAAGTCTGTCTACACATGAATGCAGAATCATATTGAAGTCACCCCTCCCTCAAAATGTTCATTTACAGTTAGTATATGTGTAAGGACTTGTAAAGTGTCATTCTGCAAACCAGGTGAAATGAACACATCCACCAACAATATGGTTTCTCTCTCCCTATCCCCCAGAACTGCTGTGTATCTCCCATTCACCTCTGATGATCTTTAGAAATGGTGGAAAGCAATTGATATTGTGACCCCCCTACCCTAGATCCACTCATGAATCCAGAGTGGATCAGTATCAAATATTTCTCTCCTCCTATTGGCAGCTTGTTCCTTTCAGGTGTGTCTCCTGTAGAAATACCAGATCAGCCTTATGGTGTGAAAATGCCTTGGAGACCATCCCCATTTAATTTTATTCCCCAGCCCATTGTCATTCTATGTTAGACTCTTCGATCTGTTCTCATTCCACTCACTGAGACCTTTATAGGTACCAATATTGGCAAACAAAGAGGTGTAAAAGCTGAAAAGAAATTAAGTAAGAAAACCGTGATAAGGGGAGTTTATAGTGTCACACCAACTGTAACTACCATCATATGTTGTCCTTATTTCGCTCTTTATCATCAATACCTCAAGATGTAGTATAGCACGTGCCCCTGCGAATCGCAAATCACTATAATGTCTCTGCCGGATTTACAGTTTAAATTACTTGTGGTTTATAGCGTTTTCAGTCAGAGTAAAAGATGCCGATGTCTGCCACCTCAAGTACTTCCAGCAGCCTGTTTGCATCCTCGTCAGTTCAGTGGCTGTCTTCTCGGTGTGGGGACTTGGACCAACTCATTCTCCTCATGATCAGTGTCTCCACCTATGTGGATCCCCTATGCAGGTGGTTATTTTCTCTCCTACCCCTAGATTGGGATGTTCTCCATCATCTGTCAATTTTTGTTTCCCATTCCGACGCACAACTCTCCTTTTTAGGACTCTGAGTCTTAGGGCCTGATTATGATCTTGCCGGATGGGATACTCCATCACAAACATGATGGATATCCTGTCTGCCAAATTCCAAGTTCTTTAGGATATAATGGGATTGTAATTTGGCGGACGGGATATCCGTCACATTTGTGATGGAGTAACCCTGTCCATCAACATCGTAATCAGGACCTTAGTCTCCTGCTCCTTAACCCAGGCTATGCACAGTTCTTTATTTTCTGCCAATCATTCCCAATCAGGCATAGAAGCAGCAAAAAAGTGCGCTCTGCCCTGGAAGATAATTTTTGGTTAAGCATGGCATATCGCGCCATATTCAAGGTTTATAGCCGTCAGTTTTAGTTTGACTCCCTCAAATGTTTTCAATTTTTGCTGGACCTTTTTTCGTATGGTCTGGGAATATCAATATCTGGAAGAATTTATACTTAAATGTGCTATTGGTATGGACTGTTCAGAGTATAGCATCCCTGTCTTTGAAATTTAACACCTTGGCTATAAATGGTCGAGGTGGGGCTCCTGGCATCAATTGCTCAGTCAGGACTCTGTGAGCCCTTTCTATCACAAAGCAGTTAAACAATTCAGTCTCTGGCATCCAGGATATGAGTATGAACCTGTCTGATTGGGTACCCACTGTTCCTTCCAGAAGACCAATCAGACGAAGGTTACTATAAGGCACACATCCTTCTGCATTTTCCACTTTTGTATTTGTTGTTTTGATTGTGACTGATATTGAGATGATGTCATATGAGTATTTGAATAACCAAACAAGATGCCTAGTAGAATGAGCCAATGCCTGGGTAAAATTTAATTTATGCCGGCATAATTGCGTGAGATTTCTTGCATTACACTTGTTGTGCGAAATGCCTGAGGTTATGCCAATTCGTGTAATTGAGATTTCGCCCAGGTAAAAATCTTCACGCGGGAGTACAGGAACCGCGTAAACTAACAGAACTGCTGTTGTTTGTGTCATGTTAGATTTTGCTATATTTTTAAATGCAAAATGCTTCCTTGTGTCCAAAGCAATAGTGCATTCCGTGCTAAAATAGTTCAGAAAATGCCTGATCAATATTCTGTGCAATAACGCATAATTTTGCATAATATGTCTGACAATTCATGTAATTTCCACAATAGAAATTGCCAAACTTTGCCAAGGCCTGGGAGACCCATTGAGTTATTGGCACCGAAAAAAGAACAGTGCTCAAAACTCAGTCAGTTGTTAATAAAATAGCTAGCATGTCAGTGGCAAGCATATCCGCTGAACAGATTTTTAGTATGGTTGTGACAACTGTCATGGTCAGAAGGAACAATCTGCCTCATCAAAATCTGGACACATTCACTATGATCAAAATGAACAAACATTTCATCTTAAAAATTATTTAGCTCCAGAAGACACAGCAGTGAATGACTTTGACTCCACAGACATCTCAAGTGGGATGAGTGATACTTCAGAAGAAGTCAGTGAACATGAATATTAACTGTACATAATGGATGAAATAATTGCAGTGCACTGTCTGCTGGACAAAAATAAGTAAACTGAATGAAACTAATTTATTTCATATCTGGTGTGCTAAGAGACATACATAAAAAATGACATAGTATTCTCAGTGTGGAAGACAAAACAGATAAGCAAGGAACTATGTAGTCATTTTTGTATGGTGACAAGGACAATTAATTTAACGCCAACCACAGACTTTGCAGTGAACAATGGCCTTTCTGAGTCTGCAATGGATGCTGACGTTTCCTGATAGAACTAGGTGTCACTCATTTTTTTTGTACTAATTTGTGCACTCAGGAGGCAAAGAGAACAAGCAAGCAAGAGAAAAAAGGATTGTCTTTCTTTTTTTCTTGGGGAAGAAAAGAAAGCCATAATTCTCTTTTACCTGGTCCAAGGCCTCATACAACCATTTTTTCCGGAGGTTCCTGTTGGCCCTGTTATGTCTGCTTTTAGTTGGTTGTTTTAGGTGCATAATCATTAAATGTTTTACTGCAAAGATTTTTGTGGGCTCATATATCGTTTAACCGAGTCCTGTACCAGTGCTCCCAAAATTTCCACTTCTCTACTTCCTAAAACAACAGCTATGCTGTAACCGATATACCTGCTGAGTCAAACACAAACCATAAAAACTAGAGGTGTAGGTGCCATCCATTTCAAACAAATCTCCCTTCATGCTAACAGTATTTACAAAAATAATAAGGACACCTGCTTCTTTTGCAGCTTTAACAGTGACCCCTCACCATCTATGTCACCCAAGATCACTGGTGCAAGGCTTACCTTTATTTCTTTTTCTATCAGATAGTGCCTTACCCACTTCCTGCCAGAAAACCTGGATCGTGGGACACTGTCAGAACATGTGGACATCGTCCGCCTTTTCCAGACCACACTTAAGACAGACCTTCTAGGATTGATAGCTTCTTCGGTGTCCAATTGTCCAATACACTCTGTAACTGTAAATAGAGGATTTTTCCTGAGAGGGGCAAATTGGACTGATACCCATAGAGTAGACATCGATACTTATCATAGAGTTGTTGGATCCAGCGTCGGCAGGTCCGTATTCCAGGTCTCTATTGGCAAGGTGAAAGCTTCCTCCCCACCTTGCACCAGCATCCAATACCATTTGGAGACTTCTTTTCTTTGAAGTGGGCTTCCCCGTAACTTTTGTTCTCCCATTCTCTGTTTTCTTTCCCATCTCTGCCCAGTCTGCATGCCCAACTTGCCACATCACAGTACTTAACTGTGGATAAACTGTCATTTATCATTTCAGTTAGAGACTCCCAGAGGATCAAAAGGTTTCCCTTAATAATTTGTCCCCACTTGCTCACACCTGCCTCGATTAAGGGACCTGCCAGTTTGTCCTGCAGACATTTTGGTGTTTCCAGTGAGTTTCATATTGCTGTGGATTCACTGTGATACGGTATCCCCAGTGCCCGTCTGCCTTGGTAGCAAAGCTTGCAGGCTGCAACCAGAATCCTCAACCTGACCTTTTTCCTTTTTGAAATACTTATGGTGACCAAATTTAAAAAGGAAAGATTTGCCTCCTTGAGGCAAATTTTTCGACAGAGCTTGGAAAAGAGGGGTAAAGGAGACACTATCTGAGTACGGTTCTCATGTTCTTTAGCTGAAAAGCCAGCAGTCCAGACTTGCAATACCTTCATCTTTTTTATTCCTACGGAGTTTCCTCCAGGCAATTCTAACCCACGTAGACGACCATATAAAGCTGATTACCTCCCCCTGCAATGTCTTAAACCACTCTGGTGTAAAAACAAAAAGTATCACATTAAAGATGAAGGCACATTTTAGGAGTAGCACCAGTTTTAAAATGTTAAACCTTCCTATAATGGAAAGTGGGAGACAGCCCCATGATCTTAATAATTTCCTGGTTCTGTTATTGTTTTATCGAAATTGACCAGGGTCATTTTATCTAATTCTTGTGCTACCTGAATCCCTAGGTATCTTATTTCCTTTTTCACAAGGGGACTATCACAGTGAGCATTCCATTCCATTATTTTCGTCTTTTGCTGGTCAATTAAATATCCAGAAACCTTCCCCAAATCGTTCAAAGTACTCAAGTTCCCTGGGAGGGAACCATCAGATCATTGGCGTAAAGCTCCACTTTTTTCACCCACCCATTACATTCAAAGGGGATGATATCCAGACTTTCCCTGATTTTATTTGCGAGAGACTCAATATATAGATTGAAAAATAGAGGTGACAAAAGGCACCACTGCCATGTGCCTCTCTCTAAATTAATCTGTTTAGTTAGATTTCCATTAACTACTATCCTTGCTGTCAGGTTTTTATAAAGTGACCTAATTGCTCTTGAAAATTCCTCACCAAGGTTATATTGTTGAATTACATGGTGTAAAAAAAGGCCAGCTCACCCTATCAAATGCCTTGGTGGCATCGAAAGTCAATACCGTTAATGCAGTTTCATTTTCTGTAGCCATATCTATTGCACCAATCAAATCATCTGTTAACTCATGGAGTTGCCTTCCCTTAATAAAACCCTTTAGATCTACATGAACTAAAGTTCTGATCACCTTCTCCAATCTCCTTGTTAGCACCTTTGTATAAATTATATAATCGCCATTAAGTAGTGAGATCGGTCTCTATGATTCGCAGATCTTAAGATCTTTATTCAGTTTTAAAATTATACTGACAGTGGCCTCATCCCAAGAATACTGCAAGGCTTGACCTTTGGAGAAAGCAGCATTTAGTAGCTCAGTTAAGGCAGGGACCGGCTCTTCTGTCAGGACCATATACAACTCATTTGATAGGCCGTCCAAGCTGGCTGCTTTCCCTCGCTTTCATTTTTTTTTATTGCCCCCTGGCCTGCACCTCCACTGTACTGATGCCGAGATTTAACTTCTCCTTTAATCCATCTTTCAGAGTCCGTATAGCAGTTCCCCTGAAATAGTTCCTAATCTGCTCCTCGGAAGCCCCTAGATCTTCTGTGTATAACTCTTGGAAACAATCGGTGAAGGCCTGCTCTATATTCAAGTTCTCTGTACATCTTTTGCCAGTTTCTTCAATTTAAATCACTTTGATAGTGTTCTTGGCCTGTTCCACCTTCATTTTCCAAGTCAATAATTTGCCACACCCCTCTTCATATTCATAGCGGGCTAGTTTGCTAGCCTCCCATTTTCTCCGTACTATAGCCTTCAAATAATTTGCTAGATCAGCTCTTGCTCTCTTGCCTTCCACAGCCACCTGATGCTGGAGATTATGCATGCTCCCTGCCTCCCTCTGTAGCCTTTGTATAGGAGATCCTAGGTCTCTTAACCAGAATAGGTGCCACGCATGCTTAAACTTTACTTCCCAATGACTGGACTGCACTGCTCATGTGAGTGGCTTCCTGGGAAAAGATAAGTATAAATACTTCTCTGGTTTAGAAACAGGTGACTTGGAATAATTATTGGATGCTAAAAAATTGATGAGGAAGCTGAGTGGGGCTAAACCAACACTGTTTTTTGATGTTTGGACAATCATTCTGAGTACATGATTCTAAGTGTTTCTGGCAGTGGTACATGGCTCGCCTTTATTTAACTGAACACCAGCAAATGTTTCTCGGAGTGTCACCTCTTAATTGTTCTGAACTCCTCAGTTTCCCTTGACCATTAAGCCCTCATTACAAGTTGGGCAGAGCAGAATTATGTTGAATTCTGCTCCACCCAATCACAAGTGAGCTCGTTTTCCTGCACCCCGTTATCCTAGGTGCCGAAACACCAGACCAAACTTTACTGGCTGGAAAAACCTGCTGATAAAATCCCTTGATGTTTTTATTGTAACATTATGTAAGCCTCTGTTTTCATCTCTGACTAGTTTTCTCTTGGCAAGGGTGGAGAAAAGCACTCGCCTTTGCTAGGATACCTTTTCTTCTTCCCCCTTACCTACTCAACCCCTAGTCTCTCCTTCCTTGCCCAAAGCAACTGACCCAGCTCACATTTACCATCTGCTACATTGACCGCCTGCTTAGAGCAGTTAGTAAATGTGAGCACAGAACAAGGGATTATATGGAATTTTACAACAGATAAAATAGTGTCTGCTCAGACGTTTCTCATTCTGTGGGGTTGAACCCATAATTGGACAGTACTGGCGGGGTGATACAGCACTGCACCGGCAATTATGGATGTGGAGTTTGAACCACACCAGTACTGTGCAACTTGTAATGAAGGCCCAGGACTCAATTTATTTTCCTTTTCTTATTCAACAGACCTGTCTCGTATCAGGTGAAAAGAAAAGCTTCATGTCAGGTCTATAGCAACCAGGGGCCATATTTTACATGGGGTGCATTTTCCTGGATTGCGCTGGGCGCACCTCTCACCTTTTTAAGGCAATTAGAGATCCCCTTGCAGGCGGGTGCAGGCAGTGACTGCACGCGCCTGCAGGGGGTTCCCCCGTCAGAGGGCTGCTGTCCGGGGGTGCACTGACAGTGCGCCACCTTTCAGGTGGCACACTCAGTCGTGACCTTTTAGGTTGCACCCTGTCAGTGCGCCTCCTGAGGGCTTCTTTGCCTGTGCACCCGCGTCTATAGGCACAGGGATTCCCTCCTTTACATGGGGCACGCCCCATGCAAATGAGGGAACGCCTCACTGAAGATAGCGTTGGTGCTTTATGTTCGCCAGCGCTATTGGTATTACAGAAGGGGCCGCACAAGCGTTTGCAGCCCCTTCTGTAATACCAAAGTGCCCCGGGGGCGCACAAAGCTGGCGCAAATGCCCGCTGTGCCCCTGGGGAACCTTGTGTAATATGGCCCCACTCTGGGTTATAAATAGTAATTTATTTGGAATAATGACGACCAGTATTTTGAGCAGTAAATGCAAAATGGTTAATGTTGCACCTTTACCAACAGCAGGCATGCCTGCTGCACTCAAGGTGGCAGATGCATTATCACTGGGGCTGGCACTGGCGTGGCTCTTCCTTTGGATCTAGTCTTTCTTAGTCACCCTGAAGGGAGGAATAAAAACAACACTGATAAGTAGTATTGACCACTGAAAGCACAGGTACAAATTAATAGTCGAACAAATTTACAGCTTCTGTAACTAATCCTGATCCTAACTGTAACCCAATTGCAACAGTTCCTTGTTCTACAATCCCTGTAAATGATACATTTCCTCCTCTACCTTCATACGTTTTCACAATACACAAACTACAGCTATCCACAAAGTTACAAACCATACAACTCACGGAGAGGTAGGTTATGTATGATAGAGAGGAAGGAGTCATTAAGGGGCACCAGCACCCTTGGCATTTTCACTCTTTCCTTCTGAATTCCTGTCCATCAAATTAGTCCTATGCATCCCTGCATATCTGCCTTCAAGGCTTCCTGTGCTTCACAATGTGACCCATTCTCACGATTCAAAACTTTTTTTTAAAATCCTAGTGCCTGCCATGAAATGGCATCCACTCCCGACACCCTCCATGACATTCCCTTCTAGTCTCTGGACTCCTTCCGCAGTCTTCACTCTCTAAATAAACAAATGTAGGGACAGAAATGTTAAAAAAAGGCATATATTTACATATCTACAAAATTTTAAAGAAACTAAATAAGGGTTGGGACTCTAGAAAGATGCACAGTATACATGATCAAGGATGTCTGCCCAGAGGTGCTGTACCTGCTGCTGGGAGCGTGTTCTGTGCAAGCAGCAACAGACTCGCCTCAGGCGGAGCTTGTGGTCCACCAGGATGTGTCCCTTGCTTTGCATGCTGCCTGACCCCTACATGAGGGGGAAGTGGAGCAGCGTATAACACATGAGAACTGTGACCTTCTCATTGGCAAAAATATAATAAGGTGCAAAACCAAACAGTGAACTGGGGAGTAGGCACCCTCTTGTTCATCTGCCATGACTCCGAGGCAGGTGTACATGGAGATAGGGTTGCCACCTGGCTGGTTTTCTACCAGCACCACCAGTACTTCAATATCATAAATAACCACATTCACATAAGTATCTTTAGCCTTACACATACCTCAAACAGCAAATATAAATAGCAAGCACTTTAAATGTGTTCTAGAGCTGCGTTAACGACCCCCTGACTAACAATTAATGTAAACAAAGGATCTTATTACAAATGAATACAACCCATTTTGTTTAATTTCCTATTTATTATCATGCCTAGGCTTTTTCAGACTCCTAAAACAACGACAAAGAGCAGTTATTTTTCTCTTGGGAAGGTGGCAACACTAAATGTAGGGAACAAATTAAAAAAAAGAAAAATAAACACACATCAGCAAGGGAAAAATATAGCCAGTTAAAACAAGTATGAAAAGGACAGATGTGAAGTATAATCGTAAAACTAGAGTATGATGTGTGGTATGGGTTGGAGCAGGCTTTAGTTAGGAGTGCTGCACACTAATCCAAAATGGCCACTCATGCAGCACATATCTTATGCAATTTTGTGCGATTTTTCCTCACTAAGGGCCCAATTAGGATGTCGGGCGGACCGCCACCGACAGGCTGTCGGTGACGGTCCACCCAACAGCCTGGATGGCGGTCCGGCCACAGCATTATGATGCAGACGGTTGGAGGGACTGACAACGCCTCTGACAGGCGCAAGGAGCCCGTTGGGGCATCGGTTGGACCGTCGTAATCCCTACAATGGGGCGGTGACTGCGGAGGCACCGCCATAGGGATTACAGTTTCCCTTTCCCTCTAAAGGCAGACAGAAATTGACTTTGGGGGCCCCTAGCAGGGTGCCCATCCCCGTGGGCCTACGCTATGGAGCCAGGGGGGCACATGTGGTGCCCCCCCAAACATCCTTGAACCGTGTGTGCCTGGCACACGGGGCATGAAAGTTTGCAAAATGCGTTTTCTATTGTGGCTTGTGCTGCAGTCCTTTTCCGGGCAAAAGCTCAAGCCGCAATAGAAAAAGGCATTTTTCTGACCGCTTACATGGTGGTCGCATCATATTTGGTGGATGGAACTGCTGACTTCATGTCGGGCGGGTCCATTTCCACAGCGATGCGACTGTCATTGTAATCAGGCCCAAAGTGCGCCCTTGCATGCCTTTTCGGAAGCTATGTGCCACCATTGCATTACGTGTACTCTCTTATAATTTTTGGTGAAATCTGCAAAGCACCCTATTTAGCTTTTGGGAGAATCCTCAAGTCTCTCTGTAAACTTGCTTGTAAATACTACAATGTTTATACACCAGAGATGCAGGCCTAATCCAGTTAAATGCTCCATTTGCTTCCCCTTTCCCTGCCTGCAACAAGCAATGACTTCTCCGAAGAGCTGCAGATTTTTTTTACTGTGTTCCCACGAGCCACTTAATGCTTCTGCCATGCAATTCTGGAAACACCACAGAAAATACAGAGACACTTCTTAATTTAAGAAAAAGACCACCAGCTTCAGGGTGTACATACTGTCTGGCTTTCTACTTTATCACTGTAGGGCCTTCGAGGGACGGACTGGCCTATTGGAAGTATGCTGCAGATAAGGAATAAACTATGCGGCAAAGTTGACTAAATTATACAGCAAGAAAAGGCTAATTGTCTGGCATAATGCAGGACATTTTGTGACAGTATTGCTTCATTATTTTGTCATTTTTCCCCCTTGGCAAAAATAGGTAACAGTGTCTGAGGAGAGTTCACCTTAATTAGTACCCATATAACACCCAAATACAACAATTAGCAACTGAAAGATGATCAGTCAACCTTGTCAAAAAACCCATCCAGTGCGCCAGAACCCAAGTGGCCATATTTTTTGTAACTTTTGATCCATTTCAGCTAGAAACAAATTTGTTTTTGTTAAAATCTGTAGGTTATGCAGCAGACGATGGATTATGTGGCAAATGCTGCAAATCCATTACTATGCAAAAATTGTATAATTCCAGTGACCCTGCCTATTGGGCAATTAGGCAGTGCCAGATTGGCTTGTCTGACAAATCAGTGCGTGAAGCAGTTTTTAGCAGTTTGTGGATCTGTTTTATGGCCAGGTGGGCCTGTTTTTACTGTTGATTTCCCTAATATCACCATAAGCATTGACTGCAGCAAACACAAATTCATGCAGTCTTCCATACCTTGCAAAACAGCTATTCAACGTGTCTTTACAAGTTTAAAACCAGCCTGATTTTCAAATGTGGGCCACTTTTTAGCTATATGGTACGCGAATGGGCATCACTTTTATTTTGGTGTCCTGGCCTATTTTTTTACCAAGTCAGATGGCTGATGCTCAGCTACCATATTCTCTGGTGAGTGCCCCATCCTGTTCATAGTGCCTCATAGGTGTGCCTTTGTATCTGCAGTCTCTCTGCATTTCTACTCTGGGTGGTGATCCGTTTTTGTTTTGTATTTTATTAGATTTTCAAAGACAAAATAATTTTAGACAATTTATATCAATAAAAAAGAAACTCATGACAAATAGCCGTCATTTTTAAAAAAAAATTATTAGACAACCGAACATACAAAAACTTATAATAAATACATTTAAACAATATACTTTCGACCTTTCGGTACGTATGTAAGGAATGTCAATTATTTCTCTTTTCACCCTCCCCTCCTTCAGACCTGCCCTCCCCCCCACCCTCCCCGCAAAACCAAAGGGTACAGTTTGGGTTGAGCCTTACTGTACGCTAAACCTTGAAGTTAATTCACAATTTTCATTAATATCACAGCTGTAAAATTAGCTTTAATAAATTAAATTAAATCATATCACGCCGTAGCTTCGTTAATCCAATTGGTAATTGGTAACCAGATGTCGAGCCCCCTTTTTTTGACTCTTAATCCCCTTCTTATGTATATCGCTTTCTCCCAGCGGTAGTTAGCTAGCAGTTTCCCCAGCCAGAAATGTACAGAAGGAGGTTCTTTGTCTAGCCAGACAGTAGCCAAGCATAGCCTAAACACCGCCATAGCTGCAAATAGCAAGATCCGATTTGGATTGGTCAATGCTTGATTGCTTACTCCCAACAGAATTACTTGAGGCGTGAGATCCACCTCAAACCCCAACATGAGCTTAATATAATTACCCACCTCACTGACCAAAGTTGATAGTTGGGGGCAAGTTGCGAACATATGCACACTGTCGGCGGCGCAGAAGCCGCAGCGGGAACAGTGTATACCTGTGGAGCCTCCCCATTTAGCTATCCGTGCTGGAGTGATGTACAAATTCAACCAAGTTTTAAAGCATTGAACTTGTAAATTTGCCTAAAAAAATGCAGTCTGGCTCAATACTAAAGAATCCTCACATTCCCCTACCCCTGCTTGTACCACATCCTGCCAGCGATTGGTATGTTTTATAAGATCATCCTCCATCAAATTACTAAGAAGTTTGCAGAATTTGGATATTGGTGATGGAACCCCTAATGCCAGATCCAGTAAGGGAACTTTATGACCCCGAATTGCCTTCTTAGATAAATAATCCCTCACTTGTAAAAATTTAAAGAAATGATTGTTTCCAATCCCGAATTTCCTCTTGATAAAATCAAACGAGTGCATTGTATTGTCCACCATAAGATCACCAATATGCCTTATGCCCCTATCCATCCATGTTCTCATATATCCATCTCGGAAAATTTCCGGCAGAAGATCGTTATCAGCCAGAGGGGTATATCTATGAATCCTACTTAATTTAAGTTTCTTCCTAACTGCCGTCCAAACCTTAAATGCTCCCAGCAAAGTTTTGAATTTCACTCTTTTAAAATAAGCAAAATCGATATGTCGCATGAGGCAGCCATGGGCCTCTGCCCCTAATACTAACCTATATATTGAGGTGTAAGATGTTTCCTCTGTTGCCACCCTCTCTTTTCCCAGTAGTTCGGCCATCTGTTGTAGAGTTGACGCCCAATAATAAATCTGAAGATTTGGGACAGACCACCCCCCCCCCGATCTCTGGGTAAGGTCATATATTTTAGTGCTCTGCGGGGGCGTTTTCCGGCCCACAGGAATTTCGATATTACCTGATTGAAAGCAGAAAACCAAGCCTTATTTATTTCGACTGGGATAGCTCTGAAAAAGTATAAAATTTTAGGTAAAAATAACATCTTAATAACGTTACATCTTCCTAAAAGAATGAGGTGTAAGCAATTCATTCTATTAAAATCTGATTTAGTCTTATGTAGCAATGGCTCCAGGTTAATTTGTACAATTTCGTCAGTATTAGCAGAGATCTCAACCCCTAGATATCTGGCCTTTCCCACTACCCGTGTATCATTCAGGCCTACTCTGGAATTTTTCACAATCATCGTCTTATTCTCATTGAGATGATACCCTGAAATTTTACCAAATTCTTTGGCCTCCCTTTCTACCTCCTTAATAGCCTCCAATGGATTAGCTGTTAATGGATATTTCAATGAAAAATGTGCTGTCTGTAAATGGAAGAGGACTATCACACCATGCTTTAGCAGGGGTGGATTCTCCATTAGGGCTCTGGGGCTGCGCCCCCCTGAAATTCCTTCACATTCCTGTACAAATATTAAATAGATCGATTTATTTAGAGATATGACTTATCTCTAAACAAATCGATGAATTTAAGTCTGGGTTGTTTGTCCTAGGCTGCCTGCCCCACCTCACTCTGAAGCAGGAGACAGAAGCCAGGCAGTAAATCAACTTTCTGAACTGCGACGCATGACGCAGGGCTTTCTGTTCTAAAGCCCTTCATTGCCATTGTGGTCTATGGTGGTATGCACTGTAGGTCAGTGAAGCGATCAGCATCACGGTTTTGGGTGTCGGAGACTACATCCCTGCATGAGAGCAGCCGTCAGTCATTGACAGGCATAGATCCCATGCTTTCCCATTTGTCACATGTAGGAGTGGATGCAAGCACGTGTGTTTTGGTGCCTTGTTCTTGGTAACGTTAAGTGTTAGAATGTTAATCTTCCGTTACGTACATTGTGCTGGGACCCCTCGCCGCGCTACCCTTCCCTACTGTGATACAAAAGGGGATGATGGACGGAACGTTTGAGCCAATCAAACACTCACCCCCAGTCAACTGATCTGGGTTTAATCCATCATCATTCTTTAGCTCACTCCACCACCCCAGTTCAGACATGGCCATATGCAAATCAGTCTGACCCTGTGCCTCATGGGAACAGTCCAGCCCGAACTGCCAAGCCATGTCTTCCCTGGACCGGAAACAAGCATCCTAGGACCGGTTTCTGGCATTTCAGCCGTCATCAGCCAGGCTTGCTTGAATCCAGTGGCAAAGTGAGCAAGGGACCCACGTCTGGGCATACCCCCGCCAACTTAGGGCGACCAAAGTGATACAAAAGGGATGATGGACGGAACGTTTGAGCCAATCAAACACTCACCCCCAGTCAACTGATCTGGGTTTAATCCATCATCATTCTTTAGCTCACTCCACCACCCCAGTTCAGACATGGCCATATGCAAATCAGTCTGACCCTGTGCCTCATGGGAACAGTCCAGCCCGAACTGCCAAGCCATGTCTTCCCTGGACCGGAAACAAGCATCCTAGGACCGGTTTCTGGCATTTCAGCCGTCATCAGCCAGGCTTGCTTGAATCCAGTGGCAAAGTGAGCAAGGGACCCACGTCTGGGCATACCCCCGCCAACTTAGGGCGACCAAAGTGATACAAAAGGGGATGATGGACGGAACGCTTGAGCCAATCAAACACTCACCCCCAGTCAACTGATCTGGGTTTAATCCATCATCATTCTTTAGCTCACTCCACCACCCCAGTTCAGACATGGCCATATGCAAATCAGTCTGACCCTGTGCCTCATGGGAACAGTCCAGCCCGAACTGCCAAGCCATGTCTTCACTGGACCGGAAACAAGCATCCTAGGACCGGTTTCTGGCATTTCAGCCATCATCAGCCAGGCTTGCTTGAATCCAGTGGCAAAGTGAGCAAGGGACCCACGTCTGGGCATACCCCCGCCAACTTAGGGCGACCAAAGTGATACAAAGGGGATGATGGACGGAACGTTTGAGCCAATCAAACACTCACCCCCAGTCAACTGATCTGGGTTTAATCCATCATCATTCTTTAGCTCACTCCACCACCCCAGTTCAGACATGGCCATATGCAAATCAGTCTGACCCTGTGCCTCATGGGAACAGTCCAGCCCGAACTGCCAAGCCATGTCTTCACTGGACCGGAAACAAGCATCCTAGGACCGGTTTCTGGCATTTCAGCCGTCATCAGCCAGGCTTGCTTGAATCCAGTGGCAAAGTGAGCAAGGGACCCACGTCTGGGCATACCCCGCCAACTTAGGGCGACCAAAGTGATACAAAGGGGATGATGGACGGAACGTTTGAGCCAATCAAACACTCACCCCCAGTCAACTGATCTGGGTTTAATCCATCATCATTCTTTAGCTCACTCCACCACCCCAGTTCAGACATGGTCCAGGGAAGACATGGCTTGGCAGTTCGGGCTGGACTGTTCCCATGAGGCACAGGGTCAGACTGATTTGCATATGGCCATGTCTGAACTGGGGTGGTGGAGTGAGCTAAAGAATGATGATGGATTAAACCCAGATCAGTTGACTGGAGGTGAGTTTTTGATTGGCTCAAACGTTCCGTCCATCATCCCCTTTTGTATCGCTTTGTTCGCCCTAAGTTGGCGGGGTATGCCCAGACGTGGGTCCCTTGCTCACTTTGCCACTGGATTCAAGCAAGCCTGGCTGATGACGGCTGGAATGCCAGAAACCGGTCCTAGGATGCTTGTTTCCGGTCCAGGGAAGACATGGCTTGGCAGTTCGGGCTGGACTGTTCCCATGAGGCACAGGGTCAGACTGATTTGCATATGGCCATGTCTGAACTGGGGTGGTGGAGTGAGCTAAAGAATGATGATGGATTAAACCCAGATCAGTTGATTGGGGGTGAGTGTTTGATTGGCTCAAACGTTCCGTCCATCATCCCCTTTTGTATCACCCTTCCCTACTGTGACACCACAGGCCCTGGCTGAACATCGCTCTTACCTGCGTGCAGCCATCGCGGGGTGGCAAGGATAGGAATCGCCAGCACCCCCCCCTACAAGCGGCCACGGACGGAAAACTCAGGGGCCGCCTCGGGCGGCAAAATGTCTTCCTACACCGCTGACGCTAGCCCCATTAGAAGTGGAGCTGCTGCATCTGTTCCCCTGCAAAATTGATCCAAAAGACGAGCAGGCCAGGGTTCTTGTTCCCTTGTAAAGTTGATCCAAATATCAGAGTCAAGCGCAAAGCGGGAAATATGTTCTTACAGTAGACGGTTATCTGATGTATGAAATTAAAACTGGCCCTATCATCATGCCCTTAACAACATTAATGCCAAAAACATGATTTATTTATATTAATAGTTTATTACCGGTTTGCAAAAACCATACAACCATGTCACAACATGATTACTGAATGTTTTACAGAGTATCTAGAATATTTCCAACATTATTAATCTCAAGAAACTATAATATGCCAAAACATTTGCCTTACAGAATTCTGTATTAAATAAAGAGCTGGTCACATAAGTCAAGAAGCCATCAGGGTCTAGGTGAGGCTATATTGGGGTGAGCCATGGCAACCATTCTCTGACAGACTATAAAGGTGATGGTATACGTGGAAACATTTCTATAGGGAATATTTTAGGTAAGATGATTGGATAACACTTACATGACTGCCCATCGTTTGTCTTGGTGAAGAAGTGTATATTTGTATGTATGTGAATGTATTTGTATGGTGCAAACGTAACTAGTGAGTAACAGAGCGCTTAACAATGAGTGTGAGCCCAGAGGTATGATAGAAGGTCACTCACTGAGGGGCAAGTAACTGGCAAGTTCCTAATGTGTGGAGGGTGTTCCTTTAAGGGATGCGAATCCCAGAATGGCAGGAAGGTAGGCGAAGTGCTTGTGTTAATAGGGATGTGGTTCATTATCCTGGGAGCGTAGACAGAGAAGGCCAGTCTGGTGATGTCCTGGATCCTTGTGTGAGGCTGTCTGTCTGTGGGGTGTAGATATTGGCCAAGGAGTCAGGATAGTCTTAATGATGGCCTTGCATGCAATGCAGCTCACCCTGAAGAGGATGCAGGTCTGGAGTGGGAGCCAATGTGTTGATGTTGCATTTCTTCAGACTTTTGAAATGTGACACAGCATGCAGGAACCCTCTAAGGAGTGCCCCAGTGGTGTCAGATAGAGCGGATAGCAAATTGTTGCCTCTGACCATGAGAGAGAACCAGCAATTGCACTGCAGCTCTGAAATCTGTTTCAGAAAGGAAGAGTACGTTTTTCATCTGGGAGAGCTGCTACAATGCTGTCTTGTTTATTCTGATAGAATTATCTTTGAAGGTGAGCATGTGCACAAAGTCAAGGACAATAGATAGATCATTAAATCAAGTGTCTATATACAGTGATACAGGCAGGCACATGAGGAAGGCTGTGCATTAGAGAACTGTTCTAGGACTGGCTCTGGCTAGCATATAGGTAGGGTTCATTATGATCTCTCATACTCTACTGTAATAAGCAGTAATCATGGTGTTGAAGTGGGTTCCCTCCTGATTTACGCACAATGAGTGTTAAAAATATTAAGGCAATGCATGTCAGTGATGTAGTTCCTCTCTTTATTTCAAGTTTTACTTAAAAAAAAAAAATGTAAGTCCGTTTTTATATAGCGCAGCTACTCACCCTTACGGGTCTCAAGGCGCTGGGGGCCGTAGTGGAAATTAAGTGAGCTATTGCCCAGAGTCACATGGTGCTGAGCTGAGCTGCCGCCGGAGCTGGGGATCGAACCGTGAACCCTGTGCTCCGAAGTCAGCTGCCCTGGCCGCTGCACCACACCTCTCCAACTTGCCTTCCTCAAGAGTTAGCTATTTAATCATGTTGTGTTTCTGTATTTTGTTCCTTTCATACTTTGAGCTGTGCAGGTGTTTAAGAGGGGCTTTGATTGAGAGCTCTGATGCTGAAACCAAAGCAAAGTGCCTGTCAGTGGGCTGGCCTCTCTGCAGAGCACACAGAACAATGGTCATGTCTTCCAGTTGTAATTGAAATTCTGTGAAAATGTGTGTGAAGGAGGGCACAGATGGCAAAATATTTACCAGCAAAAAGGAATAAATTGCTTAAATGGGAGTGAGTGCAGTGTATGTTTGTAGGTGGTGAAGTGAGGGAGATGCGAGAAAGTGCATTCGGGGAAGAGTGACAAGAGGGTGCTGAAGCGGAAAGAGAGGGGTTGAAGATGTGCAGATGGACGAGATGTGCAGAGAAAAATGGCACATATAACATAAAGTGTACATAACTGAAAGCCAAAACTCCTTCCACAGGCTCAATACTATTGAGATTTCAGAATTGAAACATTTTCAAGGTTAATTAGTTACAACAAATCCTTGTTGGTACTCATTTATCTTAAACAGCTAACAACCATTGGCATAGCCAAACGTACTGACAGGTTTTAGGTGTAGGTCAGTTGTTGTGTTATATATCTGGATGCAATTACATCTCAGAGGGAAACCAAAATACCTGCAAGGTAGCACACTATGGGAATCACAGAAATTATTTTACATGTTCCCTTTTATGAAGCCCCCACATTTTTCATCTCACTTAAAGACCTGTCTTCACATATTTCTATATGACTGATTGCAATCAGCAGCTGTGAGTCCTTCCCGAAGCATGGTTAAAGCATTTTCTTCCAAAGTTGATGGCGCCTGCAGTGCAAGACGCTGTGCAAGCATACACTTTAAAAGACTAAAGTTGTCGCGTTGTACAGTTTGCACATTACAGTAACTGTTGAACATAATAATGCAGTAAGATATAGGGCAGTTTTTAATGTTTTTAATATTTCAAGACTATACGTTCCCACTACTTTATAAGCCTTACTTTATCACTAAATTAATTTGCTTTAAAATGCACCATTTGCCAATCATTTTTTCATTTTTTTCTCTGGAGGAGTACCCAGCCTGGACCCCATGTTTGTCCCTTAAGCTTGAATACATAAAAGTCATACCAAACTTTCACACCCCGCCACTTTTAAATGTCTCCAGCCTCCACCTTGCTTTAGAAATAGATTTGTGACAGTGTGCTGCAATGTACATCACCGGCTACATACCACACCCATACCATGCTCCTGCTAAATGGGAGTGGGTCATTTGCTAGGCTTGTTGTTTGTGTGACACTTGGATTTTTCACAATCCCTAAGACTTCAGTGATCTAACATTGATGGCAGCACCCCTACTCTGAAAATTGTTCCAGCACCAGTTGTGCCTAGTTGGCGCATATATAAAAAAAGATGCAAACGCTTAGAAAACCCATTCATGATTTGCTGGCGTGCTCAGACTGCGCTCTTTGAAGCCGCCATCTGCTTATATAGCCTGCAGCACTTTGTCACATTTCCAGAACAGCAGTAAACATCTACCCATAAAATGACTACCTGTGTCTCTCTTCCTCGCAGATTGAAGCTATTCTGTATAAACATCAGTATTCTCCTCTTTGACTCACTGCACCATCATACAGTTTTACCACCTGGCTCTTAAATATCTCATTGTCCGATTCGCAAAGCTTTATTTCCATTGGTAAAAGGCAGCTACCAATGGTAATTCAGGAGTAAATCACACCCAAGTCCAGAGTCAGGCACAAGTACATACAGAAAAATCTTTGTAAATCTGAGAACGCTCAGCAAGAAGGAAGTATATAGGGAAGGACTTGCGTGTTTAATTAGGTCTGTCTAAAGCTTATCTCATAATAAGTTAGAGTAGATATATATAGAGAGAGTCTGGGTAAGTCTCTTTGTTGATAAGCCTCTGTATACCCGCTCAGGATTTGAACTGTCAGGTGTGTAAGACTGCATAAGGAGTGCTGTCATTGCAGTGAATGGACAGAATCATGCCCATGCCTTTTAAGTTAGAAGTATTGCTATCTTATTTGTTCCCAAACCACAACACTAGCAGAAGCCAACACTACTAATGCAGCAGAGGGCATCACCAGCACTGTAGGCAACACTGCATGAGCAAGAGGAGAGATACACTCATGCCTCCAGTCCCTTCCTTTCATCTGAGTCACTTGCAGTGCAGTCCCTCCTGACTTGTCAAGTCAGGAGGTCTAGGGTTCTTTGTGTGGGGTCACTCTCTGGTTTTTGCAAAACCCATCAGTAATTGTAGTTTCACTGCATAACATGGCCTTACTTTCCATCTAGAGTTGTTTGTTTTCCTACCAAAGGCCCACCTCTGGCCAACTCTCCTCGCCTACTCCAACCTTCAGCCTCTTTCCCATATGCCTAGAAATTGTGCTTCCATCAGAGAGAATTGCCAGGATTTTGAATCCACGTGTGCCTCTGTGTTTCTTTATGAAGGCCCGTTTGTGTGCACAGGACAGATAGGGCAGGACTATCTTTTTATGTTTGGAGTTCTCCGCCCCGACTGTGGAGTCTCTGCAGTTGCAAAGTTACTATCAAATTCTTAGTTTCTGACAATGTAAGTTTACATTTGTGAATTGGGCTCACAACAATCACTCTATAACAGGGTGTCCACCTGGATGGGGAGCACCCCACACAGAGTTAGCACTCTCAGTCCTTCCCATCCCACCCACTCTCCCACCTGCAACTTGCCACTTCTCTGATTCTCTGTGTAAATTTCACCCGAGATCCCTTCCCCGCTGTAAATGTCTGTTTCACTTGATGCTGTGCTCCTGTTCCCTCTATTTTTCCTTCAGTTCTACCCACTATAAAAACCATTTCATGTACAATGTTGTGTTGCTTTGTAGCTGGACTCCTGCTATATCTTCCATACATGTATACAGCAGGGGTTCAGTAATAAGTATAGGCATGCAAGGCAGGTTAAGGCTTCCTGTGTTGTGGTTTAGCTTTCTGTTCACCACCCTGTCTATATACATACATCTGCCTGGTGTATCTACGAGTCTCTACATATAGCATCTTCCCCAGAACATACACATGTTGGTTACCCAAATCAAAGAATCATCCTAGTAAAAGCCTGTCAGTGAGCAGTGCAATCTTAAGCAATTTGGGGGCACTGGCTTAGACATATTTTGGGGCTCTCTGTCCTAAACAACTTTGAATTTTATCACCCATTTTCTGCTAATTCAAGCCTCATGATGCCAAACAAAATTGAACAGTGAGATGGAGAAATAGACATAAGTGTAATAGAGACAAGCTTCCCTTCCCAGGGGCTTCTGTAAAGGTGGGAGCACTGGGTAATTGTCCACTTAGCTCATTCCTTAAAACGTCTCTGTGAGTACAGTACCATCGGCCAAACCAGGTTTATATGGCTAAGCATTTTAATTGATTTCATCTTCCTAGCCATTTGTTCTAATTATTAAGACAGAAATAGTTAATGTCTCTTCTATAAATCAAGCGGAATGGACAGGCTGTCCTTAGGAGAAGGAAGAAGAAGTGATTTGAGTGCGCTAGAAGAGCATTAGACATTTTCTGTGTGTTCCTATTTAGGGAGCGCAGCATACCTTGCCGTGCCCTTGTGCTCTGCCTACAGACATCCTTCATCTGCTTCTAAACTAATGGAGCAGCAGAAGCTTGGATTGAGATGCAGACATTCCAGCTGGTGGATTTTCTTGGCTCTAATGATGCCGGAAAATGTTACTCATTGTTATGTTATGTCATGTCTTGTCATGATATATTTTGTTATGTTAGGTTCTGCTACATTGTGGTGTTTTATGTTGTATGCTTTTAAAGTGCTAAGAGCTAAATGCAATCCTGAAGAGTCCCCAGAATCCTGGGTGGAGGAAACCTGGGCATTGGTAAAAGATGTAGATATGCCAGGCAGAAGTTAAAGTTTCAATTTGTTCACTGTGCAGTTTAAGAGTGTATGTCTGATTTTCTAAATGGATGTGACTAGTTGGTTTCATATTTTAAAGTAAGACAGTCTCTCACACACACATACACACACTCATGCATCTATGCTTGCGCAGACACAGAGACCCACACACACATGCATGAATGCATGTTTGCAGACACACATAAGCATGCTCGAATTTACATACGCACACACACAGACACACATAGGCGCACACATATAGAGGCGCCCACACTTGCATGCCCACTATGTGTCTATACACTGCTGTACTGCTCTTTAACTGGCAGACTGTAGTGGGAGAGCTGCAGACCAGCTTCTAAAGCTCCTCCTCTTCCCTCCTCCAAATCTAGTGTGGCGCTGTCTCAAACACCTGCATTGATGAGCAACCCGAGCTGATAATTAATGAGTGGAACAAGGAGGATAGAATGCATCGGGAAGGCTGTCTAAATCATGAGGATTGGCTCAAAAGTTGGGAATGGTTCTCCAGCTTCTTCCTGAATCACATATTTAGAAAGGCTATCTCAAAAGATGAACCAGCTTCAGTGGCTGACTTAGGGGAGGGGTCTCACAAAACGTACTGTTTCAGCAATAGCCTAGACTTTTAGTCAAAATTATATAGAACTATAGCTTGTCTAAATCAGATGGTAAAATAGTTTCAAAATGAGTTTACGATTTTAGGAATGTGTAACGATATTCCGCAAGCTGGAATCACGCTGTGCCTTCACTGCGCCATCATTCGAACGAATGTGTCTTTAGTACGCATTCGTTCAGAACGCAAGTCGTTATAACGACTTGCCTTAGGGGGGCGCTGGATTTTGGAATAGGTTAATTTACTATTCCAACTCCAGTAAGTGCAACAGTAGGGATGGTGTTGGACTTTAAATCCAACACCATTCCACCAATGTGCCCCCCTAAGGCAAGTCGTTATAACGACTTGTGTGCTGAACGAATGCGTACTAGAGACGCGTTCGTTCTTTTGCAGGCGCTGTAAAGGCACAGCGGGATTCCGGCTTCGGCCTGAAGGACGTTTCCCCGATTTTAGACCTGGGCCTACGGCTGCTGAGGGTTGCACAGTGTTATCTGAAATAGTATCAGCTGAACTTGCCTATTTGCTCATTCTTCAAGTAAGCCGCGAGAAAAAATATGCCTCATACAAAGCATATCACAACAGCTCAAGAAAGAGCTTTTACAAACCCATGGTGTGATGCGCTATGTGATTTAGCAGTCACAAACCCTGTGATTCAGTAAGTTGCAGGCTTTGCAACCACTAAATCACTTATTCAGACATACAAAACACATTTTGGAAGTTGGAAAACTTTTTCTGGCTTTTAAAACGACACACACTAACTCACAATTTGGAAGGGGTGCGTAACAGGCATCCCTAACAAATTGTAAGTTGGTATGATATGTATCAGTGGCTTGTGACCATAATTACGGTGAGGTGGTAACCGATTTGAAAAGGGGAAGGACTCCCCTTTGGACACCATTCCCTTTTGGAATAAGGGTGGCTGCTTTGGGGTAGGTGGAGAGAGAGTAGACAATGGTCCAGGGGGACCACTGACCACTCTCCCTGAAGTTTCCCACAATCACAGGGATGGTGGTTTGATGTCAATTGCAGGCCAGTATCCTTGTGACTGTAGCCAATAGTGCATAGGCCAGTTTGCAAAAGAAAATACTAGTCTTAACATTTCGGTGCGCAAGTTACAATTTACAACTGCATTTTTTGACCAGCTTGTGTGTCCCTTATCTCTTGCACAGAACCAGAAATTCTTGGAGACAATGCAGAGTCCTGAAGTTTTACAAATAACACCATTTTTTATTTAGTTTCTAAAATCCAGTTTCCCGCAGAAATGTACGAAATCCAGTGCCTAATTTTTTCACAACTGGGCGGAGAACAATGTGCAGACTATTTTTCAATTGCACAAAACTAGCTTAAAAGTTGTGCTGTAACCTTTTTAAAAGCTTCCGTAAACCCATCACTGGTAAAAAGCGTACCCGCCCAAGCTTGAATCCATTTGCTACTGAGAGGTGGGCGCCATCATCCTGAGTGGGGCAGGTGAGGGCGCAAATGTGCCCTTTACTGATAAAAGTGATTTTTTGTCCCTGGGTGGAGCTGTTCTCCGCGGCTAAACACACACATTAAACTCTTGCTGGTGACAGCTCGTTTGGAAATGGCCTTTCTCCCTGGCGTCAGTCTGCTGCCTCTCTGGGTAGCACCTGTTAATAGTTTGACAGTACAGTGCTTTTTTCTTTCCCCGTGTTGCAGTAAGAGCTTCGCTGATTGGGCGGCTGCAGATACATTTGATTGGACCGCAGGTGGTTCCTCCACCCCCTCACCCCCCAACGAGACCCCTGAGTTTATCATCCCTCACATGGCAACCTGAGCTGCTGCCATTCCCTGGGTGGTGTGCTCTCTGCCCTTGTAAGAAGAGGGCGCTATGACCAGCTGGCGGCTGCTGCCCGCATATTAGGCCTAAAAAATATTAAGGTATCTTCACTTATAGTTCACTTCAATGTTGTCTCCTTCACACCTAATTTTTGGGTACAACTCGCATCGTACATTATCCACTCTGGCACAAAGGTGCCAGAAGAAGGGTGACAACCAACCTCAAACTATGTAGTTAATGTGGAATCTGTGATCAGAGCCAATCCTGTGTGTGGCATGAAAGTGTCCTAGTGTGGTAGCTGCCGGGCTTTGAAACTTGATTCACAGGCGTGCTCCAGAGCTGGCAATGCCATGGTACCCACTGTGACTCTTTGCACTGCCCGAGGAGCCCAGATTCTGAGCTTTGCTGATAGCAACACCCTCTGGCAACAAGAGAAGTGTGAGCAGACCCCTCAGTTGGGATGTGGGGTTGCAAGGACATGCTGTGGATGCTGCAGGCGACAAGGCCAATGAAGGGAACAGCAGAACCCCTGTTTCTATGAAGAATCTAGATTGTAAGTTTGGAGGCCCCATTCATTCTACAGTTCCTGAAGAATTACATTAAATAAATAACTTATGAGTGTCCATCCATCCTACATGGTGGGCACTGGCCCAACGCCATGGCTCCTTGCTTGCATCTTCAATGGTCTTCACACTGCCACTCACGGAAGCTCACTAACCAGGTTCCTTAGTTATCCCTACACACCTGAGACACATTGCTGCCACACTCACACAGCCTACATACAGATTGTAGTTATTATGTAATAATAAAAATGAGACAGAAGTTCTCAGAGCGAGTTATGCTCTGCAAGGAATGAATAAGCAGAGAGTCATGTAGAGAAATCAATCTGGAATGATTTACTTTGTAAACAACACAAGAAGAGAAAAGAGCATTTAATTGTAGTTATAATCTTGAAATATTGTAAGTTGATAGAGGTGCATCCGAGCTTGAAAGAGCTATACCAATGAAAAACACTACTTGATTGCAAAAGAACGAGGGGCATAAAGTATTTAACATTAATATTATTAGTATTTACTAAAATCCTGAATAATAAACAGAAGAAAGGAACTTTCCTGGGTCTGAAGTGTGGGCATTGCGGTTCTGTTATTGAAAGCAACACTGTTACTCATCAATAGATAAAACTGAGATGTCATGATAATTGTGACACAGAAGTCTGCACCTAGAGTCTGAGTGGTGAAGCTTATGTAAGTAAAACTAGGAGGAAAATCAAGACATCTCTAAAGGACCCCATTGGTAACATACAGTTACATAATAACATTACCAATGGCCAAATTCTTCCAGGAAATGGGACGTTATATCAACCTACTGAGATACTAGGTCATGTAGATTGTACTGGAATTACAATGGGGTGGGGTAGAGGAGTGATTGTGCACACAAATTCCTCAGAAGAGATGTTTCCTGGATTAGGCGCCACACCACACTTCAACCAAAAGGCTTGAATGGTGAATAGGAATTGGGATGTTTTTAATTAGGGAAAGCTTTTCTCAGGGATCAAACAGGCTGGGGGTTTGGAAAAAAGCATGCACACTATATCTGCGAGATTACTCATGTGTGCACACAAAACATTGTGGGTAAGTGAAGGAGGTAATGGTGTTTGGAGGCAAAGATTCCAACCAGTCTGCACAAGCCCTAACACGATTAACACAAGTAATGTGGTGACCTGCTGGGCATTTATTCAGGTAACTTTAGTGATATGGAGATACACTGAAAAGCAAGTGTAAAGTTTCTATGTTTTGCATTTGTAGAAATCCATTGTAAGAAAAGATTTGTATGTTTCCTGATGAAAAATCCTCACCTGGTCAAAGTGCATTGGGGATTGTCATAATATATCGATCTGAATATATTATTATATATGAATATTATATGGATTGGTATTTTCACAAGAAAGTGCATACACACGAATGACTCATAAAGAAAGTGATGTTTTCTAAACATGATGAATTAAAAAAGAGAAACAACCAACAAGTTTCTAACACCAAGTTGGAGATCAAATTATCATGGCACTTTATTTTGAATGACTGTCTCCCTAGCGGCATTATTTCTGAAGGCCATTTATTTTCTGTGATACAAGAATGCCTTTAGGTCTGGCATTAGCTAAAATCTTTTCATTTTACTAAAATTATATATTGTACATAATTAAATGTTTTTTCAGCCAGCCATCTTAATTAGTTGGGCTGTTGTGTCATTTACATTTTTCTTCTGCCATCTAGAGCATACAGAATGGGGCAAAGGTTCAGCCCACATCAGCAACTGGTTGACTTCATAATGAATAAAAGCACTCTGCTCTTTATTAAGGATAACACCAGCACACAAAGTAACTCCTCTCACTGGTAGGTATACTATGGCAATGTGTGCTTTTTGAGACCAAAAAATGCTTTAAGCCAATGTTTTTTTTGTAATTGTAACACACCAGCAGCTTCCCCAACAATAACACTTGACATAAAAAATGCTAAAAAAAAACAAATATTGACAAAGCCATAACTCTATCACCGAATACAGACCTATTGGCTTTTTCAGTGCTTGTTTTTACTGTATTCAGTGGATTACTACGCTCCAAAAACTCTGCTAATGATTGTGTTCAGTGAATAAACGTTTTTTTAAACTGGAGAAGACACGTTTTAGACACTGCAGTAAATCCTGATCTATTTAATAGATTAAACCACCTGTTAATTGCTCTCTCTGGATGCTCAAATTTAACAAATGTACATATAAATAATGCTTTAACTTTATCCCTTTGCCACTTCTTTTTAATCTTAAAAGAAAGAGCCCTTCTCTAATGCCCCCCCAAAAATAGCTTTGTTTCATGGGGTTTCTAAGTGACATGAGGACTAGTCAAAACCCTTATGATTGTGGTCAAATAACACACTTGAAAACAAATGATTAGGTAAATGTGTAGAATGACTGCATAGTTCAGTGACGCATTATGTTAACTTGGTTGCCCACCAGAATATTGTGTGCAGAAATATTGTCCGACTTAAATGCATGGTCGTATATTTAGTTTACAAAAATAACATTCCATTCAGTGTTGATTTAATAATATTCTTTGATTTAATGATTCAGTGGGTCAGTATTTTTGTAAATGATATTTAGGGCACAATATTTATGTTGGGCAAAATTGTGAAATTATATTCTGGTACCACATCATTAAGTTAAGTTATTAACCTTATAAAGTGCAGCTGTTACTCCCAAGAGACTTCTTGGCTCTGGAACCATCCTAAATATCTAAAGCATAATAACCAGATGCCCTGGAAGGCAATGTTAACATTTGACCTGTGTTAGACCCGTCAGACTTAGGATGGCCTTCCCCCAAGGTTTTTGCTTTCACTCTTCTTGTTTTGCAGAATTTGCTTTTCACACTTCACCACTGCTAACCAATGCTAAAGTGCTTGTGCTCCCTCTTTTAAACATGGTGAATCTACTTACACCCAATTTCCGCATTTATTTTGCTAGTAAGTCCCTAGTAAAGTGGTACTACATGTACCAATGGCCCGTAAATTAAAGGCTACTAGTGTGCCTGCAGCAATGATTGTACCACCCATTTAAGAAGCCTTTTAAACCATGCCCCAGGCCTGCAATTGCAGCCTGTGTGTGCAGTTTTACACTACCATTTCAACCTGGCAAAAATACATTTAGCCAGTCCTAAAGATTATTTTCTAATACATGTAAGCTACCCCCTGGGTAGGCTCTAAATGGCCCATGGGGCAGGGCACATTGCATTAAAAAAAATTGGGCATGTATTTTCAAGTTTTACATGTTTTAACATTAGTTTACCTTATTACATTTGATAAGTGGTAGCTTTTATGTGGGAACAGGTAGGAATATCATGTTTGGTGTATAAGTAATTGTAATGGTAAACCCTATTTTATGGTAAAGTCGGATTTTAAGTCACAGTTCAGAAAATACCACTTTTAGAAAGTTCGCATTTTCTTGTCCTAACCATCAGGTGCCTGTATCCTGAGTCACATCACTAGGTGTAGCTAGCAGATGGCCTTTGTGTATTCCACCCAGACAGTGATACAATGGGGGAAGAGTTGCTGGCCGGTTAGGCCATCTCTAGCAGGATTTGGAGAGGGGGAGCTGTCACCTACCACACTTGTACTTCAAAGGGGCTGCCTCAGCACACTAACAAAGGGTTTCAAACTTGTCTATTGTGACATCAGACAATCTGGGGCAAGGGCAGGTAGGCAGGAAATTCCAGAAACCTCTGTGGGGAGGAAAACTCCATAAGCTTCTCCCACTTCAAAGGTGACACCAGGTATAGAAATAAGACCCTCAGACCCATTCTTCAGTACAGTCCTGGACCTGTGGATGCTACATAAGGAGGGTGCCCTGCTGCTTGAGCCTGCCCTGCTTGCTGAGAAGGAAGACTGGGCCTGCTCTTTTCATCCGAGGTGGAGTTCTCCAAGGGTCACTGACTGACCTCCTGGTCTAAGCTATAGGGACAAAATAAGCCACAGAGGTCTCCCTCCAACTTCCCAGATGACCTGCTGCACTAGACCTGCCTTTACCTGCAATTGGGCCTGCTTGAGCCCTGCTAGTCTCTGCTGGAGTGAGTTCCAGATCCACAAGTGGTGCCTCACCAGGACTCGGGGCGTTGGCTTGCATCAGAGAAAGATCCGGCTGGCCTAACAAAACTGGTGTGAAACAACGCGAAGTTCCACAAAGCCTCGCCACACAGCTGCAAGCTTCATTGGAACTGATGCTGGGTGACGCAAAGCCCTGCAAAGTCTTGCTACACAGCTGCCAGCCTCATCGAAATCAACGTCAAGTGACGCAAAGCTCCACAAACCCTAGCCGCACAGCTGCCAGCTTCATCGGAACTGATGTCGAGCAACGTAAACCCCCACAAAGACTCGCAGCACTGCTCATTGGATCTGACAGAGTCTGTGTGCTGCATAAATACATTACACATTGCCTCTAAGTTAAGCCTGACTGCTTGTGTTCCAAGCTACCAAAGGTTTAAGCACAGGTTAATTTGGTGATTCATATGGTTCACTCTGGCAAGGATTGTGGCAGTTGCTTGAGCTGGGCTCACACCCCTCAACCAACAATCCCGTTTGTCACAATCCGGAATGCAAGGACGCCATCCCACATTTCTCGTCCTGAACTTCGTTTTTTCAAGAAAATGTGCCCTGGAAAGAGGAGTCCATTTGGTTCAATGGTAAATTTAGTGTAAAACTGACCAAGATGTTTTAATCAAATTAATGAAGGCAAATCCAGGGCTGGAAACACGATGTCTATGTCACTTGACTCCATATGCCCACTTGGTTTGTGTTGCTTTTGTAACAGAGCACTCAGTTTAGGTTTTGATTGCCAGTGGGCCAGTAACATCTGATCCCTGTACAGTGTGTATGTACAGGGATCTGAATAATGTAATTTGCTGTAAACACAAGACTCTTGCAATTTTCTCATTGTGTATTTCGACAGGTCATACCTGTCAAAAATTATCAGCAGAAAAAAGCGTACGGTACATTCCTCTGCATGAACAATTTTGTGCAGAATACACCAAGTTCCATGTGTAATCCTTCATTTTTCAGAGAATACCTCCTAATCAGTTTTTCACTGCACCTGGTAAATAGAGCACCCTGCTGTACTGGTTTCTACCAGATGTGGTAAATAACTCCCCTTTACCATTCCACCTAAAGTCAAGTCCTTTAGCTTTGAGATGTGCGAAATTTGCGTAATTTGCATTCTCGCAATAGCCAGACGTTTCCGCACAATTATGTGAAATGAAAATCGATCATTCTGCATTATATGTTAGTGCGAAATGCATCCTCAAATCAGCTTTCGCTAGGAGAATGCATTTTTTGAAAAGCACTGCAAACAACATATGTTCACACACTTATTTCTGTGAGTTCGCAGTAAATTTTTACCATGAATTGTGCAATTTACAGCGAATGGTGTGTAATCAGGCGAAGTGGCATTATGGAATTTTTTTCGGAATTATGCGTAACAAGCGTAACACGAAACTCCCCAAATTATACAATTTACAATGGCGTAATTTAAATTTCGGCTACACTGACTTTAGGTAAGCCATGACTGCTCTGTTCTTGAGCGCCCTGAAATAACTTTCAATAAATGACATTTTTCATGAACTACATCAAATTGATATTGCTCTTATGCTCACATACTTTTCCATGGGTTTATGATTAAAATGCACCATTTTTCACAGCTTCTTTCCTTACCAACCGGACTGAATAAGGTGTGGTTCTTCACTTTATTAAAACTAACTTTTCCACCAGCGTCTGTGGAACCTAATGCTCTACTGACCTGATGTTACGGCCCTGGATACGAAGCTGGTCAACAGAATGCATTTCTGCAGCCATTGCATAAACACAGCGTCGATGACTGCATCGGTGCATGATAAGAAAATCCTGCCCTCCTTTGCCCTGTCATAACATTCAAATCCCTCTCAGGTCGACGCGGTGACTAATTGGTTCTCCTTCACACTCTGGGCGCTGGTTTCCAAGAAGTCTGATCATCTCGGGACTGCTTACAGCATTCCAACCTTCCCGTATTTTGCAAAATTGTCGTCTTCTGCGCCAGACCTAAACAAATGAGTACTTGGCATGTTCCATTCTTCTGAATGTTAGGGGGGCGTCGGGAGGAGATGAAGGTTTCAAGAGAGTGGATCTTTAACCAGCTGCGATAAACACTGTTAAGGTGATGAATGATCTCTCTGTGATTCATACTGTGAAAATGCAGTGTCTTGACTTTGTAAAACTCCAGCAAAAACGTAATATCACTTTTCCTACCAAAAACAACTTTCAGGTACTACATCAGTGGCGGTGCGTCCATTGGGGCGCTGGGGCATTGCCCCACTAATGCCACATGGCCCATTGATCGATCGTTCTACTTAAGTTCAGTATGGTTGTCATTCATTCATTGTTATTATTAAAATAAAATACTCGCGGCTCAATGACGCTGAGCCTCGGGCCACGCCCGAGGCAAACGGACGCTGAAGGGGGTGGGTGGGGCTGCGGCAGCAGTGCATGTTTGACTGACAGGCTAGCCCAGCGCAGCAGTGCGCATGTTCGCTTTTGGGCTGGTCATTTTTATGACCAGCCCGAACATGCGCACTACTAGCCTTCCCCATAGAGCGTGGGACGAGGGTTGCACTTGCTTCATGCAGCGCAGCAGCCGAGCACCCCCGGTCTCCTATGGGCGGGGAGTATTCCTGCTCTAGCCAATCCTGCCGCTGCTAATGCAGCGGCGTCTGAATTGGCTGAGAGCAGGACACTGAGCAGTCTGGGCTATTGGGTGGCGCGCGTGGGTTAATCCCTGCTAAGCCAATCCTGACGCTGCTGGAGCAGCGTCAGGATTGGCTGAGAGGGGTTGTTGGTGACACGGCTGTTGTTCCTGTTAAGTTGAAGCCAGAAGGCGCCAACGTGGGACCCCCGCCCAGCAGGAGCAGAGGCGGCGCGGACGGACCGGTCAGGTATGTTTTTTATGATTATTATTACCCCTGGCCCCTCACCCACGCGAGACCCCCCCGCGAGTATTGGAGCCGCGACTGCGGTTCTTCTGTTTGTTTGAATGCAGCCTGACGACGCCTCTGGGGTGGTGAAAACACAGGCGAGGTATGGGCGACTGTGCAGCACCGGAGCTCTGGGGACCAGCGCCGCATTTCCTCTTCTCTTCCTCGAGGTGCTTATCAGGGACGAGCTGAGCGGCGGGGCTTTATTTGTAGTTATTTTAGAATAATGCGCATGTCTGGTGGGGGGACATGGCCGTTCTGAGGTATGTTTGACAGGGGGGAGTCGGGGGGCTCCCCTCACGCTTTAGCCGCTTGCCAACAGAAGCAAATAAAAGGATTCACACGAGAAAGAGACCATTCAAAGATGCACCCCTGAAAGGCACCTCGTGCGCCGCTTTGTCTGGGCAGCCTGTCATCTCATCTGTTGGCGCAGTGTGTGCGGCAGATGACAGAGTTTGCGTTTGCTGCCCGGGTCTCAGTGGGGGGTAGAGAGGTGCTTGGGGTGTGATGGGAATGCGCCACGGGTGCGGTGGCTGCTTGACCACCTGCCTGTTCCACATGCCATCATTTGCTTCACAGTGCCGCCGGCGCCTGCACTGTTAGTTTATTCACGTTGTCATTTTCACTGACTGGAGGAAGCAGGGTACAGGGGCGCACGTGTGCCTGCGACGGGGCTGTATGGGTGAAGGTACTAAAGCAGTCTTGCCTGCACAGTTACACGCCTCTCTGTCTGCAGTCCACTCTACAGTGTGAAGTTTATTGTACAGTGGGGTTGTATTGGAGGACCGTAGTGTTTAGCGCATCTGCCTGAGCTGGGTGAGGGCTGTGCCAGTAATCCTGCCTGTCCGCTTTCCTGGATGCCTTCATTTTGTCTCCGCAGTGCCCACTGTATTGCAATGTGTTGATGCTCGTGGGGATGGTTGTGGGTGGGCTGAGAGTGTTTGGGTGAGTTTTGTTACCATTCCTGCCTGCTTCCTTCGCACCCTTTAGCGTGTCCTCTGCATTGCACCCTTGAATGTGATGAACTGGTATGTGCACGTTCTATGGGAGTGGTGTGTGCGTTAACAGGTGTGTTTGTGTTTGCAGGGTTTGGGTGAGTGATGGCTGTGCACTGAAGTCTGCCTGTCTCTCCTCTCTGTCCTACCTGCACTCTGCCCTCCAGGTTGCACGCTTTATTGCGATTTGTCATTTATTCCTGGCACACTTGCTCTGGGGATCGGTGTGTCCTTTGGGCTGATGTCATGTGATTCCTGCCTGCTATGTGTTGCCAGCTACATTACCAGCCTGCGTGTCATCTATTTCGTTACACACTTTATTAGACTGTGCTCTTATAGAAAACAGCCAGATTTTGAGTTGTGAGAGTAGCGTGTGTTTTAGCACCTGTGTTTGCACTGGTTCAGGGTTCGGACGAGGACTGTGATGCCTGCCTGCTCTGCGTTGCCAGTTACATTCTCTGCCTGCGTGGCATTCATTTCGTTACACACTTTATTGGACTGCTGGTATATTACAGTACGGGGTTGAAGCGAGAGTAGCCGTGCTTACACACTTGTGTCAGGCTGCACAGGGTTCTAATGAGAGCGGTCATGTGATTCCCGCTAGATTCCCTGCCTGCATGGTGTCAATTTCGTTGCACACTTTATTGAATTGTGCTGTGTTATTAATGTGCAGAGGCTGCTGTGAGAGTGGCCTGTGCTGAGGGCTGTCATGTGATTCCTTCCTGCTCTTTGTTGTCGGTTACATTCCCTGCCTGCATGAGGGTTGTTGCATTACACATTTGCAGCATTGTCTTCAGCGGAGATGGGCTAACTCTTTTACTTTGTGGAATCACTGCACACCTATGTTGGTTTTTGGTTCCCATACTTATTTCGGGAACGGGGCATTCAGTCCCGGTCAGCAACAGTCGCACCCAGCACATGTGCACAAAGA
Source organism: Calotriton arnoldi (assembly GCA_963921515.1). NCBI lineage: Eukaryota > Metazoa > Chordata > Amphibia > Caudata > Salamandridae > Calotriton > Calotriton arnoldi. The sequence continues at coordinate 113,941 of CAWUFW010008913.1, read as the reverse complement.
TGTTGTGTGCCCCCACGGTAGTGCAGCCCCAGTAAGTTATTTTGTGACGAGTTAATATTGCCACTATTTTACAGACAGACTTGTTTGACGTCTTTATCGGTATACACCAGCGGTAAGCGGATTACACTTTTCTGAAGAAAATGCGTCATTAAGCCCTGCTGTTGAGACTCCCTCACCCACCTTTGCTGGAGTTTTCTGTTGACTGTCACCCCAGAATCTGGTTGTGCGCCGTGGTCCCCGAGGCTGGCAGCCCCTGCTGTGAAATCCACATGCAGCACCCCGCTTCCACAGCCTTTCTCCAGTCCAGCCAACCAGTGTAGCACCTGTGAAGTCCTTCGCCAAAACTGTTAGTATTAGTACTCAGGGCACACAAGGCTTGCAGAATAAACGTGCAGTGCATTCTAAGCACTTTCAGCCAATCCGACATAAATGAAGGCCGTGGTTCTTTTATTATTATGGTGCTCTTCGTGCCACATTACATTTTAAAAACTGTGTGTCTTGTACTTGAGCATATGAGAAGTCAGACTACCCCGTGTTTGGGCAGGATTCGTCCAAACTGTAAAACTAATGGATTAATGCTAAACTGCTGAACCCAAGTGTTAACAGTCCTTGTATTCAAAATATATCTTATGGATAAAAAGATGCAATTATTGATTAATATTTGTGCGATCTATATCAGATTTGCTAAACCTACATCACTTTCCATGAATAAGCCACAGCAGTCAGAATTTGCTATCTGTAGGGAACTGGGGTCAGTCCCCGTGATCCCTTCTCCCTACCCAGTTAATAATCTGACCCCCACTGTAGGCGCTCAAGCTGCGCTCGCGATTATTTGATGCAAGGCAGCTACTGATATTTTTCCTGCTGACACCCATTTCCCAAAATGAGTCCGGCCGCAGAGGCGAAGGGTCAGAGGAAATGTTTCAGGGTGACCACCATTCCAAACATAACTCAGTCTTTTCCATAAAAGGAGAAAACAATTTTGGCCTCTTAGGTTTTTTCATTTGAAGTTTTGAATACTCACACCTTAGAGCCTCTAAGGTGTGAGTATTCAAAACTTCAAATGAGAAAAACCTAAGGAAGGGAGCGAACCAATGGGATGGGGGCAGGGGAGGCTGGCTCCGGGAGGAATTCTTGACAAATAGGGGGAAAGTGTGAATGTAAGTGGAGGGGCAGGGCTAACTTCTGAAGTCCTCTTGCGTTCTATAAAACGGCTTTCTACGTGGAACCACAAAATGACCATAGAAAACCGCAGATGACAAATGGAGACGTGAAGTAAATTGGTTCAAATACTGCTATTGGCAGGAACTGATCACATGACCATTGTTACCGCCTGGACACCAGAGTAAAGAACGGGAGCTGCGACTATCCCATTAAAACAGTTTGTGGAATAGACATATGTGGCATTGAATAAAGTATGTCTCTGTTCAGTACTGGGCCCACCGAACTGACCGTATGCTTGAAAGTCAATGCCTAAAAAGGAGATGCTGGATTTCTATGAGCCTGGGGTAGTAGGTGGTTGTTGATGGGTCAAGAGATAATGGAGATTCGGTGTGGCACAGGCAAAGCTGTGCATCTCTTGCTTGCTTCAGCTGACAGTGCTCACTGGAATTTAGCTGCATGAATGGTGTGCGGAAGGACACATCATGAAAGGAGGCCTCTTCAAAAAGCCTATAAAACACTTTAGAGGGCCCGAGAATGATTTTGTCAGTAACCAATGTGCACGCACTACTGATGGGGCCACCTTCGAACCTATGCAGATATGTGGGATTAAAGAGATTGTTGAAGCTAACCTTCCCAGAAGCCCTTACTTCACCGATTTGAGTAAACTGCACGTGTTATTATTTGAAGAATTATTTTTGCAGCCCCACAAGCAAACAGTAGTGTTCAGAATCCATCCAAATATAGAATTAAAGTGCTTTAAACTTTTCCAGACGTTCAAACTGCTTCCTTTCTTCAATAGCCACCCCTTCAAAGCAATCACTGAGGCTGAAATTATACGGTACTATAATTAAGCAGTTTAACTTATAATCAGACCCGCTGGAATAATGCGATTTTGCGGCCAGGGCGTTTTCTAAATAGTCATAGTTTTGCCTCTTTTGCAATATCATCACCCATCATCTGCTGGATAAGCTGCAGATTTTAACAAAAAAATTGTTTCTCTTTCTCAAACAAATCAAAGTTACTAAAAATGCAGCAATGTGTTGCCACGCAGTGGAAGGCCCTTGTCAAAAGGTTGACTGGTCGCTTTTCTGTTCTTTATTGCACAGTAACTGTTGAACAAATTAATGCAAGAAGATACAGGGCAGTTTTTAATGTGTTTAATATTTCAAGACTATACGTTCCCACTGCTTAATAAGCCTTGCTTTTTCGCTGCATTCATTTGCTTTAAAATGCACCATTTGCCAATCTTTTTAAATTTCTTTCTCAGGAGAGGGACTCTCCCTAGACCCCAGGTTTGTCCATTGAACTTGTTCACATCGCTAACTAGTGTTTTCTATTGGAAAGGGTAGAGCCAAAGCAGTCTTGCTTAGTACCCTAGCCCTCTTCAGAAGTCAGACTTGCTTGGCAACCCAGAAATTCTCTGAAATAATGTATGAGTTTTCTTTTATGAATGCCTAGAAGAACTGAATTTTTAGTCCATTTATCACAGAAATAGTGCTGAAAATCGCACCAAAAAGATGCCAATTTTTAAAAATTTCTTCACGGGGGAGAACCCCCCGAACCCCTCTTATTGCTGTCGGGCTCGCTCGCTGCGCTCGCTCGCATACGTTGACTAGTTTTGCATACGCCTCACCAGTTTCAAATTCCACCAGCCGCCACCGTACTACATGTGTGGAAAACAGGCGCTTAGCTGATGATTCACCCCCTCTCCCTCCCACCTGCATGAAAAGCACAACAATGGGCCACCATAAGCTGAATTGTATTGCAGCATTTGTATAGCACTGACTACCCCTATGTAGGGCTCTCAAGTGCTTAGCCAAATGTATAGCAAAGTTACACTGTGTCAGGTGGATGATTGAAGGGCGTTGTTCTTGTTTTGAGCCTATGTGGGACTCTGAAGTGATTAGCCTAATGGATAGCAAAGTTACACCCTGTTGGATGGATTGTTGAAGGGTGTTATTCTTGTTTTGAGCCTATGTGGGCAGTGTTTTTTCATATAGCGTATGATGACCACTGAGGTGCAGTTATTGTGTATGGGATGCAATGTCTGGGCTTTTATGGATGAGGGGCGTGAGAGACAGACACACAAATTATAATTGTAATAAGGACTAAAACATAAAGGCAGGTACACGCACCAGCATGGTCATAAGGCAGCGTGATGCTCAGGGTGTGTTCATCAAAAAGAAGGGGGAAATCAGAGAAGACCCAACAACCTGTACGGCGACACGTGTCGGTCAGAGACAGTGAGTGAGATAAAGGATGCCAAATGAGCAAGAACTGGAATTAGTGACTTGAGCAGTAGTCATGGACTTCTGAAAGGAAAGGATGATACCTACTGGTGATCAAATTCACCCCATGTTAGGAAGAAGGAAGTGGAAGTGCAATCAAGGTTGGCAACCCTAGCAGAAACTACACAATCTTTAAAAGCCTCAGATTCCGCCCACACCTGATAGACCAAAGGGGGCCTACATTTTGAGCACAGATTCGTGCTCACTCAGACAGACAGCGTCTTAAAAATGTTAGAGCTTTACGGTGGTGGAGACCCCTGTCCCACAGAAGTTGTAGGGGCCTATATTACACCATTACTGGTAAATGGACATGAGCCGCAGCATCTAAATTACTGCTGCTGGATCCGTCATCCCATCCATAGGGTGACAAAAGAGGGGACAGCATTGTAGGGTTTGCTCTCCTGCAACAAGATGAATTACTTCCACCTCTATTTCCTCAGGCGAAAACCAGACGGAGTCTGCCTCTCCACCTGGTGAAGTCACATCTGCAAGTTATCCGAACCTGTGTTAAATGATCTCACAACAAATGCATTCCACAGCAATGTGCTTGTTTGTGTTGTGGATGTGATTGTACAGCATAATCATATTTATTGTTCTACTCCTGACATGATGTTGGGGTAGCAATAGTATGCCTGAGGCTCACAGAACAGAGCTTTGTGATTATGCTCAATATCCAAAGAATACAAGGGTCCACTTCTATTCCTTAAAGGATGCCTGCATTTAGGATTGGCTGATCTCTGACCACTAAATAACATCTTATTAATAAGCAAGCTAGATAAGGGTAACAGCTTATTAGTGGGACTACACACAGCACCCTTTCTCCCCTTCCCTAAAATCATTAATTTAGTACAAGAATGATACTTATACTCCTTAGAAACTCTCCTGCATCACTCAACAAACAATATAGTTACGTACCCTCAATCACAGGGTTGATTACAGACAGACCCTGGGCCCACAGGGCCCAAACCTTACCAGGAACGCTGATCTCTCTCATTTACCTAAACAGACCCCCCAGGATATTGCGGCATGAACTAGTAAATTTAGCAGCACAAATCTGGAAATTTAGCGGCATTTTGGGCACTTTATTTTGCAATTTTTCCCACTACAAACACAGATATCTTAGTTTTTGGAGTTATTTTACAACATGAAGCTATGTATAGTTTGGTTTATTTACAATTTAGACAATTTGTTTTGCTTCAAGGCTACATATAGGACATAAACATGTTATTGAATAAATGCCCACGGAACCTGTATGCTTGTTGTGTTAATCTTGGCCATGTATGTGCAGTTCTTCTGAGCAGTCCAAATCTAGCCCTATATTGTGCTGCTGATTATAATGCAAAAACAATAATGCCCGGATGGATTGCTCTGAGAGGGACCGTCGTCTGGCTGACACAATAATTTTGTAGATGCTGTTGCTCCTTTCAGCATCTGCAGAACTGGTCACACAGTCCTGTACACAGCTGCAAGCTGTGAAAGGACTGGAATGCGGTCAGCCATCCCACGCCAAAAGAGGTCAGTGTCAATCACCCCAGAAACAGATGCCTGTACTGCTTCTGGGCCTACAAGTTCAAATTAGAGGCGAAGCTCCTGATCGGGAACTTCGCTCAAACCAGGGAGGCTGAATATGCACTCTTGTTTAGGCAGGATGCAGAGTCGTGCAGGATTGAAAAGGCGCACTTGTTTCAAGAATCCAATGCCTGGTTGGGCCTCCCCCATGTATTTGCCCACCTTTTCCAGAGAATTTTCAAAAGCTTCATTAAGCTGGGCTGTTATCTTTTTTTTCTGTGTCAGAGATAATTTAGCCCCTGCAGTGGTCTGTAGAATTGGTTGTAGTGACTCCACAGTGAGGACTGAATTGTTTGTTAGGTTCATGTGGAGGTCCTCCAAATAATCATACACCTTCATTGTCACTGGTGTCTGACTCTGGAATAAGTCCATCAGATGTAAAATGTTTTGGCATTTTTCTGCCACAATGTCCAATTGAACTTTAATGCAGTTTCTTTGGTCGCTGTTCAAAATCCTTTGCAGATTTTCAAGGGAATCTGGGGGAGACTTGCTGAGTTGCATCTCAGACTCAACAAACCCAGCATAGGACTCAAAGTGCTTGCAGTAGTACTGAACAGCAGCAAACCAAGAATTCTACCGGGTACTGCAAGGGTCAGGTGCCATCCGTGGTTTCATCCCATGGTGCTCAGCAAGATGGTGCAGGTACCTTCTCTTTCTGCTACCGGCCATGTAAAAGATGCGCGAGAAGTACAGAAGGAAAGCATTTAGCTCCACAAAAGGCTTCCTAAACGACTTTCCAATAAGGTTCATTATGTGTGCCAAGCAGGTGATATGTATTGAGTTTGTATACAGATTTCTCAACACAGTGTTGTATGCCTTGAGCATGTATGCCGCATTGTCAGTGTTAAAGGAAATAACGATCTGAAAGGCTATGCTGTCTCTGTGAGCACCTTCACAACTGCTTGCGCTACAGTCCCATGGGTGTACTGTGAGAGGAACACTGTGTCTGCTAGGTGGGTGTGGATCTGATGGCCACCCTGCGCAGAGACCACTGCAAATAACACATTCAATACACACTGCCCTTCGACATCAGGTGTTTCATCAAATGTAACACTGATCTTTTGATCTTGCAAGTGTTCTTTCAGCTCGTTCTTGGCTCCTATATATCTCTCTGGGAGATAACGTTCTTGAAGCTGATAACTTCCAGGTATCGCTCCACCATTTCGTACTCGCTCGTGGAGAAACTTGCGCAACACAAGGTAGTCGGTTTTGCTCAGCAGAATGTTCAGCGCTGTGCAGACATTGACCCACTCACTTATAATTTCCTGGTTTGAGGCACCGGCAGCTGTACTCTTTGTGAAAAGCGAGTTCACAGTCATCTGACGGGCACGTTTTGGCGAAGAGTGAGGGTCTGGATCATCTGCACAGCGCTTCAAGTGTTTTTGGGACCGCACATGCATATCCACTGTGTGTTTCCGGATGTGGTCCACCGCCACATTGCACACACTACAAAACAGCACGCCACCATCAGCATGCATCACGGTGCTGTACTCTCTGGCCCGATCTGCTGCGGTTATATGGGTAGGTAGGTGTGATCGGTGCTTTACAGCCTTCACAGGCTGCAGAAACTTCTCCATCGTGCTTTTGTTGTGGTGGCTTGTTGCTCCCTTGGAATCCAAAAGATCTCGGGCATGTGGCGCAGTCACGTAACTCACCTACAAATATATTTGGTGTTACTAGATGTGTTTCAAAGGGGAAAAGGGCATTGCAATTGTTGAATGGAAAGTTAAGAAAACGTAGGGAAGCAATGAATAAAAATGCATGTAACTCTGAAGCACCTGCAAATGGCAAAAAAATTGAAAACTTGTTGGGACAGATCCGCAATGGGAAACAGCACTCCCCAAACGGCGTTGAGCAAACAGTGTTAAAAGAGCATGGTCAGTTGCAAAGAAAGGAGAATGTGAAACCTTTTGAAGCAGAGTTGCATACACGGAGTGTTAATACATACAGGTAGGCAGAGGTCCTTCGAAGTGGAATGGCACACTTGTGTGGTCCCGCTAGGCAACTTTGAGTCGTCTGTGGAGGGCAGTGGTGGTGCGAGGTAAACATAAAAAACATAAGGCAAAAGTGTTTCCCCAAAAAAAACAACCCTGCCCCAAAGTGCCTGCAAATAAAAAATAACATTACAAAGGTTGCATGGGTGGAGAAAAACGAAAAAAAGGGGAAGGATGAGCCACCTGCAAATAAAGTGAAACCTAACCGTCCAAAACAAATTTGTACAAGTGTACTTTGTAGGAGCACATAAGCCAGGCGTTTACACTCGGGGGGGGGGCAACAGTGCTTAAAGGGTGTGTAGAGAAAGTCCCAAGACAGCCCCAAACCACCCCCAAGAAAAACAAAAACAAAATAACAATTATGAAACCCACATGATCACACAGAATCCCATCGCCAAACCATGCACAGCCCTCCCACCCATCGCAAGTAGGACTTCACAAATATTGGTGGCGACCTCAAGGTTCTGCGCTTTAGCATATGTAGTATTCATCTCCCCGGAGGTGTACAGAAACCAAAACTTACCCATGCTGTGCAGCAGCAAGCATATATTAGTTGCCAGACGGCCCAATGGCTCTTTAACCAGCAGATTCTTTCCTCCAAGACTCTACAAAAGAAGAAAAAAGAGTTAGAGCACCTGTCCCACAACACTGCCACTTACCCCACTACGCCTCTTTAAAAACCACAACCCCCCATATGCCCCCTGGGCCCACGTGCATAGCGGGCCCCCAAAAAAATGCCCCCCTGGGCCCGCCGCACACTGGGCACGCGGCGGGCCCAACATAAACTTTTTTTTTTTTTTAAATGATGCCCGCCGCGTGCCCCGTGTGCGGCGGGCCCACAGCAACAAGCAGAGCAGCAGCAGGAGTACCTACCTGGGTGGGCCCGACGATGCTCCAGCCAGAAAAGACCAGTCCCCTCAGCCCTCAGCAGGAAATGAAAAACAGCAGCAGGGCAGGTGAGGGGTGTAAATAAACACACTACCTCGCCTGCCTGCTGTGAGGACCCTGAGGACCCTCCTTCTATTGGCTCCGTGGTGAGAGCCACAGGGCCAATAGAAGGGGTCGGATTGCTCCGGCACTTTTGTAAAAATCGCTGCATTTTTACAAAACTGCCGATTTCGCGATTTTTGGGCAAATCGCGAAATCCTGGAGGGTCTGCCTAAATTCCAGATCCTAGCTCATGCTCATTGCACATCCTTCCTTCTAATATGATCTATCACCAAATCTCAGACAATGATGATAGTCAGTCGGAGGGCCACTGTGCACAAGCTATTTTGCAAAGGGGCCAGAACTCACCAGAGTTTCCGCTTTCCCCTATTTGCGGGTGTTGTTTGACAACAGAGGATCATGGGTTGCACAAACACTCCTCAAAAAGAACATCCTGGAGAGGGCTGCAGGCGCCACCATGGATTTCGAAAATAGTTTGGGATCCAAACCCCAAGAGATCTTCAGGGAAAAATGCATTCCTATGGCCACTTCTAGGTGTGATGTGTGGGGGTACAAAGATGTAAGAGAACTGCAGGTGGTCGAGAACAAATTTTTGCATAGACTTCTCGTTGTTCCCTCTAGCACCCCATCTTTTATGATTCACAACGAACTTAGAACGGGCTACATATTTCACCTCATTGCAGGAGCGCCTTTAATACGCTGGCTGAAAATTTGGTCAAGCTCTCTCTCCACTCTGAATCAACTTGTACTAGAGGACTGCATTGCTCTAGAGGGGGCTTCTCGCTTCCCGTAGCTGAGGTATGTTAACGAACAGCTGAACAGTATAGGCTGTCCGTCCCTGTTTAGCAATCCAAGGCCTTTAAGCCACAGCGATCTGAGGGATACCAAAAACATGATTTTGGGCAGATGGTCTGGGGTAAGGGAAGACACGGAACCTACTTGAGACAATATATAATGTGAGAACAAGTCCACAGGGGAATCCTTATTTGTAATATGTCAACATTGCTCACCATTATTCTTTATTGACTAGATTCAGACTCAATCTTATACATTGTTTTTTAGCTGTCCCTAACGGATTCTCAAAGTCAAGAGTTTTAAGGCCCTGTCCCTGTGATAACTTTTCATGCACTTTATATTTCTGTGTGACTTTTATCACATTTTGAGGCAAAAATGTATTATCCCGTTGGTAAAAAAACAATCAATTTATACAAGTAAGACCAGTGTTGTTGTATTTGCAAATGTTACCCTCTCCCATGGTTTGCTTTGTGTTAGCAAGCTTTCTCTCGGGTGCCCTCAGACTCAGGAAAAAGTTCTTTAAGGAATAGGGGGCTACCTACTGAGACTGTGCATATGGGTCTTCAGCTGCTTACTTCAAACTGTAATATTTCAGTGAAGGATTGTACCCGATGAACTGTAGTGGTTCCCGTACTGACGTTTGCTCTTATGTGATTTTATTAAATTTTATGTATGTTTAGGATTAATTTCCAGTATGCACAAGCAGTTTCAGATTGTTTCTATTCATGCTAAATGGAGATAAACTTGCATTAATGGCTTTTTTAGGGAACCAAAAATTTATTTTGATTTTTTAAAATAATATTAATGTGCTTTTATGGTCTATATTGGCCGAATACAGATTTATTGACTTGATATATCACCATGAATGTGACAATTCCATGGCAGTAACCACACAATGTGTTTCCTAACGAGACAGGTGTTACCGGATAAGGAAAACTCACCCACGTTTTTGTTTCCAAACAGTCCTGGCATTTTTCTCAACCAGCACACTGCAGCAATGCCAACATAGGCATAAATGGCTCCGTTTTAATGGGATGCCAATGTGAGCAAAAAAGTCAAGATGGCAGCTCCATTAGTGTTTCATGTCTTCCTGTCACCACAGAAAACAGCATAAATTATATTTTTTTAGTTAATTAGTTTTGAGGACATCATAGGGTAGTAGATATATTTTCTAGTGAGGAGGAGACTTGCCAGCAGAAATGGGTTGTTTAGAAGGCAATTAGGCCGGAAGAGGAAGGAGTCTCCAACCACAAATTGAACTCTTGAGCCGGACCAGGCTCTAGAATGTCTTACTATTACTGGGGGCAGCAGCCGCAGCAGAGAGGGGGGCTAGAATGCAGACCATAAGACACAGATAGGGTTGAGGGGGCCGGCCTGCACAACATGAGGCACAGTTAAGAGTGAATGAGGGGTCCGGATGACTAACTATGAGGCACAAGGAGGAGGCAGTGAGGGGCCCATTGTACAGACCATGAGTCGCAGACAGGAGTGAGGCAGGGATGTAGCTATCAGTGGTGGAGCAGGTGCAATGTACTGAGGCACAGAAGTGGGAGGGGCCCAACAACAGCAGCCCCTGGAGCCCTGAAAGGGCACCTAAATGAACTTGCTGAAGTTCTTAATGTGAACGAGCATTAAAGTGGACTTTACATTTTGATCCTTTTCGTGTCACGTTTGCTGTGTGTTCAAACACATGTCAAATGTCAGTCTAGTCTTCTGACAATTGGCTGCTTATTCCTTTAAAATGGAGACTAGTGTTTACTTTCGCTTTCTGCAAAATGTGAGGATTTCGAAAAGTGAAATATGTGAAAACCTTGGTGTGAAAACAAAGGCTGTAGAAAGTCATTTTCTTCTACAAAAAGCAAAATTTAAAATACCTATAAATGAATTGTACAAATAGTGAAAATTAATTTACAGGACAGCACAAATGAAGCGTTTTTTTCCTAATTCTAAAGAATGAAGAAACAAAGATTTTCAAAGAGTCAAAACAAATCAAGACACTTTACTTGGTGATGCGCAAATGACAAATATTCACTGAAACCGAATTTCCATATTATTGGTTGTGCACTATATAGTTTTATTAGTAAAATTGTGAATCTGTTCAAATGTAGTGTTCATTACAATGGAAAATGTGCTGTCTGCAAATGACTGTGGCTCCCACACAATGCTTTAGAAATACATTTGTGATAGTGTGCTCCTAAATGCAACATCAGCTACCTACTACACCCTTACCACTCTTCTGCTGAATAGGCACGGCTCACTTGCAACACTTGTTCTTTGTGTGATACTTGGATTTTTGATAATCCCTATAAGTTCAGTGATGTAGCATTGATGGCAGCACCTCCTGTCTGAAAAGTGTTGTAGCACCGCTGCCTAGTAGGGCAACTAGGAGCTTGCTGTTAAGTCCGTCCGATTCTCTCAGCTACAGGAGACAGTATTCTAACAGCAGAATCTCCTGAAGCACCTGCGGGGGCACGGCGAAGGACTTTTTGCACGCACATTGAAAGGCCGTGTAGTGCATATGCTCACTTTCATAAATGCAGAGTGCGCCATTCAGCCTTGGTTGCCTGACGTCATCAGATGTCAAAGAAGAAGTTATGCTCATGTTGCTAGGCGGCTTGTCACAGTAATGATTGTGTTCAGCCTTTCCGGGTAGAGGGCAGACAATCGCTGTTAGTAAAAAAACATTTCTTACTTAGGACAGAGCACTGGAACTAGGAAAATAAATGATTTGAGGGTTGTTTGTTTTCTTTTATGCTAAAAGAATGCACAGGTAATTTTAAACAACTTCTTGGGGTCGCTTGTGCACATTTCTTCCTTATTTTAATCAGAAGTGGGAATAATTATCCTTCTGAGACCCATGGAAACCAGCCAGAATCTTTGAAAACAAGATGTTGCTTCCCGCAATGAGATGCTGAGAGAGGTAGAAGTCAATTAACAGTAATACACAGTACTGCAGTAGAGGTAAGCAAGCCAACAAATTAGCAGGAAGAGTTGAGTTAAGGGCCGTTCTTGGCTCTGAGAGCCCAATTTAGCTCTAAGAGCTCAGCCAGGAGCTGAGCCAAGCGAACATTTGGCATGGAAATCTTGCAACAAATCTTGTGTAAAAATATGATAAAGTGTCTTATTTTTTTTTTATTTTTATAATCAATTTTATTGTTTTTTTGAACAAAAATACCAGCAATAATCAAGTACAGCATATTACAGCAGTTATAAGACATCCCTCCCCCATACATACGGGGGGGTGAGTTTACAACATATGACCTCAGAGTCCCATGCGGTGCACACAGTTCTTAGTATACGGCACGCTTATTCTATCTGCCCCAGCCATTTACCCCAAACCTTACGATGTTTGGCCGGACACCCTCTGGCCTCAAACATCGGCTTCTCTTGCACTGCGCACCAGTCTACCCCTCTGCGCCATTTCGCCAAGCCAGGCGATATCGGATTTATCCAATTAGCAGCAATGTCTCGCTTGACCACCATTATGGCAGTAGTAAGGAATTGTTTGTCGGCTTGGGAGCCATCTAACCCATCCGTAATTCCCAGGAGTATATTTAGGGGGTTGTGTGGGACCTCCCAGCCCAGGACCTCCGTGAGCTCTTTTTCTATGGAGTCCCAATATCGTGTAATAACCGGGCAGGCCCATACCATGTGAAAAAAATCTGATTGGTCATGATCGCAGCGTGCGCATAATGCAGTTAGTTTCATACCTGCGCTGTAGAGGCGCTTGGGTGTTAGGTAGGCAGCGTGTAAATAGTATAGCTGGACCAGACGGAGCCTGCCTGAGGTGGTGACTGTTTTGGGTGCCATCAACGCGTCTCTCCAGTCTTCCTCTTCAAGAGGTCCTATCCATTGCTCCCATTGATTCTTTAACTGGTCTAATGTGTTTGGAGTGTTATTAGTTAGGGAGCGATAAATACGAAAGACACCCCCCTTTCCCAAGTTACCTGTCATAGTTTGCGCCTCAGGGGGACTGTATTCTGGGAGTGATGGGCCATTTGGTACATGCATGTGGAGGGCGTGATGTAGTTGCAAATATCTATAGAATTGTGAGGGATGTAGGGAATAATGGGTTTGCAAGTCTTGAAAAGTGTGGATATGGTCACCGGTCCACACGTCCCCAAGTTGTGAGATGCCAATGAGATCCAATGTCCAGAATCCCTCCAATCTGCTGACCTCCTGAAGCCAAGCTCCCTGCCAAAGTGGCGTATATTGGGTCAACTTATTCATCCATTGGGTATGGCGCAGGGAGGCGCGCCAGGCTAGGAGAACTGCTTGCGTCACAGTTGGTAAGGTTTTGGGGATAGAACCCCCATACATCATCGCCTGGAATCTGGGTAGGCCCAGGTCGCTTAGTTCCACTCTGAATGCTGGGTCCGACCAACCACCATTGAACCAATCATGAAGCGTGAGTAAGCGTGTTGCCAAGTAGTAGAGATATAGATCGGTCATGCCCATGCCTCCATCAAAGGGTGGAATACGGCATTGGGACAGGGCTATGCGAGGTCTCCGCCCACCCCAAAGGAATTTAGTGGTCAGACTGTCGAGCTCCCTGAACCAGGTTCGCGGAAAGTGAAATGGAGTGTTTTGGATCATGTAAAGGAACCTGGGGAGTACCATCATTTTAAAGAGGGCAATTCTTCCCAGGGGATTGAGTGGTAACTTCTGCCACTTGTGGAGGTCGTCCCGGGCTTTCTTCATCAGCGGGGTGACGTTGAGTGACCAGGCAAGATTAGGGAGCAAGGCCACCCAGATATTTAAATGACTGCCTTCTGATAGGTATCGTGGATTGCCAATCAAAGCAGTCCCTTGATAAGTGGAGGGGTACCAGGACGGATTTGCTAGGGTTTAGTTTCAGACCAGAGACTTGTCCAAAGAGGTGCAGTGCCCGACGCTGTGGGGGCCGGACTGGGCCGGTTCGGCTAGAAAAAGCAAGACATCATCCGCGTATAAGGCGATTTTGTATTCTTCAGAGTTTGGCCATCTTCAACCTTGAATACGATCGTACAAGACATGCCAAGGGCTCCATCGCCAGGGCGAACAGGAGCGGTGACAGGGGGCAGCCTTGCCTCGTGCCCCTCTCAATGGAAAATAATTCTCAGAGTGCCCCGTTGACTAACACTCAAGCTTGTGGGCGAGAGTATAACACTTTAACTAAGTTACGGTAGTGTTGGCCCATGCCCATCTCGATTAGGACATCTTCTAGATATCGCCAGTCTATGGAATCAAACACCTTTTCAAAATCAATAAGAAGAAGCGCTAAATAAGGGGTCAGTGATTGGCGGTTTGCTAGGGCTAGCTGGAGGCGTCTGAGGCAGTGTCTGGTCCCACGAGATGGCATGAATCCACACTGGTCGGGGTGGACCAATCTGGAAAGATACGGCTTCAGTCGGTGGGCTAGTATTGAGGCGAATATTTTAACTTCCGTGTTTATGAGGGAGATTGGACGATATTCGGCACAATTTGGGGAGGGAGGTTGCGTTTTGGGGATTACCACAATGGTGGCTGTGTCTGTTTCCGGTAGAAATGAGCCGGTCTCAGCCACTTCAGCGTATATGTCTAACAGGTGCGGAACAAGAATCTCCCGGTAGGCACCATAGTACTCCTGTGGGAGACAATCGGGACCTGGGGTTTTACCTGATGCGGAGCGTGAGATGGCGTCATTGATTTCTTCCTGGGTGATAGGAAGATCAAGGTCTTTTGCTTCAGCTTGGCTTAGGCAAGGGAGTTGGAGGTGTTTTTGGGTGAGCAGGTCTGAGAGCGAGAGTTTAGGGCGTTGCTTGAAATAGAGTTTGGAGTAATAAGCGGCGAAGGTCTGGGCTATCGCCGAGGGTATGCGATGAACGGTACCTTCTGGGTCTGTGATCTCCAGGATGATACGATTGGCCATTGGGTATGTGGCCAAGCGATGCAGGAGTTTCCCATTCTTGTCCCCCCACCCATACACTCTGGCTATCCACAGTAGCTTGGCAGCCTCCATGGGGACTTGCTTGATTTCATCTCGCAAGTGCATGAGTTGCCTCTCCTGTACACCTTCCAGCCGTTCAGCCTTCCGGCTTTCATGGAGAGTCGCTTGAGCCTCTAAGAGAGTGATTTGAGTGTCGTGAGCTAGGCGTTTGAGTTTGAGTTGACCCTTGGCGAAGCCACGAATAGTGGCTTTGCCTACTTCTCATAAAGTACCCGGGGACGGGACCTAATCGTGATTAGTAAGAAAGTATTGTTGGAGCTCTGCTCCTATGGCTTTCTTAAGGTCTTTGTCCTGGAGGAACCATGCATTCATCCTTCATATCAGACGAAGTGTGTCAGGAGGGTCTCCCACCCTCAGGAACATAGGTGAGTGATCAGATATGCCTCTGGGAAGGATAGTAATATGTCTGATTTTCTGACAGTCTAGTGCATGCATAAAGATATGGTCAATCCATGCGTGTGTGTGGTGCACAGCAGATGTGTGTGTATAATGTTTGGTTTGAGGGTGCCAGATTGTCCAGGCATCGCATATGGCGAGGGTGCTTGCCCAGTTAGTGAGGAGTCGCACATGAGTGGATCTCGTGTTGGATGTTGAACTGGTGGTGTCAAGGTCTGGGTGCATGACTGCGTTGAAATCACCACCAATTACCATCAGCCCTGGGGGTAGTGAGGCGATAAGGTCTGTGGTGCGTTTGAAGGTCGAAGTGAGTAGTGATGGAGGGGAATATATGGAGAGCAAGTTGAGGGCACTTCCTCCCACGGACCCTCTAAGGGCTATGAAGTATCCCAGGGGGTCGTTAGTGGCCATTGTAAGTGTAAAGGGAAGGCTGCGTCGCATGAGGATTGCCACACCTTGTGAACCTCGGGTAAACCCTGAGTACCAAGCTCTGTCATAACCATAACGTGCTAGGAAGGGGCAGTTATTGCCCATGAGGTGTGTTTCTTGGAGTAATAATATGTCGGCTGCCTGGCGTTGGGCATACCGCAGGACTGCTGTCCGTTTAACCCTGTCCAGTAACCCATTGACATTCCATGATAGTATGCAGAGTAAGTCTCCGCCATTACATATGTTTGTCATGGTGGATAAGGGTTCAGATGGGGCCTGTAAGGCAGGGGCCGGGTGTATAGTCGTCTATGTTGTGTGCAGGTCTTGGAATCATGGGTACCTTTCCAGGTCATGGGCAATGCTTGAGACCGTCTTGCTGCTGAGTGAAATCGCTGGTGTGATGAACACAGTGTAATAACTGAAACTCGGGACAACGGTCCCCCCATCCAACCCTATCCCCTCCCCCCACCCTATACTTCGAAAACAGAAATATCTGTCATCCCAAATGAACAGGAGAGAGAAACCAAACTAGAACGCTTGGGTGTGGGTTTGCGTGGAGGACCCCTCCTTACATAAGAATTCTATCGCTGCGATGTGAAAGAGTTATACAGTACGGTGAAAGTCATCTTTCTGAAAATGTCCCTGTAGAGCGTTTCTGAGTAGTCTGCAGGCAGCCAGGGTGATCATTCTAGAAGCGCCGGACTTCGAGACCGGTCTGAATCAGCAGAATCCAGGTGGGAAGATTTGGGCGAGGTGTCGCCAGGGTCCGAGCGGGTCACGGCATCGGATCTTCTTGGGGAGTTGGAGCTGTTCAGCGGTGCATGGTCTCTAGGATGCAGTCTGGGGCTGACAGGTGAATCTGGTCTAGCTCGGCGCATTCCTTGCCCCTTGTGGGAGCGTGTGTGTCTTCCACTCGGCTTGAGTGATGTCGCCTTGGTGTCTCTGTTCTGGGTCCCGGTGGAGGGAGCCGGAGTGTTCGCCCTCAGTGGCCGTTCTTCAGTCAACCAAGTCCGGGCCGCCTCCGGAGAATCAAAGAAGAAGGATTTATTTTGGAATACCACTCGGAGGCGGGCCGGGAAGAGCAGCCGATATTGAAGGTTCAGGGCACGCAGCTTTTGTTTCACCTCAACGAATGATCGTCTCTGAGTTTGGACTTCCCTTGTGTAGTCTGGGAAGATCATTATTGGCTGCCCTTGATATGATAGAGATTTTTGGGTGCGTGCTTCATTTTGGATAAGGTCCCTGTCTTTGAAGTTAAGGATCCTGGTGATGATGGGCCTGTGTGGTGCTCCAGGTGGGGGCCTCGGGGTAAGAGAGCGGTGGGCTCGTTCGATCGCAAACCAAGTGGAGAGGGAGTCCTCCGGCATCCAGGATTTTATCCAGCGTTCAATAAAGTTGCTAATTTGGCCCTGTCCCTTCCCTCTGGGAATCCCACTAGGCGGAGGTTATTATGTCTTGATCGATTCTCAGCATCCTCTGCTCTTTTGTGCAGTTCCTTGGTGTGGGTTTGCAGACATGCCACCTGCTCCTTCAGCTGGCTGACGTCGTCTTCGACCGTGGAAATGCGAGATTCAGTCTCTTTAATCCGAGCAGTCACGTTACGAAGGTCTTGTTGAAGGAGAGCCATATCAACCTGGACTTCACCAATTTTGTTTTCCACCGAGGTTTGTGAGGCGCGGATTGCTTGCAGAATAATATTGAGGTCGGCTGCAGCGGGCGGTGGTTTCTCCGTGGTCCCGCTCGTCGCCCCAGGATCATTAGTCATGAATTGGTCCATCTTAGTCTGCGTTGGAGGAGGTTTAGGGCCCGATCTTTCCCCATGCTGGTGACAGGCCATGCGCCTTATTTGCGTCCAGTGCCTCGAAGTGCCGCTCGGTGCACCCAAAGGGGAGAAGGGAAGTGTTTTTCCGTGGCTCTGCTCTTTGGGCGAGAAAGGAGAAAGTCAGGTACGCTGGTACAGGGTCTAGCTTGTTGTGTTTATTGGTTAGCGGTGAAGAGGTAAGATGGCTTATGAGCCTGTAGGTCCCAGCAGTTCACCTCTCATCAGGTCCATTAATCGTGCTATGACTGGGCACTAGTGGTCGATCCGTGCGGCGGATCACGGGTCAGTTCAGAGTCTGGTTCTCTCTCAAGGGCTTTCTCAGGCCACGTCCGCCCAGTTGGCCACTGGAGTGGGCACCGGGAATCAGTGGCACAGAACGAATGAGGGGCCGAGGCGGAGACCAAATCCACCACTGGATCCACGTTAGCGTGCAGTGAGGCCCTCAGCCGTAAGTCTGCAGTCCTAGGTCGTAGCAGCTCTTTCTCGTCACTCTCTTCAACCGCCCGACCTCCTAATGTAGGGCATACAACGGGAGGGGGGTCGCCCGGGAGGTGTTCCCAGCCGTGCAGAGTCACAGGCGGCCAGGAGATACACCCCTGAGAGTCTCCGCGGTGATCAGCAAGAGCGACGGATATTGCGGAGGGGAGGAGGGGGAAAAATTCACAGTTTCTCTTGAGGCCAGTCCCCCCTGACAGCTTACCGGATTGCCGAGAGGGTGAGGGGAGGGGGGATGGTCACTGGTCAGTAGCTCGCCGCAGTGGTCCCCTCTTTATCCGCGGGATGGACATCGGATCAGCATCTCTTGACAGGCCCACAGCCCCGTGTGGCCATCTGACCTCCAGGCCGGCCACCGGCAAGCTTCGAAGCAATGCCTCTCCAGGCCGCCAATTTCACATAAATTCTGGGGGCTCCTGCAGGGGCAGCTGGATCGTCCCAGGGCCGCCACCCTCTGTTCCAGCACCGAGGGCTGGGCCCGCGCCTGTTCCGACGGGCTGTCTCAGCCCGGTGGTTCAATCAAGTCCACCCTGGGCGGAGAGCCAGCTACAGGTACCCCCACTGATCTCAAGTGCTCCCGGCAGCACGCCGCAGCACAGGCCCTCGCCACCGGTTCGAGTACTCCTTGGCCGTCGATGCGGCGTGTACAGCCCCGGGAAGCAGGCTTCAGGCCCCGCCGGACCACCTGCGTCCTAGGGTCCGGATCTCCTCCAAGTCGGGCCATGTTCGAGCCCCGTTGTAGTTAGTCGGTGTGATCCAGTGTGGGCAGAATCGGGGTCCACCCCGGCCCCAGCCAGTCCCCCGGCGCCGTGTTGCAGGGAGGCCGAGGGTGGCCCGGTTCCTCTCCACTGCGGTCGCGGCTCTCCCTCACCTACACTGTGCCCGCGAGCGGGTCTCGGATACCTCGATGCCGCTGCAGGGAGTCGCGCCGTGTCCAGCGGCTCCAACACCGTCCCAATCAGCAGTCATCCATCTCCCAGTCAGCTCTCAGGGACCCGTTCAGCAGGTCTCACCGCCATCTTGCGCAGGCAGCGGCCCTGTCTTCCGTAGGCGGCTCTCCCGACTCTCCAGCGGCCCAACAGCTCGTCGGGTCGCCCGCTGCCAGCCCAGAAGAGTACCCCCAGGCATGAGGTCGTACCAGACGCAGCGATGTGCACGGATGGCTGGGCGGATGACGGAGGGGTCCGGAGCACTCTTAGAATGCGACCGCCATCTTGACACTCCAAGCCACGCCCTCTTAAAAAAAAATGTAATGTATTTTTTTGACCAGCTCTTCTCCTTAGCATATTAGATTATATCACTATAATGAGAGGCGTTTATTAAAAGTGATAGTTTTTACATATGAACTTAAAAACATTCACACCCCCACCCCTCATCTTGATAACAATATCATTAGTGATCTAAGAGGCAAATCAGTTGTCATGTGGACCCTATATGTGGACTATATATTTTTTTTTTACATGGAACAACATTATAGTCCATTAAGTCAAACCAAGAGAGATTTTTGTATAGCACACAGCCTCACATATTTCACTGCTTTCGCCAATAAAGTAATGAAAAAATAGGAGGCAAGCTAAAAAAACTAGTTGCCTAGGATCACGCAATTTGATCAAGTGGCCAAGCTGGGTTTGATCCCAGGTTTTCTGGTCTCACATTGTGCAATTCAGCAACCAGATTGGTATCCGTTTCTTGCTCCTGTTTGTCATCAAAGTTGAATGCTTTGTCTTTCATTTTTAGTGCATTAGGTTTGAGTGTGGGTAGCAGGCATTTTGGGCTCCAGGTCTCAAGAGGAAAGCGTAGGATTTGGCTCAAGCCATGTCTGTGAAGGAAACCTGCACAGGACCTCCAGTGCCTAACTTATTCCATGTCTTTGTAAGAAGCTTGCACTGGCTGGCATTGAAGAACTACACTTGTTCCAAGTCTTTAAAGGAAACTTGCACTGGTCATGCAGTACCACACTTGTTCCATGTATTTCAGGGAAGACTGTGATGCTCTTGACCAGTGCTGAATGTCTTATGCGTGTGAGCCAAGGACCCCATGCGCTCCTCCTCCCTGTGCTTTATCTTTTTCTGTTATTTTAGGTCTGCATAGAAAACTGGGCTTTAGTTAAACCCACTTCAGTTATTCATCAGACGGAGTGTCATAGACATATTAGTTCAGCTCTTCATAACAACATACATTCAATTGGGCAGTGGATCAGCCTTCTTCAGCCATTGGCTGTGTTGCCAATGTATGGTTCTGCCTAGTAGACAACTACTGGTATTTAGGATGTCAGGTAGTCTAAGCAACAGTATTTTGTCTGCTTATTCTGTGTTACTGTGCATTCAGAGAAGTCCAACCTCATGAGGTATTTCCTTTAGTTCCTCCCCAGCATCTCACCTACAATTGCAGAATAGTGCTAATTGAGTAAAAAGAGTATGTCAGATCAGTAGGAAGCTTTACTTTTTTTATTGAACCACATGCCCTCCAGATTTAGTCAGCATATTTTTCTATTGGATTTCTTTCTTTCTCTTTTCGTCCTTTATTTTAGCATATGCAGTCACTACCCTACAAAGAAAACCACAACCTTCTTTTTTGGAAGGCAAGTGGGCCATTTCTTTTGATGGCAAGACTCTTCCCCCTAGAAGTCCACAGGGATCAGACTTACATATTCTGTAGTGCTGGTCCAAGCATGGCTTATGGGAGATTAGATAAACTCAGTGGATATTCAGACTTCTGTGTAGCTTACTTCAAGAGCTTTGGAATTACACTAGTGGACCGATGCACCAGATACGCATCCTGTGTCTTCTATGCCACCATCTGTCCAAACTCTGCCCACTTCTAGTGAGCAGTGGACCAGTGAGTGTGAGCAGTGTGCTTGAATGAGTGCAGTATAGCTACCATGTTTTGTGATTGCATTTTGTGGGATGCACCTTTGTAAATGTAAAATTAACAGGGTCTTTTGTGAGTTCAGTGTGCGTGGTCTACAAGTTGAAAGTTGTGCCTGTGTGAGTGCAGAGGGAGGCATATGCCTGTGTGAGTGCAGTGTGAGTGATTAGCTTATGGGAGGGCAGCAGTGTGAGTGTGGGGTCCCTCCATGTTATGTCTTAGTGTGGATGCACTTTTGCATGGGCTAAACTTATTGGTTTTGGTAATGCTTATTATGGTTCTGGCTTTAAATCGCAGAAACTCAGAAAGTGCAGGGAGTGGAAATACAATGGTGTGTATATGAGAATGGTAGTGAGTTTTGATATGGCAGATTTGAATTCTGTCAAAACAGGTTGTGGGGCATCAGGGGAAGCTCACAGACTGAAATGTCACCCTAGTGAAGGAGCCCAGTTATGTTGGTTGCACTTGTGCCCATTGCAACCTAGCTATTCCACTGGCGTGAGTGGCGGCAGACTGAAAGGACATACAATGAGTAATTGAGAGTTCCAGAGTGCAGACTATGAGTCACACACAGTAGTGAGGGGACAGCAGACTGTACTGCACACAGGGATGCACAGGTAGGAATGATTGAGGGGTCCATAGTGCAGATCATGAGTCGCAGAGAAGAGTGAGGGGCGGCAGACTGTGCTGCACACAATGAAGCAAAGCCAGGAGCCACTGAGGGTTCAAGAGTGCAGATCATGACTCGCAGACAGGAGTGAGGGGACGGCAGACTGTACTGCACAGGATGATGCACAGGCAGGAGTGATTGAGGGTTCCCGAGTGCAGACCATGAGTCATAGACAGGAGTGAGGGGCGGCAGACTGTACTGCACACGATGATGCACAGGCAGGTGTGATTTCGAATTCCCGAGTGCAGACCAAGAGTCGCAGACAGGAGTGAGGGGCGGCAGACTGTACTGCACACGGGGATGCACAGGCAGGAGTGATTGAGGGTTCCAGAGTGTCGACCATGAGTCGTACACAGGAGTGAGGGGTGACAGACTGTACTGCAGACCGGGATGCACAGACAGGAGTGATTGAGGGTTCCAGAGTGCAAACCATGAGTTGCAGACAGGAGCGAGGGATGGCAGACTTTACTGCACACGATGTTGCACAGACAGGAGTGATTGAGGGTTTCAGAGTGCAGGCCATGAGTTGCAGACAGGAGGGAGGGGGCGGCAGACTTTACTGCACATGATGATGCACAGGCAGGACTGATTGAGGGTTCCAGAGTGCAGACCATAAGTCACAGACAAGAGTGAGGGGATGGCAGACTGTACTGCACTGGATGATGCACAGGCAGGAATGATTGAGGGTTCCCGATTGCAGACCATGAGTCATAGACAAGAGTGAGGGGCAGCAGACTGTACTGCACACAATGATGCACAGGCAGGAGTGATTGAGGGTTCCCGTGTGCAGACCATGAATCGCAGACTGGAGTGAGGGGTGGCAGACTGTACTGCACACGGGGATGCACAGGCAGAAGTGATTGAGGGTTACAGAGTGCAGATCATGAGTCGCACACAGGAGTGATGGGCGGCAGACTGTACTGCACACCGGGATGCACAGACAGGAGTGATTGAGGGTTCCAGAGTGCAGACCATGAGTCGTACATAGGAGTGAGGGGCGGCAGACTGTACTGCACACCGGTATGCATAGACAGGAGTGATTGAGGGTTACAGAGTGCAGACCATGAGTCGTACACAGGAGTGAGGGGCGGCAGACTGTACTGCACACCGGGATGCACAGGCAGAAGTGATTGAGGGTTCCAGAGTGCAGACCATGAGTTGCAGACAGGAGCAAGGGACGGCAGACTTTACTGCACAAGATGTTGCACAGGCAGTCATGATTGAGGGTTCCAGAGTGCAGGCCATGAGTCGCAGACAGGAGTGAGGGGACGGCAGACTTTACTGCACACGATGATGCACAGGCAGGAGTGATTGAGGGTTCCAGAGTGCAGACTATATGTCACAGACAGGAGTGAGGGGAGGCAGACTGTACTGCACACAATGATGCACAGGCAGGAGTGATTGAGGGTTCCAGAGTGCAGACCATGAATTGCACACAGGAGTGAGGGGACGGCAGACTGTACTACACATGATGATGCACAGGCAGGAGTGATTGAGGGTTCCAGAGTGCAGACCATAAGTCACAGACAAAAGTAAGGGACGGCAGATTCTACTGCACACCATGATGCACCGGCAGGAGTGACTGCGGATTACAGAGTGCAGACCATGAGTCGCAGACAGGAGTGAGGGGGTGGCGGACTGTGCTGCACATGATGAGGCACAGGCAGGAGTGATTGAGGGTTCCAGAGTGCAGACTGTATGTCACAGACAGGAGGGGGTGGCAGACTGTACTGCACACGGGATGCACAGGCAGGAGTGATTGAGGGTTCCTGAGTGCAGACCACGAGTCACAGACAGGAGTGAGGGTGCGGCAGACTATACTGCACACGATGATGCACAGGCAGGAGTGATTGAGGGTTCCAGAGTGCAGACTATATGTCACAGACAGGAGTAAGGGGAGGCAGACTGTACTGCACACAATGATGCACAGGCAGGAGTGATTGAGGGTTCCAGAGTGCAGACCATGAGTTGCACACAGGAGTGAGGGGACGGCAGACTGTACTACACATGATGATGCACATGCAGGAGTGATTGAGGGTTCCAGAGTGCAGACCATGAGTCGCAGAGAGGAGTGAGGGGGCGGCAGACTTTACTGCACACCATGATGCACAGGCAGGAGTGATTGAGGGTTCCAGAGTGCAGGCCATGAGTCACAGACAGGAGTGAGGGGGGCGGCAGACTGTACTTCACGTTTTAATGCACAGGCAGGAGTGACTGAGGGTTCCAGAGTGCAGACCATGAGTCACAGAAGGAGTGAGGGGCGGCAGACTGTACTGCACACGGGGATGCACAGGCAGGAGTGATTGAGGGTTCCAGAGTGCAGTCTATGAGGTACGGGTGTGGGGGGGGGGGGGAGACTGCTCTGCAGACAATGAGCCACAGGCAGAGCTGAGGGCGCAGGACTCATTTATTAGTGGTGATGTTTCTACAGGCCTTCTGTGTGCCAAAGAGGTGTATGTGTCCGTGTGAGGGTGCTGCTGTGTCCCGGGGGTGCTCCTTGATGGCAGCACAGGGATTTTGCGCGCCAGACTATGCTCCTCTTTGCCAGGGGCTACGTCTAGGTGATAAGGATGGATTCAATGTTGTGAGTGGGGCCTGTGTCTTTGAGATGCTGTTGTGTCCAGAGTGAGTTTTTGTGCCCTATGGGGAGTTGCTGCCTCGGGAGGGATTTTGGTGTATCAGGGAATGTCGCTGTGTCCCAGAGGGCATTTTTGTGTGTAACGGGAATTCCGCTGTGTACCAAAAAGATTGTGCTGATTCTCATAGGGTGGGTCGGGAAAGATGCTGTGTCTCAGGGGGGTTGTCTGTGTTCTAGGAAGCATTTCTATGTCCCAGGGATGCTGTTGTGTCCCAGAGGGTTTTTTGGATGTCAGTGGTGCTACTCCGTTTTATATTGTTTTAAATGTTTCATACATCGCCATCTATTCTCCAACTAGGTTGACAGAGCGCTTTACCATCAGGAAACTAAAAAGCAACACAACACATGAAATATCAAACCGAAAATTCGACAGAAAATTGAATATCAAGTCAGTCAAGCAATGCAGAGATCAGGAGATCCGGATTAGACAGGTAATAGGGATACCGTTTACCACAATATGGATGCATGACAAGGGAATAGATATGGTGTTTGTACAGATTTTGACCTTAAAGGTTAGAGAACCAACGAATTAAAACCGGGTGGAACCAAGTCAAGGGTCTTGCTCGTCTTAAAAATCCGTGCGTAAGTCGCCCAAGACTTGGAAATGTTTGACGTGTAAATCGTGCAATAAATATTTTGTGAAAAATATGGTAAAGACTCTTCAAAGTTCCAAAAATTGTATTTATTTAACACATGGAAGTGTTTCACCTTAGTACATCAGATTACAGAGTATATCACTGCATAGAGAGGCGTTTATTAGAAGTGATAATTTTTAAACATGAATTTAGAAACATTCATGCCTCCCCCAACTTGACAACCTACCATTAGTGAACTAAGGAGCAAGTAAGTTATCATAGAGACCCTATAAGGTGCCTATGTTCTTATGTAAATAGAGTGGAATAAAATATTTGCTTAAGATCACACATTTTGGTCAAGTGCAGACGCAGGGATTCATCCCAGATATTCTAGTTTCACATTGGGCAATTCAGCCACTAGATGGGTATCTCCTTCTCTCTCCTGTTTTGCAGCAAAGTTTTATGGTTTGTCTTTTATTCTTGGTGCATGAGGCTAAAGTGTGGGTGGCAGGAAGAAGCCACAAGAAAGCTCGACTCCTTTTGGTTTCAAGGGTCCAAGAGGCCATCAGCTGAGCCACAGCCAGGTATCTGCGGTTTCTTCATGAGGGCGGGGGAGCAATGCCCCTCCCCCCGCCTGCCGTGAGCTGCACTAAATGTGAAAAATAAATTGCCAATGAAATGATTTCATTGCTGTTTTATTTTTCACTGAGGCGCGCCATAGCCTACCGCCTGCCCCCGGGCTGGGAGAAATGCAGTGTGTGTCCTCTGCTGCCGATTGGCAGCACAATGGACTGGAGCATTGGCTGACTGGATGCTCCAAAGTGTGCATGTCAGTTTGGCCGGCTGGCTTGCGATGGCCAGCCTGACATGCACACTTTGCAGCTCTACAACCCTGTCGTCTTAGACAGCTGGGTGGAGAACAAGCACAGGCCTCCAGGGACTGAAGGAGAGTCCAGCCAGCCCACTCCATCCAATCCTGGTGCTTCCTTCATGCTGCTTAACAGCAAGAGAGCAGCATCTGGATTAGTTAGGGGAGCTCATTGTGCATCAGACTGCAGAAGAACACCGAGGAGGATATTTTATTTTATTTTATTTATCAAAATGTGTAATGCATGTATGTAAGTGTAGTGGTTATGGTTTATTTTGTAGTTAGTCAGTGGTTATGTTTTTATTTGGGCTTTTGGGACGAGGGGTGTTTTATCTGGGGCTTTTGGTGGGAGGGGGTATTTTATTTTATTTTGTCTTTTTGAGAAGCAGTGGGTCGCTTCACTCGCCTCACCACTTTTAAAGGCTACCAGCCGCCGTTGCTGACTGGAGCCTTCAGTGGTTTGCCCACCTCTAGATGAGCACAGACACATGTGATGTCTATCTCTGTAACACTTATTTAGGGCTTAGCATGGTCTCCATGTGCTCTGAAGCTCATCATCTCATGTACGAGCCCTCAACAGAACAGAAACGTTTTTATATAACTCAAGGATTATTGGTGCAAGACCAGGATGGGCTCTTTTGGTTCTCTTTTGATTTCCCCTAGGGTGTTAGCATCAGAGATGGGCTGCTAGAGAGTTCCAGGTCCTGGAGACACTTGCAGGGTAGGTATTTTCAGGTTGAATTGTCCAAAACTTCAGTTTCTCTAAGCAAAGAAGACATTTCCTACTCGAAGTTCTGTTCCTTTCATTACAGATTTGGGGTGCCTACATGCAGTGTTTTACACCATATATGTGATGTCACCTGCATTACCAGTTTTGGAAACTTCATGAGGGAACTCTCTCAGACAACCCACCACTGGCACAAAACGTTGCATATTGTGGTTCCGGAGATCATTCAGGCAACAAAAAACAATATGGCTTTAAGTGAAACAAGTCATGTTTTTGGTGTTTAGCCAGAAAGTGCCTCCCATATTCAATATGCAAGATGACTGTTGTACGATGGCCTTCATGTATGCTTTTGAGAGAATGCAACTATGTTTAGAATTATTCTTAAGCCATAGTTGACTGGTTTAGGTGTAGATTTGAAACATGCTACTTGGTCAGCTTTGAAATCTAGAATGAAAACTAGAGATTGTATTGCTGTGGCCAACTTGGTAAAGGTGCCTCTGATTTTCTTAAGGTTAGTCAATCCCAGTGGAAGCTGGTAGTTGTATTTGGGAGAGAAGATCAGATATTTTTATTTAATAGATTACGCTTCGGCTTCGAGCTTCAACCCGGGTTTGGACTCCTCGTATCACATGATTAGAGTGAGGCTGCTGATGTTGCCGTTTCATGCCTCAGCCATGTTTGGTCATCTGATATACCCATGTGTAGGCTGAGTATGTTAGAAGTGAATTTCATTAGTTTCATGCATCAACCATATTTGGTCCTCTGGTTTACACGTGGTTACGGTGAGGCTGTTATAAGTGCAGTTTCATAGCTCAACCATGTTTGGACTTTTGACATACACATGGTTAGAGCGAGTATTTTATTAACACAGATTCATGCCTGCACCGTCATTGGACCTCTGATATACACGTAGTTAGGTTGAGGGTGATATTAGTGCATGCTCAGGGTGGAAGAAAGACATGGTGATGCCTTTGCTAGAGGAGCCCGCTGCCGACTCTGCTATACCTTGCAATATTCAACCAATCTCACTTCTTCCTTTTCCCATTAAAATCTTGAAAAAACATGTAAAAACAATACTTTCTCAAAAGCAATAAATTATTCGATCTGACTCAGTCAGGCTTTAGGCAATTACATGGAAATGTAATCTCAATGACAGAGCTCAAGCAATCCACCTTCTACCATTCCATTCTGAGTTCAGGATCATCAGACAAGGGGTCCCTCAGGGTTCATCACTAAGCCCTTTTCTCTTGGATATTTATCTTAGGCCATTAACCTAGCTGATTCATCATGGCCGGCTAGTTGTGTTTCGCCGGAGCTCCTGCCCCAGTTGAATCCATCCTGCCGTTATCCTGGCATCCCGGACACCAACTCTTTCAGAAAACAGCGGCGGAACACCCCCCCAAGTAAGCGGAGTGGGTTTCGGGGGCCGCCGATGCCGGTCCGCGGAGAAAAATGACTACAAGTCTTGCGGCGAGATGGCCCGCCTGACCTCAAAATGGCGGTGCCTGGCCCTCGCTTGCAGTAACACCGAGCCCGCACGAACCTCAGCAGCGGGGGAGCCGTGGCCGGGGGCCCTGTGACGAGTGGAGACCCCCCCTGACTGTGGCGATAATTGCTCCATTGCGGCAGAGTGGGGGAATCGACGGCGGAGCCCGCCCGGAACGTCTGCGGCCTGGAAGCCATTGACATCGTGAGACCCGGAGGAACAATGGGTGAAGAATTCTGGGCCCCGGCTGGTGAGGTAGACGCCAAGGGCCCCCGGAGCGGTACCGCGAAAGGAAAACCGGCCGCAAACACTGCGGAGAGGCGGCCTGCCTGAACCCAAAATGGCGGTGCCTGCCCCTCGCGCAAAATAACACTGAGCCAGACGAAGCTCCAAGGAACAGTGGTCAGGAAGAGTGAAGGCCACCTGGACGCGCGGTTCCTCTTATGTGAGGCAGCATTCACCCCATCCAGGGTTATGGAGGCTGATCGTTTGGCTCATTGGGTGTGTCCCCCCTCCGCCGCCTGCTCCGGGCCGGGGGGCTGGGTCTGAAGACTCGGGTCGCCTCAGTAGCATGCCCTGTCGTGTCCTCAGGGTGTCGCTGACTTCCCCCCCCCTCCCACGCAGCCCTGATCCTGGGTGTGGGGGCTTGCTCGAGGATCCGAGCCACCTATGAAGCACCACTGGAGTTAGTAAATGTTCATTATCGCTACCTTAACTGTATGAAAACTGCGGAGGGCTGCAAGGCTATTGTTGTTTTGTGCGCCCATTTTGTCTGTTCTGGCTGGGGGCTTTTTGGGTGGGCATCCATTTTGTTGCCAGGCACACCTTATTGAAATCTGAGAAGGTGAGCTCCCTGGTCTCTCGGCTCCCTAGCCATAGAAATAGAAGTAGGGCTGTTCCATCAACAACACTTGGCGGCCATCTTGGAGTGGTCAGGCTACTTATCCTCTAGCCCTCACATCTGGCTTTGCGTTCTACATCTAACTTCATGCATGGCATTCCCTACAGGATCTCTCTCAAACAGTACAGACACCAGGTTAAAGCAAAGAGCGAGAAGGTATCAGCAAAGGATAAGATGATACAGGAGAGAGACTACAAGGAGGGACTGGTGTCTGAGCCCACGCACACCAGAATCAAGGGGCATGCCTCAGCCGCTTCCTACGGAAAGCATGAAACTACACAGGATCCCACAAGCACCGCCAATGCCTTCGAGCCTGGGTCCTGGACACCGCCGGGGGGCAGCAGCACTAAGAAATAAATATGAAGTCCAACTCCGTGCGGTTATGCTGTCTTCGAATAAATACCACCTCTGACAAAGCTTCCCAAACTGAGAGGTGGTCGCAACTCACGGGCATATGAAACATTTTCCAGAAACAGTTTAGTTTGAGCAGATCAACTAAGTAATTTCTAAGAAAGTAATAAATACTTCGATATAAATAGTAACTGACTTTGTACAGGAAAGACTTGTGTCACTGGACGAACCGTTGAACTTTATCCTGCCGACCCTCAGACATTGCTCCTCGGCTGGACTGCCTTATCTATCTCTTTCTTCCCCCCTAGGCCCCCGTCTCTCCTATCACCTATCTCATCTCCCTCCCCTCCCTCTCTCTACCCCCTTGGATGTCTTATATCTCTGTTCACCCTGTAGATATGTAATATTCAATCGTTTTTAGCCTGAACGATGTGAAAATGGAACCCTGAGTGAATTTACTATTTGCATAGTTACAACTCTAACCACTAGTATTCGCAGTAGTTCTTTGTACTTGATATCATTATTTTGTGATTCTGAGCTCTCCTGTTTGCATCTCTCTCCTAAGTGACTCTACAATGTATACATTTCCTTTTCTGCTATCTGTTTCTCTTCTTTGTGGGACTCTTCAACTCGCTGTCTCCCTCCCGCTGTCCCCCCTGACCCTTGCCTTTCGCGGATCCTGTCTTTTTCTAGATCGCTAATTTACCCTGGTATTGAATGTGTTATCTTTTTGTATTAATGTCATTTTTCTTTTGCCGTCTGTTCCCCCTCTGTTGACCTGCCAGTTCCAACCCGCCTCCTAGTCCCCTGTCCCTTGTTGCCCTTTGACTAAGCACTCCTTCTCCTCTTGTTGGGGAAAGATCCAATATTCATACTCTGGAGTCTCAGGGACCCCCTCTGAGAGAGTCCACAGTGTCAAGGGAGCCACGCACAGTTGAGGTATGGTATGGCACACCTTACCAAAGCACTTCCTCTTTCCTCTCCCCTTGTTGGGGAAGGATCCAGTAGGTAGGCCTTGGAGTCTCAGAGACCCCTCTGAGAGAGTTAACTGTGTAAAGGGAGCCTCACGCAGCGGAGATGTGGGAATGATACCACTTCCCCTGGGAGCACAGCTTACCGGACCTTAGACACGGCTTTTACTCATCTACCGGTTTGTACCCCCTTCACCCTCCCCCTCCTCTTTCATGCTCTGTCTCTCACCCTCCCCCACCGCTTTCCCTCTTTCATTCTTTGTCTACCTCCTCTGCTCCTATCCCCTCTCCCCTGAATCTCTCCCCCTGCCTGCTATGCCGCCTAGCCCCCTGTCCCTTGTGCCCTTTGACTAAGCACTCCTTCTCCCCTTGTTGGGGAAAGATCCAATATTTATACTCTGGGGTCTCAGTGTTCCCTCTGAGAGAGTCCACTGCGCTAAGGGAGCCACTCACAGTTGAGGTTTGGTATGGCGCCCTTTGCCAAAGCACTCCCTCTCCCCTTTTTGGGGAAGGATCCAGTAGGTAGGCCTTGGAGTCTCAGAGACCCTCTGCGAGAGTCCACTACATAATAGGGAGCCTCTCGCAACGGAGATTGGGGAATGATGCCACTTCCCCTGGGATCACAGTTTATTGGACTTTGGACGCAGCTATTAGGCGTTTACCGGTTTGTGTCCCTGTCACCCTCCCCCTCTTCTTTCTTGCTGTGTCTTTCACCCTCCCCCTCCTCTTCCCCCCTTCATTCTATGTCTACTTCCCCTGCTCCTACCCCCTCTCCCCTTGAATCTCTCCCCTTGCCTGCTTTTTCCCTTACGTATATGTCCTTATTGTTTGTCTCGACCTAACATGTAATTATGTAGCTATGCTCTAATAACTGCGTAACCATTGTAACGATGTAACCTGTTCTGATTCTCATGTAAAGCGCTCTGATACCTCCGGGTCTAGCCAGAGCTATATAAAACCTTTCAAATGATAAAATGATAAATGATAAAAATCCCGATGACAACAGAGTTGATTAGTGTTGTGGTCATGTAGTGGCAGCAAATGGAGGACCTGGGCAATGGAGTTCAAGAGTGAAACAGAAATGGGAAACAGAAAAAAGGTAAGTTTCTACCTCACTTCCTTTGATTCCACCAACCAACTCAAAGTAGGAGGTATCCCTGCCACAGTTTCCTCAGAAAGGCACATCGTGATTGCCCGGCAGTAATCTTGGCTGGGCTTCCGTTGGATTAGCCGCTTCTGCCTCTGATGCTGTCGACGCGGATGAAAATTAATGGCGGAGTCGGCGGCACTCAGTCGGTATTTTGTCCATGGACCCGCTAACATTTAAATAGAGTGGGTGGACCATAAAGTAGGCGGGCGGTGAAACTGTTGAAAAAGTGACGGCGGGACCAGATCCACCAAGATCTAAATCAGGCCCACAGATTTGAGGGAGTAGCTGTTTTTTAAGAGCGTAAGTGGACTGGCACTGCATCATGTTATAAAAGCATTAATCAATATTGTAGAAGGCATTATTAGTGGAACAAATTTCCTATACTCTCATTCTGCATCTTAGCTAATGGCAGTAGCGGTTCCTCCGCTAAGGCGGAGGAGCGTCACCCCGCTGCTTTTTAGCAGTGAAATAAATAGAAAATAAAATGATAAGAACACGCAATATCATTTTATTTTCTCCTACTTACACAGCTTTGCGTGTGGGGGTAGGGGCAGGGGAGGAGTGGTAGCACCCTCCTAAGTGCGGAATGACTGCTTGGCAGGCCCTCTCGGGCCACCCAAAACAGTCTTGCGCACTTCGCATGTTCTCCATGCAGGCTGCATTACAGCCGGCATGAAGAACATGCCCAGGCTCCCAGTCAGTGTCTAAGTGCCAAAACACTGTGCTCAGACCAGGCACAACGCTGCTAAGGCAGCCTTGTGATTGGCTGAATGGGAGCCTGGGTGTGCGTCCTGTTGTTCAGGTCAGCGAGGGAGGACTACGGAGGAGAGTTGCCTTGAGGAAGCAGCAAGAAGGAACGTTTTCTATTTTATTTTTTGCTGCCTGCTTCCTCTGCGTCCTCCCCCTCACCCGCCCCTGCCCCCGCCCCCCTACCTCCAATCCGTGCTGGCCGCCTCTGGCTAATGGTGCAGGCCGTGGAACTTGGGTGATGTATCATTATCTCACAATATTGCCATCTAGAGCATTCAGTGTAAATGTCAGCACTTTAGGAGACTAACCCAGAGGTGTCTTTAATTTCACATAAACAAACTTAAACACTGCATTTTTGTACTTATGAACTCCTAGGGAGTAGTAATAAAAATGAGAAAAATGCATCCACTTTAACATGATTTATTGATTAATGTCACCCGAGTGAAGCAGTGCACAGAAGTTGGCACAGTGCACATTTTATTGATGAAATAGCCGCTTTGTGTCCCCTGGGATTTCTTGGAAGGGCTTGGAATAATGCCGTCTTTTGGTTTAATAAGAAACAGAAATACCCTAGATGTGTTCAACAATCACAGACAAGGTATGTCATGTTTTTCTTTTGTCAGTTTAAAGTAGATAAGGTGTGACAGTGAGAAAGTTTCAACCTAGATAAAATGTTGAATTTCATAAATGTGTGTTTGTGAGGGAGAAAGAGACTGACCATGTGGGAGCACATCTTCCTATCTTCCTCGTAATTCGCTTATGTTTAAAAACTGGGAGCTGACGCTGCCGGAGCAGCCACTGTGTCAGGCTAGCATTTTCCTGATGAATTGCGGAGCAGGTTGGACTGCCATAACCACACCATGCCCCCTTGGCCCAATACTTGTGGTGTCTCACAGTGTAGGGCGGGTTGTGGGTGGAAATAATCTTGGTTGGGTGTTGTATGTGGGGGTCGGCAGCGTCTGCTTGTCATTAAGGTGATGACCAGAGGCAAGTTTGGGGACAGGGCCATGGAGTTGAAAATAAAGCAAAGGAAATAAAAGGAAATGGAAACTAGAAAATGATATTAAGACCTGCAAACACTACCAAAACCTGGAAGTACCTGGTCATCATAGAAAGTACAGGAAAGGAGTATGCAAAGCGTATGTGCATGAAAGAGCATGTGCCGTATACAGCCAGGCATGTTCTTATGTACCAGTGGAAGGTGTGAAACATACTACCTGTCACAGTCTGTTTGCTGTTTCTAAGCACAGGCAGGTGAGTATGCGTGTGGTGTTTGTAAGCAGAGAAAGAATACACACAGAGGGCTTGATTCACAAAGGGCCTCCACGCTCATGGCAGAGGGCTCGCAGGCGTGGGGGAGTTTCCACACTTGGGGCAGAATCTCCACCCTGAGTAGGGAGACTCCCCTAAGACTGCGGGGTCTCCATAACCAGTGCAGAGGCTTTTTGTGAATGATGCCCCCTGGTTGTAAGCGTGGATATATAAGTGCTGCTTGTAAGCACAGGCACTCTACATTTGGGACTTGTAAGCAGAGAGTGTTTACATGTGCTGAGTGTAAACAAAGATACAGAGCACGTGCTGTTTGCCATCAAGGATTACAGTTGTGCTTCTAAGCTCTTTGTGAGCAAGTAAAACTGTACAAGGTAGTGGTGTTATTACAAAGTAGAGGAGAGGTGCAAGAAAAGATGTTAGGAAATGAAAAACGGACGGCACCGCATCCTAGAAGAGTAAAGATCTATAAAAGACAAAATTGCACAGGAGTTCAGCTAAAAATCGAGGCAATTAAAATGAGACACGCAAAAATGAAAAAATAAAATACAATATTCAGGGAAAAGCGGTAATACCAGAGAAGTGTTAAATGGTATGTACTGACAAGAATAGGAAACGCGAGATTGAGGTTTTTCAGCATTGAAATATATGGTGGGAGAAGATTGAAAACACAGAGAAAGGAGGAAACACATTCTTTTACAAAAGAAAAAAAAAGTTCCTGTGAAGCAAACACTTGTGGAAGGATTAAAGGAGCCAATCAGGGAGATGGTAAACAGGCTATGCTCCACTTGAAGGACAACAGGAGATGGAAGGGCTAAAACAAATAAAAGCATCAAATAGAGAGCAAGAAAATTAGTGTGACAAAACAAAAAGTCAATAGAAAGCAACAGGTGGAGTTGCTTTGCAGGTCAGCTAGCAACGTGTCCCCAATAAATCTTTCGCATCCAGACAGCTGCACTGTCTGGCAGGTTTCAACCTAAAATGACTTTCTTTTATCAGAAACCCTCAGAAGTAAAAGTATCAAACGTTTGCGGCAGTACAAACGCCATTCTTACAAAATGACTGAACTTTGCTCTGTTCCAATCCTTCTTCTCAAGGTATCTTTAGGGTTTGTGGACATTTCTGCAGCAGTAAATTATATGAAACATTTATTTGGAAGGAACATTTTTTGGGCTAAGACAACACTGGATGCCTGAATGCTCAAAAAAAAGAATGAGGTTGAATAGTCCATAAACATATTCACAGAGATTCCTCGAAATATTATAAATATACTTTATTGTTTACCCTTATTTTTGGAACAAGTTTTAAAAAAAAAAATTGTATGAAATTCCTGGAGTACTCCTGGGAAGATGCTATGTGCAGCCACCCAGGAGTACTAACATGCCTAAGCATTTACACATGTGTAAATGTTCATGGTGAAAATTTGGGCTTGTGTAAATACTTAGGAATTGTGCAGTAGCATACACTAACATTTTTCTTGTTGAAAATATTTTTCCTAAAGGGAAACCCTTTCTAAGACACCCTCGCCAATTTCTAGGTGATTCTTACTTTCTTATCGTACTGGATAATGAGCACCCACCACTGACCTCTAAGCGCAGATGTACTCTGCCATTGTGTTATATCAGGTTGGCATAGAATTACGTATCATTTAATTGATCTATGAGTGTAAAATCACCTTTTGTGAGTCCACGCATGTGAATTTGCATGCATAAATCATCCCATTACACACTTAATGGATCTCAGGTGGACAAATGACTTTGAAAATCAGGCCCATCAAACTGTAGTAGCTTATCCCAGGCGTGGTATCACTAGACATATAATTCTAATGGAATGTAAAAACTAGGGCAAGCTTATAATTCTGTGATGATCACAGCAATCTGGGTGGTTGGGTGCAGCAAGTTTTGTTCTCACGTAGATCCTGATTATGATGGGGGTTGGACTTTCGTCCGATCGCCAACCTGTCAGGAATGGGACCGCCAGAGAACCCAAGGCTGAGAGAAAGGGGAGAAGGGGGGCCCACTAGGGGCCCCTAAAGTCCCTTTCCACCTGCCTTTTCATGGTGGTTTAACCACCAAGAAATGGCCTGCCAAAACGGACATTGTAATCACCACGGCGGTGCCTGAGCAGGCACCACCGCTGTTGTAGGGATTCAAGTCCCTCTGACGCACCGACAGGCTCCTTCATCTCGTCGGATGCCTGGCGGTCAATCTCTCTGACCGCCAACCATCCGCCCACTATCGTAATGTGGCGTGCGGACCTCCACGTCCGATGGTAGTGGGACCGCCACCGATGGGCTTATGGTGGCAGTTCCACCGCCATCATAATCAGGCCCTTAGTTATTGTTGTTCGTTTGTGAACTAACTCTTTGTTATTTTTTGTTTTCTAAATTGTTGAAAAGCCTATGTGCTTTTAGCACTGTATGGAAAAATGTAGTGTCATGACCCATAAAGTGTGTTGGTCCATATTTGGAAGATTGAGCAAATAACCTGAATTAAGATTTATAAGGAAATTAATATAATTGTGTGTTAAATTCAGATCAGCTGGAAGGGGATGCCACACTTGAGGACCAAGCAGAGAGAACGAATGACCACCTACATAAGTATGGTGAAAGATGTACCAATGGTAATAAGGGTGAGGAGTGTCTCAAGAGAAACCCGCATTTATGTCTTAACTCCAGTAGACCATACTTTTAGCATTTGTGCTGGAATTACTGAATGCTGACAAAAGTTATTTCACCTAAATATCAACACCAAAATATCATCTAGCAGGGACAAAATATTGTAACTACAAAAATATCATGGAGGAAAAGAATTAACAGAAGTATATTGTTTTTTTTATGTTGCAATATTATTGAAGTTTTAAAAAATAATTTACTATAAGGCTGCTTTTTATTTATGCTGTTTTACTGAATTTTTATTTTTTTACATGCTCAAGTTGTTAATTATGTAATACATTTTATTTTTGGGTTGTGAGTTAATGAGGATATTGGGTAGGGAGGGTTTTAGATAAAATACATACAAATTATGTCAATTGAATGTAGTTATGCATTTTTTGACTGGATTTTTAAAATATATTTACTTATTTTTAAATTATAAATGTGCTTGTGTGTATATATATTTTTGAAAACTATTTTATGATTTTTTTGTGGGTTGTGCGGTATATTGGGCTTTTGTTGGATAGTGTTATTTTTAAAGTGTATATTAATTCTTGTTAGTTTTTTAATATATATTTGTGATGTTTTTCATTATGATGTCTTTACATGTTTTATACATTTTACAGTTATCTATCTATTTTCATTTTAGGCATGTGGAGTGTATTGGGGAATTGGGTGGTAGTCCTTTAACTAAAATATACATTAATTTGTAGCAATTAATCACTCTATTAATTATGTTAATTGTTAACAGAAACTGTTTATCCAATTCAATATTTATTTAGAATATATATTTATTGATTTTTTTGATTATGGGGCGTGGAATATATTTTTGGAATGAGTAGGTATTGTTTTCTAATGACATTACAAAATTATAACTAATTAAGAAGAAACATATGTTGAATTTCAAACTGTAAAATATTTTTTGCTGTAAAAATAGTGTCCATTCTATAACGGACTTTTAGGTTTATCTGAATACAAAGGGTGTCTAGGGATAATGTTTATTTTAAAACAGTTATTTAATCATTTTAACATTTGTTATAATTCTGATTCAGTTGTAATTATTTTAATTACAATTGTTTTTAAATTTTATGATACTTAAGTGAAATGCAGGATTTTAACTTTTGTTTCATTTCTTTAAAAATTATCAATATGCACTTGTATTATTTTGATGTAGGTAATCTGAACCCTCTCCCAATTTATGCATTTATTATGGTATTTGTTGGACTGGAGTAAATAGTAAATGTGACCCCTTCATTGTATACACTTTTCCCAATAGTTGTTGTACTCAAGTTCTGTCTTACATATGCAAACCAAAATATATTCAGCTCCTATGAGAAAATATCAATGTACAGGTAGCTGCAGGAGCAGAGCCTGCTCTAAGGGTCAGTTTAGCTCAGCTCCAGCAGCCACATTTGGGTCTGCTCCAGTTTGGCCATTCCCTCCCACCTCAGCCACCTATGAACTGCAAGCACCAGACTCAGACATAGCTTTAGTTCGATCAAACCCCGCCTTTGCCTGGCAAGGTCCCTTCAACTGAAAGAGATCTCCACAGTAGGAGGCAGCACACTAACCAGGCTGTGTTGCTGCCCAAGCTCGACCACACAGCTCTTGGTCTGCTCATTCATTCTGTGACACCTTCCGCTGCCATCTGCTGAGAAACATGGTGGGAGCAGCAAGCGGCATTGGGACCAAGATGTCTCTGCTGAGTAATATTCCTATCTTCTCCTGGGCCTGTCCACAACCATGCTGCTATTGTTTCATGTTGGTTCTGATATTTTCCATTTCCACTCCCAGCACTGGTTGGGGTACTACTGCTCTCAGTGTGGAGCTGGTACTATCAATGGTGATTGCGACGAGCTGGCACTGTGACCGTAATGTTTTAGCCTCTAAAGTGAAAAGGAGAAGTAAGGTCATATAAGGAAATATTCCAGTGGCTGTTTCAGTGAATGACAGTTTCTACAAGCAATTGGTGAAGATGTCGGACCCAAAGTTTCTCTTCCTTCTTTGGTAAACATATGGCTATAATAGAAGCTGTTTCTAGTCAGACATGAGTAGGGAACACAACATTTCTGAAGTTGTCTTTTGTCATTTTTGTGTATTCTTTTTAATACTTTAAAAACGTTGGCATTTTAAAGAACTAAACAACGATTTAAAATTGTTTAAATATGACAACAACAAAAAAGAAATTGAGGTCCAAGTTTCTTTGGTCTCAGAAAGAGAAGTTTTGGGTCTGTTAAATTTGGTAGCAGGATTGGACCATGTAGATGTCCATAACAGTAAGGGAACCAACTTAACAATATTCTCTAAGCAGGATTATCCTAACTCCGCGTGACAGGAAAAACGAAGACTGCTTTGCGGAAAACCTGATAATTTCCAGCAGAAACTGTTTTCTTCAATTTGGAGACAGTCAGTGTTCACATGACCCCAAATACTAGCACCATAACAAGCTAGAGAAAGGTGCTTATGTTTAGATATTTCGAACATATACTTAAGAGGTTTACTACCTATTTTAAGGTCAAAATGAAAACAGGACCTAATTACTGTGAAAAATATATTCTCCTGTTCAACACAAGAGGAGCCCAACTGCATGAAGAATCCAAAAATAAACCTAGATAGGAAAAAGTGGCAGTCTTCAAGAACACTATTCATTAGGGTTAATGTTCTAACCATTAAGGTTAATGTTCTTGACTTTGTGGTTTTAGGTCCGCAGATCTTAACATTGGTTTTGGCTTGATTGGTGTCTGGGACAAGATCATCCGTAAAAGCCACAAATGCATCAATCTGTTTTTTCAAGGCACTACCAGTACGCGATACTAAATCTGCATTGTCCGCGTAAAGCAGTTCTGGAATGGGTCTTTGTCTGATTTGTGTTATAGCCTGTCCAAGGGCAAGGTAAGTGCTTAAACCGTTGATATACAGGATATGAATCAATAGATAATCTTCAAGTAGTCACACACTACTAAGATGAGTCTGACCTAACATGAAATTTATTTTGTCCGGACAAAGAAGTGGGGCTGGCAGCCAAGTTCTGAAAGTGATGGACACAGCTGTAGGAATATGCACTGTTGTTAGATCTGGCACTGTTGGTGCGGGTCTCCCTTCCATTTTTTGCTGTTGCCTCATGTGTTTTTGCTGGTTATAGATGCTTTGGGCACTGTTCTACTGCTATTCAGTGCCACAGTGCAAGTGCTCCCTATGGTAAATTGATGTATGGATTAGTGATTCCATCATTGGTTGGTTTGGTTTACCTGTCAGACCCTAGTACAGTGCACTGAGTGTGCCCACTCAGGGCTTGTAAACCAAATGCTGCTGGTGGGCTTGCAGCACTGGTTGTGCCACCCACAGAAGCAGCCTGTAAAAGTGTGTCTTAGGTCTGCCATTGCAGAGCCTGTGTGCAGTCTGGTACTGCCATGTCGACTTGGTAAGTGCACCCACTTACCAGTCCCCAAACCTTCCCTTTTCTGCATATTAGTCACCCCTATGGTAGGCCCAAGGGCAGGGTGCATTGTAGGTAAAAGGTAGGACATGCCCTGGTGTGTGTGGCATGTCCTAATAGTGAATTACAGCCATTTTCGTTTTTCACTATTGCAAGGCTACCTGTTCCCCATAGGCCAGAATGGGCAGTTTGATTATAACATCTTATAATCCTAACTGACCCAGGGAACTAAGTAGAAATTCGAGTTTAGTATGCCTGAACTCAGAATGATAAAATACATCTTTTAGTGAAGTTGGTTTTAACATTCTGTGTTTGAAAATACCACTTTTAGAAAGTAGGTATTTTCTTGCCTAACTATCCAAGCCTGCCTCTGCTAGGTTGTGTATTCCTTGTCTGGAGTTTGAGTGACAGGGGCTGGGGGATTCCAGGAGACAGGGTGAGTCAGCACAGGGCTGAATAGAGAGATCTGCATGTAGATGGGTGGGAGCAGTTGCACCTGGGACCTGAATAGGGCTGTGCCTTCCCTCCACAATGCTGGGTCCACCTCCTGTGGTGCGTCTGATGTCCCTGGCCTACACTGTGAAAGGAAAGAAGGAGTCTTGTCAACAAAGTGCTCCAGGACTGACCAGAACTGGTTTGGACTAGGCAAAGGCCTCTCTGCCTTCAGAGAACAAAGGGAAAATGAGTATAAAAGAGGGGACCCAAACCCCAGAAATTTAGATCACTTTTGGGAAACAAGAAGAACCTTTGCTGAGGAGAGGAACCAGAGAAACTGAGGAGGAGACTATCCCTAAGCTGAGTGCTGTTTGGGGGATTGTCCTGCAGTGGTTGCCTGACTGCCAAAGAAAGGAGAAAGGACTTTGTGCTACTTTCAATTCAACTTGTAAAGGATCTCCAAGGGCTTGAGATAGAGCTTGCCTCCTGCTGAAGTCTCAGGGACAGACTTCACCCACCAGCTCCCCAAGAGTTCTTTTGAAGTGCCTGCTGTGATGTTGGGCCTTCTGAGGGACTGCGTGTCGCAAGGAGCTGGAAGCGCGACTCACGAAGAAGAAGCGTGACGCCGCCGCAGCCGCTGTCGTCGCACCACTGAAGAAGGGTGTCGCCGCTGCCGCTTCGCCTCGCAGAAGCACCTCGCAACGCCGGAGAAGAGTGTCGACGTCGCATCAGACGCCCTCGCATCATCGGAGAAGCGTGTCGCCGCCGCAGCCGCTGTCATCGCATCACCGGAGAAGAGTGTCACCGTTGCATCAGACGCCGTCGCATCACCGGAGAAGCATGTCGCAGGGCCTGTCGCGGCTCAGAAGAATCGTTGAGTCGCCGCACGGCAGTCGGGCGTGCACGCATCGTGTCACATCAAGAAGAAGACGCCATTTTTGTTTCATTGCACTGGATCTTCAACGAATCACGGCGCTGCTGGTCGCATCGCCACAAAAGCGCAGTAAGAAACCGACGCATCACCTCCCCACGCGGAGAAGAACCGACGCATCCCCTACGCAGCAGTAGGGACCCGACGCATCACCGTTCTTGCGTGTAAGGAACCGACGCATCACCTTCCCTGCAACACTTTCGTTGTATAGCGTTACGCATCCAAAGGTACATTGAACTCAAAGTGTCGCAGTTACCATCTAAAGAGAACTAAGCTAATTCTACCATTTTTAAGTACAGTATTGTGGATTTTTGTCGTTTGTGGTCTTGTGATAAGTCTATATAAAAATACTTATTTTTATACTACAACTTGTGTGGTGTCCATCTGTAGTGTTGTCACTGGGTTACTGTATGTGTTCACAAATGCTTTACACACTGCCTCTGAGATAAGCCTGTCTGCTCGTGCCAAGCTACCAAGGGGGTGAGCAGGGGTTATTTTAGTAGTGTATCCCCCTTACCCTGACTAGACGCAAGGGTCCCTATTTGGTCAAAGGTACCTACCTCTGTCAACTAGAGACCCCCAAATCTAACAACTGTGATAATTTCTCTTTAAAATTTATTTCTCCAGAGCAACTATATTTTTGTTTCCACTCAAAGACAAGAATCACCATGTTAATGTTTTTGTTTGAAGAAAACCACAAAATTAATGCGTAGGAAATAAAAGGAATATATTACAACAGTCCATATCTTTGAACAAGAAAGTGGGTTTTGGAAAATTATTCTCTCAGCAGGCACTTCATCAATGAATTGTTGTATTCATTTTATACACTCCTTGTTAGTAGGTTGTTGGAAATGGCCATCGTTTGTGTAGTATTTCTCCAGATTTTTCCTTTCACTACGCTATTTTTGCTGAACCTGTTTTTGTTGGCTTTAGGACTCTGTGCACCTTACTCCTCCTAAGCAGTGGTAAAGTGCGTGTGCTCGCCCTTCCAAACATGGTAAGATTAGCAGACATCTAATTGGCTGATTCAATTTACCTATAAGTCCTAGTATACAGTACTATGTGTTACTAGGACCGGTAAATTAAATGCTACAAGTGGGCTGAAGCACTCATCGTTTCACCCACTAGAGTAGTCCTGCAAAACATGTCTAAGGCCTGCCTTTGCAGGCTGTGTATGCAGATTTAAACTGCCATTTCCACCTGGTCAAAATAAACCTTTTGCCAGCCCTAAAGCATTTTTTAAAAATATTTACAAAAGCTCATTGGGTTGGGTGCATGGTATTTAAAAAGAAGGTTACACTTTATAGCACCCAGCCACCACGGTATAGGGGGTGCGTGGGAGTTGTAAAGTAACGATGAACATAGACAAAGCCAATTGGTAAATGGAAGCGATTGCAGTACCACAGACAAGCTGGCTAAGCAAGCATTTGCAATGCAATTGGTCTCGCTTTGGGACCTTATAAGTATTTAGTGATTCAGTAGGACCACTCCAGAGGGTTGTGGACGAAAGGGATTTGCGTGGCTAGGCTTTAGACAGAACGAGTGCAGAATATCAGATAAACACACAGTAGTTGTTTCGCACTGAATGGATCGAAGGCATGGAACTCAAAATACAAAAAAGGAAATGCATCACAAACAACAACGTTGTCTTCAAAAGTCAGAATCTTTGAGTGCAGTGCTTTCTCCACTTTAAAGGAGGACTGAAATGTGACTCCCATGGCTCCTTCTTCACCCCTCTGGACAAGATGAGGAATGCAGCAAGAGGGTAAAGGGGCGGGCAAAGGTTGTGGCCTTACGAGCAGGGCTGTCATCTTTACAAATGGGGAACCATGTTTGAGTTTCGGCAGAGCAGGAAAAATCATGACATGAGCAGGGATTTCTGATAGAGTGTGTGTTCCTTTTAAGCAAACGCAAGCCAAATATGTAAATTGTTTTAGGGGAGCTGTGTATGAGAAGCAGCAGTGGCCTTGTGGAGCTGTGTATGAGAAGCAGCAGTGGCCTGGTGGAGCTGTGTATGAGAAGCAGCAGTGGCCTGGTTG
This sequence comes from Calotriton arnoldi, assembly GCA_963921515.1. NCBI lineage: Eukaryota > Metazoa > Chordata > Amphibia > Caudata > Salamandridae > Calotriton > Calotriton arnoldi. The sequence continues at coordinate 71,355 of CAWUFW010008913.1, read as the reverse complement.
AGCTCTGTGGAGAGAAGCAGCAGTGGCCCGGTGGAGCTTTACACAGAGAAGCAGCAGTGGCCTGGTAGAGCTGTGTATGAGAAGCAGCAGTGGCCTGTGGGAGCTGTGTATGTGAAGCAGCAGTGGCCTGGTGGAGCTGTGTATGAGAAGCAGCAGTGGCCTGGTGGAGCTATGTATGAGAAGCAGCAGTGGCCTGGTGGAGCTGTGTGGAGAGAAGCAGCAGTGGCCTGGTGGAGCTGTGTATGAGAAGCAGCAGTGGCCTGGTTGAGCTGTGTGGAGAGAAGCAGCAGTGGCCCGGTGGAGCTTTACACAGAGAAGCAGCAGTGGCCTGGTGGAGCTGTGTATGAGAAGCAGCAGTGGCCTGGTGGAGCTGTGTATGAGAAGCAGCAGTGGCCTGGTGGAGCTGTGTGAAGAGAAGCAGCAGTGGCCCGGTGGAGCTTTACACAGAGAAGCAGCAGTGGCCTGGTGGAGCTGTGTATGAGAAGCAGCAGTGGCCTGGTGGAGCTGTGTATGAGAAGCAGCAGTGGCTTGGTGGAGCTGTGTATTAGAAGCAGCAGTGACCTGGTGCAACTGCACATCTCTCATGGAAATGTATCCTTAGCTTCTAAATTCCTTGCACCACTAGAACTATTGGTGGCTCCTCTGCTTCTTGGTGCTCTTGGGTCTCAGAGAACTAAAGGCTCAGAGTAACAGAATTGCTGGTGCAAGAGTGGCGCTGATGCACATTCAGTGCCTGCCGCGCCGACATGATGCCTGTAGAAGGGCGGGGGCATTCCAGGCTCTGATTTTTTCCCCTGCACCCAGATACAAATGCATAGACATTCATTAAATCCTCTTGTCAGAGCTGTGCCCTGACCGTGGCAGCCAAAGGGGTTCCAGCCGGACACAGCACCCCCAGACTCGGCAGCCCATCAGGGGAAACAAAATACGCAAACGTGCCTGTCCCTACACAATTACCATGTATGTTGGTGTACGCAAATATACCAATAATCGCCATTAGCATAGTACACAATACCACATGAATTGCTGTTTGACATTTAATAAATGGTGTTAATTATTACCAAACTCAATGGTAATAACCAGGAAGAATGGCACAGTTAGTTAAAACCTGCAGCGATGCAAATGTGTGCCTTAGATAAATGTATGCTTTGCAGGCTGTAAGGATTACTACAACAAAGGCCTTAACCCACTGAGAAACCTTGATAGGACACAACCATTCATATGCCTGTTAACAACAGTGCACTGAAGCAAGCGCTGTAACCCTTTAAGAAACTTTATTATGATTACAAATAAACCTTTGGCGAACAGATTAAACATAGATGTACGCTCTAAGTGTATTAACTACCTGAGCTACCTTACAACTTTCATACATTTATACACTTGGAGTATACATGCTGATTTCTGCTCCAGGTGCCTTAACCCCTTAAGCTATCTTAAAGTGTGCCCTCTTTCTGAATAATGAAGTAAGTCGGAAGAGCAGCTGTGTTGTACAGATAGAGGCCTCCAATGCACATCACATTGTTCTGTTGCTCTCGGAGAGGTTTGTCCTACATAAGTACTACTATAAAAACCTATAGTATGTGTTATTAGAAGTAAGGGGTATTTGAACCAGCACGGCCAGTTAACAATTAAATGTACCCAAGTCGGACACACACAATACATGCACATTATATCTTGAACTTTCCTTTTCACAAATCATTATTTTCCAGAGTGACCTTCCAAATAGTTAAATTCAAATGAACAAAAACTACAACTCCCAGAATGCACCACTGCGGTAAATGAAAGCCAAGGACTAAAAATGAGCTGTCTCGTGACATAGAGCCATGAGGTAACTATCTCGAGCTGTCACTGACGGATCTGGAAACGACCCAGTTCGCAGTGCTCACTTTACAGAAAACTCACTTTTTCACTCTCACCACTCACCTCGGTGGGGGAGATAGCAAAGACCTCTGCTATTTTGGCATACAGCCCTTTGACACAGCACATAGACCACCCTACTCGCCGCCACAGACGACATCCGCACCCTCCTGGACCAAGGCCACTCTGCAGCCCTCATCCTACACGACCTATCAGCGGCCTTCGACACCGTCTCCCACCGCACACTAGTCGCCAGACTACACGACGCAGGCATAGAAGGAACAGCCCTGGACTGGATCCAATCATTCCTCACCGGAAGAAGCCAAAGGATCAGACTCCCGCCCTTCCTCTCCGACCCCACGAAAATCACCTGCGGAGTCCCACAGGGTTCATCACTGAGCCCCACCCTCTTCAACATCTACATGGCCCCCCTCGCAGCCATCGTCCGACAACACGGCCTCAACATCGTATCCTATGCCGACGACACCCAGCTCATCCTCTCCCTCACCAAAGACCCCACCACTGCCAAACTCAACTTCTAGAAAGGAATGCAAGACGTTGCAGTCTGGATGACCAACAGCTGCCTGAAGCTCAACGCCGAGAAGACAGAAGTCCTCGTCCTCAGTACCACCCCTTCTGCATCGGACAGCACCTGGTGGCCGACCGCCCTTGGAAGCCCACCTACTCCCTCAGACCACGCCAAGAACCTCGGCATCGTACTCAACTCATCACTCACCATGAACCGACAGGTCAACGCCGTCACCTCCAGCTGCTTCAACACCCTCCGCATCCTCCGCAAGACCTTCAAGTGGATCCCCCCTGAGTCAAGGAAGACAGTCACCCACGCACTCATCACCAGCAGACTGGACTATGGAAACGCACTCTACGCCGGCATAAACAAGTCCCTACTCCACAAACTCCAAACAATACAGAACACCGCCACCAGACTCGTCCTCCGCACCCCCCCGACACGAACACATCAGCCAACACCTACGAAGTCTCCACTGGCTCCCCGTGGAGAAAAGAGTCACTTTCAAAATCCTCACTCACGCCTACAAATGCCTACACAACAACGGACACAAATACCTCAACGACAGAATCAACTTCCAAGTACCCAAAAGAAACCTCCGCTCTTCCAACCTCGCACTGGCCGAAACCCCGCGCATCCACAGAGCCAGAGCAGGCGGAAGATCCTTCTCTCACATTGCAGCCAAGACCTGGAACGAGCTACCGGCAGACATCAGACGGCCCCCTCCCTGAACACCTTCAGGAAGACCCTCAAGACCTGGCTCTTCGGCTAAACAGATCTGCGGACCCCCCCCCTCAGCGCCTTGAGACCCTCACGGGTGAGTAGCGCGCTTACAATTCCCTGATTGATTGATTGATTGACATTGGTGAAGCCCTCCATTTTGCAGATGGGGTTCCCAAGGGCCAGCTGGATGTGGAAGACGAGGCCGGGGCAGACGCGGGGCTAGACAGGTGCGGGGGTGGGCCCCGCAGCTGCTTGCATGGGGCCCGGAGCCTCAGTGGTCGTGGCCCCAGGCTTCGGATCCAGGGCTGCTCCGTTTTCCATGAGCTCCGCCGGTGGCTCCTTTCCCCGTCTGTCCTTCCTGCCTGATGGGCACAGCATCCTGTGTTTGTCCAGGAGGGGTTGGGGGGCAGGATGTGGGAATGACGGAGGTGGCAGGGTCCGGACGGGGATCTATTGAATTATAGACGGGAGAGAGGTAACTGACATTATTAGTGGCGTGTTAGGAACAACTGTGGCCCACGAGTCGGTGGCCATGCTGGTTACCGCAGCAGGCACCAGATGTGCAGCGGCTGACAGAGGCACTATGCATTTGTGAGACGACCATGCAATTGGCTGGTGTTGGTCGGTGTTAACAGGGAGGCAGATACAGAGAAGCGCTTAGGGCATGGTAATGGCCATCAAGTGAAAGCGCCGCGGGAGGGGGCTGCAAGCGGCAGCCGCCATTGGTGATTGTACGCCCATATATGTGAAAGCGGGTGCCATGATAGAACCTAAAGCGCAGTGCCCGAGGGCGAGAGGGTGCTGCGGGTGGCAGGCGCCATTGTTGATTGTGCGCTGTGTAGCTCATTTAAATAAAACAAAGAATGTTTGAGTGCCGGGTTCACAAGAAAGGCATATTAAAGATAAAGCGCGTTGTAAAAAGAAAATATTTTTTTCTTACACTGTGACCGCTTGAAGGCGTCCATATGATGTGTAAACATTAGAAATTCACTCCAAATAAAGCACAGCGGGAGGGGGCTGCAGGCAGCGGCCACCATTGATGATTCTAGGCCCATGTAAAAACTCATTAAATAAAGTAGTGCCCACAGACTTAAGAACACGTACGATGTAACAACCGAAGTAAAGGGGCAAGTAGCTATGGGAGGTTACAAATGGAGACAGGGCTGTACTAAGGAGGGACTAACAAGCCTATTAAGGAATCAAAAGCCAGCATTTACGAAGGACAAAGATACAAGCCAATGAAAAATATGGGTGGAGAGTGGGCGGGGCTTCCATTCCATACTCCACTACAACATGTCTTGCAAAGATGCACATGTGTGCTGACTCAGTAACGACCTAAAAAGAGGGAACAAAACAGAGAGCATGGGGGCGGGGATTTCAGTGGGGAAGCAGCACAAGAATCAGAGAGCAAGAGAACTTATCCACTCAACCAAAACACACATAATACTGCACCAAACAGCAAACACAGTCCCAGAAATGAAGGATTAATCACACGGAACCCCATCCTTTCACCGCCACTATATACATAAAACAAAAATAGAATGAAATGCCCCCAAAACAATGGTGAAATTCTGAAGCAACTCTCATACTCCGTCTTATCCCAAATATATACCAACATCAATAAAATGCCCCACAAATCAAAGATAAATCTTCAGGTACCCTCACATACTGCCACTATTCTATGATGCAGATCATCAACAGCAGAAAGTCCACAAAAATCAAGAATAAAGCTGAGAACTCCCCTCCATCACCACCATGCCTTTCTATCCAAACTGCATATCATCTACTAGCAGGGCTGGACTGGCCGTAGCAGGCACCGGGCGTTTCCCCGGTGGGCTGCCAGGGTGGGGCCGGTTTTGGGCCCCTGGGGGGGCGTTATTGTTACCAGGGGTTGGCAATATCGGCCACCTGTAACAAAATCGGCCAAATCTAGCGCTCGCAAACTGCTCGGCTGCACCCCCCCTCACCCCAGGGGGGGCCGGCCGAGCAGTTTGTCAGGGCCGGTTTCGGTTGCCAGTCCGGCCCTGCCTACTACAGGAAAATGTTTGTAAAATGAAGCATCAATCTTGGACCAAACCCATATTTCCACTACTTCCTCCTTACCCCAGAAACATAAAACCATTCTTCAAAACTCAAGGATAAAAGTTAGAATACTCCCTGTTCCTGCGCTCTCTCCAAATACATACACCAACTGCAAATAAATGCCATAAAAACACAGGATAATGCTATGGTCACAATCAAAATGCAACAGTGTCTTTCGCCACAAAACCAGCCAGCAATACCTAAGAGAAAGTCGTTAGAGAGGTCCCAGGGCAATCAGAATTAACCAGGCTACAACTGAGGTCTTTTGCCCCAGATCCTCTGTATTGAGCAACCTTAAACTGGGAATCAAGTACACATTTAAGGACTTGAGTATGAGGATCATAAGGCAAAGCAGCCCAAGGCTGAGTCAGGTAGATGCTGTGGAATAGAAACGTATAAGTAATTGTATCCAAAATGTGTGTAATTTGCTTTTGCTTAATTATGCAAAATTTCTACAAAATTAAGTAGCATTATGCGTTATTACAAGAAAATCAAATCTGTCATTTTGCACTATATATTAGCGTGAAACACGTCCTCGTGTGGTGAAGCCTCTTTATAAGGGTGTAATGGGATCCGGTGTCGAACTCTGATGAGAGGTCATACGGGATCAAGCCCGCCATTTCTCACTGGTCAAGGAGGGTTCTGATGTCTTCAGTGGCAGCAATCAGGGCGGTTTAGGTGCTGTGGTTGGTGCAGACAGGGGTTCGAGGGTGCTCCTGAGTGAACAGAGTTCATGATGGCTGTGGTGTTTTGTGTGGTGAGCTGATCCTAGGTGGTGAGTAGGCGGTCAGGGTTTGCATCCGTGAGAGCGGGGAGGCTGAGGACTTCGGCGGTGGTGGGTTGAAGTTTTTGTAGATGGTGAGGATCTTATGGTGAAAGAAGTCTGCCAGGGTGTCTCAGAGCTCTTGGGAAGGGGCGATGTTTTTGGTGGCAGCGAGATTGGAGATCTCTATGACAATGTTGAAGACCGGGGTGGCCTGGTGGTGGTGCTGAGAGATCCCGGGATGGTGAAGTGGATGATTGCGTGGTCTGTCCAAGTAAGCTAGGTGACATGGCTGTACTTGACTCTGTCACTGGCCATGAAGATGCGGTTGAGTGTGTATCCTGCGATGTGTGTGGGGTTGGTGACCAGTTGAGTGAGGCCGATGTTGTTCATGCACTCGAGGAGGTTGGTAGTGTTGGTGTAGACCTACAGTCCTTATGGTGCTCCTTTTGGCAGACCACTCTCCCTGCTTTGCATTTCCCAAGCCCCAGTTCCTCGGCCACTGGCAGACTGCCTGTGTGCTTGGCAGGGTCAGCGGTGCCCTCTCATACAGCACCCACTAACATAACCGGTCCGTAAAAGTCCGTGAGGACCTCGTTCCTTCAGAGTCCCCCAGTAACTCAAACATCTACTAGTCATAGAGCAACTGCCGTGAGTCCTCGAGACAGAGTATACAAAAATCCAGGAATACAAATTCAGATTTGGAGCCCTCAACACTCCACACAAAGATTCAAAATCTGAGCTGGTCCATCTTTCTGCTCCTATTATTCCTTTTCTTCTCAACTATTCTTCCCTGTGCATTGATTTAAATATGTAGCTGGAGAATTCTTGAACATGACATTTGCTTAACTAATACACTAACTGGCAGTTTCAGATTTCTGCTCACTGGCTGTTCAGCATGTTCTATGGTACTCTGGGAAGAATCAACATGATGGCCTGGAACAAAATAGAAGCACACCTCTTCTCTGAGTCTTATTTTTTCCGTTTAAGACTTTAATAAACCCATGGGACGACTAATGTCATAAGTTTGCCTGTCTTCCATTTGTTTCAGCTGAAAGCATCAGTTCCACTAAAGCTGGCTTGGAAATATGCCAAAGTATGAAATATATGAAAGACTCATTAAGAGCTAAAACTTGATAAGGGTTTTTGATCTAACAATTTATAGAGGACACATCAATGTCCTTGCTGCCTCAATACTATTAAAGGTTACATGTGCGTTACACTTTATTCAAAGTGCAAAGTAGTTTAAACACTACAAGTGAACATGCCAGCCCCCAAAAAAATTGACATTCATTTTAGGATTCCCATATGAACTATAAGCTTTAGAAGGCCACTGCCAATTTAGTCTGGTCCTCATCTACAACTATGCTCCCTGTGCTCAGATGCCCGGCTGATACAGATAACAGTCTTTCCACTCAGTTTGTGCATGTGTGCACACACGTGCACATGTGTTTGTACATAATCTAAGCAGAACCTCTTAGCCCAGCTGCACTGTTCAGAAGGGGGCGCTGGTTGTTACACCCCCAATCAATTTTAACATAGAGCTTACAATGGATGGGATTCCATAACGGGGTCCCATGAAAGAGCCGAGGTCCAAAAACAGAGACCAAATGCAGAAAAACTGGAGAACTCCAGAAGTTAGAACCTGTTTCCTTATAATGTCCCTGAAATCAAGCACATTCCTTGGGGTGCAAAAAAATGCAAATACAGTAATGGCTTACTATTACCGCACACCATTTAATTCCCACACTAAGAAAGTGCTCGCTCCCAGGGCCCACCATTGGAAAAGCCCTAATATTTAGAATACTTTAAAACCAGGCAACCTCTTTTTGTGCTTTAACACATACGAGTGGTTCCCAACCTATTTCTACTTGCAACACATGGAGAGATATTTGTTCGCGAATTATATGAATTGCACTTTCAATCATGTACACGAAATGTACCGCTTCTACACGTACAATGGCACGGTACATGAGCTCATCAAACAGGAAGAATACAGCTAGAGACACTATGGGTTTAGAACCTCTCTTATGCCCTGAAGAAGTACCCATGGTTCGGGACGAAACGCGTTGGATGTGAAAAATAAAGAAAGAACACTAAGAAAAAATGTTTCTTGATATGCTTTCCTTGGAACACATGAGGAAAGATAGTCTTGTGTGACTTTGTACTTTGCCTTTATTTTAGGCTGAGTAGGCAATGTATACTCTATAGATTCATTATCCAAATGTTAGTGCTCCTTCTGCCTGGTTTGAACATATCTTGGGGTAGCTACCATGCTTCCACTGCCCTAAGACACATTGTCAACAGGAAAAAAGTCCATAAATTAAGGTCATATCAGGAGGTCCCCCACCTCTCCACTGCCTTCCAGACCCAAATCATCATGTTGAATGCAGGGGCAGATGAGATGCCGGGAGCATATATAACATAAAATGAAAGATGGGTGAAAAGTGCATAACAGGGATGTTTTTCACCTTGTTGTAAGAAACTCTCTCATTCTCTTCTCGATGTACGCCAACCCCCTCAGTGAAAAACATCCCACTTATCCACCAATACCCATTTATAATTCTACATTTAATACGAAACTATTGCACACTCCATCTACAGAACTCCTAATATTTCCTTTCACTTCTCCTAAGTCCTCTTCTCCCAGTCACCACCTTTTCTCTTATACTCCCTTCTCTCACTCTCTCCCTCCCTCCACAAGCTCCAGATATCCTCTGAAGAGATAAAAGTTCATATGTTGTTACTACACAAAGCAACAAAATCAAAAAATAAACGAGTACACTCATTCCTGCAGCAAATACTCACTCGAAACATGGTGGAGGACATGTTCTGCCATAAGCGATCGTGTATTTGAAAAGGTGGAATGGCCTATTGCAAGCTGTTCGGACTGGTTAGTGCCTCAGTGGCACGTGCTGGCTGGGGCAAAGTTCCTAGTATCTGCCCTACACATTCTCAGTGCATGGTGCCTATTGTAAAGCCCAAGGAGGCGGCACAAAGGGATGATCCAGCTGGCACACTGTTTAGCGTATGCGCCACAAAAGAACAGTAAATGCTCATCATTCTCCACTGCCCGACATCCCATAGGGCAAAGATTGGAGGGGTTTACATTGTTCCTCCAAAAAAAGGTAAAGGAAGCAGTTGGTAGAATCCCCAATCTGAATTTAATATAAAAAGATCTAGACGATGGCCTAGTCCATAAAATCTTCGAAATAGGAACCATATTTAAAAGACAGGTACTGGTCCATTAAGCTGCCCGAAGGGACAGCAGAAATGTTTGAACCAAGGACAATATTCCAGTAATTATCTTTAATAAGATTGCAGGAGCTGCTGGTCATTGCAGTTGGTTGGAGCCAGAATTCAGACAAACCTAACTTAACCACTCTTAGCTTGACATGGGCTATTCACAGGATTCTAAGGGCCAAGTAGTGAGCTAAGATTTCAATAAGGCACTCTATGAATGGAACAAGTTGCTCAGATGACCATATCCTGGCCCAAAATAAAATGGGGTTAAGAAGAGCTGTGTCTGAAAATTGTCTAACATTTAGGTTAAACCTTAGGGGTAGTGGTGGTGTACCTTTGGTAGCTTCAGAAGAAATTTTCACCTTTATCTAACACGTCAATATTGCAATATCCCCACAAATCTGCACCATAGAGAGTGGCACTGCACGCCTGTGCCCTATATATCTCCAGTGCCAATGAAATAGGATAAGACGAAGCCTTGTTTGCAAATCTGATGATAGACCGGGCTTTATGGTTAAGGGACAGAGAGCTTTTTCCTATCTGCGCTGCCCAATTAGTGGAGTCGGACAACCTCACCCCTAGGTAGTCAAATTCTGTCACCCTAGCCAAGTTGGCTCCATCTAGAGCCACATTTCCTTTTATTTTTCAGCTATGTGTGAATATCATGTATTTTGTTTTGAACTTGGTTATTTCTAGGCTGTGGTCTTTGCAAAATTGATTGAACTTCCCCAACAGGGCGTTAAGACCCGCAGCAGTTTTAGATAAGAGAAGTGTGTCGTTTGCGAATGGCATTCCTGGTATTTTGGAGTCTGCTATTTTGGAAGCATCATTCAGACAGTTCATTAGATAAGGTATACTTTCATTAATAAATATCAGAAATAATGTAGGGGTAAGGACACACCCTTGATGAACACCACGCACAGTTGGAAAGTTCTCTGTGATTTCCCCTCCTGGGCCCCATCTGACTCTGGCAAATTTTTCAGTGTACAGATTTTGATTCAGCATCAATAACCCTGCGGGAACCCCGATTTTTGTGAGGACTTTCCAAAGTCCTATTTATGTGTCTCTATTTCGCAGTCATGTGTGTGAGATTCACATAGTTTGCTTTTGGGTAATTACTCAAAATGCTGTATATTTTACCATGAAATGCATCGGCATGCCAATGAGGACGCATTTAAAAAAGGCACGCAAACAACAGTGACTCACATTCTGTTGTTACTCTGCATTTGGGGAAAAATTTTACCGCAAATTTCACCACTCATTGTAAACTTTTACAGTGAATGGTGCATAATTAGGCAAAGTGGTGTAACGTTAGAATTTCCCATAACAAGCAGAATGCAAAATTCCTGAAATTGCGCAAATTACACTGGTATAATTAAAAAATTGCCCAGGCTTCCTCCGTCTCTTGCTGGTATCTCACATTCTCTTTTAGTAACTTGTGAAATCATTTACTGGGCACATTTTATTTGAGTTGTCAGAAAATTGCAACCATATACATTTGAATACCCTATGGAATGCATGTCACTTGCATGCATGCTTTCTTTTAAGTCCCAGAACAGTATTTATATATTTGCATATATAGATGTACATATCTCTGTTTTATCAGTGTTTCTGAGTTGCTAGGTTTATATTGCAATAAGGTATCATTAGTGCATGCCATTCAGTTTAATTGATTTGGGTACCTTTCCAACTCATTTATTTCTTCTTATAGGTAATGAAAACTTCTGAAATAATTGAACCATTTCAGCCAGTTAATGAAGTAGGCGTGATTGTCTACACAGAGCAAAATCAGAGCAGCAGTGCTGTGTGGCTGCCACAATAAACATCATTTTGAAAGCCAGTTTAGCAGGGAATTCCAGGATCCTGGATTCTGTCAGTACTGAATTTGTTTAAAAAAAAAAAAAAAAAGTAAGTGCAGGAGACCAAAGGAATTATTAGGCACTCACTGCTGGTGCTACCAAATGTCAGCATTGCCCAATAAAGAGGCTCCCTGGTCTTGATTGCACCGCATTCCTCTTTCTTACACCTCCATTCACTTCCTGTTTCACTCTTGCACGATCCTTTTCATCCCTCCTTTCTCCTTATGTCACTCTTTCAATATTTATCTCTTCCTCCTTCTTTCTCCCTTTTTGCCTTTCTCCCGCTTGGTCTGGGTCAAAGCCACTTTCTAGTGATGCTTACATAATTACCTAGCGACAGCTGTACTGTCAAGCCAGACCATAAAAACCTTCTGTGACATAGAACTCAAAATAAATAAAACAAAACAGAAAAAATGTCTACAGTCAGTTCCAGGTAACACACCTAGAAACTCTGTATTAATGGTGAGCTTAATCACATATTTGTGTACCCAAATGACACAAAATAGAGGCAATGGCAGGCGTGGAGAGAATGGATACAAAACGAGAAGATGGACAGAGCGAGAACAAGAAATGGGTGAGGGAATATGTGATAGGAAAGGAGGAAAAATAGAGATGAGAAGGTGCAAGAGAGAGGGAAATAAAATCAGCAGAATGTTGATGTTTTTACTGCTGTATTTTTAATGGTTTTAATGGGCAACACCCTCTTCCTTCCCTAACTTTCACACCACAAGCATAGAGAATTTCTCTGTTGGTATATCAAGAGCACAAGTCTGTGAGATACAAGGTTCATTGACAAATGTGCATGTTAATGACAGCAGTGAGATCTACATCAAGTGACAGCAGGAAGACAACAGCATATGACAACAAGCATGACAGCAGTGGCAGCAGGACTTCAATTTACCACAAAAAAATTAAGTATCACATATGATTTTAATAGAATACAGATGTTTTTAGCAGACAGGTGTACTTAAGACAGGTAAACTCACCCTTTTTACTTTTAATACACATCTTAGGATCATATGATTCCTATTGGTTAAAGTACTGGCACTCCTGGCTTTGAATTATTTTTATCTGAAGACATAGTTTAAACACACAAGAATGTCTGAAATAAATACAAAATTATAAATAATGGAATGAAAAAGCATTGAGTCAGGAAAGTATTGGCCACCTGCTGTGGTACTGAAGTGCACTTCTTTTTAGGCAGAAGTACACGTAATGTTCTGTTAAAAATATTTATAAAGCGCGCATACATCAACCAGTTTCTTGGCGCTGGATTCAGGAAAACCACTTGCAGCTCGTAAACTCATTCATATGCTTTTGAAAAGAACCAAGGGGCTGATTACGATGGCGGGCGGACTTGGTCCGCCCGCCACCGTAGCGGTGATTGGGACCGCCCGCTAGACATGCGGCGGTCCCACCACTGCAATTAGGATGCGCCCGCCAGTATGGCGGGTGCATCCTGGGCCTTTAACATTGCGGGCGGTGCTGCTGTCTGCAGCACCGTCCGCAATGTTAAAGGTGCTTGAACCGCATTTCCCTGCACCACGTGGCAGGCACCACGCGGTGCCTGCCACTTGGTGCATGGAAATGCAGGGGGGTACCATGGGTACCCCCCAGTGCAGCGACACCCCCCCAAGGGGGGCCCGCAACGGGCCCCCAAACCCAATCCCCGCCAGCCTTTCCATGGCGGCATCGCCGCCATGGAAAGGCCTTCTAAAACCCACATCCTAATATGGCGGGCGGTACCTGCTAGGCACCGCCACCATATTAGTGGCCCTGCTCCGCCCGCCAGGCAATCGGTGCAATTGCCACCGGCAGAAAAGCGGCGGACGGACTTTGCATTCGCCGCTATACCCACCGCCATCCTAATATGGCGGTGTGTAATTCTCAATGTGATGGCGGAACGATCGCCACCGCCGGCCCGGCCAGGTCTGGTGGCGCAGTGGACTAATGCATCCACTGTAGGGGCCTGTGTTCGACCTTTCATCCATCTGAGGCCGATAAAATGAGTACCATTGAGTTGGGTAACAATATACATCTGTTATTCAGCGCCTTGAGACCCTTGGGTGATACGTGCGCTTTACAAATACACATGTTATGTTATGTTATGTAATGAGCCCCCAAGCTTTCAAAAGTCGCCCAAATATGAGATAACAAGATGTTGATCTAATATTAGAAGGGAGTGAGTACCTGAATCGAGGGGCCAAAACAGAACATCTAGCACCTCCTTGCCTCTTCTTTTCAAAAGGAGGAATAACCAAAAGGTCGAGGTGTGAAGACCTCAAATTGTGAGCAGGAGTGTACCTATGAATGCATGAAGAGATAAACTCAGGGCAGGTGCCATGCAAGTATTTTAAAATAATACACCTGATCTTAAAGGCAGAGTGCTGTTTCACAGGTAACCAGTGGAGTTTCCTCATCAGGAGAGTGATATGGCACCTTCTTGGCAAATTGGTAAATCAATCTAGCTGCCTGGTTTTGTACCAGCTTTAGTCTCTTTATCAGGTATTCCGGGAGACCAAAATAAAGCAAATACACATAGTCAATATAAGAGATGACTCTCGTGTGATCAGGAAAAATGCCATCACTCAGAGTGCAAGAGAGGTAATTGCTGAAGTGGAGGTTCTTCATCCCACACTGTTGTGGGGAGAAACAAAATATGAATTACAGTTGAACAGATCAATTGATGAAGATGGCTGACCAAAATCCTCCTTTGTATGTATGTATATTTGTATGCAATTTTGTTGGCAATTTTTTTTATTACTTGAGGCTAGCAATACAGCTAAAACTGTCTTTAGGCCGAATTAACATGAAACCACGCATTGGCCATTCATTATGTGACCAATTACTGAGCTTATGCTTTTCCTGCTGTGCATGCAGCACCTCTGTGAATGAGCCTACATTATGAACAGGTACAAGACGTGTTGCAGGTGCTGCCCTATGAGGGCCGCAATGGCAGTGGTTTATTTATTGCCTGCTAGTAATTCCATCAGACGTATGTGCCCAAACAGTATTTACCGAATAGTTTAATTCCATATGGCAGGTAGTGCATGTATGAAATACCACTAGGAATACCACTCAGCAGAGGGATATTCTTGGCCGTGCTGTTTTTTGCCAGCAGAAGAATTTCTTAGATTAGAAGCCTAATCATCCATCTCCAGGACGCTGCCTACTTCATGAAAAGGCTGGTGTGTCTTTCAGCACTTGTCCCTTTGGGCACATCACTGTCACTGAGTATGTTTTGTTGCATCTTCCGGGAACATTTTATTGTTTGCCCTTTAATGTGTGCTGATCTGTTCTGACCTCGTGTCTGCCACAAACATTGGCAGGAACTGCACAAATCTTATGAAGTTTGTCCAGAGAACAGTGACATTAATGAGTGCAAGAAAAAGTGGCTTGTCAAGACTGGTCAGGGATGAGTCATTACAGTGCCGGATGCCATGTGCACAATCTTAAAAAGTTTTTGTTAGTCTTTACGTATGTGGAGGAGTGTTAGACCTGCCATCCTTGTCGTGGTTTCCTCTGGCTTTTTGCCTACTGACCTCCTGTTTTGCTGACTTTATTTTTGCTGGCTTTAGCATTCTGGGTAGTTTACCACTGCTAACCAGTGCTAAAGTGCATATGCTCTATACTCTAAACATGGTAACATTGGCTGAACAAAAATTGGCATATTTAATTTACTTATACTTCCTAGTAAAGTGCACTATATGTGCCCAGGGTCTGTAAATTAAATGCTACTAGTGGGCTTGCAGCACTGATTGTGCCACCCAGTCAGTAGCCCTTTAAACATGGCCCAGGCCTCCCATTGCAGAGCCTGTGTGTGTAGTTTTAAACTGCCATTTCGATCTGGCAAATTGACCAACTTTCCAGGCCCAAAACTTCCCTTTTATTTCATACAAGACACCCCAAGCGCAGGCCCTAGGCAGCACTATGGGCAGTGCACAGTGTATTTAAAAGGTAGGAGATGTAATTTTGAGTTTTACATGTCCTGGTAGTGAAAAATTGGTAAATTAGTTTTTCTCAACTGCAAAGCTTATCTCTCCCATAAGTGAACATTGGGATTGTCTTTTAAGTGTAATATCCAGTCGGGAAAAGATAGAGATCCGGTGATGTCGGATTTATAATTCTAAGTCTTAAAATACCACTTTTAGAAAGTTGGCATTTTTTTACTTTAACCATTCTGTGCCTCTGCCTGTCTCTAAATACACGTCTGGGTTGGATGACAGCTGGGCTTTGTGCATTCTCTCTAGACAGTCACACAAAAGGAGCTAGGGTGTGACATTTGCTTCCTGATGGCCCATCACCAGGCTGATGGGCCTTCCTGCGGTTGATTGGGAGGGAGGAGCTAACAGTTGCACCTGAATAAGGCTGTGATTGTCCTCACACAAAGAGCTACATACTCCCCTGTAGTGAGCCTGGAGCCAGGGCAAGAAACGATCTTCAAAGGCCTCTTTGAAGTCTCCCCCACTTCAAAGGTACATTTGGGTAAAAGTACTGGACATCACCAAATCAGAATTCTACTAGAACTGAGGACATTCTGCCTGGAAGAAGAGCTGCTGTGGAGTAGGAGGAACTGCCACTTTGCTAACTGCATTACTGTGTTGGCCTGCTGATTGCTATGCTGTAGGAGGGACTACCACTTTGTTACCTGCTCTGCTTTGTTCGCCTGCTGCCTGCTGCTTCTTGCCTGGGAGTGAGAGGAGCTGGACCTGTTCTCTATATCCTTGAACCCAAGATTCTACAAGGGCTTGTTGGTTTGCCTCCTGTTTTCTGAAGTCTCAGGGACACAAAAGACTTCTTGCAACTCTGCTGGTGCTGTTGAACTCTGCCATCTGTAAGTCCTACTCATGCCTGAGGTGCCTCCTCTAGTCCTGTGCCCCGGAAGTGGGTTCTGCAGCTGTTTTCTTCAAAAATCGATGCAGTGGTCCCTCTGCGCTGATCAGAACCGAAGCAGTCCTATTCAACAATGGCATGGGTCCCGACTGTGAGGTTTAATGATGATGCAACGCCAATCCTTCGACGCCATCTGTTTGGCCCGACTCCGATGCATCGACCTGACTGCATGGAAAAAACTGGCGCATAGTGCCCTCAGCATCAAAGCTTTGCTCAATAAAAGGTACTTTTTCAGCGGACCGTGTGTGGGTTCTGTAGCCAGCCTGCTCTCCATCGCAGTCAGCCTGAACTTTGGATTTGTACAGAACTTCAAAAGGGAAAGTAGATGGTGCAAAATTACCAGGTGGTGTAGGGGTACCTTTTCCAGGATTGTGCATCATGCACACCATGCAATACTTCACTAAATGTGCAGCAGTTTTGGAGATGTTGTCATTCTGCCATACAGGATCTAACAACTTACAAATACCCTTAGCATTGATATGGGCTGGGCCATGGGCCACTGTGACTACAGGAAGAACATGTGCATCTGGCAACATCCATCTTTGCTTCCCTGACTTGTCAATCCGACATCCCTCATCGTTCAATTGTGCTGTACTTTCTTGCCACACTGCTAATTCCTCCACTGTGGCCTCACTCTGTATTTCCTTCACATTCTCAAGTGTATCTTCAAACATTGTGACCTCGGGCACCCACCTAGCGGGACCTGCTACGAACATTCTTTTCATCCTAGTCTGAGCTGTTTGATTAGCTGACTGACCTGCAAAAGCATTTCCTTTACCTACATCGTCAGTAACTTTCCTATGGGCACTACACTTTACTATTGCCAATTTCTTAGGCAGTGTCAAAGCGGACATAAGCCTACATATAAGATGACCGTGCTGCATCTTTGTCCCATGGGAAGTAGGGAACTCTCTCTCTGCCCAGAGTCACCCGAAATTATGGGTGACTCTAAAGGCGTACTGGCTGTCATTATAAATATTAACAACCAGTCCCTCACTCAATTTGCAGGCTCGTATTAGGGCGACGAGCTCTGCAGCTTGGGCCGACTGATAGGGAACTCGTGATGTCTCAACTACCGTACGCAGCATAGTAATAGCATATGCAGCAGTTGTAGTGCCATCTGATAATTTAAAACAAGAGCCATCGACATATAGTTCCCGTTGAGGGTCAGATAAGGGAACATCAGTCAAGTCTACCTGTCCTTTCACCTCTTCAACCGTCCGGAAGATACAATCATGTATGTCAATCTCCTTATTCTCAGAAGGGAGGGGTAGTAATGTGGCTTGATTCAGAGTGGCACTTCGTTTGATCGTAATATGTTTGGCGAACAGCGTTAACTCATAACCTGTCAGACGTGCACTGGTGAGGTGCAGTGTCTTTGTCTTATTCAAGAGTGTATCCACAGCCTGGGGTACCATGACTGTGAGATCAGTATCAAGTACGAGTCCAGCCGATTGTCTTATCGAGACAGCCACGGCTGCGACCGCTCTTAGGCAGCTCAGGAGGGCTTGTGCGACTGGATCGAGCACAGCAGAGAAGTAAGCACACAGCTGTTGCTTATTTCCACATTTTTGTGTTAAAACAGAAAGCGCGCAACCAGCCATCTCATGGATATACAACACAAACTGCTTAGTATAGTCTGGGGTGCCGAGTACTGGAGCCGAGCAAAGCGCAGTTTTCAATTCCTTAAAAGACTGCTGACATTCAGGCGTACAGGGCAGGGGTTCATGCACATCTTTTAGTGTTAAAGCAAGCAGGGGTTTGATTAACAGCAAATAGCTAGGTATCCACTGCCTGCAATAGGAAGCGATACCCATGAAAGCGCGCACATCTTTCTGAGTTTGCGGAATGGGCATTTTAAC
Source organism: Calotriton arnoldi (assembly GCA_963921515.1). Lineage (NCBI taxonomy): Eukaryota > Metazoa > Chordata > Amphibia > Caudata > Salamandridae > Calotriton > Calotriton arnoldi. Next base: position 53,544 of record CAWUFW010008913.1, on the reverse strand, counting down.
AATGGTACTGATGTGCTCAGGGGTCAATCTCCTACCCTCCTTCGACAGTAGGTGACCTAAGTAGGTGATCTCCTGTCGACAATACTGAAATTTGGAAAGGGATACTTTATGGCCATGTTGAGCTAAATGTAACAGTAATTTAACTGTACTGTCTCTGCAACCTTGTTCTGTATCCGAGGCGATGAGCAAATCATCGACATACTGAAGCAATACATTACCTGTAGGGAGTGACAAGGAATCCAGCTGACCTTTCAATGCCTGACTATAGATACTCGGACTCTCTGTATAGCCTTGAGAACCACGACAGAATCTAAAGCTTTTACCAGCTAGGGTGAATCCAAACAGGTACCTGCTGTCAGGATGAATGGGAATACTGAAGAACGCATTTTTCAAATCAATGACAGAAAAGTATGTAGCAGAAGAAGGAATCGTTGTCAAAAGAGTCGTAATGTCAGGGACCACCGGAAACCGGGGAATCACTATTTTATTAACTTCCCGCAAGTCAATCACAAAGCGATAAACATCTGCATGGTCATCAGAGGAACACAAAGGTGTCCGTTTGAGAATGGGAAGAATAGGGCTATTACAAACATTAGCAGTCGTCTCCTCAACCACTCCTTTCTCAATCAAGTCCTGTATAATTTGCAATAAAGCTCGCTTACCTGCCTGCGGTATTTTATACTGAGGGATGCGAGGTAAAATAGCATTGTATTTAACTCGGATCGAAACTGGCGGTATCTGTAACAATCCCACATCTGTGTCACCTGTCGCCCAAAGAGTGGGCAGTACATCTTTAAACTCCACAGGAAGAGGCGCATCTTTGGACAGGCCCTGCGTAGCGTGCACGACGTCCGGACCCACTGTCATGTAAACACCCGCCGGGGAGCAATAAATCGTAGCATGCAATTTTTTCAACAAGTTGAAATCCAGCAAATTGTCTCCACAATTAGACGTCAACAAGAGCGGTGAATCCACAGTGAAAGGACCAATAGTCAACGCAAGAGGTTTTGAAATGGGGCTCACAACCGGTACACCAGAAAAACCTACTGAAACATTATTATGGCCAGACAGAGCCGCCCCAGGGACCAAGGAACGAGAAATAGAACTGTTCGTTGCACATGTATCCACCAAAAAATCCTTAGTTGAACCATGCACATCCGCACTAATGTACGTACCACGTTAACCTACAGGTATCGGAACTGGTCCCTCACTCTGTCCCTGGCTGTCCTAGCTGTAAGAAATCCCTGTCAGCTCATCTGTATCATAATCATCATGATAATACTGGCCTCCCCGAGGGTCATCAAAATAATTCAGATCAGAACGACCTTGCGGTACTACAGCATTCTGAGCCCTGTCCTGGCCACCAACTCCATGAGAACCTCGTCCTCTCTGGACCACCACCTTCTGCAAAAGCACAGGGCACTCGCTACGCCAGTGTCCCTCCTCTTTACAATACGTGCACTGATTCGGCCCTAAAGGCGTGATATTTGTAGGCCTGCTAGTGCGTGGAAGCTGTTGGGCCGAACCACCACGTCCTCTACCATTCCCCCAAGAAGCCTGCTGCAGCAACACTTTCGTCTTCAAATCCTTGTGCTTCTTCCCCATCCTCTCCTTATCCTCATTTTCCCTGTGTTCATAATACTGCGCCATATTCCAAATAACAGAAGGGGAAGATGTAGACCAGGTGCTCTCGGAAGCCTGTAATCGGGTCGCAATCTCAGGTAGTAAATTAGAAACAAATCTATTAACAAACAATCGAATGCCACCTTCGATCGACAATTCCTGTCCACTATAGTCTAGAAACACACCTTCAAACCAAGTGAAAAAATCAGGCACACTCTCATCTTTCTTTTGACGGCAAGCTGATAACTTGTCCCAATCAACTTTTCTCGGAGGGATAAGAGAATGCATATACGTAATGATACGGCCGAGCAAAGCAAGTTTCTTTGGTCTAGGCTTATCACCTGGCTTCCGTTCCTGATCCCATACTTTTATTTGATCCCAGGTACCACCCAATTCCGCAGCATGATCCTGTGTGTGCACTTGTCTCCAAATATCAACCGGAACTAGTAAGCCAAAGAACATTTCAATATCAGCAAGTGTCATCACTGTAGAAGAGGCAGCTTCAGTCAATTCTTTATAATAAGCAGTCGGATTCTTCCTAGGATCATGTAGCTGAGTCTTAAGAGACAAGACTTCACTCCTTTTCCACGGAGTATAAACCCATTGTTCTTGGAAACGGGCTGCTGCCCCTGGTCTAGTAACAACATTATGCTGATCCCTTAGCTCTGGTATTTCGGGATGATAGATAGGATGAACCTCCCGCATCGGAAACTGAGATACCGGGGTGGGGCTCTTCTCAAGCAATCTACCCTTGATTAGCAACCAATGTCGCAACATTACCAAAGACTTGACCAAGCGCCATATCAGTAACATATACATGATCCTTAATATCATATAGAATTTGCGGTGCTGCATCGTTGAAACACTGCTCCCAAAGACCGATCAAAGTAGCCGACATATGATTAAGGGCATGCTGTTGTACAAAAAGCTCATAATCTTTCATCACACTCCACACATCTTCCACACCATAAATGGGGTTTCGGGTCCACTGTGCAGCCTGATTAGCCACTACGGGCCTGATTCACAGAACTAACTTACGTCAAAAACGTAAAGTTAGTACTTTTTGGTATTCACAGAATACACTTACTCATTTTGGTATTCACAGAATACACTTACTCATTTTGGTATTCACAGAATGAACTTACTCATTTCGGTATTCACAGAAGTTAGTAGTCCTAACTTTAGGACTCCTAAATGCCTTCTGTGAATACCGAAAGTCTTAAAGTTAGGATTTTTCTCAGATTAGGAGTAGTAAAGTTAGGAGTCCTAACTTTACTACTCCTAAACTGAGAAAAATCCTAACTTTAAGACTTTCGATATTCACAGAAGGCATTTAGGAGTCCTAAAGTTAGGAGTCCTAACTTTACTACTCCTAAACTGAGAAAAATCCTAACTTTAAGACTTTCGGTATTCACAGAAGGCATTTAGGAGTCCTAAAGTTAGGACTACTAACTTCTGTGAATACCAAAATGAGTAAGTGTATTCTGTGAATACCAAAAAGTACTAACTTTACGTTTTTGACGTAAGTTAGTTCTGTGAATCAGGCCCTACCTTTTTCTCTGCATCTCCCATCTCCGATCGCACTTACGGACCCATTCGCTCCTTGAACTTCGTCCAGTCTCTATCCTCAAATCCACGTACTGGTGTCCCACTACTCAGTGATGTCGGGGAATGGAAGAACACAGTGGGAGTGACAACAGAGGTAGTAGGCACTAACGTCGCTGCTGGCTGTGTCGCGGTTGTAAGAGCTGGCGAAAGAGACGCCGAAGCAATAGGTGTTGCAGGAGTACTAACAGTCATATTTGCCACAGACTTTGAGGACAAAGAAAGGACAGGAGGTGCCGTGGCCAAGGCAGTCCGATCAACAGTAACAGAAGCAGAAACAGCAGAGACAGAAGAACCGGATAGCTAGGCCTGTGAGGGAAGAGCGGGATATATCCTCTGCGGGGCATATGGGGGTGGGCATCGAGTATCTAACAATTGTTCCACAAACGTATCATTTTCTTCTTCAGTCACATAAAATTTATCAATATTCAATCGAAACCTCCTATCTTCACGTTCAATTCCTATCTCTTGTTTCTCTCTATCAAGTGCTACAGCCTTCTGAGTCAATGGTTGCATTCTCCCCTTCCAGGCCTCTTTCTCTGCTTTCATTCACCTCTGTTTAGCCTCCTTTTGCCATGTTCGAAGAGAATCAAACATAGACTGTCTACTTCATTTCGCAAACAACTTCTCCTGTAAAAACCCAATTTTTTGTTCATCAAAAGTGCCCGTCAACGGCCACTGCAACTCGGCATTGTCCCTCGTATATTTGTGCCATAGTGTACTAAACATAATAGGGCCAAGGCCAAGCTTCACATACATATCAAAGTTCGGAGTGCCTTCTGGAGGCGCTGGCTCACTTTCTTCCAATCGAGCATCTGCCAAGCAACAACGACAACAAGAAACCAAAAACCTACTAAATCCAGGCATTTTCAAAAGTGAGTCAAATTCGTTATGTTGCCTGACAAAATGTTCACAAACACCTCGTACCAAAATCGGTCCTCAGACCATGCCAAATACAAACCAAAATGGTACCACATCCACAAAGAACCAAAACAAACTCACCTGGTGCACACAGGTCAAACGAATGTATTCTCCACTGCCGACTCTTCGGACCAAACGGTCAGATCCAAGGGTTTCGCCATTCAGGACCCCAGTCGGGATGACCGCTGGGCGAGTCACCATTTGGCGGGACAGAAGGGGCAGCTGCCAGTTCAGAAACTCTCTCGTGCAGGGATCCCTGGTCCGTCCGTCCAACCGGACGGCAGCCTCGACCTCCCCACCCGTCCTCAGGAGGGGATGGGCCACTCGCCCGATGGGGTCCCTGTTCGGGCGCCAACTGAAGGAAGTGACCCGATTAGGGCCACCCAGGTCACTCGTGACCACCGCTCAGCCTTCCACACAAATGAAGAGTCGGTCAGACAGTAGAGAATACGAACCAAGTATATGCTTATTCAGAAACAATTGAGCGGAGCCCCATCTGCCCAGTCGCTTAGGGGTGCTGCAGAGAGGACTGACATCAGAAAACATGGTGATACATTATGTACGATTCAGAACCAATGAAGACACGCCCAGACTGGAAATTTCCAGACGGAGGCAGCTACACAAAGGAGGTACAGAAGGAAAAGTTTCGATCCTGAGACCGGGCGCACACTATCTCTATGCCAAGGTCGTTCTGCCTGTACTCATCGCTGGACTAGTGGGAGCAGGCCTCTATCTAGTATGAAAGGTATGCGCTAATATGAACAGTGTATTCATTAGTACAGCAAGGCCCAACCTTGGGAAAAACAAAATTTATCAAAGCTGCTTCTCGCAGAGGCAGAGAGAGGGATTAGTTTCGCTCATGGATCAAAATGGCGGCTAAACATAAAATGGTGCAGCGAATGCTAACTTATGCAGAACAATATGTAAACAACACAGCAAAGACATTTTTATTCTAACAGGGACAGAGGGATTACAGTGTATTACTCACGCACAATATATATTTTATCTAGTTTTTCTCTTGCTAATTGACCGGGGGTAGGAACCATGCCATAGCTTCACCCCTATTCAACTCTTCTTGATCTTTAGCTCGATAACGAATTAGTTGCCATGGTTTGGCATGCCTGTTTGAGCCAAATCCCGTTGCGAGTTCGCTCTTATAAAGTTCCACAGCACAGTGGTAGATTTTTTGGTTTTCCCAGAGTGATTTTTGCTATTCCTGGTGATGTGTCACCTTGCCGCTCGCTCTTCTGTCTTATATATGCACCACTAACTGAGTTTAGTCATTGCTGTCACCCCCTCATGGCACACATTAATGTTATCACCTGGAACGTGAGGGGGATACATTACCCTTCACATAGATACTCCATTTAATCCTACTTGCAGCGTAGATCCGCTGGCATTGCCTTGCTCCAGGAAACACATCTGACTAGTCTTGAGGCTGACTGGCTGCGCAGCTGCTGGCGTGGACAGATGTACAGTACTAACTTTTCATCCTTGGCAAGGGGCACACTGATATGGGTAAAAGCGGTGGTCCCCTGGGAGTTGGAGGAGACTGAGATTGACACTGGGGACAGGTATGTGTTTCTTAGGGGTAAACTTAACTGTCAGCCCCTTTTAATTGGCTCTGTTTACGCCCCCAAAGTTGAACAGAGCACCTTCCTTTGTGACCTCTCTAGGGTATTAGCTCGTTGGAGTGATATCCCTGGGCTCATAGGAGGTGACTTCAACTCGGTCCTTGATGTCTCGCTGGACTGCTCTTTCCCTCCTCTTACACTCACCACTTCGTCATCTAAAGCTCTAAATAACTGGCTCAACCATTGGTCCCTATCAGATGTATGGCACTCACATAATCCAGACACCCCCATATACTCCTTCTACTCACCTGTACATAACCTCCATGTGCGGCTAGACCGCATATTGGCCTCTTCTTCATTACCTCCCCTAATTCACAACACCGAATACCTGGGCTGTACGCATTCCGATCATAATTCCCAACTCATGAAGATTGTCTGGGACCACAGACCCCCTCTGGTCCCAACCTGGCATCTTCAGACAGCGGCACTTGAGAACCAAGTCTTCCGTAATTCCTTGGGCGCGGCAATTTGGGATTATTTTGCACACAATTTCACTGTACACAGACGATATTCTGCTGTACGTAAGATATCTTCATGCTATTCCCTCCTCACTGGCTTCTGCTCTGTCATTGTTTGCCAATGTATCGGGTTTGCGCCCAAACGCATTGAAATCCTCCCTCTACCCCTTCTCTGAGGCCACCCCAGCCCCGGGTACTCCCTTAACGGGAACCTAGTGTTATGGTGTGCCGATTCCTTTCGTTATTTAGGCATTCACATTTATCAGAGGAAAACCGATCTCTTTGATGGTAACATCAGTAGAGCTATAACTGCCATCCATTCTCAGCTAGCTTTTTGGGGGACTCTACCGTTGTCAGTCACAGGCAGGATTGCCCTCACCAAAATGGTGATCCTTTCCCGGCTATTATATTATTTCACAAACTTACCGCTTTATATTCCCCCTTCCTTCTTCAGTAAATTCGAGCGAATGATTAGAGATTTCATCTGGGGAACCTCCAGACACTGTGTTTCCATCAGAAAAACAGGGGCGGCTCCTCCACTAGGGTGGAGGAGCATCACCCCACTGATTTCTTGCAGTGCGAGAAGCAGAAACATAAAAAGGTAATAACTACCATTTTATGTTTCTGCTTCTTGCACTGCGAGAAAACAGAAGAGTTTTGTTGCGGGCGGGTGGGCGGGGCTGCTCTGCGAGCAGGGCTGGGCTGGGCAGGGAAGGAGTGGTGTGCCCACTCCTGAGGGTGCAATGACTGTTTGGTCGGCCCTCTGAGGCCGCCAAAACCAGTCATGCGCACTCTGCCCTTTCTCCATGCAGGCTGCGATGAGGCCTACATGGAGAAAATGGCCTTTCCGTAAGCCCCAGGCTGGGCGGCGTCCCCACCAATCACAACGCTGCCATTGCAGTGTTGTGATTGGCTTAGGGGAGGGGAGGGAGGCTGCCTGCTTCCTGTCCCTGCCGGAGGCAGGAGCAGGAGTCGAGAAAATGCGGGACCCGGCCGGTGGCCAGGTACGTTTTTTTTAATTATTGAATTTACAACTAGCCGCCCTCCCCACGTGACCCCCCCCCTCACCCACAATTAATGCCAGCTGCAACTTCAGAAAACTGTACCTGCCTACAAGTCAAGGCGGCCTTGCCGCTCCTAATTTTGAGCAATATTACCTGGCCGCATAGTTACAATGGATTGCAAGATGGCTGGCCTCTCGCCAGCTAGCTGACACTGACACTCTACACCCTCCCATGTTGGATCTCTCCCTCTTACATCTGTTTCAACACTGTGCGAAGTCCACAACTGTGGACTCCCTGCTTCTCTCGGTGGCACGTAAATTCTACTGTAGAAGCCTATACATTAACCACTCCACAAAACCATACGCCCCTGCTATTCCTCTCTTGGGGACACTCAGGGGCCTAAGGATTACCACGGCAGCCGAACTACACTACTGAGTGACAGCCGGCATACACGACATTGGGGATTTCTTCTGAGATGGTACCCTCATCCCATATACTGAGCTTATCTCGGAGGAGGGATCCATCCTGGTCACTTTTTATTGCACCATTCCCTTATTGCATCCCTAACGGCCTGATGGGGCAGTTTATCCACAGAACCTTCTAAGCATCACACAGTCCAATACTTGTACGTGCTGGGCAACGGTGGCCACCTGACTCGGTGGTTCGCCGCCGCTCTTCGGCAGCATGCTGTGATTGCACTACACTCCTTAAGGCTTAATTGGGAGGGAGATTTGGAGCGCCCTTTCTCTGACCCAGAATAGGCTGCTGCCCTAGAGAGTCCCTTCCGAATACCTCGCAGTCAGCGCTTCCGCCAGATCCAATACTTTATTTTACACCGAGCATACCTTACTCTAGCAAAAATTAGCGAGTATTCCCATCAAACGGACTCTACCTGTAGCAGATGCCACATAGCTGAGGCTGACCTCCTACACATGCTGTGGTGCTACCCCTCTCTCACAGGGTATTGGACTGTGGTAGCTGCCAACCTGGCCCGCTGCACCGAGCGCAACATCCCGTTCCAGTGGGAGGTCTATCTCCTACATGTATTCAGTAGAGGTGAAAAGCATAGGGTCACCTCTCGCTTGTTAGATTTGGGCATGGCAATTGCTAAGTGACTTATAAGTAAGAGATGGAAATCTCCTGTAGCCCCCCACGCTGTAGTGTGGCAAATCTCATTACTGAACTGGGCGAAAGCAGAGAGCATTGCCCTACATAGAGAGGACTTGTTAGGTCTTCGCAAACTCCCGCTAGCAGTCAGTTGGGATGCTATTCTGGCCGACCCACAGAGAATAGACACACTCCAGGTAGACACTCCTGAAGAAGGGGAACGGGCTGATGCGATGTCATGCGCGGGAGCACCTCTTTAACCCAGCATCTATGAGGTATACCTTAGTAGACTTCTCCCTTATCCGATCAGCGAGCTCATGCTTGCGCACGTGTCACTTACTTGCCTGATAACCATGTGCAGGCGATGCACAGGCTGAGGGGCACTGGGCGGGGGGGCTTCACTGCAACACATCACTAGTAATTACTTCCCCTCCCTTTGTTTAATTAATTTTTCCTCCTTTTGTTGGACCCTATTCCCTTGTTCTACATCTGTATTACGATACCCTTGCATTGCATGCGTATTCATGGGTTCTGAGGTGGCATTTCCACCATAGTTGCTGACAACATCGAGTTTGCATATATGATCATATTGTTTACTCTACATACCATACTGTATGTTCTCATAGATCCGGACTGCCTTTTCCAGCAGGGGTAACTTATGTGGTTCCAGCAGGCATGCAAAGGCTTGATTCTTGCTTATCTTAGTGTAAAACAATGTACAGCTTATCGTAGAATGACATAGCTCTTACCATAGATCTTGCCAGATGATGTATGTCCTGCGTTACCCAATGTAATATTATTACATATTGTTTCTAATTTTGAACCTATGATATATGCTCCGCAAGTATCATTCTCTCCTGCTTATTTGCTTCTGCTTAACCGACACGCGTTACACACTGGCTAATGCATTAAGCAATTAATTAATGCTATTGTATTGTTGCTGATATAATGCCTTGTATACAGTCTATTTGACAAAATGTTAATAGACAGATTCAAACCAAAAAATTAAGCCCCACCAGGAGCAGCATCCTTGCTGGTCAGCCCCTCACATACTCCAACTGACACGCTCAACCTCACCAGACACTCACACATTCCATTACATCACCAAGCACTCCAGCATTCCACTACATCACATTCGTACTGACTGAGCAGCAGAGAAGGCTAGCTATGAGAAAGGATGCATAGTAACAATTCAAGTCACAACAGTTTCCTATGTCATTGTTGCTTAGGTGACTAGAACAGTCATCAATGACAGCACAAGGCAGCATGCACTGGGCTGAGGGAATGCTTTGAATATGTGTCAGTTGGTCAAGCTGCCTGCATGGGCTTGTGGTCCTTAACCTTTACTGAATAAAAAACTGAAGAGCGTTTGGTGACTTATGAACTTAACATTGGTGATGAGCACCTGCTGAGGACTATCGGGTGACCACCCTCTTTCCTGTGAACCCAGTGAGGATGTCATATTAAGCTGCATGATAAGTGATATTCATAATTGCACAGCAGAAATCAAACTATAACACAAGGATCACATGGGGCACCTACTGAACCACAAGAAAAAGTGGATAATAAGAATATATTTAGTTGCCATTCAGCAGTAATATTTGCCACCACAAGGTGCAGTGTTAATGTGTTAATCACCAAAGGTATCCCATCCAGTGTAATGAAAGCTCGGCACTAAACTCTTGTGGCGTCAACCGCTCAAGTGCAGGAAAGGAAGCAATTCCTTTTTGTTAAATAACCCTCACACACTCTAGTAGTGTCATGCTTCATCATCGGGTTCACCCTGACTCCTAAAGGTCAGGGGGGGCTCGACCATATTTCAGGGAGCACTTACTTAAGAGCGATAGGCCAGGGGGTCTAAAGATTAAAAATCCTCCTTCATCTCCAGGTATCCCTTTTAATATTGGAGTCGCAGGGGATATTAAAAAGAAGTAAAAGGGGGTCGTCAGGAGGTAATGGTCCTATGACCCTAATGCCATGCCAACATGTTTCAGCCCTATTAGGTGGCCCACATGGGTCCTGGGCTTTCTTCAGGGCGAAATGGGGTTCCCTCCCTGGGTCTTCAATGAGGGTATTTCCCTATCTTGTTCTCAATTGAGGGCGCAGAAAGCTTCACTCTCGTGAAAAGGGGGAAGGTATACTTATCTCCCATCCAGTTCTGTAGTGTTTTATGCCCGCCTGAAAGAGAAAAATAGTGAGGATAATCATATTTGTACGTTTTGTCTTGCACACATTTCACCCATGCAATTCCAGCATACTGGGTGCTGTAATGTGCTCTCATTCCATTAACTTGTTGTGATCTGTGATCAAACGAGCTTTCTTGGGATTGTGTTGTCCCATACAGTCGCATTTAGCAGCACCCAACGTTTAATCGCATCTATATATGCAAGTCTATGAACACCATACTGCTAAAAACTCTATGATAATACTTTCACTGTTGCATCACAAAACATCCCGCAACTTCAAACTCACATTCACACCTCATGAACTTAATCCTTTTTTCACTCGTGATTGTTCTTACATGCCGAACGTCTTACCCTATTCAGGAGGATTTAATGTGTCTCAAGGGACTGCGGTTAGTGGGGGTAGCCTTGTTGTCAAACTCTGTATAATTGCAGGTTCGAAGTAGAACGGTAGAAAAAGACAAGAAGAGACTCGCTCTGTTAAGATCATGTGACCCTAGCCTCAAGTATGTCATTCTAATAAGGCCCCTTCACAACCAGAGGAAGCCCTGCATCCCCACTCACTTCCTCAAAGGTCCTGCCCCTCCGTCACACCTACTTGGTTCCCGCATGTCCCAGCATTTGCAGTTCCATCTGCCAGGGATGCGGCTTATAAAGCTGACTCGTCCGCACATCTCCTTGCTGTCGGGATGCGGAGCCCCGCCCCCGGCGTATCTGTGTGACATCACTTCTGTGTGTCCCAGACAGGACTACAGAAAATAGGTTGCCTCATGGGGGATGAAGTCCCTCTCACTGGGTAACCATGGTTACTGGCATACACCTGAATTTTCAATTCGTGTAGACAACTTTATTGTTTTATAATTTCATTTTTATCGATCGTGTTTGAGTTCCGGATATGGAAATCCCATTGGCCAGATACTGTGTGATGTGACACCCGTAGTTTTTGTAAAATGTGGGTGCGAGCCAAGAGCACGTAAACGAGTTATATTAGAGGAAGGACACGTAAAAACATTATTATTGTGCTTGTCCCAGCCAACTCACGTTAAAACATCAAACTGACGTTACCTCATTTCATCAGAGAGGGCGTCTATTCTTACATCTAGAATGTGATATACCATATTTGTTCAACCATACAGTATATTGTGCATGTCTGTCTTATAGGCCCCTTGTGTTTTCAATGGGGGTTGGGTATCATGTTCTCATGGGTAGTTGGAAGTGCATAAGGACCCAGGGTGTTCATGCCCCGTTATCTGGATTAATTCAGTTGATTCTCAATTATCATGTTTCTAGGGTTATGGGGAGCCTAAGTTGTTAGTGCCCCTCTATCTGGGTTGGTTCAGCTGATTCCAAGGGATGGAGTCGTTAAGACCCTGGATGTGTGTCTGCAACCTATAGATCACCGCTGTTCCTTCTCTAGTAGTCTTTTTGATACGTTAATACCACCTTTTACCTTCTCCATGATGGTCCATTCTAGATCGTTGTCCGTGTGTCCCTTCTCAACATAATGGGCAGTAAGTTTGGTAGCCATGATTGCTTGACTGATTGTGCTCCTATGCTCACTTATTCATACCTTCACCTTTCTAGTGGTCATGCCAATGTAGTTGGCCTTGCAGGGGCACGTGATCATGTATACCGTGCTCTCTGTATTACAATTTGTATGGTCCCTTTGTTCCCATGGGCGTGCCAGACCCAAATCTACACTAGTGGTGTGAGTGGTGAACCAGCAGACCACACACGAGCCACAAGGGTAATGGTCCTTCACCTGTGGTTGGTTCCACAGCGTAAGTTGTGTGTTTTGTTTCTGTTTTCAACTGTCAGTGTGAATCAGAGTGTTCCTAATGCTTTTGTTGCGTCTACAAGAGAACATGGGTTTTTCAAGTGTCAGTTTGTTTGAAGTGACTATATGCCATTTGTTATTAATTATTTTCTTTATGGCATTAGATGACGAATTGTAAGTGGTGGCACATATTCTCTCTCTTTGTGTTTGTATCTAACAGGGCTGCCCGTGGTGTGTTGCGGGACCTTTTTCAGGCCTGTTCAATCACCTTCTTAGGGTATGATTTCTCCCGTAGTTTCACAGTGAGTCTATTGGCCTCCTTGTTGTAATTCTCAAGGTCCGAGCAATTCCTGCATATTCTTAGGTATTGTCCGATTGGGAGGTTTCCCTCAGTGATCGAGGGTGAGCACTGTTAAAGTGTAGTAGGCTATTGCGGTCTGTTGGTTTCGTATATAGCGTACTCTTCAATTTCCCATTCCTGGATATGATGTTAATATCCAAAAATGACACCCTCATGTTGTTGGTTGACATCGTGAAGCGTAAGAAAGGATTGAGGCTATTTATCCAATCCCCGAAAGATGCTGTGCTGTCTTGATCTCCATGCCATATGATAATGATATCATCTATATATCTTAAACAGCTGCGGATTCTACCTGCATATGGGCAAAAGTGCTGCCCATGGAAGTCCCTTGTACTTGTAGGTAGAGTTGCTCTTCAAACCTAAAGACGTTCTCCGGAAGGGCCATACGCATGAGTTGCATGATCCACTCTACAGGGGCCTCCCAGGGCCAATCTTGTGCACGCAGTATATTCTCAATTACACGTAAGCTTTCTTCTTGTGGAATACTGGTGTATAGGGCCTCCACATCCAAACATATCATAGTTTCCTTTAGGGGATCGTAGTCAAACTCCGCTAGGATATTGAGCAGATGCTTTGTGTCCCTTACATATGATCTGATTTTAGTGACGAGGGGTCGTAAGAACCAGTCCGTGTATTTTGAGAGAGGTTCCAAAATAGATCTGATGCTGGAGACAATGGGCCTGCCTGGTGGTGGGGTTCTGCCCTTGGGTATCTTGGGGTTTGTGTAGAACAAGGGTGTTCTGGGTTCTTCTGTGTTTAGGAAGTCTCTCTCATTTTTCGTGATCCCATTTCTCTCTAATGCTGCGGCAGTGATTGTGGATATGGTTTTCTGTAGACGTGTTGTGGGGTCCCTCTGTAGTTTCTTATAATGTCGCTCATCCGAGAGGAGGGATAGGCATGCTGTCCTATAGGAGTTAACGTCCTGTATCACAATCGCTTCACCCTTATCGGCTGGTTTAATTATTACATTGTTTCGGTTGCTCAATGAATCAAGCGCCTCTCGTTCCTTATTGCTCAGATTGTTGTAGATGTTCCTTCTAGGTTGTAATGACTATCTCCTTGGTGACTGTTTCCTCAAATGCAATGACCTCGGGAGGCATTAGGGATAGGGGTGGACAAAACATAGACTTTTGTCATAAGGGGGTATACCCCGTATCCTTTTCTTGTTGAGGTTTCCCTTCAAAGAATGTCTTCACATGGATCTTCCTGAAGAACTCGCTTGATTCCCATTGGGTTTTAAACTTGTCGATTTGGGTGGTGGGGACAAAGCCAAGGCCCTGTTTAAGAACCACTAGTTCATACGCGGTGAGATCCTCATCCGTAAGGTTGACAACTAGGTCAACTTTGAGCTCGGTCCTGCTTGTTGTCCTTCGCCTGGCTTCTCATGTTCATTCCTCTTGTGTCGTCATCCCATTGAATTCTCCTGTTGCCTTGTCTTCCGCGTCTGCCTCTTCTCCCTCCCCGGCCTAAAAAATAATGCTGGTTTTGGTTAGGTTGGAAGTATGGCATGTTCTGGTACTGGGGCGGTCCTTGATACTGTTGTGGGCCGTATGGTCCTGGCTACGGGTACATCTGTGGTGGAGGGTATGATTGATTATAACCCTCTCTCCTCTGTCTTCTAGGTCTTTCTCTCCAGCTCTTGGACGAATTGTCACTAGACCAATCCTCCTGCTCTGGTCATGTGGATCCTGAGTCACTTCTATGTGATGAGCCGGTATCTGTATCCAGCTGTTTGTTATAGTCGTTCCTAATATATGGGTAGACTTTTTCATGGGAAAACCTTTCCAGGTCCTTTTGCAACTTGTTGATTTTGTTTTGCATGAGGTAATCTTTGTATTCACTGATTTCCTTGTTGACCTCCTCTAGTTTCTTCTTATATACTGTTATCTTGATTTGTGTGTTCAATGCGTCCTCACTCGTTTTGATGTTGACGAGTAGGGCTTCAGACAGGCGTTTCGCAGTATTAATAATTAAAATCAACCATTCTCGTGTGTATCTCCATGCAATTAGTGACCATTCCTTCTTGAAAACAGGGTCTTCTAGGAAGATTCTAGGTTCATTGGTGACTAATAGGCCTGTGGGGGCTGCATTTCCCCGTAAATATTCTGTCATAATTTCTCCATGCAATAGGATCTTCATTTGATTCCTTTTCAGTTCCTTAAGTTCATCCCAACTTTGGGATTGGTTTAGGCATTGGGTGACATTTGTATCTGGCAAAAGAGATGGTGCCACTAGAATTGCTGATGCCATGTCATCAGAGTATCCGATTCCTACTAGTTCAGTCATGTTGAGAGGAGAGTGTTGATTCCCAAGAGAACTAGTGAGGTGCATGTGTGAGTGAAGTTCATGGTGTATTATGTTATGTGTTATGTTTATGGATTTGTAAAGCCCATAGCTGCCCGAGGGCTTCCCAGCGCTGAGAGAATTGGCAGAGGTTGCATAGAGTATTACGGGAAGAGCCATGTTTTGAGCTTTTTTCTGAATGCCAATTCATCAGTTAGCATGCGTGTTTCCCTAGGCAGGGAGTTCCATAGTCCCGGGGCCAGATACGCGAAGGATCTACCTCCCCATCTGGCTCTCTTTATCCTGGTCTGTTTCATGAGTAGATCTGTGGAGGATCTAAGGTGCCTACCTGGGATGTTATGTGTGATAAGTTTTTTAATTAAAGTCGGGCCTTTATCATTCATGGCTCTATGGGCGATGCAGAGTGATTTAAACTCTATTCTGGCCTTTATTGGGAGCCAGTGTAGTGTCTTCAGGGCTGCCCTAGCTGACTGCTGTCTAAGGATGCGGAGTAGAATCCTAGCTGCTGCATTTTGTGCCACTTGTAATCTGTTTATGACGTATTTGGGTGCGCCAAGATACAGGGAGTTGCCATAGTCAAGCTGTGACAGTACTAGGGCCTGTACCACTGTTCTCCGAGTGGTTTCAGGAATGAGCGGTAGGATCTTCCGTAGCATTCGCAGTGCTCCGAAGCATGAGCCTGATATTTTTCTGGCTTGAATCTCCATGGACAGATTTTTGTCCAACCAAATTCCCAGATTCTTTACCTCTGTCTTTGGGACCGGGGGATCTCCTAGTTCTGGAGGCCAGCTAATCATGTTTCTTGGGACCTCCTTATTACCCAGGAACATGAGCTCTGTTTTGCCTCCGTTCAATTTTAGGCACCCCTTGTTCATCCAGTCTGCAACTTGCATCATGCATGGTGCCAACTTGTGGTGCCTAGATTGGGGGCCCTCCATCACAGATAATATCAGCTGGGTGTCATCCGCGTATGACACTATTGACAATCCACATTGCTGCACTATCTCTGATAGTGGTAGCATATATAGATTGAATAGTGTCGGGCTTAGTGCGGAGCCCTGTGGGACTCCACACGACAGTTGGAGGATATCAGAGTAATGCTCACCTTCCATTAGCTGGAAGGATCTGTTTTCTAGGAATGAGGTTATCCACTTTAGGGCAGAGCTTGTGACACCGGCTTCCTTTAGCCTGCGTATCATAGTCTTATGATTCACCTTATCAAAGGCGGAGCTGAGGTCTAGGAGCAGAATAGCTGCTGAACTTCCCTGGTCTAGGATTCCCTTCAATTCCTCTGTTGCCACCAACAGAGCTGACTCTGTACTATGTTGGGATCGAAAGCCCATTTGAGTGGCATGCAGTATCTGATTATCCTCTATGTATTGGCACAGAGCCTGATTAATATATTTTTCGGTTATTTTGCCTAGTAGAGGCAGGAGTGATATGGGTCAGTAGTTCCCTAGTAGAAAGCTCGTGAAGTATTTTTATATAAAAGGGTAGGTGTTCCAGGGACTTGAAACTTGGAAATGTTCCACGTACCCTACAGCTGTCCGCTGTACTATCTATATTATACTAGGGCTCAAGCGCGGGGAAGGAAGCAATTCCTTTTTGTTAATGTGCTCTTCAAGCAAGTCCAGGCTGTCAGGAAATCCACTGAAGGAACTTGAGAGTTCCTGACAGAGACAGGCAAGTTCAGGAATAGGCCCTGGTGAAATTCCCTTTACCCTTGTGTACTCCAGAGTAATTTTGGAAAGTTCATGTTATTCTTCTGCAAAATTCCTGGAATAACACCATTATGCCACTTGTATGTGCAAATTCTAGCGCAGAAGCACCGGAACATCACGAGCAAAGTGAACACTAGTGGCTGTTTTCATGGCACTTGTGTGTGTTTATTTCATTTATGTACAGCGTGAAATGCAAAAGTAAATTAAGTGAATTTTGCATGCTCCTTCATACGACCTACAAGCCTTTTTATTTTCTGGAGTGCATCCGCCGTGATCTTAGTGAATGGTGGAAAGGTGGATGAAGAGATTGGCAGCAATCAGCATAGGTTGAATGAAGAAAAAGAAGAGCTGAAAAGGGGAGGAAGAGGGGAGTGGAAGAGAGGAGTTATGGTGAACAAAGAAGTGAGGGGTGCAGGGATTCAATATAGAGGAGAGAAGGGCAAGGGATAAGTCAGGCATACTGGGGATTGTTTTTTCTCCATAATTTAGGAAAAACGAATTGAACTATGTTTAGGGATATTCACAAGGAGTATATCCAGGGCCATATAACCTCCATTAACATCATGCATCTTCGCAGTAGGAATAAAGTGATAGAACAACTTGATAGAGTTATTAGAGGTAAGGGGTATTAGAGGGTTTAGCAAGGGATTTTCAAAAAACATGAAGAAACCACGATGATAGAAAGGTTGAGATAATCCATTTAAACCTTGGTTTTTGCATTTAAACCTTGCAAAACTAAAAGGATTATGCTAGATAAAATTACTCCAAAGGAAAGCAAACATTTTTAATATGGAGCAAGGGCTGGAGGAGTTGTCTGATGGAAAACTAAGGCAGGCAGGGCATGCAATTCATTTAACTTAATAAGGAAAGAATGAAAGCATCCCCCCCCTGAGTGTAGATGAAAACATTAGGGAATCCTCCATGGAACAATTTCAAAACGTATATAAAGAGAAGGGGTAATGGATGAGTCTCAATTAGATAATTGGTTGCAGTAAGTTAATATCCCATCTCTAATGCTGGATTAGTCTGATTGGCAACAGAAATATTTCATCTGACAATCTTGAAGGTATTCAATGGAGGAGCTCGGACCAGGTGGGCAGACAGCAGAACAATACAAGTCACTGAAAAAAAATAACCTATAACAGTTTAAGAATCTTATTTGATGATATCTGATGTAAGCCTCTGACATCCACTTCTTCTTCAGAAGGTAGTTTATTCCTAATAGTGAAGTCTGCAAAATCACATAAAACTGGGAAATTTACTGCCCCGTCTCTCTATTGAATATTCAGTCACAAACCAATTTCCAGTATATTGGCCAAGTGATAAGAGGTTGGGCAGTTGTTAGTGTGTCCTTATCGAGGCAGATGCCTCAGTGATCTGACATAAACCATGTTAGTTTCTATAGATATCACAACAGATAATAGTCTACCCTTACCTGTTCATATGGTTGATGCACAAAAAGCCTTTTATCAGGTTAACTAGCTTTATCTATGGAGAGTGTAGTCCAGCCTGGGATATGGAGCCACATTCATTAGCACTTTGCAGGCATGCTACACTAATTCCACAGCAAAAGTTTTGTTTAATTCTCATCTCACCCACTCAATCCACATAGAAAGTGTACCCAGACAGGGATGCCCGCTCTCCTTTCTCTTCGATCTATATATTGAACTTCCTGCATGTAAACTAAAGAGGCAGAGCAAGTCCCACCCTTTAAACAGAATGGATATGGTAAGAAGGTTGCCATATGTGCAGATGACTTAGCCATTATTACAGACAACCCTAGGACTCCTATCTCTAAACTCAAGGCGCTAATTAAAGAATTCTCACATATCTCCAGCTGTAAGATGATCAGAAGAAAGTCAGAGACAATGTGCTGGAACTTCACTTATATTTCCGTCCCAGCGAAGGATAAGGTAAGATACTTAGACATTGCAATTGTACTACAAATAGAAAAATAGCTGCTTTCAATTTTAAAAGGGTTACATATGATGTTAAGGGATTACTTAGGAATTGGGTAGACACCCCAAGTACTGTAATTGGGAGGATAAACGTTAAAAATATCAATTTTGGTTTTTTGTTTGAGAGAATCCCATTACATTTTGATTTGAAAGAAACAGAAAAGGCTCAATCATTGTGAATTATTTTGTTTGGGGTTATAAACGGAAGAGACATTAACTGGAAAAATTAACTAGGACTTTGAAAAAGGGGACTGGGTTCTACCAAACCATTGGTTTATTGCTTGGGCTTTTAATTTCAGACAGTTTGGAGTTCTGATTTCAGTGTGCTGTGAGAAGGAACCACATAATTGAGTTGGGTCTATGGAAAATACCAGTGCCCCAGTGAGATTTTTTGGGCATAAATGTGTCACGTCTAAGTTCTTCTAAAAGGTTACATTGGAGGTTCCCTTGTGAGCTGCTAAACAATGGTGGGAAATTGTAAAATTCCTTTGCATCCCGTGTTATATTATGGTTCAATCACTGATGGTTCTCCAGATAAGCCTGAATGCATGAAAGATCAACTTGGTAGACCATTACAGCAATCTGGAATGAGAATCAGACAGGATCTCCTGACAGAAGGTGCTAAAAGTCATGCAAGAAGATGAGACAGCTGGCAACCGGAGATCTTCCTACATTCCTATGTCAACATATATTCAGATGGCTCTAAGGATTGAAAACTGTGGCCTGCCTCATGGTCTTTGAGACTGAAGTGAACCAGAAAACCAATATCAGTAAAGAGGTGTCTGTGGTACATGTTACTCCAAGAAGTGGCAGAAACCAGACTGGATCTGCTGGATCTCATCTGGAAGAAGCGCTTGCCTGGACTAGAAAGAACAAATATACAGCAACTATTGCTTCATTCTTTACACAGAATTGTTCAGTCACCTGTGCTAAAAAGAGACCATTATCATGCCATTTCTATATTAGATTGGCCCCTTGACGAAACTACATAACACACAACAGGGCCTGCTGGTGAAGTGCCCCAAATGCTGTCTGGAAGATAGTGATGACGGGCATCATTTACAAGTCCATTGAGAAATACTTTTATTTCTCCTCGTTTTTTGCTCTTTCGAGCAAAATGCCATTAATGATTGTTTTTGTGCAGTAAGGTGTCCCTTCCTGCACAACAACAATCATCCCTGGAACGCAGGTACCCTTGGACCAAGGGGCAAGGGTGTCTGCATTGGCACACGGCTGCTGTTTGTGCGCCGGCGCAGGGGAAAAGGACAGAAATGGCCATATCTTGTAGATACAGTGCATTCTTGCCTTTTAATTTTGACGCACAGCTGCTGTGCATCAAAATATAGTACATGAGGCCCGACGTGTTTAGCAGCTACCCTGATCTTGAAAAATACTGTTCTGCGGTGAAATGTAAAATTTCCACCAGACATTTTGAGGTGGGTAAATTTTTAATTATTTGCGGGTCACGCAAGATAATACTGGCTTCAAGAAGGCCGAGTATGAATTAATATTGTATCTAATATTGTTGCCAAGTACTTGCATCTAAAAGAGAAAACATAAATACAGGGTCCACAATCAGTTACTAGGTGGCAGAGGTTTTAGAGTTGTTATCCTTGATACAATGCACAATATTGACACTACTATTGTGCTCCCACTGCTTCATCATTTTTCAGCAGATTTCAGTTCCTTGACTGTCAGTCCAATGAGTAAACACTGATAGTGGACCACTGATGGCTTTTTGACCTAAGTTTTTTTTTCTGCAAAACAACCTACCATCATAATGAACAGTAAGAAGGTTAAAGACACAGATTGGTATCTCATGCTTAGTGACACGAGAACAACCTAAAAAACAAGAATTAGCCAAGACAATAGGTCTGGGCTTAATTTGCTAACACGTGTTAAGACAGGTGTGCTCAAGCATGCATGTGTGTCGGCATTAGCAAGGAGAAGCTAGACGAAGCAAATGCATGAAGATTTAAAATAGTCCCTCATGCTTTGTAGTGCATTTACTTCCTTGACGGTGGAAGGACTCAACCAAACAGTTCAAAACAATAGGTGAGAGAGAAATACTATTTTGCGCTAAGGCAGGATGTCATTAACAAAGTCTCAAGCCAGTGCCTGAAAGAGGCCAGTCAGAAAAGTGTGGTGATTGAAAGGGAGGACCCAAAGCCCACTGTGTGTATTTTGGAAACAATATGTCTGTATAGATAGCTGCACTTTCAAACTCAGTCCTAAAGAGAATATTGTTTATGTAAAATGTAACCATCCCAGAAGGTTAATGAACAGAAAGAAAACAAGTATTATTACTTAGCATAAAGTCAATTTACTTTAACAATGCCCCTAAATATCTCCACTTAAAGTGATAATGTGTTAATCAAAGAGTGGCTCATAAATTATTTAGGATGAATAAAACATCCAAAAAGCATGCAGAGTGCAGCTGTGAATAGCTGAGGAGACTTGCTTCTGGGATGAAATGTACAGTGGAAAGCTGTCACGCAGTAATTAAAATGGCTAAGTGAAGCTGTAATTAAATTGGCCTTTGAGCCTAAGACCACAGATCTGGCCTCCTGGTCTCTTTACAAACCACCCTGCATTGGCACATTGAGTTGGTAGAGGAGAGATGGGATCGGTGGTTGAGGGAAGGAACACGACCTCCTGATGAAGCATGCAATAATGCACCCAGAAAATACCTATACATAAACACCTCTACAGCTAAATAAAGAAATATGCCACACAATGCACGGATTTAATAGTCTGCAGCAGTATCCATCAAAATGTGTACAACATGGAGCAAAACACAAGATGAGTTACTTTATCAAGTAGAGTCTCTGGGAGATCACTCGACTGCCCTCCTGATGAGATGGTTAATGTGATTTTGAATCTTTTATGGCATCCTGAAGGGTCACTGGAGGAACATTTGGAGGTGGTGGTGTGATGTACCTACTACGCCTGTCATATGTTAAAAAAAAAGGAGGCACCTTTCCACAGAGCTCATTTAGCGCTGCGTAAACAACACGTATCGTTACAGCCTTTCTCTGGCTTCCTGTAGAGTTCATGGAATATAAATCTTTCATCCCATCAGAAAAACAATTTAACAAAAGGAGATGGTTCCACCCTCTTGAAGCTAAAATACATCAGTAACAGCAGGAGCTTCTGTAACTTGCATGTTTGCATCTTAAAGACCCGGAAGTGCCAGAAGTGACAAATTACATCTCCTTGGAGGATGACTCATCAGATTCATTTTCAGAGAGCTTTGCAGACACCATACAAAGATTGGAACTCTGACTAACATTATTTTGCCATTTCTGCCTATTTCTTCCTGTGATGCTATGTTTTACAAAAAGCTCCTTTCTCTCCTCTTTAAGTGTATAACTGGATAGTGGTGTAAATGTGTACATGTTCGTGGAAGCTGGTTTTGACCTTTTCGGACCTCATATGTGAGGTGCAGCTTAATTGCTAAAGATCTTTATCTGGGCAAAAGCATCACACTTGGGCTTAATTTAGGTGGTAAGGAGATACAATGAGGTGGCAGTGCAGTGCTCAGCATAATTTGATCAATGCAGTGAAAGAACTAGTGAGTATCTAGTCATTGTGCAAAAGGCCAGTTGCGCCCCCACCCTTCAAATGGAAACATAATATCTTCTCCCCATTGGTTTAGCATGGAACCAGAGCAAGCTTTTCCTTCTGGCTTCTCTCACAATATTTTGACTGTAACATTGATTCTGCGATACAAATGTTGGTTTCTGGGTTATGACCTGGGCCCAGAGTTTCCTGCCTTCAGTGTGCTACATATTGCCTTGAGTCCTGATGAAGACCTCAAAATGTATACATAATATATTGAACACCACAAAACTGGATCTGAATGCCTTCCAGCATACACCTCTCTGACCATCTTCTCTATGAAATGAATTGTGCATCTGTAGTCTACCACACATGTTCTTACACTCTATTTCATTGTTGTTCACTTGTTCACATTGCTCCGAGTGCTGTGCCGTCACCTCACTTGATCACCTTAGCACATAAATTATGAATGCAATTACAGTTTCGCGGATGTATCAAGACCAATATATATTTCTTACAATGCCAATTCCCAGTTTACTCAAACCTCTGGCAAACAATGTAGTAGAGATTACTAGTAGAGATTACTGGGTACACTCATACTCCTTGGGTTTAGCTCAATTTATGTGATTTTTACCACTTTTGACAAATGAATCCACATTAGCCATCATTTCTACTGTAATAGCCATACGTGGGTTCCAAAGATGACAGGGTAACCCCAATTTTCATCTATTTTTCACTTGTGAACAAGCCACATCATTTTGGCAATGGGTTTGCCCAGACTTGCATGGCGTCAACAGGCAATATGATCCCATGATTACGGTCACTTTTTTCACCTGGGACAGCAAATGTTACACTGGCAGTAGTATGCTCAGTAGTGCCATCTTTGGTTATACCCTTTTTCTGAATTTTGGTAACGACAAGGCTTTTATATAGGGATTTAACATCAGGGTACTGGCAGATTGCCCTAACAGAGGGAGCAATGGAAAGGTCAGCCTTTTCACTCCTAAGGGTCACCATCAGCTTAGGATGATGCCCTTTGGATTAATGAATGCCCCCCGCCACCTTCCAGAGGCTGGTGAACCAGGTCCTTGTTGGTATGGAGGCCTTCTGTATGGCCTATCTGGATGGCATAACTGTCTTCGGTAGCAGCTGGAAGGACCACCTTTTTCACCTCCAGGAAGTGCTTCAAGCTCTGCTACAGGCAAGTAAGTGCCAGATAGGGCAGTGTTCTGTGGTGTACTTGGGACACATGGTGGACAGGGGGAAGGTGCAACCCCCTTCAGACCAAGATAGAAACCATCATGACCTGGCTGCTCCCCAAAACCCAGACTGAGGTCAGAGCATTTGTGTGCCTCACTGGGTCCTATAAGAGGTTTGTCAAGGGATATGGCACCCTTTTTGCCCCCTTGACTGAACTGACTTTGAAGAAGCAGCCCAGGAATGTGATTTGGACAGAGGCATGTCAAACTGCATTTAATTCCCTGAAGCAAGCCATGTGCACAGCTCCTGTCCTCAGGGCCCCTGCCTTCTCCAAGGGGTTTATTGTTCAGATAGTTGCCTCAGAGCATGGCATAGGGGCAATGCTATCCCAACGTAATGAGGAGGGCCTAGACCAACCTGTAGACTTCATCTCCATGAGGTTACTCCCCAGGGAACAGAGATGGAATGCTATCGAGAGAGAAGCTTTTGTTGTGGTCTGGGCACTGAAGAACTTGAAGCCATATCTGTTTGACACTCACTTCTTGATTCAGACTTACCACAGGCCCCTCAGGTGGCTCATGCAAATGAGGGGTGAGAACCCAAAACTGTTGAGGTGGTCCATTTCCCTACAGGGTATGGACTTCAGGGTGGAACACAGACCTGGGGCAAACCACGCCAATGCTGATGGTCTATCCATGTTTTTCTGCTTTAGTGATTAGAACTCCCTAGAGATTGGGTAGATCTTCCCACTTTCAACTCGGGGGGCACGTGTTAGACCTGTCATCCTTAGGATGGTCTTTCCCCAGGCTTTTTGCCTCTTACCTCCTATTTTGCTGGCCTTAGAACTCTGAGAACTTTACCATTGCTAGCCTGTGCTAAAGTGCATGTGCTTCTCTCCTAAACATGGTGACATTGGTGTGAACCTGATTGGCATATTTGATTTCCTAGTAAGTCCCCTGTAAAGTGCTATCACATATACCCAGGGCCTGTAAGTCAAATGCTACTAGTGGGCCTGCAGCACTAAGTGTGCCACCCAGATAAGTAGTCTTTCAAACCTGTCTCTGGCCTGCCACTGCAGGGCCTGTGTGTGGAGTTTACTGCCACTTCGACTTGGCATTTAAAACTACTTATCAAGCCTTAAACCCTCCTTTTATTACATATAAGTCTCCCCCGAGGTAGGCCCTAAGTAACCCTAAGGACAGTGTGCATGTAAGTAAAAGGGAGGACATGTGTGTTTAATCTTTACATGTCCTGGAAGAGACAAACACCCAAATTCTTTTTTCACTACTGTGAGGACTTCCACTCTCGTAGGCTAGCATTTGGAATTCCTTAATACACTTTTAAGCTGTAATTCGTGATCAGAGAAGAGTAGCTTTTTTGTGTTTAAAAGCTTTATTAAAGAATTATAAGAAATGCATAGATCAGCAATACAGAATAAACATACTGAAAGAAGAATATCAAAAAGTGGCTAGATTAAGAACCAAAGAAGAAAGCTATTTTTGGTTTTACAAGGAATAAAGGAAAGGGAGGGGAAGGGAGAAGGGGAGAGGGGGGGAAGAGGATATTTTGCAACTTGACAAAATTAAATAAAATAATGCATATTTACATAGGAATGCAAGTAGTATTATTAGTATACTTAATAAATACAATAAACCAAGAAAGGTAAGGAACAATAACCAGAGAAAATGTACATTCAAGGAGAAGAGTAGCTTTTTAATGTTTCATATCTTTGAAATGGTAATGATGAATCCTTTCAATCTCACCAAAGGGTTCAGTTGCGGAGTCAAAACATCCACAATACTACTCCAAATACACTATACTCACAAAAAATATCGGGATCTTCTCTATTAAAAAGACTACCTAGGTGTATGTGCAGGGAAGGGGTAGGGCATTAGTCTTTTAAAGACGAGAACCCTCACTCACCCAAAGGTGACATGCTTCATCATTGGGTTCCCTCTTGCACACTGCGACCGCAAGGTTCACAGTGTGGGCTACAACTCTCCCATAAGAGGAGCGTGAGGTGTTTTGTTCAATAATCATCCAATGGAAGTTGGAGTGAGGGGCAGAGTGCAAATAAAGTGAAAAAGTGATTTAAAACTAACTCGAGGGAGACAAAATGGTTTAATTAGTAGTCCCCAGTGGTTAGGATTAAAAGCTTAGTGAATAGGGATAAGGATGTTCCCTATTAAAGTTAGGTCAACATGTTTCTGCCTTGGGCGACCTGTTGGTTCAATGGCATTCGTCAGGACCCACTTCTTGTCACTCTGTTATTTGGTCCGGACTGTGAAGGACATGGAATTCTAATAATAAGACTCCGGAGTTCTATCAGTAAAGGACCTCAGGAAGGTGGTGGTACATTAATAGTACCATAGTGATTGTGGACCATATTGCAACTGGTACCATACAGATTGAAGCCATAACAAATAAGTATGGTATTCTTTTATCGTTATTAATTTTGTTCACACTTCAAATAGCAGAGTGACAAGAAGAGGGTCCTGACGAATGCCATTGAACCAACAGGTCGCCCAAGGCAGAAACATGTTGACCTAACTTTAATAGGTCAACCGACCCAGGGAATCGTCATTGTATTACAAACACGCAAACGCGTGATTAAAGCACAATGTTAAAATGTGTTACTACACACCCCGTGTTTCGTGCAACTCACCAGCCATTAAGTGTAATACGTGCCGAATACATAAGCTGCGTGCATATAAGAGAGTGCAGTGTAAAGTCGGAAAATTAAAATTACGTTGAGAAAATAGGGAAGGATAGTAGGTAGTGAATCACTACCTAAGAAGAACACACTTAGGTTAGAGAATAAGAAAAACAGTAGGTAGTTAGTCACTGCCTACGAGAAAACATAAGACATAAAGCAAAAAGTGGCAATAGAAGATGGCAACAGAGGAAAACAGTCTTCATTGGCACCAACAATAATACAAAAATTGTGACAATGACAACTCCCTCCTACTGCTCTAGATATACAACATAAGAGCAACCAAGTTCACTGAAGTGATGGTGGAGAAAAATGAAAAACCACCAGTTACATAAATACCAAACATAATGGATAGTATAAAGAAAACGAAAAAGCAACTGACCTTTACAAGCTTCCATAATTGTACAAGTGTATCGGAATTGGAGATTAGTGGTGCAAACCATCATTATCAGCTCTGGGTAAATATCCAAAATAACATAATTGACAAATATACAAAATTGGTACAGAAATCAACGAAAAATTCTCTGATACTGCATACACCTATCTACATGAAATAATCTAGTGTTGAATGTTCAGTATTGCAAGAGTGAATACGTTATGAGTGTGGCTGAATGAGCCTGCCTACAATGGATTGAAATGATGTCTAATGTTGATGATTAAAGAAAACATGCAAATTCCATTTTGTCATTAAGATCTTTGGGAATTAAAGTGTCCAAGAACTGTATCCAATATGATTCGCGATGTAGGAGCCTCTTGTTGTAGTCCATGCCCACTGGTACCTGAACTACTTCTAAAACAGTAAAACGCATTTGTGCAATGGTATGATGACACTCACTCCAATGAATGGCCAATGGTGAGTTTAGAGCTTTTGTTCTGATGCGACTTTTATGCTCTGTCATTCGTATACTGATTTTTCTTTCAGTTTTACTCACGTACAGTAGACCACACAGGCATTTTATCACGTAAATCACCCCTTGAGTATTACAATCTGCTGACTAATTTAGATTGATCGTCTTCCCAGTCCAAGGGTGAGAAATCGTCCTACCTTCCAACACATTGTTGCAATGGGTGCAACTATAAAAAAATGTCATCCCTTTATATATGATCTCTCCAGTGGTACCTGGTCTAGTTAATAGTTCTCTCAAGTTGCGTGATCTTCTGTACGCAAATAGTGGCGGTTGAGAAAATATATCCCGTAAGTCCAGTTCGGTTTGCACCCACTCCCATTGTTTCAAGATGATCTTCTTAATCAAAACGGATTTGGTGGAGAACGTGGACACAAAGACCTGTCGGGTTTGAGTCTCCTTCTGTTGTTTCTTTAGTAAAGATGTTCTTTCCAAGGACTGAACTCTTTGAGCAGCCTGCCCAACTACTTCTGGGGGGTAACCACGTTCCAAAAATCGCTGTTTATATTCATCCATTGCAATGTAGCAACTGTCTGCATCTGAAATAATCCTTTTTATTCGGGTTAACTGTGAAAATGGCAAGTGTCGCTTGAGATTAGGTGGATGAAAACTACTGATTAAAAGTGCGGTATTCCTATCAGTAGGCTTTTTATACACTTCTGTGCGAATCTGTGTATCTCTTAAGGCAATTTCTACTTCCAAATAATTGATCTTCTGTGGATGAACAAAATATGTAAACTGGATCCTGGGATTCTTCTGATTCAGATCTTCCAGATGATTCTCCAAATCGACTACATCTCCCTTCCAAATTAGGAGAATATCGTCAATGTAACGACGATACAGTATAAGCCTCTTCATCCAGCTGTGGTCTGTCAAAATATGTTCTGTTTCAAATTTTAGCATAAACAGGTTAGCATAACTGGGTGCCCCAGAAAATCCCATGGATGTCCCGTTTGTTTGGAGAAAAAATCTCCCTTGCCACTGAAAGTAACTGTGGTACAAACAAAAATGTAACAACTCAAGCAAAAAGACTGTATCAGCTTCCAATTCTCCAGCTCTCAACAATGACCATTCAAAGACCTCTATTCCTTCGTTGTGAGGAATCGAATTATACAAAGCTACCACGTCTACCGTACATAGCCAAATCTGGTCCTCTGTAACCAACTGGACATCTGCAAGTAAATTTAGTAGATGTGTAGTGTCTTGTAAATAGGATGAACTTGCCTGAACCACAGGTTGGAAAAAGAAATCAAGATATTGTCTGAGTGGTTTATGAGTCGACCCACATCCTGTCACAATCGGTCTAAACGGTGGATCATTGAGATTCTTGTGGATTTTCGGTAACATACACAACATGGGTCTTTAGGGTGTTCTGTATATAGAAACTGTTTGGTTTTCTCCGTAATCCACTCCATGTCCAAGGCTCGTGTCAATAACACAAGAAGAGTCTTTTGAAATGAAACAGTTGGATCTTCAGATAATTGCAAATATGTAGAATCATCCTACAAATGTTCGTTAACCTCTCTTTCATAAAACTGTCGATCCATCACAACAAGCGCTCCCCCTTTGTCAGCAGGTGAAATAGCAAGTGACTGATTTGTAGTGAGACTTTTTAAAGCTGCCTTCTCCTGTTTAGTCATGTTAGTGTGCCTGCTCTTAACAGTGGATATTTTCTGAAAATCCTTCTTGACAAGAGCCTTAAAAAAGTCGATTGCTTTGTGGGACACTGGAGACACAAAAGTGCTTTTCGGTTTGAATTCTCGATATCTGGATTCTCCCTGACTCGTAGAAGTTAACTCCAAATTCTTGAAAAAGTATCGAAGACGCAGTTTTCTGGTAAATCTGTAAATTGCTATCTCAGTATCGAGGAATCTAGTGTGAAAAGTCGGAACAAAAGAGGTACCCTTATTCAAAACCGCTGTTTGTACTGGTGTCAAAGTAGTACTAGAAATGTTAATCACTAGTGTTGTTGTTTCTTCGTTTGACGTCTGGAGGACCCGGCCGGTTTTATGAAATCTGTGCCGTCTGCAGGTTTTGCTTGTTCTTGAGATGTCCCTGATGGCTGCGTAGGCGGGTAGTTTGCTGCTGGGCTTGTCTCTAAAAAAGAAACTTTTGAAGTAGATGGATCACTAGAAGCTGTACTTATTTCACCTCTAGGCAGCAACTCAGTTACTGGTGGACGGTTAACCCTGGTGTCACAGATAGAAACGACACTCTCTTCAGAAGATGCAGTGTTCGGTTTATTAAAGTTCCTCCTCTGGGCGTATACCTCAAACTCATGGGGGGCTGGATGCCTGTCACTACTACCATCCCCACTCATAGGGGAATTGATGCCTACCACTACCTCCACCCCTACTCATGGGGGCCTGCATGCCTACCACAACCACCACCCCAACTCATGGGGGTCTGGATGCCTGTCACTACTACCATCCCCACTCATAGGGGAATTGATGCCTACCACTACCACCACCCCAACTCATGGGGGGATGGATGCCTGTCACTACTACCATCCCCACTCATAGGGGAATTGATGCCTACCACTACCACCACCCCTACTCATGGGGGCCTGGATGCCTACCACTACCACCACCCCTACTCAGGGGGGGGCTGGATGCCTGTCACTACCACCATCCCCACTCATGGGGTGCTGGATGCCTACCACTACCACCACCCCTATTCAGGGGGGGCTGGATGCCTGTCACTACCACCATCCCCACTCATGGGGTGCTGGATGCCTACCACTACCACCACCCCTACTTATGGGGGCCTGGATGCCTACCACAACCACAACCCCTACTCATGGGGGCCTGGATGCCTACCACCACCACCACCCCAACTCATGGGGGGCTGGATGCCTGTCACTTCTACCATCCCCACTCATAGGGGAATTGATGCCTACCACTACCACCACCCCTACTCATGGGGGCCTGGATGCCTACCACCACCCCTACTCAGGGGGGGCTGGAAGCCTGTCACTACCACCACCCCTACTCCGGGGGGGCTGGATGCCTGTCACTACCACCACCCCAACTCATGGGGGGCTGGATGCCTGTCACTACTACCATCCCCACTCATAGGGGAATTGATGCCTACCACTACCACCACCCCTACTCATGGGGGGCTGGATGCCTGTCACAACCACCACCCCTACTCATGGGGGCCTGGATGCCTACCACTACCACCACCCCTACTCATGGGGGGCTGGATGCCTGTCACTACCACCATCCCCACTCATGGGGGGCTGGATGCCTACCACTACCACCACCCATACTCAGGGGGGGCTGGATGCCTGTCACTACCACCACCCCTACTCATGGGAGCCTGGATGCCTACCACCACCACCACCCCTACTCAGGGGGGGCTGGATGCCTGTCACTACCACCATCCCCAGTCATGGGGTGCTGGATGCCTACCACTATCACCACCCCTACTCAGGGGGGGCTGGATGCCTGTCACTACCACCATCCCTACTCATGGGGGCCTGGATGTCTACCACCACCACCACCCCTACTCAGGGGGGGCTGGATGCCTACCACTACCACACCCCTACTCATGGGAGGCTGGATGAATATCACTACTACTATCCCCACTCATAGGACGGGTAATGCATGACACAACCAGCATACTCCAACATAAGGAATGTCAGCAAAAGACATCCCCCCAACATCATGACAAGAGTGTGTAGTCTGTGTCAAATGCCTACAACACTGAACATGACATTGAACATACAATGTGACCCCCTATCACATGTGTCACACAAAAATGTGTGTGCCCTTCACAATGCAAGCAGACCATGACCACTGTGGTAATGGGGTCTAAACCCCCATCATCACAGTGACCAAAAGGTAAGTGTGGGGTCCATAGCTGAAGCACATTTTGAACATTGTGGCAATGGGGTCTAAACCCCATCATCACAGTGACCAAAAGGTAAGTGTGGGGTCCATAGCTGAAGCACCTTTTGAACATTGTGGCAATGGGGTCTAAACCCCATCATCACAGTGACCAAAAGGTAAGTGTGGGGTCCATAGCTGAAGCACCTTTTGAACATTGTGGCAATGGGGTCTAAACCCCCATCATCACAGTGACCAAAAGGTAAGTGTGGGGTCCATAGCTGAAGCTCATTTTGAACATTGTGGCAATGGGGTCTAAAACCCATCATCACCGTGACCAAAAGGTAAGTGTGGGGTCCATAGCTGAAGCACATTTTGAACATTGTGGCAATGGGGTCTAAACCCCCATCATCACAGTGACCAAAAGGTAAGTGTGGGGTCCATAGCTGAAGCACATTTTGAACATTGTGGCAATGGGGTCTAAAACCCCATCATCACAGTGAACAAAAGGTAAGTGTGGGGTCCATAGCTGAAGCACATTTTGAACATTGTGGCAATGGGGTCTAAACCCCCATCATCACAGTGACCAAAAGGTAAGTGTGGGGTCCATAGCTGAAGCACCTTTTGAATATTGTGGCAATGGGGTCTAAACCCCCATCATCACAGTGACCAAAAGGTAAGTGTGGGGTCCATAGCTGAAGCACATTTTGAACATTGTGGCAATGGGGTCCAAACCCCCATCATCACAGTGACCAAAAGGTAAGTGTTGTCATGGAAAAAGCTGCAACTGCCAAACAGCATGGATGATCCCTGGTCACAGAACAACAAACTCATCAGTGGCAAAGTAGTGGTTGTGTCCCATAGCAACATAGATTGGGTGAGGCAAACAGTGCAGTGCAAATAAAACATACCTTTGGCCATGTGCAGACAAACATCACCCATGGGGACTGACATCGTCTCCATTTATCAATTACACAATGCCAGAAGTGACCATCATAATGCAGACCCACATATCTGCACTAATGGACACACAAATGTAGATATCCTGGGGAGACTGTAGATGTGAGGTGAACAAATACCATACCATGGCAGCAATGGGACATACGAACCATGATTATTGTGCTGACTGATGACCTAGGAGTTCCAGGGACAGCATGGGAAATCCTCCAAACAACATACAGGCAATGGCACACCAAAGATATGCCAATGCAGTGGTGCAGATGTACAAACACAAACAGGCAGCCTCACACTGCATATCAAACACAACAGGTGATGGGGGGTGTGCCAGTGTCCCCAGGCAACCACACAACACATGAGGAGGCCTGAATTCCAATTACACAGATGTGTATACTGTGCCATACAAAAGTAACTCATGGATCGGATTCCCCTATGTGGGCAATCAGGCATTGTTAGATGAGAGGGAGCCCAAATTACACATGTCACACAAGCTTGTAGGAACAGCAACTAACACAGCAAGAGACAGACCCACCACAGCACTGCCCCCAGGGACCCCACATTGTGGTGACACTAGCCTGCATGATAATCCCACTGTGATGACAAAGCTAGATGTTGTTCACACTGTGAACCACAGCCATGTGTCCTGAGCAACAAACTACCATCACACCTACACAAGCACAAATCAATCAGCACGGCCTGTCAGCCAAGGCCAATATGGAGGTAGGGGTCTAGCCGTGCAACAACTCACATTTGCACACACTCAACACCACACACCTTGATCTCCACCAATGTGCAGCAGTGAAGCTCACATGGACAGGTGACATTGCACATGCACCCATGACAATCCCAGGGGTGGCTGTGGGAACTAAGGTGCAGAAACCCATCACACCTGGCCAGTCAACAAGACTCGTGAATGTCTGACACACTGCACAGTACGCCGTACATGGGCATGACGTGAAATCCACCCCAATCAATGGGATCCCGGCCACAGTCACACACCAATGTAGAAGCCAAGGTCACCCACAAAGAACACAAGTAGACAACTTCCAACATTGCAGCTCTGACCCTGAGGAGTGGCAGCAGTCACACACACACAACGTGTCACAATCACTGAAAGCTACCACAAACTGTAAATTACATGACTTGTGTAACCAACAAGTGCCAAGGGGAATCCTGACTGTGTCTCATCTGCATTTGCCCACATCTCCAGCCCTGACAACAAAGACAACTAGGGATGACAACCTGATGAACATTAGTTTGCCATGCACCCACATCACGGAGAAACCAGGTACAAGATGCTGGATGAACACAGGACAACTCAGCAAGCATCACAAACAGGAACATCCGTAGGGACACAGCCGGTGTAGGAAAAGGGAAGGGAACACACACAGACATGCTTACACACAACACGGGCCCAGGCAATGTCACGGGATTACACACTGCCATGAGGGCACTCCACTCCTGTGGATGGTCCGCTGTGCCAAACCTTGTCTGTGCACCACTCAAACATGTCAGCAAAACACTCGGTCAGTGAGTCAACAATTACAACACACTGAAGGCTCTGCTCACATCAGCCTGGGTACGGGAGTGTCACTTCAGTCATCTGCATATACCCAAAACACGTGTCAAGCAAGTTGCACTGTATACACAGATGAGTCCTTCAACATTGATGTGCTAAACTGCATGTCCAGTGGAGATGGGCACACAGTCAGGGAAATAGAAACATTGAACAGTGGTAAGCCCACCAGATGTGCATCAGTGTAAGCCACAGATGTTAATTTACAAATGCAAAACGTACATCCCTGTGTCAAATGCTGAACATTACACCCTCAGACTGCAGCAAAGGATGCTATGGATCCAGACTAGATTAGGACACATATCCCATGGACCACATGGAGTCCATCACAGCAACACTTCATTTTCCTGATCTGAACACTATTACAACAGCAAATGCATGATGATACTCATCTACATCATGTACATCAAAAGAAAAACCACTAGTAAACAAAAAGAGGCTTTATTCAGCAAATGTGAAAGAAAAATTTGAAGTCCAAAAGAAACTTAGGGCAATGGCCAGTCCACATACACAGTCCGAACAGGGTGATATGTGACAACTTGTCACCCATTGCTTGCCTGCACTGGTACGGACAGGGGACATCCCCCTCGGAGGGGCATACAAGGGGCAGGCCAGGCACCGCAGGGACAGGATCAGGGGATGCCAGAAGGAGGCAGTGAAGGGGTGGTGGGTGCAGGAGTGTCACCGGCAACTGCAGTAGAGGTGTCTGACTCAGTGGGGCCGGCACCACTGTAGGGCACAAGTCAGATGGTGCGGGTGCTGGCACCACTGCAGTGGGCCGGTCAGATGGAGTGGACTGGGTCCCCACTGCAGTGCCCAAGTCAGACGGGGTGGTTGTGGACTCCACTGCAGTGCATAACTCCAAGGGAGTGGAAGGGGGGCAGATGAGGTGGGCAGGACAGAGGGCGGGACCCGGTCTCCACACCAGTGGCACAAACAGGCCGAGCATCTGGGTTGGGGGTGGAAGAGCAAGTGGTAGGGGGAGGGCCTAAGCAGTTTGGGGATGCGGTATGGGTGTGTGGGGGAACCTGGGGCAGGGTGTGGCGGGGGAACCGGTGGAGTGGTGGCCTGGGGGATGGAGGGGAGAGACTGTGTGGTGGAGCTGCGTGGTGGTGGTGGTGGGGTCTTGCCCTTCCTGGTCCGGGGGTCCTCAGTCTGCCTGTGCCTGGGGGAGGGTGTCCGGGTGTGAGGGGCACTCCCCTCTGTGTGTGGTGGTCGCCTCTTCCGCCTGTGCGTTGGGTCAGATGGATCTGTGGGGAAGAGGCCAAGCTCACAGAGGAAGAGCTTCTGGGAGGGGGGGGTTGCAGGTGAGGCAAGGGAAGGGGTTTTGGAGGGAGAGGTAACTGAGGACTGCGGAGTGCTCGTGGATGCGTGTGTGTGTGTCTGGGCCCCATCCCCTGTGAGTGAGGTATCAGACCCCTGACTGTGCGTGCGTGTGCGTCTGGATTTTGGCGTGTGTGTCTGTGTGCTGCTTGTGTCTGTGCTGGTGGGTGCCTGTGCCGGTGTGTGTGTGCTTGGGACAGGTAGGGTGCTGGGGATTGTGGATGGGGCAGAGGTAGGAGGGGTGAGGGACTGTTGCAGGAGGGACACTGCTGCCGTCAGTGAGGAGGCCATGGACTGATTGGTCCGATGTAGGGCAGACATGCCAGATGACATGCCCTCCATGAATGACACCAGTTGTGTCAACAGACCTGTGTGTGCATGGAGGACACTCAGCACTGATGTCTGCCTTACATGGATCTGTTTCAGCAAGTCCACAGACTCCACACTCAGGGCAGCAGGGGAGACAGAGGCAGGGGGTGCAGTGCCTGGCATGAAGGAGACACGCTCCCCTACACGGGAGCCTCCACGGACATGTGGGATGGGAGCAGATGGGAGGGTGGAGATGGTGGTGGTGGCGGGGGCAGACTTGCTTGATTTTGTCTGTGGTCTGCTGACACCCGCCTCCACAAGGGAGTCCTCACTGGAAGTGCTGTGGTCCTCAGCCGAGGTGGTCGCAGCTGAGGTCTCCTCAGTGTGGCTCCCCTCACCCTCCGTGCCACTGGGTCCCTCGGTCTCCCCTGCAGTGGACCCAGTCTGGCTCTGCCGCTCCTCTTGGTCCGTGGAGCTGTCTCCTCATGTGGCCGTGGATGTATCTCCAAACAATCAGGATAAACAGAGCAACATTAGTCACCTGTACTGACCACACACACCACAGTAAGTACAGCACATCACAGAGCAAGCCCTGCCATCATTTGCTAGACATTGCAATAAGTGCTGACACTGATTTGAAGAAGCCCATTGTCTGCCTGACAGTCATTCATGCCACACATATCCTACCTGTCCATGCACCCATCTGTCTGGTGCCTGTTGTATGCGACTAATCATATGTGCACAAATGCACCACATACACAGTTGTTGGACATCCAAGAGAACATATGGAAATGTGTCACTCCAAACACATGCCATCTCCTGCCACTGACTCAGTACATGTGTCAGGAAAAGTGATGGGCAGAGTCTCTGTCGATATGCGGGTTTTGCTTCCATCACCAGACACAATGATGTCCTCATGTCCTGATAGACAATGCGACAATGGTGTGCATGCAGGACATATCACACTACTGCTGGATCACCCTTTGCGAGTTGAATGTCATGGCACAGGCCTGTCTGGCAAGTCAGTCATAACTGTCTCCTGTCACAGGGGCAGTGCATACACACAACACCAGTCTACACTGTGTCACAATCATGGAAGTTTTGGGAATGCAAGCCCTGTAGCTGACAGGTGCACATGTGCACCCCTGGCCACCCACATCATGAGGACTAAGATGATCCCACGTCAATCAAATGAGACATTTGAGTGACTGCAAACACAAATCCATACACATGAGCACTTCACCGTCTCATGAGAATGAACCAAAGCTGCCTGCACCTCAATGTTTCATACACCATTGTGCACAGTCAAGGGACCAGAGACCTATGCATTAACCAATGTGCAGATCCTAGTCACAACTCAGATGGCTGGCCACCCCAAATTGTTAAACACTCCAGGAGTCCAAAAAGCAAGGCCACACCACGGTGACACAGAGGCAGACACCTGAGTGCACTCTTCACAATGCCTAATATGTATGCAGACACACGGGAGTAGGCCTTCGATGTACAGAGTAGGCATTACAGTCCTGGTCCATGTGCAACATGGTATTACCCTGAACACTAGGCAGGTGGCTAAGCATGTGTCACACACATGTTGTACATACTTCTGAGGCTCCCCCCTTGGTCTCTGCTGCAGCATGGGTGTGTGGCACATACCCCAGACATGTGGTGAGTCAGAGCAGCAATTGGAACACATATGAAAGCCATACCCAGAGTACATGTCAGATCACAGGCATTGTGTGAGCAATTGTACCACCCATGCAGCCCACAACAAAGTTCCTGTAACTGATGCTGTCCCCAACTTGAACCACAGGTAACTGCAAGTACACAGTACCCAAGTGACCTAAGTCACAGACTGTAAGGGCCACACCTGTGTATCAGATGAGGAGGGGGCATGACACAAGTGAGGGACATGAGTCCAGTACGACAAGACAGTTGTACTGTGGAAGTGGAACCAGGCTAAAGGAGTGCATAGAGCATGTTAGTCATAGTACACAGAAAAGGCTAGCACTTACCCCCTCCTTGCTGCTGTCTGGCCTTCAGCTGCCCATCCAGGTCAGGGAAGACCACCGCCAGAATCCGGAGCATGTGGGGTGTCGGTCCGGTGTCCGCCCCTCCTGCGAGGAGGCGACAGCTTCAGCTGGACCCTTGCGATCCTCCGGGTCCAGCCACGAAGGTCCTGCCACCTCTTCTGGCAGTTGCGGATCCTGCGCCTGTAGACCCCCACAGATCTTACTACCCGGACGATGGTCAGCCAGATCTCCTGCTTCTGGTGGGCATCAACCTGTGAGGATGACAAAGTGAAAAGGCCATTACTACACATGCAACATATCCGTGCATCACACAGTTGGATATACATGTCTCAATCACAGGGGCATATGATGAACACAGGTAGTGCAACTATGGCTATGAACAGTTGTCCAGCAGTTACTAAATGGTATCATTGCCTGGGAAGTAAAACCTTGTTGGAATGCACTGTTACTGTACTATACCTGTTCAGTGCATGTAACTACACACTTTGGGGGCTGACAACTACTCAGTGAGCATGCTAGCCACTGGTGTACACACTGTAAGTCTTGCTAGTCAGACAACATGCACAATTAGTAAGGCAGTGGACAGCACACTCACCTGCTCCCCTGGTTTCCCATACAGCTTGCTGTACTGTGGAAGGAGGCTGTCCAGCAGGGCCTGGTTCTCCTCAGTGCTGAAGGCTGGGGCTCGCTCCACAGTACGTGCCATTGCAGTAGCCAGAGGATGCAGAGACAGCAGCAGTGGTGGTGGCAGATGTCGTCCTGGAGCATGTAGTGCAGGCAAGTGAGCTCTCAGGGGAACAGCCAGCATTATATGTGTGCTGCAGAGGCAGATACTGTCCCATGTGTCCAAAGTGATAGGTCCAAGTCGTTTGCATCTTCTGAAACTGGCCAATCCATGGAATTGCACCACTTATACACGCCCACAGCATCCTTCAAAAGTTCAACTTCATGACACCCATGAATTTGCAACATTGCTGTGGGTGGCCAACTGAATTCACTGCATCCGGCTCGTAAAAGCTTCGAAAACGCGTCCGTTACCATGTCAGTCCATAGCCAATGCGTACGCACCGCTCGGTCCATTGCTGTACAACGCGTATTTCGAAACACAACACGCATCCGTCCACATCATATGCAATGGCCAATGCGTGCGCACCGATCGGTCCATTGCTGTACAACGCGTATTTCGAAACACAACACGCATCCGTCCACATCATATGCAATGGCTAATGCGTGCGCACCGATCGGTCCATTGCTGTACAACGCGTATTTCGGAGCACAACACGCATCCGTCCACATCATATGCAATGGCCAATGCGTGCGCACCGATCGGTCCATTGCTGTACAACGCGTATTTTGGAGCACAACACGCATCCGTCCACATCATATGCAATGGCCAATGCGTGCGCACCGATCGGTCCATTGCTGTACAACGCGTATTTCGAAACACAACACGCATCCGTCCACATCATATGCAATGGCCAATGCGTGCGCACCGATCGGTCCATTGCTGTACAACGCGTATTTCAGAGCACAACACGCATCCGTCCACATCATATGCAATGGCCAATGCGTGCGCACCGATCGGTCCATTGCTGTACAATGCGTATTTCGAAACACAACACGCATCCGTCCACATCATATGCAATGGCCAATGCGTGCGCACTGATCGGTCCATTGCTGTACAACGCGTATTTCGGAGCACAACACGCATCCGTCCACATCATATGCAATGGCCAATGCTTGCGCACCGATCGGTCCATTGCTGTACAACGCGTATTTCGGAGCACAACACGCATCCATCCACATCATATGCAATGGCCAATATGTGCGCACCGATCGTTCCATTGCTGTACAACGCGTATTTCGAAACACAACACGCATCCGTCCACATCATATGCAATGGCCAATGCGTGCGCACCGATCGGTCCATTGCTGTACAACGCGTATTTCGGAGCACAACACGCATCCGTCCACATCATATGCAATGGCCAATGCGTGCGCACCGATCGGTCCATTGCTGTACAACGCGTATTTCGGAGCACAACACGCATCCGTCCACATCATATGCAATGGCCAATGCGTGCGCACCGATCGGTCCATTGCTGTACAACGCGTATTTCGGAGCACAACACGCATCCGTCCACATCATATGCAATGGCCAATGCGTGCGCACCGATCGGTCCATTGCTGTACAACGCGTATTTCGGAGCACAACACGCATCCGTCCACATCATATGCAATGGCCAATGCGTGCACACAGATCGGTCCATTGCTGTACGACGCGTCCCTGTACAAGTCACTCGCATATGTCACCATGGTTGTCAATGGTGAACGTATGCCAGCCACAATTACTGGCCAGGGACTCAGGGGCACACCTACAACACCACAGCCTGTCCACACTGTATCCTAAGGCATGTAAGGCTGCATTACCTGTGTGTGTATGGGGGTCAACATGTGGTTTGTTGGGTGGCACTTGGGGGCAGCCACTCCCAGGCTGTGCACGTGTTCATGGGGACAGAATCCTTTGTGTGTTGTGCACATGACCACTGTGATGTGCAACTGTTCAGTTCAGAGCATGTGGCATGGTCACATTTCCAGGTTGTGTATGTGTATGTTATGTCACATACACCCTGAGTCCCATGTGGGATGGCATGTACGTCACAGGGTGACCCATTGCCACAATTGTGATGGCCCTCCACAGTCTGTGTGCATGTTGTGTTTCAGATGTCTCTGATTCCATGTGCACAATGGGAGACAGTCTCCACATCCACGTTGTTTGTGCATCGACTTTGATGTTGTGCGTGTGTGTGTCACAGACGTCCATGTCTGTCCTGCACAGGCAACAGGGGCCACTACCTGTGGGAGTCATGGTTGTTTTGCTGACGTGTACATGATATGCCATGTCATGCCAGTGTCCATGTGGCAATACAGGGTCCCTGGGAATCTACCTGTCAAAGAGCTGTGATGCCTGGGGCACATCTGTCCTCACTTGTCACTGTGGTGTGTGTTTGGAACCTGACAGCAGTACATGGGTACTGTGACACAGCCTAATGATTTCCCATAGCACAACCTGGAACTTTTTGTCAACACATGTTGAACTGAGATGTTAGATGTTGGCCATGTAGGTGCCAATTATGTCCATACAGAACGGCACACACATCAAGTACTTGTGTCTCGTAATGATGTATCATGTGATATTGAGTATGGTCAATACCACATATGTGGGGTGACTGACAATCTTTCTTTGTTCACCTATGCACTGCAGGGCACCAGCTGTCCATAGACCGTTCCCTGACCTTGCAACCATGGTTGAACGTGACTGCATCCGACGGTACCGCTTCAACAGGCCGCTTATTGAGGAATTGGCGGTGCGGTTGGCCCCACATTTGCAACCTGGCCGGCCATACCCTGCATTGCTGACCCCCAAGGTGAAGGTGATGGCAGCCCTACACTTCTTTGCCACCGGTACCTTTCAACACACTGTGGCGTCTGCTGGTGGGATGTCACAGACCATGTTCAGCCGTGTGCTACGCGATGTTTTGGAGGCGATGTTGAGATACTTGAACCAGTACATCTATTTTCCTAAACGTCAACAACTCACTGACGTCAAGAGTGACTTCTATGCCCTGGAGAGGATGCCACATGTCATCGGCTCCATTGATGGGACACATGTGGCTTTGGTACCACCACAGGCACATGAGCAGGCATACAGGAACAGGAAACATTACCATTCTATCAATGCCCTGGTGGTATGTCTTGCAGATATCAGCATCTCACATGTGTGTGCATGTTTCCCCGGTTCTGCACACGATGCCTAGGTAATGAGGAGTAGTCGCATCCCGAGGATGATGTCACAGATGCAGAACCAGCGTGCCTGGCTTGTCGGTGTGTACTGACTTTGTACCATTGTGTGTGTTCTGCAATGTTGTATTCCACCCTCTTTTCCAACTCAGCTAATGTGCAATTGTCTGTATGTAGGTGACTCCGGATACCCCAACATGCCGTGGTTGCTGACACCCCTCAGGAACCCTGTGACACCAGCCCAGATGTGCTACACTGAGGCACATGGTCGGACCAGGAGAGTGATCGAGCGGACATTTGGTCTCCTGAAGAGCCGCTTTCGCTGCCTGGACAAGACAGGAGGGGCCCTCCCATATGCCCCTGCAAAGGTGGGCAAGATTGTCATCGTCTGCTGCATGCTACACAACCTGGCAGTGCGGAAGGAGTTGCCTCTAATCCTGGATGCGATGACCAACATCCGCCACCTGTGGAGGATCCTGGCCTGGGCCACGATGCCAGTGATGATGATGATGATGAGGGTGATGTCCGCACACAGCTCATCACCAACTTCTTCAGCTGAATGTGAGTATACAGAGTTGGTATGTCAATGATTTGAGTTTGCATGATATGTGTTGGTGGTGCTCTGTTGCTGTTTGACTGTGGCCATGTGCTACTTGACTGGATGCGTGCAGCGATGTGTCCTTACAGGTAGTCTGTACTCCCCAACAGTGTTGACATGCTAACTTGGTTTTGTGTTGGTATCTTGTGACATGTATTGGGCATGAGTATTGCAGTTCTGTCCTGTTCTTCAGTGCTTTTGACTGTGTGTCATGTCTGTCCTTCACAGGGTACTTTCAGAGTTGTTTGGTCAACTCGGATCCCCCAACACCATGATTCAACTTCCAGGGTGGAAGCAGTCGTTTCCCTACAGGTGATGTGCCACACACCCCTGGACTTTATTTCTTCTACACTTGGTGACTGTGTGGCCACTGCCAGGTGGGATTACCTTGCATCTGTAGTGGAAACAACATGTTGCAAATGTGTAATAAACCTGTGCTTCAGTTTGGGATGTGCGTTGTCTGTGGTCACACATCTGACTGACATTTGCTTACTGCACCTGTGGGCTAGTTAACACATACTCTGAATAGGTGTGGTGTCTGTGCATTACACTGTATTTCCTGGCAACATCAGTGTAGGCGATGAGTCAGATGGCCCTGGTGTGTATGTGTTGTGTAGCCCTAGTGGTGTGTCTCCCTCATATGTGTCACGTCGCCATGACTCACATGACGGTGTTGAACTTGCTTTAGCAGTTAGCATGCACAGTGTCATTTAGCAGATCATCATCTTCATGACAAAAACAACGTTGGAATCACAACAGAGGCAAGTATGGTGTATTAGTGAGTTTATTTACATACATGTGTGAGGATAGTGC
This sequence comes from Calotriton arnoldi, assembly GCA_963921515.1. Lineage (NCBI taxonomy): Eukaryota > Metazoa > Chordata > Amphibia > Caudata > Salamandridae > Calotriton > Calotriton arnoldi. The sequence goes on along the minus strand of CAWUFW010008913.1, from coordinate 11,272 downwards.
ACAGGATGGTGGGTGCTGTACATTGGGATTGGAATCCAAAGTTCCCAGATGAGTTGGAAGTGTTGGTAGCAGAAATGTCCTGAGTAAAGTCCACAGTCATCTGATACATTAGTCCAACTTAAACTCCCCATGTCATGTGGGAGAGTTGGGTTGCATTTGACAGGGTGAACAGTTTGCACACAAAGGTGAATTTCCAGAACAGGTGTTGGGTTCCTGGGGGATGTACATGGCCATCTGCCTCTCAGTTTTCCTTCCTCGGACGACCCCTCTTCTTTCTGGGGGGACCCTCACGGGCAGGCCGCTGCGGTGCAGAGGACTCTCCACCAGAGTCATCCTCCCTCCCTGTGGCAGTTGCAGTTGTTGCGGCACCAGATGTTGTGGGCACACAGGGAGGTGTGGACATGTTGGTGCTAATCTGGTGGAGGCATGTCAATATGTCCCTCCGCACCGCTGTCAGTTCTTCCAATGTGTCCCACTTGGACTCCATGCCAGACATGTGTGTCTCCACACGGGACATGTGTGAGTCCAAGCGGGCATGATGGGCAGCCTGCTGCTGTTGAATGTCCTTGAGGATCCCCACTACCTGGCTGACCTCTCCGGTGCTATTCTGGTACGCATCAGCAATGCGTACCAGTTGTGGGTCATCATGCAGTCCAGACCCCTCTGCAAACAGCGACCTCTGCCTACCACCCCTCCCACCACCCCTGGCCACAAGTGCGGGACCTGCGGTGGCACGCACAGGTGAGCCTAGGCCCCCTTGGGGGTTGGTACTGGGGTTGTTGTCCGTTGCTTCACGGTGGGCTGGGGTCCCTGTGCTGTTGTCATTCAGTGTCCTTGGTCTGTCTGTGTCGGCGGGGGTGGTCTGTGTGTTGGCAGATGTTGGAGGAGTGGGTGCAGGGGGTGAAGATGGTGGTCCTGCTGGTGCTGCATGATGACTCACACCGGAGGTGCCAGGTAGGCCTTCGCCATCCGAGGAGGGCAGAGGCTGTTCCACACCAGAGAGCTCAGGGGCCACCGGAGCCTGGGACAGGGACTCCTCATCATCTGCTGCTGTGTCCCCATCATCACCTGTTTTTGGAAGAGACACACAATGTATGTTATGTTTCTACAGGCATCAATGGTTCAAACACCTGACAGCTGTGACTGTACCTCTGGATGCGGGCCTGTACATTGCATTGTCCTAAGTTGTCACAGTCAGAGGTTGATATTGGTGTAGCACATTGTCCTGCCAACCTGAAGCATTTCAATGTGAATGTTGAGGTGTGTGCATGACCAGCATTGGTGGTATTTGGTTGACATCCGGCCCTCCTTCTCCCCCCAGCCCAGTTATCCCACCATGAAGCATGCCACCCTTGCAGTGGGTGCAGGTTAACTCTCAGGATGTCAGTCAGTGGTGTCCTGCTGTTGGTTGGTGCCCAGTTCTCAGCAGGGCCTTGTGCTCCCCACAACAGAGCACCATTGTCAGACATCTTTGAAGTGGCTTTTCACTCCCTGTGAGGTGTGCATGCTTCAGTGTGAGCTTGCTGGGCCATGTGGGTGGGGGATGTTGAGCTGTGACTACCACTCCCATCATGCTATTGCCTACACCCCCTTCCCAGCATGCCCATACTTCCTTCCTTTTGAGTCGACTTCACTGTGTGTGAGTGTGACAGCAATGGCAAGATGGCTGACAGTGTGGTCCTGTTGTTTGTTGGTGCACAGTTCCCAGCAGGGCCTTGTGCTCCCCACAGCTGAGGCCAGTGTCAGACATCTTGGAAGTGGCTTTTCACTCACTCTCTTGTAGAGCACGGTCCCAGTTGTGTTGTTTGGAGTTAGTGGAAGTGGTGTGTGTGTAAGGGCCTGCTGGTAGCTGTAGTCGGAGCTGGCACTCCTCCTCCCCCAGGCCAGACATCCCACCATGAAACGTGCTTCCATTGCAGGGAGTGCAAGTTGGTTGTCAGGATGTCAGTCAGTGGTGTCCTGCTGTTGGTTGGTGCCCAGTTCCCAGCAGGGCCTTGTGCTCCCCACAACAGAGCACCATTGTCAGACATCTTTGATGTGGCTTTTCACTCCCTGTGAGGTGTGCATGCTTCAGTGTGAGCTTGCTGGGCCATGTGGGTGGGGGATGTTGAGCTGTGACTACCACTCCCATCATGCTATTACCTACACCCCCATTCCCAGCATGCCCATACTTCCTTCCTTTTGAGTCGACTTCACTGTGTGTGAGTGTGACAGCAATGGCAAGATGGCTGACAGTGTGGTCCTGTTGTTTGTTGGTGCACAGTTCACAGCAGGGCCTTGTGCTCCCCACAGCTGAGGCCAGTGTCAGACATCTTTGAAGTGGCTTTTCACTCCCTGTGAGCTGTGCATGCTTCAGTGTGAGCTTGCTGGGCCATGTGGGTGGGGGATGTTGAGCTGTGACTACCACTCCCATCATGCTAATGCCTACACCCCCCTTCCCAGCATGCCCATACTTTCTTCCTTTTGAGTCGACTTCACTGTGTGTGAGTGTGACAGCAATGGCAAGATGGCTGACAGTGTGGTCCTGTTGTTTGTTGGTGCACAGTTCACAGCAGGGCCTTGTGCTCCCCACAGCTGAGACCAGTGTCAGACATCTTTGAAGTGGCTTTTCACTCCCTGTGAGGTGTGCATGCTTCAGTGTGAGCTTGCTGGGCCATGTGGGTGGGGGATGTTGAGCTGTGACTACCACTCCCATCATGCTATTGCCTACACCCCCCTTCCCAGCATGCCCATACTTCCTTCCTTTTGACTCTGCTTCCCTGTGGGGTAGTGTGCCTGTGCTGACAGGATGGCTGACAGTGCTGTCCTGGCGTTTGTTTGGCTACAAGTCACAAAAGTGTCTCTGTGCTTCACACAGCATAACCCAGTGTGGTTGTTCTTCGTGGGATATTTAATTAGAGTGTGAGGCAATGCATTCTCCCAGGTGAGTTGTGTGGAGTTTGTGTTAAGGGTGTGTGTGAGAAAAGCTGCTGGTAACTATGGTCAGAGCTGTCAGTCCTCCTTCCCACCCAGCCAGATATCCCACCATGGAACGTGCTTCCATTGCAGGGAGTGCAAGTTGGCTTTCAGGATGTTAGGCAGTGGTGTCCTGCTGTTGGTTGGTGCACAGTTCCCAGCAGGGCCTTGTGCTCCCCACAGCAGTACCCAGTGTCAGCCATCTTGTCAGTTCTTTTCCACTCCCTGTGATGTGAGCATGGTTCAGAGTGGTGTTGATGGGCCAATTGTGAGGGTGACCAATATCTGTGACTACAACTCCCATCATGCTATTGGCTACACTCACTTCACCAGCATACACACAATTCCTTCCTTTCAGTGAGCTTCCCTGTGAGGTGGTGTTCTAGTGGTGGCAAAATGTCTGACAGTGTTTGTTGGTTAGATTTGTGCCACTGCCTTGCTCTATTTGTTGTTAGGTTTGTACATGTCATGACACAGTTACAGGTATTGTGTTTGTCTAACTAACATACACATCTTGGGATGATTATCTTTTGGTTACTGTGGCTTTGCTAACGGTGCATGGTTTCACTATCCCCTTGACAGTGATGTGTGTGTATTGTCACACAATATTGGGTATATTGGTTGTGTACTCACCAGGCTCTGGGATGTTTGATAGTCCATGTACGCTCTCTGGTGGTAGGATGGCCCGCACCTTCTCCTCCCAGGGCCTGAGGTATACTGGTTTGGTAGGAGGGCCACTGCCGGTGCGATGACTCAAGGCGTAATCCTTCTTGAGTAGGTCCTTGACCTTCCTGCGCACATCATACCACCTGTTCTGGATGTCTTCCTTTGTGCGCAAACATGGTGATTGTGCGTTCACCCTGTCGACGATCCTCTCCCACATCTTGGTTTTCTGCGACATAGGGGTCTGTTGGACCAATGTACCAAACAACTGTGGCTCTACCCTGAGGATTTCATCTACCAGGACTTCCAATTCACTGTCTAGGAACTTTGGATTCTTCTTTGGGGGCATGGTGATGGGTGGTGGTGGGGATTGATGTGTGTGTGAGTGTGCAAGTGAGGGTGGGTGAGTGTAGGTTTTGCTGGGTGTATGTGAGGGTGCTATTTGGGAGGTGCTAATGGTGTGTGGCTTGTGTGATGGATGAGTTGTGAGTGTGTCTGTGGTTGCTGTCTGATGGTGTTCTGTGCTGGCAGGTCAGTTGAATTTGCAAAGGATCATGGTAGGGATTTGTGGCCTTTATATGGGTGGAGTTGTGGGTGTGTCTTTGTTCCATGTTTTTTTCCCCTGTATTTATTGACTTTGTCATTGCTTGTTTGGCCCTTTTTTTTGTATTATTTCCTTTGTAGTTTTTAGGCATGTAGGAGACGTTCTTCTGACCGAGTAGGACGCTGCAGTTGTCTCGTGCGAGCTTCTCCGAGTCTTTCAAGCTGTGTTTCTGCTGGGTTTCATGTGCGGCGTACGCGTCGGACGCGGAGTATTGGGTTGCTTCGGCTCCCTGTTTTGTATGCGTGTCGGTCGTACGGCTTGAGCTCCGTGCGACTCGTTCTGGTTTTACACGCATTGCATCATACTGCGTGGGTCGGAGTTCGCGGGTACGTTTCTGTCGGGTTCATTCCTGGTGCGTGTCGGTCGGTTCGATTCGCGTGGTTTTCCGGCCGGATAGCTGGTTTCCGTGCGGTTCGGTTGTTCGGCTTGTGTTCCGTACGAGTCGGTCGTAATTCACATGCATTGCATCGTACTACGTGGATCCGGCAGCGCCGGTACGTGTCGGTCGGACTACATTCCCGTACCGAGTCGGTCGGTGTGTTTTCCGGCCAGAATCGGAATCGGCCCCATAGTTGTTAAAAATATCGTTTTTTTAGTTAGCGTTATGTATTTTAGTATGTATTTTAAATGTATGTGCTCTATTTTTTGTCTAAGTATTGCATTTGTTTTTTAATATATGTGTTACATTGTTAGAAGTTATTCTTTTTATTTTAATTAAATTTTGCGTTTTAGTTCCGTAGCGGGTTGTGGGTTTATAGGGGAATAGGGTGTGAAGTAATTTAATTATAATAAATGGAATATTATTTTTTATTTATTAGTATTTATTTAATTTTGATTTTATAGTGTTAATTGTGGGAATTAATTTATTATTAATTAATTAATAATTGGCTGTTAATTTATATTGATTAGTTAATTGGTAAATATGTTAATTGTGTCATTTGTTTAGGATCGGGTTGTGGGTTTATAGGGGAATTGGGTGGGAAGTAATTTAATTATAATTAAATTATTAATATTTTTTATTAAATAATATTTATTTATTTAATATTTTATAATGTTAACTGTGGAAATTAATTTATTATTAATTATTTATTACTTGGTTATTAATTGTTATTAATTAATTGGTAATTATGTAAATTGTGTTATTTTTTTAGGAGCAGGTTGTGGGTTGATAGGGGAGTAGGGTGGGAAGTAATTTAATTTTAATACATTTATTAATATTTTTAATATAATATTTATTTAATTTTATTTTATATTGTCGTGTGAATTAATTTATTGATAATTATTTATATTTTGCTTGTTTATTGTTATTAATTAATTAATTAATTGTTAATTATGTTAATTGTGTCAAGTTTTAAGAAATTGTTGGTGGCATTTATAGGGAATATGGTGGGAGGTAATTTATTTATAATTAATTCATTATATGTTAATTAATGCTAATTAATTAATTAAAATTTTAATATGGCAATTGTGTAATTATTTTGATGTGTGCATTGTGGGGTTTATAGTGGTAATTGGTGGGAAGTAATTTTTTTCAATTAATTAATGATTTGTTGTTAATTGATATTAATTTATTAATGTAAAATTAGTTATGGAAATTGTGTAAATATTTTTAGGTGTGTGTTTTGGTGTTTATTGGGGTAGAGGGTGAAAAGTAATTTAGTTTAAATTAATTGATCATTACTTGATCATTAATATTAATTGATAAATATTTTTGGTAATTATTTTTGTTTTTTTGTTTGGGGATTTAGGGGCTGATTAAGATGGTTGGCGGACTTGGTCCGTCCGCCATTGTAGCGGTGTTTGGGACCGCCCACCAGACATGCGGCGGTCCCACCACTGTGATTAGGATGCTTCCGCCATACTGGTGGGCGCATCCAGGGCTTTTAACATTGCGGGCAGTGCTGCTGGCTGCAGCACCGTGCGCAATGTTAAAAGTGCTTGCACTGCATTTCCCTGCACTACGTGGCAGGCACCACGTGGTGCCTGCCACTTGGTGCATGGAAATGCAGGGGGTACCATAAGTACCCCCTCCCAGTGCACCCCCCCCACAGAGGGGGCCCGCAACGGGCCCCCGAATCCAGCCTCCGCCTGTCTTTTTGCGGTGGGATGACCGCCACGAAAAGACAGGCGGAAAGGGTTATCGTAATCCCTACGGCGGTGCCTGCAAGGCACCGCCGCAATGCTGCCCTGTGTCTTGGTTCCGCAAGGTGGGCGGAAAAGGACCGCCTTGCGGAATCGTGGCGGACAGACTTTCTGTCCGTCACGGACACATTGTGATTCCCACGCCATCCTAATTCGGCGGTAGGAATTTCCTGTGTAATGGCGGAAGGACCGCCACTGCCGGCCTGGCGGTGCCGGTCCTTCCGCCATCGTAATGAGCCCCTTAGGTTCTATTGCTGTAACGTTTGGTTAGTACAATGAATTTTACCTTTTTAAATGTGTTTTTTAATTATTAATAATTGTTTTATTGATAATTAATTGTATTAATTAAGGAGGTACACTTTCTTTTTTAATTTAGATGTGTGTTGTAAATTGTGTGGTGTTATAGGGTAGGGAAAAAAATATTACATTTATGTAATAAATATTTTTTTATTAAAATTAATTTCTATTACAAAATATGTATTTGTTAATTTTTTGTTAAATTAATAAAATTAATCTTTTTATGTAAATTTTAGATTTTTTCTACATTATAATATGTTTCTATGTTTTGTAAATTTTTATATATGTTTTGTTTTTGGCTTTTTTATTGTATTTTGTATGGTAGTTGATATTTTGTTTGTTTTTAAATTTGAATTTTATTTAGTGGGAATAGTAATTTTTACCCCTCCGCTATCCAACACTTTCCCTACTGCAGCATTCGCAGGAGTGGGAATAGTAATTTATACCCCTACACTATCCAACACTTTCCCTACTGTTGCACTCACTGGAGTGGGAGTAGTAATTTTTACCCCTCCACTCTCCAGCACTTTCCCTACTGTTGCACCTGTTGGAGTGGGAATAGTAATTTTTACCCCATACGCTATCCAACACTTTCCCTACTATGGCACTCGCTGGAGTGGGAATAGTAATTTTTACCCCTCCGCTATCCAACACTTTCCCTACTGTTGAACTCACATGAGTGGGAATAGTAATTTTATCCCCTCTGCTATCCAACACTTTCCCTACTGTTGCACTTGTTGGAGTGGGAATAGTAAATTATTCCCCTCCGCTATCCAACATTTTCCCTACTGTTGCATTCGCTGGAGTGGGAATAGTAATTTTATCCCCTCCACTATCCAATCCAACACTTTCCCTACTGTTGCACTCGTTGGAGTGGGAATAGTAATTTTATCCCCTCCACTATCCAATCCAACACTTTCCCTACTGTTGCACTCGTTGGAGTGGGAATAGTAAATTATTCCCCTCTGCTATCCAACACTTTCCCTACTGTTGCATTCGCTGGAGTGGGAATAGTAATTTTTACCCCTCCGCTATCCATCACTTTCCCTACTGTTGCACTCACAGGAGTGGGAATAGTAATTTTATCCCCTCCGCTATCCAACACTTTCCCTACTGTTGCACTCATTGGAGTGGGAATAGTAAATTATTCCCCTCCGCTATCCAACACTTTCCCTACTGTTGCACTCATTGGAGTGGGAATAGTAATTTTTACCCATCCGCTATCCAACACTTTCCCTACTGTTGCACTCACTGGAGTGGAAATAGTAATTTATTTTATCCCCTCCGCTATCCAACACTTTCCCTACTGTTGCACTGACTGGAGTGGGAATAGTAATTTTTACCCCTCCGCCATCCAACACTTTCACTACTGTTGCACTCGTTGGATTGGGACTAGTAATTTTTATCCCTCCGCTATCCAACACTTTCCCTATAGTTGCACTTGCTGGAGTGGGAATAGTAAATTATTCCCCTGCGCTATCCAACACTTTCCCTACTGTTGCACTCACTGGAGGGGGAATAGTAATTTTTATCCCTGCGCTATCCAACACTTTCCCTACTGTTGCACTCGCTGGAGTGGGAATAGTAATTTTTATCCCTCCGCTATTCAACATTTTCCCTACTGTTGCACTTGCTGGAGTGGGAATAGTAATTTTTTCCCCCGCTATCCAACACTTTCCCTACTGTTACACTCATTGGAGTGGGAATAGTAAATTATTCCCCTCCGCTATTCAACACTTTCCCTACTGTTGCACTCATTGGAGTGGGAATAGTAAATTATTCCTCTCCGCTATCCAACACTTTCCCTACTGCAGCATTTGCAGGAGTGGGAATAGTAATTTATACCCCTACACTATCCAACACTTTCCCTACTGTTGCACTCACTGGAGTGGGAGTAGTAATTTTTACCCCTCCACTATCCAGCACTTTCCCTACTGTTGCACCTGTTGGAGTGGGAATAGTAATTTTTACCCCATACGCTATCCAACACTTTCCCTAGTGTTGCACTCGCTGGAGTGGGAATAGTAATTTTTACCCCTCCGCTATCCAACACTTTCCCTACTGTTGAACTCACATGAGTGGGAATAGTAATTTTATCCCCTCCGCTATCCAACACTTTCCCTACTGTTGCACTTGTTGGAGTGGGAATAGTAAATTATTCTCCTCCGCTATCCAACATTTTCCCTACTGTTGCATTAGCTGGAGTGGGAATAGTAATTTTATCCCCTCCACTATCCAACACTTTCCCTACTGTTGCACTCATTGGAGTGGGAATAGTAAATTATTCCCCTCTGCTACCCAACACTTTCCCTACTGTTGCATTCGCTGGAGTGGGAATAGTAATTTTTACCCCTCCGCTATCCAACACTTTCCCTACTGTTGCACTCACAGGAGTGGGAATAGTAATTTTATCCCCTCCGCTATCCAACACTTTCCCTACTGTTGCACTCACTGAATTGGGAATAGTAATTTTTACCCCTCCGCCATCCAACACTTTCACTACTGTTGCACTCGTTGGAGTGGGAATAGTAATTTTTATCCCTCCGCTATCCAACACTTTCCCTATAGTTGCACTTGCTGGAGTGGGAATAGTAAATTATTCCCCTGCGCTATCCAACACTTTCCCTACTGTTGCACTCACTGGAGGGGAATAGTAATTTTACCCCTACGCTATCCAACACTTTCCCTACTGTTGCACTCGCTGGAGTGGGAATAGTAATTTTATCCCTCCGCTATTCAACATTTTCCCTACTGTTGCACTTGCTGGAGTGGGAATAGTAATTTTTCCCCCGCTATCCAACACTTTCCCTACTGTTACACTCATTGGAGTGGGAATAGTAAATTATTCCCCTCCGCTATTCAACACTTTCCCTACTGTTGCACTCATTGGAGTGGGAATAGTAAATTATTCCTCTCCGCTGTCCAACACTTTCCCTACTGTTGCACTCACTGGAGTGGGAATAGTAATTTATTTTATCCCCTCCGCTATCCAACACTTTCCCTACTGTTGCACTCACTGGAGTGGGAATAGTAATTTTTACCCCTCCGCCATCCAACACTTTCACTACTGTTGCACTCGTTGGAGTGGGAATAGTAATTTTTATCCCTCCGCTATCCAACACTTTCCCTATAGTTGCACTTGCTGGAGTGGAAATAGTAAATTATTCCCCTGCGCTATCCAACACTTTCCCTACTGTTGCACTCACTGGAGGGCGAATAGTAATTTTTACCCCTACGCTATCCAACACTTTCCCTACTGTTGCACTCTCTGGAGTGTGAATAGTCATTTTTATCCCTCCGCTATTCAACATTTTCCCTACTGTTGCACTTGCTGGAGTGGGAATAGTAATTTTTTCCCCCGCTATCCAACACTTTCCCTACTGTTACACTCATTTGAGTGGGAATAGTAAATTATTCCCCTCCGCTATTCAACACTTTCCCTACTGTTGCACTCATTGGAGTGGGAATAGTAAATTATTCCTCTCCGCTATCCAACACTTTCCCTACTGCAGCATTCGCAGGAGTGGGAATAGTAATTTATACCCCTACACTATCCAACACTTTCCCTACTGTTGCACTCACTGGAGTGGGAGTAGTAATTTTTACCCCTCCACTATCCAGCACTTTCCCTACTGTTGCACCTGTTGGAGTGGGAATAGTAATTTTTACCCCATACACTATCCAACTCTTTCCCTACTGTTGCACTCGCTGGAGTGGGAATAGTAATTTTTACCCCTCCGCTATCCAACACTTTCCCTACTGTTGAACTCACATGAGTGGAAATAGTAATTTTATCCCCTCCGCTATCCAACACTTTCCCTACTGTTGCACTCGTTGGATTGGGAATAGTAAATTATTCCCTCTGCTATCCAACACTTTCCCTACTGTTGCATTCGCTGGAGTGGGAATAGTAATTTTTACCCCTCCGCTATCCAACACTTTCCCTACTGTTGCACTCACAGGAGTGGGAATAGTAATTTTATCCCCTCCGCTATCCAACACTTTCCCTACTGTTGCACTCACTGAATTGGGAATAGTAATTTTTACCCCTCTGCCATCCAACACTTTCCCTACTGTTGCACTCGTTGGAGTGGGAATAGTAATTTTTATCCCTCCGCTATCCAACACTTTCCCTATAGTTGCACTTGCTGGAGTGGGAATAGTAAATTATTCCCCTGCGCTATCCAACACTTTCCCTACTGTTGCACTCACTGGAGGGGGAATAGTAATTTTTACCCCTACGCTATCCAACACTTTCCCTACTGTTGCACTCGCTGGAGTGGGAATAGTAATTTTTATCCCTCCGCTATTCAACATTTTCCCTACTGTTGCACTTGCTGGAGTGGGAATAGTAATTTTTTCCCCCGCTATCCAACACTTTCCCTACTGTTACACTCATTGGAGTGGGAATAGTAAATTATTCCCCTCCACTATTCAACACTTTCCCTACTGTTGCACTCATTGGAGTGGGAATAGTAAATTATTCCTCTCCGCTGTCCAACACTTTCCCTACTGTTGCGCTCGCTGGAGTGGGAATTGTAATTTTTCCCCTACACCATCCAACACTTTCCCTACTGTTGCACTCAATGTAGTGTAAAATGTAGATTTAAA